>JAJJWW010018834.1:691017-1382034 GCA_023531295.1 Papaver armeniacum
GGCACCAACTAACGATACCATACTTTTATGAGTTCAGATAGCATTAACCTGATGACAGGGCCATTGAAGATGAGGAGATTTTGTATCATACCGAATTGATGAAGAAATTTTCAGGAATACCAAACCATTAGTTACAATATTAAAAATGGAGTTCCAATTATATATGTTACTACTAAACATAAATTAGAGCACCGATATTTGCAACAGAACGCGGTGGATTATAAAGAAAATTGGTAATAGATTTATTGAAGCAGAGATCCTAACACTAACAGGGAACTACATAGGATCACGAGTGTACATCCCAAGGATAATAACTATGATTTCAGTCATCTGCCGCTTATGTTATCCATCCGGTGCGTATGCACCGGGTTAGAGGCTTGTATATATATATATATATTTTTTTTTTTTTTTGTTAGCCTTTTTATTTTTGGTATATTTTTTCTTACTCCCCCATTCTCAAGATCCTCGCTCCGCCCGCTATGAAGTAATTGTACATCTACACTAATAATCGTCCTTAATTTGGAGATGTTTATTTGTCTATTTGGAATTTAGAAAGAAAAGTAGAAATCAAAGTTATAAGAAAATTAGAAACCGAAGAAAACCAAAACCCCGCGAAGCAAGTCACATCCAATGGATCTTATAATTAATACTCCCTCCGTCCCACTATTAAGTGACCTAGTTCAAGTTTGCACAATTTTTAAGGCAAACAAGGGAAAAAAGTATTTTTAAGCATATTTTACAATTATACCCTTATGGATAATAATTAGTGAAATTTTGGAATGATTTATCTCTCAAACTACACCACGGATGTTCGCAAACTTCATACCATTGAAAAGCATTTTAAAACACCTACGTAACGAATATAAACATGCCTATCAAATTATGCATATTTCTTATATTTCTTATAATCAATTAAAAGGATAATTTTAAAAATATCTCATTGTTTATTGATATAGGTCACCTGATAGTCGGACAAAATGTAAAAGTAAATAGGTCACTTAATAGTGGGACGGAAGGAGTACAGTATTATTAGCAAATTAATCAAAGCTTATTGATACAGAAGCATTTAATTTGCTTTTCTGAAACATACTCAATCTTTCCACTTCCATGGACGGCCACGGCACTACACCGTACCGATGGTATCTTACACATCCATATAGCCTATTTGGCATGCAGTTCCTGCTCACCAGAATCATCACCATCACCAGCAGCACGAGGACCACCAGGTCTACGACGTCGAACACGGTCAACATTAATAACACTTCCTGCAGCTGCATCAACAGTGGTAGCACTTCCTACAGCCGCGTCAGCAGTGGTAGAACTTCCCGGTTGAACAGAATAATATTTCTTTTTTTTGGCTTCTGATGAATGAATGCTTACCAGGCATACTAATACAATGAAAACAACACTTACAACTCTGTAATTAGCCATGATCAGTTATATGATTTAGTTTTTCTTACTGATAGAGCAATTGCGAGAATGTTAGAGAAGATAATGTAGGTACTTAGGCCTCTTCCTATGCACATGCCAAAAAAATGGTGTTTGGCATGCCACCTGGCATGCCAAACCATTTGCGCCACTATGGGGAAACCGCTGAGCGATCGAATTCCTAGCGAGCGATATAGTGAATATCGACAGCGATATTCACTTTATCGCTGGCGATATTCACTCTAGCGTTAACGGCTATTTCTTCATCGCTATAAATAGGTAACTTTCAAACTCAACACTTACCCCAAATTTTTTACACAAAAAATTTCTCTTCTTCTCAATCTATTATTCTCTTTTCTCAATCTAATTTATTTCTTCTATTTTATCCAAATGGCACAATTAACCCAACTTGATTCTAAGCAACACAACTTGATTTTTCCGGGAGTAGTACTTGAAGGTGCCGTTGAGAAGATATGTGATAGATTTAAAGAAATAAGTAAGAAGCAAAGAAGTCTCCAAGTTTTGGATATCAACCAAGTCAAAACCGCAACTAAGAGAAGGCCAAGAAAGGTTAAAGGCAAGGAAAATCAAGGCAAAACAAATTTGAAGCCAAAGAAGAAGATAAACAAAGGAGACTCGTTCATGAGCGCATTGATTGGAAGTTTAGTGAAATGAAGAAGATGAACAAGATGAAGAACATTGTTCCAATTTTTTTTTAGAGTCTTTCAAATTATTGTCTAGTTTTATGTCTTGTAAAATGACTATTTTAATTATATTGAAGTTTTTAATTTTGTGAAGTTTAATGAATTTGAAAATTTGACGAATATTGTTGAAAATTAATATTAATTATATTCTTAAACATTAGAAGTATTACAAATATTTAAACTTAAACAAATATTAAAAATATTAATACTTTAAAAATTTTAAACAAATATTAAAACTTTAAAAGTGGACAATTGAGAAATTACAACACAAATGTTGGACAATATTGGGGCAAATATCTTAAAACCTCGAAACAACTTTCAAATGGAATTTTTGCCCGTAGATGCAACGATATTCCACACGACACCTTTCCTGAAATTCCACCGTGGTTTCACCACTTCTCAAGGTTGGACCTTCTCGCTGAAGTAAATCAAAATACCTAGTAACTTCCTCGCTAATTATACCGGTTACCGAACCAAATCAAAACACTACGACCGCGTAGAGGTTCATTGTTTGTTCCTGAAATTTAAAAAAATCCTTTCCCACAATAGTTGGTGATCAAATACTGGCTCCATTGTCAAATCAATATAATTCTTGCAAATACATTTATCTTCTGCAGTTTTGAATTTTAGGTTTCGCCTCACTTGACATCTCCTAATTTGACTTCTCCTAATAGTGGTTTGCCATGCACTCGGCCTGCATTCATATTATCACCATGCTCTCTAAGGAATTGGAAGAGTGAGGAAAAGAATTGGAGATTAAGAAATTTAGAGAGATTGAGAAATTCCTTAAGAGATTAAGAAATTCCGTACGAGTTGAAATGAGATTAAAATTAGGTATTTATAGAGGGGGGAAATATTAGCCGTTGGATGAAGATCTGATGAGCGATTATCATAGTATCGAGCGATAGCTTGACTGTCGATGTCGAGTGAATGACCATCGAACGATTTTTTTGACCATCGAGCAACCGAGACTCTATCGCCGGCGGAAACTCTGTCGTGTATGCCTATATGCCAGAAAACATATTGGCATATGAGTTTGGCAGTTTGGCATACCCATAGTGGGTGCATATATGCCAAATACCATGTTTTGGCATGTGCATGGGAAGAGGCCTTATAATACCTTTCGTTCGGGTTCCCTTGTGCGCTACATACCATGAGTCTGTATGTTTTAAATTTTACTAGTTTAGTTCAATTTAGCTGCCTCACAGCTGGATGAGTAAAAAATAAAATATAATTAGCCGCCTCATTAGAATATTCATGACCAAGTTCTCAGTTCTCTAATCACGTGCTGCCAATTCTGTACTACCAAGTACCAACTACAAAAGCACGAACTAAAAAAACATTATCTTAATACCTTTATGGTTTTTTACCCATATGCATATCTCTCGAGATTGGAGTTGAGAGCTTGGTTAGCAATTGGCCAAAAAAGAAAAACATAATATAGCCAATCAAAAAATAATGTAGTTGGAATCTTTTCTTACTTTTTCTTGAAACCAAATGACATTTTTGAATTCTTTTACATTAAGGCAAAAAAGATTGTCCGCTTTTCATCGTGTGTTCCTTTAATTAGTGTCTAAATTTTATTACGATATAGCAAAGCTTTATTACAAGTTTACAAGGGTCTTCCATTTAAATCTTTTATTACATTTAGCCAAAACAAACATAAACTTAAAGGTCTTCAAGGCTCTGCACAGAAGTGCAGGCACAATACTAGATATAATCCTAAGAAATCCTTAGAGCTTTGCCATTATAGAGGTTGACGAGTTGGACCTTACCGGTAGGATTAGATCTTCCCATTCATCATCATCCACCTTTAAGAAGTACTGTTCCACCAGTTCATCGGAAACGAGGTCTAACCTAGAGGGTTCCCACTGAAAAATAAATAGCATATATAAGCGTATATAGGAAAGCTAATTAAGTTACAGCCTTGACTAGAACTTATTGTTATCTAACATCAAAGATAGAAAGGTGTGAAATACTAACCTTTGGAGTATGGTCTTTACGCACCAAGTTAGCCATGCAACCCTGCATTGAGAGTGTTGTGCTTAGATATAACTTTTGGCAAGAATCCGATACTAACTAATTACAATTAATTAATTAAAATATTGTTTAGAGACCTCGAACGAATCTTGGCCAACATGGAAACCACGGCTTGCAATTCTGTATTCTTGGGCGAGGCACTGACGGAGACCTTGTAGTCTCCCTCCTCTGATCTGTAAGATCAAAACTGCTGTGTTAGGGCATGAGGTCGCAGGTTAAAAAGATATCTCCATAAGAGAATATGACAAACAAAAGAAAAAATATACTAGCAGTTTTTACCAATTTGAGAAAAACTTTAAGAATAAGCGGTGATGCTTTTTTCATTAAGTGAAGAGCTTCAGAAATCCAAGCATCCCCTGCTTTCACAGACTCAGTCTCCTAATTGGAACAAATAAATCTTGCATTACGTACGTATATATAAAACCACAAAGTAGTGCCAATCAAAATAAAAAGAAAAAGAATCATAAAGTAGTAGAAGAAATACGTTAGAAGCTAGGCTCAAGAACTTCGGAAATAATCTCAAAAGTATTAACTATAAGTAAGAGAATGAGTTGTTTCAATGACGCAGTATATATATTTTATGTTTCAAACTTACAAGGGCTGAGATAACGTTTTCGACTGTCCTTTGTGAAAAGCATCTGTAAATGATGTCTTGCCTGCAGGTAAAATTCTTATACTTGAATCTCCACATTTACTTATTTTTGATGCATGAATCTTCACATATTGCAGGGGAATTAGACTTACCTATGATAAGCACTATTCTGTTTTAAAGGAGGTTGCTCTGAAAACTGGTCAATAACTGCCGAGATAACAACTGGATCACCTGTGTTCAGCTGATTTAGTGCTTCTTCTAGCAAATTCAGTTTCTTCTCGCAGATGGTAAGCAGGTTCAAATTTCATAAGTGTCAGTATAGCATTTTTGATGCTTAAATAATAAGTTAGGTATATTGTTAGCTGATGATAGATGAGGATCATACATTTGAAGGGATAAAGTGAGTTGCAAGGCCACATGCAAGCATTTCAGCTCCATCCAACCTTGCACCAGTAAGACCGAGGTATTCTCCTGGTGAAAGATACTTGTTAATTAACGCAAATGCTATTTTTTATAGCTAATACAGCAATTTGCACAAATTTTAATCATATCCCATCGGGATTGGAAAAATAATGAAGTTTAGTTCTCTATACCAAAGAAGCCAGGGATTCTAGATAGAAAAAAAGAAGACCCTACATCTGGGACCATTCCTATTCCAGCTTCTGGCATTGCAAAAACCTGGAGAAAAATAACCGCACATGAGATAAAATGTGCTCGTCTATGGGAGAGAAATTCATACGTTCTAACTATTCTCAGTATACTCAGTAAGCCTTCTAGTTTACAATTCAATAATATACCGTTTTCTCGGTCACCACGCGAAATCTACCATGAATGGAAATTCCACATCCAGCTCCCATAACCATTCCATTGAGGATCGAAACCTTTTGTTTGTTAATTTAACAAGATGTATGGAAAAAACCAATCAAATTAACTGAACGTAGAGTTAAAGGATAAGTTCATAAAATACTGTGTACAAATGAGTTATATATATACCTGGGGTTTATTGAATGTCGCAACTCTGTAGACTAAGGTGTACAAGTTCCACAAAAATATCGCACCTAATTTCCAATCTGTTAGATGCAAAGTGAATTTCAAAAAGAGCCACTACTTCGAGTTAGTGAATACACTAAGTGTTGAGATTATTATTCCCACATTGTTGGGCAATCTAAGATCCTGCGGTTTATAATCTCTTAGGGCCTCTCCACTCATCGCCAATTGGTTTTGAGTTGGATGCCCGTATTTTAATATGGTATCAGAGCAGGCTATTTGCGACGAGTCATTTGACCGCGCCTTTACTCCGCGTCACCTGATTTATTGTCCACGTGTTAGACCCAACGAGGCTACACGTGAGGGGGCGTGTTGAGACTATTAGTCCCACATTGTCTGGGCAATCTAAGATCCTGCGGTTTATAACCCCTTAGGGCCTCTCCACTCATCGCCAATTGGTTTTGAGTTGGATGCCCGTATTCTCACATGGTATCAGAGCAGGCTATTTGCGACGAGTCATTGACCACGCCTTACTCCGCGTCACCCGATTTATTGTCCACGTGTTAGACCCAACGAGGCTACACGTGAGGGGGTGTGTTGAGATTATTAGTCCCACATTATCTGGGCATCTAAAATCCTGCGGTTTATAATCTCTTAGGGCCTCTCCACTCATTGCCAATTGGTTTTGAGTTGGATGCCCGTATTCTAACATGGTATCAGAGCAGGCTATTTGCGACGAGTCTTTGACCGCGCCTTTACTCCGCGTCACCCGATTTAATTGTCCACGTGTTAGACCCAGCGAGGCTACACGTGAGGGGGCGTGTTGAGATTATTATTCCCACATTGTTGGGCAATCTAAGATCCTGCGGTTTATAATCTCTTAGGGCCTCTCCACTCATCGCCAATTGGTTTTGAGTTGGATGCCCGTATTTTAATACTAAGTAAAAAAATGAGAGAACAACTACAACCTAAAATTGAACCATTACCTCCAGTGCTATCAAGGACCGTTTGTCTGACATCCCCACCTACACAAAAAGCTTTTCCTATGCCCTGAAACCATTTAATTTAGTACAAATTGAAAAGGTCACAAGTCCTGGTGATCAAGCAAACTTTGGTAAATACGTATGAAGGTACCAGAGAATAAATAGCAATACGACAATTAATTGGTATGATATTGTACGTACCCTCAGAGTCACAAACTTGACTTTGGGATCCTTCTCGCAAGCTATGAAGATTTTATGTAGTCGAGATACCTAACAATCCAGCATAGTGATCAATATATATATATGTAAAAAAAATATGTGCTTCCCTCCAGCGAAGATGATTTGTTCCACTATTCATTCAAATTTGATTAATTTTTATAGCGAAGGTCTAAGGGTGGTTTTTATTGAATTTGTTCCATCGTGCATGACTCCTCAAGGCTCAAGCAAGAACATGCATGTGTGCATCCAAAGGGTTTACACAACCCAAAGGATAAATTAATTCAAATTACAAATCAAACTATCAAAGAACAAACTCCGAATGTTTCAAATTCAAACGACGAAAAATAACATAACTTTCCATAAATGTAACTTAACTTGTATAATAAGATAATCATAATAATCATATGGGAACTCCATGATACTTAGACGTTGAATATAAACTTCGAAGTTTAATCAAAACATAACATTTACCATTAGAGATGACAAGGCATTTAACTTGTGAGGCCTATTTAGGATTACTGTTCTCGCATGCAAATTCTCTTCGACCTGAATCTGTGAAGGAAAGAAAATAATTGTGAATCAACTAACATACTGCTATTAGAGAATAATCAAGTGCATGGTTTGTGGTATTATGTCTAATGAAGAAGAAGGAGTAAGTAGTTAAATTACATTGTCAACTAAGGCACCGTGAATTTCCATATATCCCAAGTTTGCTTCGTGTATTTCCGCTGCTTTCTATATATCGAAACTTTGGAGTTACTTCAGTTGGTGAGATCAATGTTTGTCTGATTTTCATCTTCCATTGTATTTCTCCTTATATAGGAGTTGCAAAAGCACTAAATCTTTATGAACACTAAACATTATTATCATATAATATACTGTATAATTATAATAGGATATTTTCACTACGTAAGTATAAAATAATAAAGGGGATGATGAGTGCCACTTTGTGCACCACCACCATTAAACCCGGGTTCACATTCTTCTCTTCATTTTAATATTAAAAAGATACCTTCCACGAGAGATAAGAGAAAACGGAGAAACTAAAAATTGCAAGAAGTACTTTACACGGTCAGCTATAGCCCCGTGAATGGGGCATGTACACTTTGTTCTGTCCGTGTCTATAAAAATACTCCTCCGTCTCTAAAAGATAGGCAAGTTTGGTTTTCACAAAAATTAAGAAAACCAATCATTATAGCCACTTTTTCATGTTTTTTCCTAATTTATCCTTGGTTCCTACACATTTGTTATAAAAGAGATGGGAGAGAGAAGTGGGCCCCTTTAATATTAAGAGAGAAAAGGGAGAGAGAGAAGTGGTCCCTATATGGGTATACTAGTAAAATCATAACATTTGACTTTCCACATATGGAAACAAGCCTATCTTTTTGACATACCCAAATAAGGAAACTTGCCTATCTTTTAGAGACGGAGGGAGTATATCCGATGATGATGATTATGAATTTCCCGGCACCAATGTTCTCTCAGCTTAATTGAGTCTTCAGCCTTAGAGTGAGATAGTAAAAAAGAAAATTTTTAGTTTTAGATGTTAAATTGTGCAATATTTGGTATTTATTGTTGATAAACTTGAATGATAGCTAGAAAAAAGACTAACTGAGTGAGTGTTTTGATTCCAGAAGCAGAAGTCAATTTCGGAAGTTAGATGTCAATTTTCCGGCTCCAATGTTCTCTCAGCTTAATTGAGTCTTCAGCCTTAGATTGAGATAGTAAAAAAGAATTTTTTTTAGTTTTAGATGTTAAATTGTGCAATATTTGGTATTTATTGTTGATAAACTTGAATGGTAGCTAGAAAAAAGAATAACTGAGTGAGTGTTTGGATTCCTGAAGTAGAAGTTAATCTCAGAAGTCAGAAGTAAAAATATTCTGCTTCACCTAATACAATTTGAATTAGGGTGTGATTATAACACAATCATCACACATAGAGGTGTAAAACGTGCCCGTCCGGCACAGCCGTGCCCATGAAATCATATGCTTAGCATGCTACGTGTTGTGCTGGACTGTGCCAGAGATTCAGACGTGTTGTGATGTGCCTTGCTAAATGGCGTGCTGTGATGTGCTGTGCCAGAAAAATAATCGTGTTGTGCCGTGTTATGCTGTGCTTGCCCACTTTATGTTTTCCAAAGTAAATATTTTCCGATATTTTAGTTAGTATATGTATTATTATAGAATTTAATCAGCATAACGAAAATAAAATGTTAAAAACTGGCTAAAATAAGGACTTCTTAGGGAAATATGCATGAAATGTGATGTATTGCGTTGTATTTTATGCATGATTTGGTGTGCTTTCTTCGCGTGCGGTGCTATGCTGTGCCACGTGCTTACACATACCACGTGTTGTGCCGTGATGATGTGCCTATTTGTCTAGCACAACACATCACACTAAGCTAACATGTTGTGCCCGTGATGTGCCAGGTCACGTGATGTGCCATGTTGTGCTCGAATTTTAACATTCTGTGATGTACCATAAACATGCTGGCCCGGCCCAATTTACACCTCTAATCACACAATCTAAATTAATTAAATTACACCTCCAAAAAAATAATCTACAAGAAATTTAGGAGTTTTTCCTGAATTGATGGGCACGTATTATAAAAAATATTTTTATCATCTGAGTTCTTTGGTGCCGGCCAGTAATGATTTTGATTACAATATGCCTACACCCCACAATTTGTTTTGAAAATAAATAAAGATAGATTACAGTAAGATATCCCTGTTTGCTGGTGTGGTGTGTTTATACTTTATACTTGTCCAAATAACGGATTACAATATGCATCTAGTATATACTACTTCTCTATGTCTAACTGGTGGTTCAAAAAATAATCATCCATGATGTATTAGCTCTCTATATCTATATTCTATATGTGCTCCATTTCGATATGTTAGCTTTCTATACGTGGTAACTGGTAAGCTAGTTCGGTTATCTTCTCTGACTAATCAAACTACATAAACTAATTATTGATGATATATATGTTAACATATAGAAACGTACACAACAGATGACGTCTCTGCTTGAAAAAAAAAACAAAAAAAACAAACAGATGACGTCTCTTTTCATGCGAATGGCAGCCATGCAATGGCATCAAAGTGGATATATTAAATGAAGGCACGGAGCACGTTGATTTTATTTTATTGGTACAGTTAAGTTTACTAACTGATTGTTTATAAGATACTGAAAGGCCAGGGTTGCATAGTGGGAATCGAGAAGGAAACAAAATCTCAACGATTTTTCTCAAAAAAAAAAAAAAAAAAAGCAAATTGATGAACTGCCCCGTTTTTTTTTAGGTACACACGAAAAAAGTGCATAAACTAGCTTTCTATATACGTGGTAACTGGTAAGCTAGTTTGGATATCTTCTCTAACTAATCAAACTACATAAACTAATTATTGATGATATAGAATGTTAACATATAAAAACGTACAGTGAACAGATTCTTTGCTTCGGAAAACAAAAAAAAAACAGATGACGTCTCTTTTTTTCGGATATTAAATAAGTAACTTGGTAAAGGGCGGCAGGAAATGGTAGAGGGGCGGCAAGGGTGATAGCAATGTCCCTCTAATTGGTTAGGGGGTGTCCTATATGGTGTATAAGTTTACTGGATTACCCTTTTCACCTTAAATGGACTAATTTACCCTTACTTTTTTGATTAAAAAGACTGAATTATCCTTCCCCATTTTTAACCTAATTGAATCAGTAAATCAAAATTGTTTCTCTTTTCTTCTCCTCATCTCCTCCATTAAAACTGATATTTCATCGTCCTCTTCGATTCATCGGCGATTTGAAAAATTTATAATACCCAGTTAGAGTTTAGTCTATTGTTTTTGATTTAAGTTAGTTTTGCATCAAAAATTAGGGTTTTGGATCGAAATTGAAACTGGAATTTGTGTGTTGTATTTGAGTTACGGTTGGTAATAACCCAGATACCAACCGTACCTGTATTGGTTGAAGAACATACGGTTGCTAACAACCCAAATACGAACCGTACCTTAAAAAATTGAGAATTAGGTTTAGGTACGGTTGGTAGGAAACCTTAGTTACCAACCGCACCTGGGTTCGGTTGGTAACTTAATGAAAGTTACCAACCGTATATCATGAATGTTAAGAATTTTTGAAGTGATGATGTACGGTTGTAAACTTTTGTTGACTTACCAACCGTACATAATCATGTATGTTAAGAATTTTTGAAGTAGTGATGTACGGTTCGAAACTATAGTTGACTTACCAACCGTAGTTTAGTTACGGTTGGTTTCGATTCCTTTTTTATGAACCGTAATTAGTTACGGTTCGTATCCAAGATTTTCTATCAACCGTGAATCGGTATTACGATTGGGTTTTTCCCCAAATTGAACCAGTTACGGTTTGGTAACTAGCTTTATTTCCAACCGTATGTTCTTCAGAAAATTTTAAAAATTTGATCTTTTTACATACTTTAGATAATTTTGATCAACAAAAAGCTAATGGGAACTAATTTTGATCACCCACCTCTAATTTGCCACTTGAATCACTCATTTTGGTTGAGTGAATCAAAATCTAGGGTTTCACAAATATCACAAAAGTTTTTTTTTCTTCTCCTCAATTTTTTTTTTCTTATAACTCTAAACATCTGATTTTTGATTCTATAATAAGTGAAAATTAATTATCAAAATTAATCTTGATTATCTACACTAATCTTGATTATCATTACTAAACTTGATTATTAACAATAAGGGTTAATTAGTCATTTCCAGGGTTTTATTGATAAGGGGCACTTGAATTTACTTCTAATGACCTTTTTTTGTCTTATTAGATTGCCGCCCCTCTACCGATTCCTACCGCCCCTTTACCAAGCTTGTTAAATAAAGGCACGGAGCACGTTGATTTTGTTTTATTGGTACAGTTCAGTTTACTAACTGATTGTTTATAGAGAAAATGGGTCATTTGTCCAAAAAAATTTAAAATACGGTTCAAATGGACAAGTAAAAAAAAGTACGGGTGAAATAGCCAAAAAAAATAGCAAGGATGAAACTGGATTCATCCTGGCTTATACTTAAAAAATAGCAAGGATGAAATTGGATGCATCCTGTGTAAAATAAAAATAAGAAAAAAATATTTGTAAATGGACAAGATGAAACTGGTTACATCCTGCCTATTTTAAAATTTTTGTCCATTTAAACAGTATCTTTTTAATTTTAGGCTATTTAAACAGTATCAAAACCTAAGTGTCTTTTTCACCCAGGAATTGTTGATTTTGGTCTTTTTGACCAATTTTGTGTTGTTTATAAGATACTGAAAGGCCAGGGTTGCATAAAAAAAATAAAAATAAAAATAAAAAAATAAAAATAAAAATAAAAACTCTCAACGATCAGTTCATTCGGTTGGCATATCTGCACGTCACGCATGATAAAAACTAGTACGACCGTTGCCACGGTGGGAGGGCCGACCGAAGAAGAATCAGAAGATGGATTTGTCTGCGACTATTTTCGTCCCGTTTAAGAAAAGGTGATACGTTCGCCCCGTTTCGGAAAAAGTGATACTTTCGCCCCGTTTCGGAAAAAGTGATACTTTTTCCGAAACGGAGCGAAAGTATCATTTATTCCGAAACGGAGCGAAAGTATAACTTTTCCCGAAACGGAGTGCAAGTATCACTTTTTCCGAAACGGGATGTGAAAGTATCACTTTTTCTGAAACGGAAAATTAGTCGATCCATAAACCAAAATATGGTTGCATGATGTGTTATCAATTTTCGAGAATTGTGCCTAAAATAAAAGTGTCATTTTTCTTGAAACGGAGGGAGTACATCGTTTTATTATTTGCAACGGAAAATTAGTTGATGCATAAACCAAAATTTTGCTATATAAAGTATTATGTATCCTTTGTGGTGGTTAACATAATGAATATATATTTAATTTTCTAAAATTGTGCCTAAATGATAAATACCTCCGAATTTTTCGTAAAAAAACTCTGAATTTGATATTGTTGTTTGTGCTTGTTGCGTAGAGTTTTTTATAACCTTTCCAACCAGATAAAATTTGTAAAATTCCAAGGCACGGATTTTTAGATATGTTATATTAAAGTTTCAATTCCAATTATACTCCTGAAAAGATAGGATACACAAGTTATAGTAATTGGACTAAAAGGGAGAGACATTTTTGGTTTTTCGGCCCTAACCATTTCCAATCTTTTTGTGTCAATTGATCACTTCGATTTTACAAAAAAGTGTCCATATAAAGGTCCTCCCTCGCTTCGCTCGGTCGGCCCAATAAAGAAGGCTAAGGGATAGTGAGACACTGAGATACAAAATAATCGATCTATACCAGATAAAAACTGACTGAAATACAGTCAAACCTCGATAAACGAATGTTCGATAAATGAATAACCTCGACAAATGAATAGTTTTCTCTAGTCCCGACTTGGGCCAAGGTGATAAATGAATAACCACGCTTAATGCATTAATGAATAAAATAAATTGAATCCTTAAAGGCCCTGTAAAAATATAAATGAATAATCACTAAATTTCGATATAAAAAAATATATATTTAAAATGAATAATAACTAAATTTCGATCCAAAAAAATAATATATAAGAATAAAAAATAATACATATCTGTAAATTTTATATAAAAATTATGTAGAAATGGGGAGGAGTACTTCCCCATTCACCTCATTCCTTCTAATATATCTAGCAACTTTAAAATAAATTAATGTAGAAATAAACTCAAAAAAAAAAAATTAAAAAAAAAATCATATATGGTTAAATGATTTTTTTTTCACCCAAACCAAAATGCATCGCATCCTTAAATTTTATGCAATGCTTGCACAATTTCTGGAATATTTTGCTCGTGCTGTATCAAGTAATTTTTTAAAGTGACCATCGCTTGAAAGGCATCTTGAGATGAAACATATGGTACGACGCTACTATCATCTGGTTCAGTATCATTCTCGTCATTCGTTACTGACTTTATAATTTCTCTGTCTGTCGGATATTCCATAACTGCATCATTCTCGTTAGGATAGTTTAAAACATGTTCGACGTCCATAAAATTTCTATAACGTAAATAAAAAATGACACCAGTTAATCCTTGGATATCTTCTTCTAATTGACCGTTTTCTAGTTCTGCAACAACTATATCTTCGAACCAAATCTTACAATGACGAAAACAGTTTGCAATTATTTTTTTCCTCTCGCTACATTTGGACATCTTGTCTTATACAATTTAACTTCTTAATTGAGAAACTATTGTCTAAATGAATAAATATTATCGATAAATAAAAAACCCCGATAAACGAATATTTTTTCTTGGTCCCGAGGTCATTTATTTATCGAGGTTTGATTGTAGTTTCTGATCATATCATTTAAATGTTTACGTGAGATTATTCTTGTTGGTAATAATGCGCACGGGTTAATGCGGCTGATGGCATATTTTTTTTTTTTTTTTAACTCAAGGATGTTTAAACATTTTTTTTTTTTATTATGTAGGATGTCCTCGAAGAGACATAAAAACTAAATTATCACTAGAATGCACGCTAAAAGGCAAAACACTATTTTCTCAACTAAAACTAGGGAAATCAAAAGTAAGACAGAAAATGAAAAACAACACACAAGAAAAGGGGAGGAAACAAACAAAGTAAATAAAGAGGAGGATGAGTGTAACCAGTACCATGGGGTGCAAAGGGTGCCCAGTGTAAGTGTGTCACTTGCATCCCAGCCGGCTCCAAAACTGGGTTTACGCTCAATTATAAATTATTTTTTTATATATGTAAGCCTATTTTTGCTTATTTGTACATCCTGAAACATTTTGTTTTTGCACCCCATAGCAAATTTTTGCAGCCTCATCCCATATACATAATTCTTGGATGCGCCTAGAGGTGTAAAACGTGACGGCCCGGCACAGCCCAGCCCACGAAGTCACGTGCTTAACGTGCTCCGTCTTGGGTCAAAAATGCCGGAGATTCGACGTCTTTGTGCTAAATGGCGTGCCGTGCTGTGCCAGAAAAATAAACGGGTTGTGTCGTGATGTGTTGTGCTAGCACACTTATTTTATGTTCTCCAAAATAAATATTTTTGAGATATTTTAGTTAGTACATGTATTATTGTAGAAATAAATTAGCATACCGAAGATAAAATGTCAGAAATTAGCTAAAACAATGATTTTTTTGTGAAATATGCATCAAATGTGATGTACTGTGTAGTATTTTACGCATGACGTGGCGTGCTTTCTTCGCGTGCTGTGCTGTGTTGGGCCGTGTGCTAACACGTGCCGCGTGCTGTGCTGGGCCGTGTGCCTATTTTGTCTGGCACAACACAGCACATTAAACAAACGTGTTGTGCCCGTGCTGGGCCGGTCACGTGTTGTGCCGTGCTGTGCTCGAATTTTAACATGCTGTGCTGTGCGATAAACGTGCTGGCCCATCCCAATTTACACCTCTAGATGCGCCCATCAAGATGAGTGTAAACACGTGCACCCGTAGTGTTAATTAACCCGGGGTGCACTATCTTCTCTTCCCTTGATATAAGCTAGTATTAAGGTATTCACAATAGAAATCGTAAAAATGGAGAAACTGACCCAGTTGTCATTGACAATGGCCATACTCTTTTCTCTCATCACTTTTTTTTTGTTGGTAAATTTTTCCTTCTCCGTGAGGAAGAAGACTCGGCTACCAAGTTATATACAGCATTACAACCCGCTTCAAATTATTTGGTACTGGTAGCAGTACTGCTGAGTCGGTTAACAGAAAAGTGGAGTGATGCAAGATAGCGATCACTTAGGGGAAACACAGTATAACCCTAAAGTTAGTGGTTGAGTTTAAGGGCTAAGGTATGGATAATATTAGATTAGAAAACATTAGAAAAAAATTTAGAAGTGTTTTTACTTCTCCAAAAGCAGAAATCAATTTCACAAATCAGGAGTAAAAGTAAAAATAGTTAGTTTCACAAAAAGTTAAGAGCCTGTTTGGTACAATTTTTAAAAACATTTTTCAAAAATAGTTTTCTACTGTTTTAAAAACATACCTTTTTTTCTTGTTTTCATTTTCTAAAAATTGTTTGGTAGAACAAAACTATTTTTGAAAATCAATGAAAGTCAACTAAATCGGGTCAAATGTAAGACTCGTCGAGGAAATAGTGATACTGGATATGAATCACTTGCAGTCGTTCCCCCGATCTCTTACTTTGTTCTGAAAAGAAGAAGAAGAACAAAAAAAAAAAAAAAAGAGAAAACCTAGAAAACAATAATTTGTTGTTTTCATTTTTTTGTTTTTAACAATAGAAAACATTTTCTAAAAATGTCCCTACTAAACGCGTTTTCTCCGGTTTTCTGTTTTCTTTGTTTTTAAAAATAGAAAACTGTTTTTGAAAACTATACCAAACAGGCTCTAACATTTTTTTCCTTAGAAGTGATCAATTTCAGATTTTTTATTGCTAACCTAATTTCTGACTTTTTTTTGCTTTTACAAGTTGAAAAGTACTCCTGAGAGTGTAATTTAACCTACCTTAATCCCGACACAATTACCTATGTATAATTGGGCCGACCGAGCGAAGCGAGGGAAGTCCTTTATATGGCCACTTTTTTGTAAATCTAAGTGATCAATTACCACAAAAAGATTGAGAATGGTCCATGCTGAAAAACCAAAAATATCCCTCTCTTTTAGTCCAATTACTATAACTCCTTATATATACTATTTTTTTAGGGGTATAATTGGAAAGCAAACTTTAATATAACATATCAAAAAATCCGTGCCTTGGAATTTTATTTAATTTTATCTTGTTGGAAAGCTAATAAAAAAATCTATCCAACGAGCACAAACAACAATATCAAATTTAGAGTTTTACGAAAAATTCGGAGATATTTATCATTTTAGGCACAATTTTAGAAAATTAAATGTATATTCATTATGCAAACCACCACAAAAGATACATAATACTTTATGTAGCAAAATTTTGGTTTATGCATCAACTAATTTTCCGTTCCAACTAATAAAACGATGTACTCCCTCCGTTTCAAGATAAATGATACTTTAATTTTAGGCACAATTTCGAAAATTGAATGCATAGCCATTATGCAAACCACCACAAAGGATGCATAACACA
Organism: Papaver armeniacum; assembly: GCA_023531295.1. Classification (NCBI taxonomy): domain Eukaryota; kingdom Viridiplantae; phylum Streptophyta; class Magnoliopsida; order Ranunculales; family Papaveraceae; genus Papaver; species Papaver armeniacum. Next base: position 708,052 of record JAJJWW010018834.1, read on the forward strand.
TTATGCAACCATATTTTGGTTTATGGATCGACTAATTTCGTTTCTGTAAAAGTGATACTTTCACAACCCTTTTCAGGAAAAGTGAAACTTTCGCTCACTTTTTCTGAAACCGGGCGAAAGTATCACTTTTTCCGAAATGGAGCGAAAGTATCACTTTTTCGGAAACGGGAAAGTATCACTTTTTCAGAAACGGGGTGAAAGTAATCGCAGACGAACCCCATGTTCTGATTCTTTTTCGGTCGGCCCTCCCACCGTGGCAACGGTGTACTAGTAAATAGGGATGTTATATAGAAAAAACTATCTTAGAATTAAAATTCCGCTTAACTAATGGAACAACTAAGATTTTAAACTCCCCCAGAGGATAGTATGTCATTATTAAGTCCAATTCATTCTCTCTACTAGTACAAACTTTGGTTATGTTTTAAATGAGACAAAATCTCATGAGTTTTCTTTTTGCCGGAGTCTGGTGATCAATTAATGCCATTCACAATCTAAATTAAATTACACCTCCAAGAAAATAATCTACAAGAAATTTTCTGAGTTTTTCTGAATTGATGGGCACATATCATGTCATACAATCTAAAAAGTATTCGGAAAATGAGTCATTTGGACAAATATTTTTAAAACATGGTTCTAATGGACGAGTAAAAATTAGTATGGGTGAAATGGACACAAAAAAAAATAGCAAGAATGAAACTGGATTCATCCTGGCTTAAACTTAAAAAAGAGCGAGGATGAAACTGAATGCATCCTTATGTAAATTTAAAATAAAAAAATATATTTAAAAATGGGTAGAATGAAACTGTTTACATCCTGGTTATTTTTACAGTTTTGTCCATTTAAACAGTATCAAATTTTACATGTCTTTTTCACATAGGAATTATCGTTATTGGGTTAATTCACCAATTTTGTGAAAAATATTTTTATCAGTTCTTTGGTGGTGGCCAGTTATGATTTTGATTACAATACGCCCACACCCCACAAATTGTTTTGGAAATAAATAAAGATAGATTACAATAAGATATCCCTGTTTCCTGGTGTGTTTATACTTGTCCAAATGATGGATTACAATATGACTACTTCTCTATGTCTCCAACTATATGTGGTCCATTTCAAAAAATATACATATATGGTAAGCTAGTTTGGTTATCTTCCCTAACTAATCAAACTACATAAACTGATTATTGATGATATATATGATAACATATAGAAACGTACAGACAACAGATGACGTCTCTTATTATTATGCAAATGGCAGCCATGCATGACGTCAAAGTGGATATTAAATGAAGACACCGAGCACGTTGATTTTATTTTATTGTTACAGTACAGTTTACTAACTGATTGTTTATAAGATACTGAAAGGCCAGGGCTGCATAGTGGGAATTGATTAACCCCTTCTCTTCCCTTTTTGATGTATATGCTATAAAGATATTCACAACAGAAATCGTAAAAATGGAGAAACTGAAAATTGGGCATGTAAGTACACTTATTTATCTCCCTCACCACGTGTACTAGCAAAGCCCACGTGGAGGCCACGTCATAAAAGTAGATGACACGTAGGGGCATCCAGAGGATCTAGACGGCGTGCCATCTGTCAAGTTCAACGGTCGAAGATGAAGGAGCATCAGAGGGAGGTATCCCCACGTAACACCAAAGAGAGCTACTCTTGCTTACACTTTACCTCATCACGAGGTGAGGCATAATCAACGGCCGGGAAGGTCCAACTAACACGGACGTGACAAGGGAAGATCGACACCGCCCGGGCGCATACGACCGTTTCAACCACTCGCATTTAATGCTGCTCAGGGGGCACGTGTCAGATAACCAACGGAGAGAACAGGGGCTGGTCAGCGTGATGAACGTAGAAACATTGGAAGGCGCGGAATGACAAGGAAGTCCGCGGTCAGATTATGCAAATGGCAGCCATTTCTGCGCGGAATGACAAGGAGAGATCAGAGAGAGAAGTAAGTATGAACACCAACCTATGGGTTCGATAAACACAGTCTTGCGACTATTCTTGTAACCATTTACTACATAGTGAATACCCCCAGATCCGTGGAAGTAGGCCTTAGTGCTGAACCACGTAAATCATTGTCTCCTTTACATTTAGCACTCGTATATCTTCATTTATATGTTCATTCCTTAGATCTATTATTGATAGATGTTGATGAGATCGTGACAAACCCGCGGGGTTTGGAATCAATGAATCAACCTCTATCTATGTATTTGATATTCATAACTTAATGCGTGTATTCAATTCATGCGAAGATTGTTTGCGAACATGGGAATGCCTACGTGATTTTCGTGTTCACAATATGGCGCTAGAAACAAATTTATTTCTTCCTGTGGCTTTATAGCTTCTATCTCAAAAAAATTTACTTAGAACATAGACAGATCCGTGTTTAAACTCATTTTTCGCACATATCTGTATTCTTTGTACTTTCTACCAGCAGATCTGGGTCTTTTACACCCTAAAACTAGCAGATCTGTGTTTTGGGCTATTTTTCGCACATATTTATGTCCATTACATTTACTACCAACAAATCTGGGCGTTGTATAACTTCTAACCAACGGATCTATGTTTTAACTAATATTTCACACATAATTTCTACCAATAGATCCGGGTTTTTCTTTTTTGCAAAACAACAACCCATGGACCTTATCCCAATTAATTCCGCACATCCGTCTGTGTTTTTCATATCATTCGCTAAACCGATAGCCCGAGTACAATCTTGGCCAACTAGAAATCGAATTCATGAAATCAAGTTTGAACTAACAAAGATACCCGTGGACTCTTTGTCTCGGTTTTACCTCCATGCTCTGTTTTGCGAGAATATTACAATGGAAAAGAACAAAGATACGGGAAGACAAAGGTACCTTCAAAAGAGGCGCCTAGGACTACGCGGTAGTAACCCAGGAGCAAACGTATGGGCGCATGACTCACAAATGGGGACAAGACCTTGAATGGAGCGGATATCACATTCCTTTCTGGTGATGCGGGCATCATCACAATGGAAGCAAAGAAGGTCGCGGCGGCAAAAAGTCGCTACACCTAACGAAGGAACTTCTCAAGTGGTCGCCTCCAAAGTGACAGCTACAACCGTGCCTAATGAACCTCGAGAAGCGATAGAGATAACCGCAATCCGTAACCTTCCTTACGGGATGCCGCGAGACTAATGAACAAAACCCACAATCGCACGCAGGATCCTAGAATGGTCGAACCGGGTATACGGCTAGTAGAGGAAATCAACACCGTGGCCCCGAGGGACAAGCTAAGGTATGGATAGGAACAAATCAGAATTAAACCGTCACGGCAGATTTTAGCGCAATTAGAAGAGCTAAAAAGGAATCAGCAGACATACGCGGATGGGTGGCCTTACTAGCCCAAGAGAACCAATAATTAAGAGAGAAGATCCTCCAAAGCGGAGCTAGAGAATCAGCAGGACGAGGCTAACTCGGCGGACAAAATAGAGACCGGAGGATGATCCTCGAAAACATACTGCGGTAATCAATCAAAGAGGAATACCCCAAAGAGGTGCGCGGAATAATAGAAGGTCTGACCCCACTACCATCCGGACACTTCGGGACTACTATAATGAAGAGGAGGCGACGACGTCACAACCTAAAAGGAAGACGCGGCCTTCCATTCAGGAAGAGCACTTTTTGGCAATGGAGAGTCTTCGCGCAGAAATGCTAGCAGAGATCAATCAAATCAAGACCAGGCAAGGAGGTGGAAGACTAGAACAGGTCATGAAGGAGGCCAACACTACCCCACTAGCACAAAGATTGGCTACGCTACCATACCGAGAAGTGTCCGGTCCCATCCTTTGAGTGTTACGACGGATCCACGGATCCCGCTGCCCATCTACGATATTACAATGGTAATGGCCGATGGGACCATGACTTAAGCTATACTTTGCAGATACTTTCCTTCAAGCTTTGAAAAGGATCCGCGTTATCTTGGTTTGATAACCTCAAGCCGGGATGCATTGGTTCGTATGATCAGCTCACCGAAAAATTCTTGGCCACCTACATGTATAACAAGGTTGTGAACACAGGATGGACAAGCTCTTCTCGCTTGCAATCAAATATAAGGAGTCCATTCGAGAATACACGGATAGATGGCACAAGATATGTCAAGCCATAGGACATGTGGACCCCAGTGGTGAGTATTAATCAAGTTACAAATGGGGACTTGATGAGGATGAGCCCATTGTTTGTCGAAATCCACGGCACCACCCCAAACCACGAGAGGGACATTTGAGGATAATCATCGAAAAACACGCGACATTGGAAGAAATTCAAAGAGAGAACCCAAGAGCACAAGCTCAACGACCTCCACGGACAAACTCCGCGGAACAAGCTAACAGATCCAATGCAGACACTAAAAGGATCGGAAAGATGACCACAAAAGGAGTGGTAGAAAATTTGAAGACCTAGGTCTACACGAAACTCAATACCATTTACGCACGCATCTTAAAGGAAATCAAGAACCGCGAAAACTTAGACTGGCCCTGGTCTAAGGGGAAGCAACCACCGACCTCGGAGGAGTCCAAAGAGTACTGTGATTTCCACTGCTTCTACGGGCATCCAACAGAGAAGTGCAAAAATCTCAAGATAATGATACAAAAGCTGATAGATGCAGGGGATCTCAAAAACTACGTAGAGAAGGTGGGCGGAAGACGAGCCAAACGCAAAGAAATGTGTCCAATTGCCGAGGGTAATCGCACATCGAATACTATATCCCTTTCCGGAAAACAAATAACCAACCCTAATCGCACAAATAGGGAAAAGATTGAGAAGCAATTTGAAGACTATTGTGAGCTTTACAATTTAGACGGAAAAGAAGTGGAAGAGCACGAAGAATGGATGGACGCACCTCTAACCTTCGAGGCTGAGGACATTGAGGATGACATGGAAGATCACAACGATCCTTTGATCTCACTTTGCCAATCGCAGATGCAACATAAAGAAAATCCTCATTGATGGAGGGAGCTCCGTAAATGTCCCTGTTTTACGATACCTTCAAACTTATGGAACTTAATGACGAGCAACTCCTGACCTCGCACTATACCATCTATGGGTTCAATGGCACGGCTACGAAGCCTCTCGGGGATATTATTTTGCAGGTAGACGCATGTCCCATGAAAGTTGACGCCTGCTTCAGTGTGGTGAACACGCCTTCACCCTACAATGCCATTATTGGACGAAAATGGGTCCACAAGCTTAAGGAGTCGCATCCACCTACCATCAATACCTCGGGTTTCCTACTCCTTTAGGGGTAATGGAGATCGAGGTGATCAAGTTTCCGCAAAAGGAATACCAGGGAAATGCAAATACAACTCAACAATGAAGAAGATGAAAAGAAGAACCCGCAGGCTCGGAACAAGGCAACATACAAAGACAAAGCCATCAATAAATACTTGACGGAATCTCGGGAAGAGCTTGTCCAAGGGGAACTCCATAGGAAACCGGAAGCATCAACATCAATCGCTAACCAAGATACTCTCGCGAACAAAGAATCCGAGCCTACCAAATAGCAATTAAAGAAAGATCCTCACCTGGGGGAACCAAAACCCACATTCACATCCTTGGAAGCGGTGAAGGAAGTTAACATAGGAACAGAGGAGAATCCAAAGAAGATCAAGATAGGAACTCTAATGGACGAAGAACGCGAAGCCTCGCTGGTGAAACTACTAAAAGAATACGCGGACATGTTCGCGTAGAAACTATCCGACATGCCGGAATAGACCCAAAATCAGTACAACATGAGCTGCGCATTAAAACTGCACACCCCCGGTAAGACAAAAGATACGAAAGGTGGCTACGGAATATCACAAAGCCGTAGAAACGGAGCTGCGAAAGCTATTGGAGGCTGGTTTCATAAAAGAAGTCAAATATCCTACTTGGATCTCTAACATGGTAATAGTACCAAAGAAGAGTGGTGGGGTCCGAATCTGCATCGAATTCACCAACTTGAATAAAGCGTGCCCCAAGGACAGTTATCCACTACCCAGCATTGATCAACTAGTCGACGCAGCAGAAGGATACGAAGAGCTATCATTCATGGACGGATATAAGTACAATCAACTATTTTTAGCGAGAAGAAGATCAACAACATACGGCATTTTACACACCCCACGGCCTATATTGCTATGTGAGGATGCCTTTCGGACTCCGGAACGCGGGAGCAACATACCAAAGGATGGTCGATGCTATTTTTAAGCCATGGATTGGCAGGACCTTGGAGGTCTCGTTGATGATATGCTCGTAAAAGCATATTGAAGAAGAACCATCACCAAGACCGAGGGACATCTTCGAAGCCATGAGAGAACACAATATGAAGGTAAATCCGGAAAAATGCACCTTCGGAGTAACATCCGGAAAATTCCTTGGGTATCTGGTGACAAAAAGGGGCATTGATGTAGATCCATAAAAAATCCGAGCCATAGTAGACATGCCATCCCCAAAGAACCTAAAAGAAGTACAAAAACTCAATGGATCCCTAGCAGCTCTAGGAAGGTTCATCTCGAGGTCCTCGGATAAATGCAAACTCTTTTCAACATACTAAAGAAGGGGACGAAATTTGAGTGGATCTGGAATGCGAAGAAGCCTTCCTAGGCATCAAACAATATCTAGCGAGATCCCTATCCTTCGAAACTCGACTCGACGAAGTCTTGGCATTATACATTGCAGCAACAGATGATGCGGTAAGCGCCGTACTGGTCCGGACCGACACAAAGGAGGAGTATCCAATCTACTATGTCAGCAAGACCCTGAATTCCGCGGAAAGAAACTACACAAGAATCGAACAACTGATTTTAGCCATCGTATGGTCTACCTTAAAGCTGAGAATGTACTTCTTAACACATGACATACGTATCCCATGTCGAGCACCCTTAGAAGCAATCCTCAAAGGGGGAAAGGTAGGACGCATAGCAAAATGGAGCACGACCTCGACCAATTCAACATCCACTATGAACTTCAACACTCTCAGAAATCGCAAGTGTTAGCAGACTTCCTAGCGGACCTACCCCTGGACAACGAAGAAGAGGTGCGCATACAAGGATGGAGGGCCGCGGGCGCCCAGAAATAGAAAAGCAAAAAGAACCAAATAATATTCTTGAACCAGAAACCCACGACAATGGGAGGTCTTTGTTGTCACGGCTCCAAAAATAGAGAGGGCGCGGGGATAGGCATTGTCATCATCACACCCACTGGGATAGGATCGTGCACGCATTGATTGGAATTGAAGGCCATACAAATAACATCGTAGAATACGAAGGAGGTCCATGCTCTCCGCTTGATAATTAAAATGGGGATCCAAGAAGTGCGGCCGACAAGTGACTCACAACTAATCATTGGCGGATAGGCTACTTAATACAATGTGTATGACGAGACACTAATGGCATACATGGCTCTAGTGCAAACGTTGGTCTCCCAGATACCAAAAATCAAGTTCGACATCTGCGTAGGAAGGGGAGCTCGTGCACGCGGATGCCTTGGCATACATATCGGCCATGCTCAAGAACTAGGATGTCAAAGCAATCAAGATAACAAGGGTGTACGAACCATCCGTCAAACCCCAAGAGACGTGCGCGGCTAACCAACGCAATCCTAGGGAGGAAGATATCTCGACGATGATATCGGAGAGCACATAATCGACGATTTTAACGATGACATCATGCGACGTGCAGATGAGGACGACGATTACAGTCAGGAGGAAGATTGGAGAATCGAAATCCATTCTTTCCTTGATGAAGGGAAACTCCCCCAGGACACCAAACAAGCTAGGAAAGTACAATCCAGAGTAGGGATGTACGAGCTAAGAGACGGAACCTTATACGTAAAATCATTCTCTGGCCACTTCTGCCGCTCGCTGTCTCGATCCGAGGGGCATGCCATCTTGAAAGACATCCATAGAGGAGACGCGGGAAATCACAGCGGAATGAGGTCCCTTGCAGAGATAAGGCAAAGACATGTGGCTACTCACCGCCAACCATGATCCGAGACGCGGCGGTAATGGCGCGAAGGTGCGAAGAATGTCAAAGATTTGGCAGATTTAATCCACGCCCAGCCGTAGTTAAACTCGTGGATAGTCCGTGGCCCTTTGCAAAATGGTGTATTGACATAGTGGGCCCGTTTCGTACGTGGACCGGAAAAGAAGATTCCTAATAGTGGCAACGGATTACTTCAGCAAGTGGAAGAAGCCAAGGCACTGGCAAGAATTCGTGATTCACACGTCTTTACTTTTATTTTTCAAAATATCATTTGCAGGTTTGGCATCCCCGTAGAGATAGTTTCCGAGCAACCAGAAACAAACTGCAAGGAAAGAATATCGACTTGGCATTCGACACTTTCAAAATTCGAAAAACAAATCCACCCCCATATACCCACGAGCAATGGACAAGCGAAGCCACGAACAAAACTTTGGCACTTATCCTTAAAAATAACTAGACGAGTACAAGGGGCGGTGGTGTGAACAATTACATAACGTTCCAATGGGCATACGGAACAACTCGAAGATCGGCTACAGGAGAGTCTCCGTTTTTACTCACGTACGGAGCGTACGAGAATCCCCACGGAAATTCTACTACCAACAACAAAGACAACATGGGAGAAGAACCTCACCACGGACATGATGTTGGAAAAGCTCGACGATCTCGAAGAAAGGAGAGAAGCGGCACTGCAAAGAATGGAAAACTACCAGCGCAGGCTAGCCAGAGAATATAACAAAAAAGTGAAACTTAGAAATTTCGTAGAAGGGCAGTATGTGTTAAGGACCATTCCCCAATACCAGCGAGAAAAGAAGTTGGGAAAATTAGCACCAACTTGGGGAGGACCCTACGTAATACACGACATCGCTGGAAATGGCTCTTACTATTTGCGTAATCAAAGGGAAATCCTCATGCATCCGTGGAATGCCAAATATCTCAAGCCATACTACCCGTAATCTATCACCTGCGAATGCATTTCAGAAGAATAAAATTGACTTACAAGTCCACATGTTTCTATCTCTGATGAAGGAGTAACGCGCCTTAACTTTTCAATCAATCCAAGCTTTCGTCTTCAAGTGTCATATTCTATTCATTACCCACACGCATTTCAATTTATTCAAAACCCACAACCTATACCATATGAGACACATGTATATACTACTTACACACCCATCTGTACATAGGAAGATCAACCAAGGTACGTAGTATGAATGTACATTGAACACCATGTCACATCTTAATAAAATATCGACACTATCGTTACATTTCCCGTGGATGTAGGCCTTAGGGCCGAACCACGTAAATCATTGTAGTTACAATTATTAAGAACTGGCATTATACTTTAACAAAAGGAATGTCCCGCACAAAGCGTGGATCATACCCACTGCAATACGTCGGGAAATATCCTGCACAAAGAATACACATGCAATCTCTCGGAACTCCCCGTAAGCGTCTATAAGTGTATGACCAGGGGGTGATTTCCTGTAACGGGATACCCGAGCAATATTACAAGCATGAACTCAATGGAGTATATCCTTAAATGTCGGCCAGACCCCCACCGTTCAGAAATCCTCTGGCAAAGGAATTAGCTGGACGGGGTGCAAGGTCACAAGACAATTCCGGGGATACCAACCTACGGAATTGCACGAACAATACACTTTCTCAAATTCCGAGGTTCAACATCCTTAGATTACAAACACTATGAAATTAATCATTATATTAACTTGATTTGAAAAGCCAATAGATGCGAATTCAACAAAATTCAAAGTCAGATTTAAACGCTAAAGTTTGATCTAGTACACAGCGGATTGATTACAAGCCTAGCAAGAAATGTAGCAAAAACGCCAAAAAGGATAAGCAACTGAGATCAATACCTAGCATACTAGCTATGATCTACTGAGAAGGAGCATTATCCGCGGGTTTGTCCTTCAGCGACGAAGGAACACTACCACCAGAGGAGGGGCCGGTAAGAACCTGAAGGGAGCGGGGTACGGGACGCTGAGTATAATTCTTGTTTAGCCCATGGTTCTTGGGATCCAACTCAATCTCACCAAGAGTCCCGTTAATCTCTTCGGCCAACAAGCTTACGAGCCACGAAGCCTATGGCTACACTCTTCATCGGCTTGATTTAGGGAAGTGGAAAGATGGTCCACCTTTTGATTGGCTTGTTTCGTGCGTTTCCTCCCGAGACAAGGCCGAGACCACGATGGTAATTGACTTGGCCCTCCAATTGAACTACCTTAGCCACGAGCTTCTAAGAACTTGTCATCCGCACTCGGCAGCCCTCGAGCTCTGCGGATAGTAGAAAAGAACAATTATAACAAATACAACACAAAGCACACTCGATGACAAAGACGTATACCTTCACAATGATAAACCGCGGAGTCCCGTGCTTCTGCGGCATAATCATATTCATTTGATAACTTATCATAATCTATCTGCAGAAGATTATGAGCATGCTGACTCACGCTTAGGTCATCTTGAAGCATCGAGTTCGAATGATGATATCGATTAACCTCATCATTCTTCGATTCCAAGCCCTTGTTAAGACGATACATAGTCACCTCTAAGTTTTTCTCATACTCAACCTGACGGGCCACATCAGCTCGAGACGCGGATAGAGCATTACTAAGAGCGCCAGATTCCTCCCTGGCGTCATCTCTTTCCTTGGCAAGACGTTGCATATAAGCCCGCACATCTGAGGGATGAGAAGAGCGCGCTTGCCGCAGTTCTTCTTCCATGACATTGAGCTTAACTTCTAGAGCGGAAATCGACCACGGCTTTCTCAAGATTATCCCGTCCATAAAAGAGCCCCGTTGAATAAATGACGGTCATGGTTATTTTGGTTTTGCAGATCTACCAAGCAAAAATTTTCTTACGCCATTCTTCGGCCATAGCATTATGGACATCCGCGCGAGCGTTCCATTTCTCTCGATTCACTCTTGAGTTTTTCAACTAACTCAAGAATAACGACCTTTTTTGACGAATTCTCTCACTCACCCCGAAGCCACATCAACTCGGGATTCCACCCATTGAAGATAGTACAGCGGGAGGGGAAGAAGAAGATAACTCGTAACATATAAGGAACATCTAATAATCAAAGAGAAGGAGATGCAGACTGAAATAGATGAAGAATTCTTCTCACCACCTTTAACTTGTCCTTGACGAAGCTAGCTCGTAACGCAGCCTTGCCTCTTCCATGTCCCGCCGCTCCTTGCGCTTGCTGCACCCTTCAACTCGCTATTTCCTTATCTTTAGCAGAGGCCGCAGCTTCAACACTCGAAAGCACCTCTTCACGATGGCGGAGTTTCGCTTCAAGCTTGAGAGACTTAGCCTTGAAGAGCCAGTAAAGATTATGGTTGCATGTACTCACTCCTCATCATCTATTAATCAAAAAGGGAAATTAGTTCACATAACACACCTAAGTAAAATCGGGGATAGAGAGAGCGGGGCAAACCTCCAATAACGGGCTGCCGAGGATAATCAGATCGGTACCCATCGGCAATAGCCATCATGCCCGCAAAAGAGAGGGAGGATTCACCACGAGATCAATCCCGCTGGCCACAAGATTCTTGTCCCACTCTATATCTACCACCTCCTCAGGGGTTAGCTCCATATGCCTGCGAGTGAAAGAGTCCGAACTCTTTTCCCCTTCAATCACAGGGGAAGGATGCGACACGACAAGCAAATATTTCTTTTTAAGCCAAGCCAAAATAGCATCATCGCCATCCGCGGTTAAAGACCGCGAGAAATCATCTGAGGAAGAATCGAGGACTTCCCACCAAGTAAAGCACCAGATTACCTTGCACCAAAGCTCCAAGAAGCAGCAGAGGAAGCGCCAACAAAACCCTCTGGATGAACCGAGTAACCTCAAAGATCGATTCGCAGACTAACCCACCTCCGCGGCTATCTTGAAGAACATCCCAGTCATCACCAGCGGAAAGCAAATTGAAATCCGAGGCAAGCTCTATAGCTGCGGCCATGTCAAAAGATTGTCCCCCGGATAAAAACTTACCAAAGGAGAACTCACAGTAAGTATCCCCATCCTTATCACTACTACCAAGAGCAACTCCCTTGCCCTTGTCTACAACGGCCCGCTGCAGGCCAATGCCACTGTCCTCTGCGATCAAATTTTCACCAACCTCAAAATCCGCGGCCCCACTTGACTTAATGGCACCACCAGGGGCCTGATCACCGCTACCACCACCAAGTGCCTGATCACCACCACCACCACCAGGGGCCTGATCACCACTACCACCACCGGTGGTCTGATCACCATCACCTCCACCGGGGGCGCCCCCACCAACAACATTGTTTCCTTCTTGAAAGGGTGGAGAAGTCTCAATCCGCTCTTCCTTATCGGAAACATCATCGTCACCATCCACTCGGACTGTTCACATCCTCGAAGTGCGTAGAATCTTCGGTGGGAGAATTTGACGATTGCTTGGGATTGATCTTTTCTTTCTAAGCACCTGCGAGACATAATGACAATGAAACATAATGATAAAGAGACAATGCTAAAGAGCCACTTGTATATCCTTTCCTTAGCATAATCAACATTACTTAAGAAAACGAAGGGGCATATGTACGTAGAAAACAAACAACACACCTTAGCAATGTTAGCACTCGTAGGAGGGTTAGCATCGGAGATATCTTCATCTTCCGCATCGTCAACATCACGATTGTAAGCAAAATCCATACCTCCAAAACTCATTCGCCAAGGGCAAGAATGGGCATAACGAGAAGGAGAGGCTTCGCGATAAGGACATCGCCAACGTAGGGTCGCCAACCATGGGGTCCGGGACCCAACCATAGGCCCACGGACCAACAACTTCAAGAACAGTGGCAGACCACTCATAGTCATGATCACGCTTAATTCTCTCATCAGCGGGGAATAGGAAGACCTTCAAAGACTGGGAACCCTCGCCATTTTGGAATCACTTACCTCGCTCAAAAGGCTTAATTTCCCCCTTACCAAAGAACAATATTAGAAGACTCACAGGACCACGGCTTACGTGTATTCTCGTTAAGATAATCTCCAAAGGACTTGTTGAAATTTTCGTGGAGTATACCACCCTTTCTCCTCTTCTAATTTGGGGTATAGCAGGTCATCATCGTTTGCCATTTGCTACGAAGATAGCATTCTCGGAGATGGCGAAGATAATTTCTGTCAATCGTTACACCTCACGGTTATGACTCTTCTTAGAAGTATCGCGGCTAGACAAAACCCTAGAGTAGAAATCCTCACCACCTTATACAGAGGCAACATCAAACCAGCCTCAAAGCACCCACGGTCGTCAATAAATGAAAGGCATCGTGGCCGATAATTGGCAACCATCTCATAGGTTATATCTTTATCGTGGGCATAAAAGCGCACTGGAAGTGTCAAGACCATGCTTCAATTTGAAGGCTTCAAGGTCGATGTGTCCAAAGTGAACTTCTTGTTACCCAAAGGTAAAGGACGAAAAGGTAACAGAAGAGTCATCCTCGTAAACGTTTCGCAACATCCTCCGTAACCCGCTACCTTCTTCTGTGGAGGAACTACATCTCCCGAAGATCCTATCTCTGAAGCCTTCCTCTTCGGATGCCGATTCTTAGTTGACTTGCCCGAATTAGGCACATATGGAGTCAAAGGAAGATTAGTCCCTGGTGGAGGCATGACGCCGAAGAGGTCGCACATCTAGAAGTTCATCGCGCGGATTCTCGTCGTATCTTAGGAGACCCATCCCTAGGACGATTCACGGCATACTTAGACCCCTGCGCGGATCACCTTTTTTGAGCGAAGGCCTCACTGCAGGATGAGGATGTTCGTCTATCCCGAGGATTACCCCGCGTAATAGGAGCCGCGGGGATGAGGATGTTCGTCTATGAGGACTTGACGGAGGAGTTTGATAAGGAACCCGCGGACGATCGGACATATCTGCGGACACAAACGCAAATAGAAGTACAAATCAAAGTCAAAGAAGATCGAAAAATGAAAAAAATCTCAAGAACAGCAGCGAACGTGAGAAAAACCCTAGATTTCATCTACAACCATTCAAGCTCTCAAGATATTACTCAAACACAAAATAAGAAACAGAGAATCAAACGTGGCCGGTACAACACACGGTCCAGCGGCGACCATTCTCAAACTCCATGACATGCATAAGATTAAACTCATCATGATTCATCACCAGAAAATCAAGAACTCAATAAGGGTATAAATGGCGAGTAAACCAAGTAAAAAATCCTACCTGAATTTCAATAAGCAACAAAGAGTAACAACAAAGAACAGCAGCGGCAACAGCAGCGGCGAACAGTAATGGTGGCAGAAGTTAAGAAGACGAAGAAGAAGGTGGAGCAGAGAATAAACAGAGAATGTGAATTTAATTCACATTCCCTCATCCTCTTTTTTATAGGACCAAGAGAAACCGTCCACTACCCAAGGGCAAATTATGGCCGGATATGGGAAACGTGCACATAAATGCAAGTAACTCCTTTTTGGAGAAGTTATGAAGAGAGAGATAAAACGTGCCACACGATTCTTCTCCCAACTAAGGCTGGCGCCCAGTCACAAGAAGAGGGGCAAATTGTAAGTACACTTATTTATCTCCCTCACCACGTGTACTAGCAAAGCCCACGTGGAGGCCACGTCATAAAAGTAGATGACACGTAGGGACATCCAGAGGATCTAGACGGCGTGCCATCTGTCAAGTTCAACGGTCGAAGATGAAGGAGCATTAGAGGGAGGTATCCCCACGTAACACCAAAGAGCTACTCACACTTTACCACATCACGAGGTGAGGCATAATCAACGGTGGGAAGGTCCAACCGACACTGGGACGTGACAAGGGAAGATCGACACCGCCTTTGCTTGATCGGGACCGCCCCAACCACTCGCATTTAATCGCTCGGGGGGCACGTGTCGAGATAACCAACGGAGAGAACAGGGGCTGGTCAGCGTGATGAACGTAGAAACATTGGAAGGCGCGGAATGACAAGGAAGTCCGCGAACTATGCACAGAACACAAGAAGATAAGACCTCAACAACTCTTTTCCAAGGGACCCACCTAAATTAGCTGTATATATACGTCCCTTCCAAACATGAATAGGGGGACAGGAGGAGAGAACTAGAGAATAGGAGAGATCAGAGAGAGAAGTAAGTATGAACACCAACCTATGGGTTCGATAAACACAGTCTTGCGACTATTCTTGTAACCATTTACTACATAGTGAATACCCCCAGATCCGTGGATGTAGGCCTTAGTGCTGAACCACGTAAATCATTGTCTCCTTTACATTTAGCACTCGTATATCTTCATTTATATCTTCATTCCTTAGATTTATTATTGATAGTTGTTGATGAGATCGTGACAAACCCGCGGGGTTTGGAATCAATGAATCAACCTCTATCTATGTATTTGATATTCATAACTTAATGCGTGTATTCAATTCATGCGAAGATTGTTTGCGAACATGGGAATGCCTACGTGATTTCCGTGTTCACAGGGCAGATAACCCCAGTTGTCATTGGAAATGGCCATACTCTTCGTATCTTCTTTTCTGTCATCACTATCTTTTTTTAAATTTTAATTTGTCCTTCTCTGTGAGGAAGAAGACTTGGCTATCAAATTATATACAACCCACTTCAAATTATTCGGTACTGGTAACACTACTGCTTAGTCGGTTAACAGAGTTGAGTCGGTTAACAGAAAAGTGGAGTAATGCAAGATGGCGATCATACTTGGGGGAAACACAGTATAACCCTATTATTACCGTAATAGGTTAAATAGTCCCACATTGCTTAAGACAACACCTTAGTTGTATGCTTAATAAGCCACGGGCAATCCTAATTTTACAAACCGGTTTTCGAGGTTAGTTAGACCCATGGATTTCTGAGAAAATTTTTGATAGGGGCGTTTTTGGATGGGGGCATGGGGACAAATTGATTCTAACAAATTTTGTTTCCAAAAACATAAAAGAAATGTATTTTGGGTGAAAATATTGCTTATCATAATTGTAAATATATTTTATGTCTGGTATTTTTGGAAACGAGATTTGTGAAAACAATTAATATGAAAGGACACATGTCAACATCTTATTTGTCCCTCATGCCCCGATCCAAAAACGCCCCCATCAAAAAATTTCTCTGGATTTCTAACATGGAATCAGAGCCAGACTCATCTTAACGTCAACATTATCCTTATCCGTGTATCTTAGTGCCACTCCAGAGCCCGACCTCTCTCAAACGCTATCCGTATGTTTGTAGTTTTCGTACCACTCCGTCCGTAGCTTCCGGGTCATTCTTTCTGTGTAGCCCTAGCCCTCGAGGGAAGGTGTTAAATAGCCCTACATCTCCTAGAACAACCTAGCTAGGTTGTGTTCTTTATAAGTCTTGGACAATCCTATCCTTGTTAGCCGGAAGGTGTTAAATAGTCCTTAATAAGTCTCGGACAATACTATCCTTGTTAGCCGGTTCTCGAGGTTAGTTAGATCCGTGGATTTCTAACATGGGCAACTTGATGGACCAACGATCCATATAACTCAGGACCCAAACCTTCTACTATGCCAAAATATACCGCCCAAACTCTAATATCCTAACACTATTAGTTGACCCAGCACAATTTAAAAACCTATCTACGGATATTTGTAAATTTTACATCATTGGAAAGAATTTTAAAATACCCGCCCAAATTATATAAAATCAACTATTAATTAGACAAAATTAAAAAACAACTAGGTCATCTAATAGTGGGACGGAGGGAGTATATAATAGGAAGTCCAAGTCCCTTTCTCCAATGTGAACTTTGAGAATGAACCCCAATCGATAAAATGGATGTCTCGCCCTACGCATGCATGTTCCTCTGGTGGCTCTTGGAAGTAACGAAACCATGTGTGCATGCAATAACCAATAAACTCTCGATGCAAAGAGCCAGAGATTATTATTTTATGGCAGTCACCTTTCATATGAACCTAATCGATCGTAAAAAGTAGTGAAATGCTGTGTTCATAAACTCAAAATTAAGAATAAAAATCTTAACCGCGTACCGCGAATTAAATAAGACATATATATTTTATTCATCAGCATAAAAATCTTAAGTTGTTGATGAAGATTCCTTTATAGTGTGAAAATGTAAATATACGTCTCAATCTCTATTGCCAGTAATCATCGGCTTAAAACTTAGAATAATAGATGTTCTAATCGGCCAAAGTCGAGAACTTCGGATGGGTTGAGAAATCTGAAATTAGAGAAACTGGAGAAATAGAAAACCCTTTTCTCGGTGTGTGTGTGTGTGAACTTGAGAATGGACCACAACCGATAAAAGTCTTGTCAATTATTACTAGTGCCCTGCCTAATGAAATCATGTTTGCATGCACCAACCAAGAAAATCTCAATGTGGAGATTTTTATTTAACGTTGTCACCCAATATAAATAAATTATAATGAGCATTATTAACCTTTAATTATTAATATAGTATACCCGACGTATACTGTATTGCTCAAGGTGAATCCCAAGTGAAGATTGCATCCCAAAGGGAAAAAATGCTTGTTCTTGACAAAAAAAAACCACGACACTTTGCTATAAATACCATAAGAGATAAGATAATGAGCAACTCGTTAAAAATAAGCTAGTTAGTATCTGGGAAATATATCTAGATTAAAAAAATGAGATACGAGTTTGTAAAAATCGCGAGAAATGTCTTAACTTCCAAAATATAAGTTGGATTTTAATAAAGTTTATATTTTTGGAAAGGGCTTGAAAATCTCTACAAAACAAGATCCATTGTTGATATGAAATTTGAAAAAAAAAAAAAATTATTTTCAACCGGGTCGTGGATACATTATGCACCTGTGTGCAAACTCGAACAAAATTTATTTCCTAAAAAATATGCATTATGCACCTGTGTGCAACTCAGCTAAAATTTATTTCATATAAAAATATGCATTACACGTCAAATGCATTATGCACCCAAAGTATAATCTAGCCAAAATCTATTTCCTATAAAAATATGCATTATGCACCCAGGTGCAATGTGACCAAAATTTATTTCATGTAAGAATATGCATTATGCACCCAGGTGCATCTGGCCAAAACATATTTCCTATAAGAATATACATATACATTATGCACTCGGGTGCAACCTAAAAAAATATTTTTTTGTCAGAATATTAATTATGCACTCGGGTGCAACCTATATTCTGACTAGGTAACACCTACAGAGATGCTAGGTGACTTAACACAATTTGATAACACCTACAGAGACATCTTAAATTGATATGAAAAACTAACACAATTTACATTTTGAAATTTAAAAGTCTGTTGAGACAAACTCACCTCATGACTTTGAGAAACCGTAGAAACATAGTTAACAAAATATTTACCAAGTCCGAACCCATTAGTTGAATCAATCAAAATATTTACCAAGTCCCAATAACATCATCTCCTCCATGTAATCAATTAATGCCTCTCCCTTCAATTCAAGCATCAAAAAGTAATTCTTAGCATCCAGATCTAAATATCAAAAAAAACACTAAAGAGTAGTGTATCTAAAATACAAATCAGTAACAAAAAATGAGACCCATTTCAAGTTGAATGAAAAAAGTCTTACCTGTTCAAGGTCCGTTATAGAGTCCATGTCAAAACCAGCAGGTCTAGAATCAGCATCTCTAAGTCCTCCACAAATCAATCTAGTACAAACAAACACTATAAAAGTACCACTCATCCCAAACTCAATAACTGTTGTAATCAATTTCATCCCTGAACCAACCATCTTTCTTTGCTAACCCCACTTTAGACGGATAAATTGATAGCTTTATTAAAAAAGAAATGGTAAGAAGACTGAGAACCCAGAGTTAGAAAAATAAATTTCATTATCGATAATCAAAATGAAAACAAGAAGAAGATCTCTGCTTTCAAAGATCCCATTTTCTTTTTTTTTTTGATCGCCGATAAAATCCCATAGAATAATCAGATGAAAATCAAAAGAAGAAGATTGAAGGATGATGAAGAAAAAAATGGCGTGATAATGTTGCTATTAGTGATGGTGGTCGCGGTGGAGGAGTGAAAAATCGAAAGAGGAAGATGAAGAAGAGAAAGTAGCGTTGATGGTAGTCTTCGGTGGAGGAGGGTACTTGAGTCAGTTAATAGTTATTAGAAAATATAAATTTCGGTTAAATATCCAATTTAGGATATCTAGTTTGTAAACGAGTTCGAGGTAGATCATGCTTCCGCAGCTGATGTTTGGGCAATCTATAGCTCCCCTAACTTCCCTACTTTAACCGTTCAATTAGTTCCAAATGTCCTAAAAAGCAAGGATATCCTAGAAGGTGATGGTCATAATGTTGGTACTGTTCTGCGTGTTGTGCTCCTTCCAGGTATATATGCATATTTCAAGTTTTAACGTCAACAACTTTTTATTTGACATTGTATGTATAGATCAAGTGCTAAAACCATATGTCTGTATTGGAGCAGGACATGGTTTACCGGTGTGCAAGGAGAAATATGTAACTGTTGATCACGCAAAGCGTTTTAAGGAGATACAAACGATTGAAGGTGGATACTTGGAACTGGGATGTACTTTTTCCATGTTAAGCTTCGAGATACTAGCAAAGGAAGGAAATTCCTGCGTTATCAAGACAGTTACTAAGTACGAAATAGATGATGACCTAGCTTCTACTGTTTCTGGTCATCTTCACACCTATCTTGATACATGTGTTACCATAGCTCGAGGAGTTTCAAAACGTATTTCTGAGCAAGGCGCAAGAGCCGCTAATTAAGTTTCTGCAAGCCTGCAACTTTTGGTAATTATGATTTTCCGTGAAGGATACTTAATACTTATACCGTATGGCCTTATTATCAAAAATAAAAACTCATCCAGGACAAAGTGATCATTATTCTTAATTGGAAGTCGAAACTCTTCTACCCTCCTTAAGCTGTATGGTCTGTTGTTCTTTTGAGTCTTTGTGTGGACATCTTTGCTAGTTTTCACCCTGTTGTATCTGTTTGTTGCTTGGCCCCTTCCTGAGGCATTTCATTTTTAATAAATAAAGTTCCTTAAATCCTTAAGCTGTTTGGTCATTTTTTTTGTAAATTAAGCTGTTTGGTCTGTTGTGTTCTTCTGAGTCTTTGTGTGGACATCTTCATTGATAAAAAATTTAGTTTCCAAAAAGGAACCAAGACAACTAAACAAGAGTTATGGACTGTTCAACAAGGTCAATGATGGATTAGTTCATCTTATTATGGACTGTGCTTGCTGATTGATGAGCCTACTTATCCGTCTTCCTAAATATCCACTTCTCATCAACTTTTGGTCTCAAATTCCTACTCCCCGCAAATCTTAAATGCATTTTGCATTCATCAATTGATCCATCCGTTGGGGCAATTCATTGGCACACCTAAGCTAAATCCCTCCAAGTTTTAGAACGTTTCATCTTTAAAACAAGAGATCCAAATTCATAGCACGAGAATTATTACAATAGTAGGGCTTGATTGCAACGGTCTTCAAGCCTAAGTTTTTTTAATACATTTATTGACAACAAACATATTTTAAAAGATGTTTTAATCACAACAAACATAACTTAAAGGACTTCAAAGCTCTGCACAGAACTGCAGCCAATACTATCGTTTAATACCAGGACATCCTTAGAGCTTTGCTACAGTAAAGGTGGACGAGTTCCACCTTACTGGTAGGACTAGATCTTCCCACTCATCATCATCCACCTTCGAGAAGTAAAGGTCCACCATCTCATCAGTAACAAGCTCTAACCTAGAAGGCTCCCACTGAAACATATACAACATATGAAATATATATAAGCGTACGAGAAAGCTAATTATGTTTTAACAATTATTTTTTTTTTTTTTTTTGGATCAGATTTAACAAGATCATAGTGACAGCTAACGATTAAAGAGAAAATCCGAGAACATCAACCTTTGGAGTTCGGTCTTTACGCAAAAACTTAGCTCGGTAACCCTGCATTGAAAGTTTCGTGCTTAGAATATAACTTTGGGCAAGAATGTGATACTAACTAATGAAACCTTTTTTTTAGAGACCTCAAGTATATCTTGGCAAACATGGAAACCATGGCATGAAATTCTATATTCTTGGGCGAGGCACTGATCGAGACCTTGTAGTCTTCCTCTTCGAATCTATATACAATGTGGGTATCACAAATACTATCTCAGCGCATGAGCTCACAAGTTAGGCGGAAAACCAATTGAAAGAAAAAAAAAAAAAAAGGAACAAAAAAAGACACCCTTCTTTACCGATTTCAGAAAAACTTTTAGAGTAATCGGTG
Source organism: Papaver armeniacum (assembly GCA_023531295.1). NCBI lineage: Eukaryota > Viridiplantae > Streptophyta > Magnoliopsida > Ranunculales > Papaveraceae > Papaver > Papaver armeniacum. Next base: position 729,327 of record JAJJWW010018834.1, read on the forward strand.
ATGCTTTTTTCATCAAGTGAACAGCCTCAGGAATCCAAGCATCCCCTTCTTTCACAGACTCGGTGTCCTACCAATTTCAACATGAAGTAGAAGTACGGAGTGGGTGATTCTAGAACTTAAAAAATAATTCTCGAAATTTTTTAAAATATGTAAGAGAACGGGTTGTATCAATGCCACAGTATATGTCTCTAACTTACGAGGGCTGAGATAACATTTTCGACTGTCTTCCCTGAAAAGCATCTGTCAATGATGTCTAGTCTGCAGTAAAATATCATACACTTAAATCTCCACATAAATACTACAGAAGATGATGACTAGGTATATATACACCAAGATCTCGAATTGGGAATATCCTATTATATTTACCTATGATAAGCACTCCTCTCCTTCAAAGCAGGTTGCTCTGAAAACTCGTCAATAACTGCCGAGATAACAACTGGATCACTTGTGTTCACCTTATTTAGTGCTTCATCTAGCAAACTCAATTTCTTCTCCCACATGGTAATTAAGCAAGTTCAAATTTCAAAAGTAAGTGCGGAATTAATATAGTATTTTGATGCTTAAAAGTTAGAGGAGGATCATACTATTGAAGGGACAAAGTGAGTTGCAAGGCCACATGCAAGCATTTCAGTGCCATCCAACCTTGCACCAGTAAGACCGAGGTATTCTCCTGGTGAAAGATGCTTGTTAATTAACTCGTATATGCGGTTTCTATATATAGCTGAAACAGCATGCAATTCTTACAAATTTCAATGATATTGGGAATGAAATAGTATTGAAGTTTAATTCTCTGTACCAAAGAAGCCAGGTAGTCTAGACAGAAAATAAGAAGCCCCTACATCTGGGATTACTCCGATAGAAGCCTCTGGCATAGCAAAAACCTGGAAATAATAACCGTGCATATGATATAAATAAAATGCATAGTGCGAGAGAAAATCATATACTAAATTGAACTTAAGAGGTTTTAACTTTCAGGGTAATGTCGTCGTGACATAGGACCAGTACCGTTTTCTCGGTCACAACGCGAAATCTTCCGTGAATGGAAATCCCGCATCCAGCTCCCATCACCATTCCATTAAGGATCGATACCTTTTCTTTGTTAATTTAAAATTAATATCATTTATATAGATATTAATTTATATAAAAAGAACTAATAAAATTAACTGAGTATGTATTTATAGTTGATAATAATTTCCCAAATGCTGCGTGCAAACAAGTCACCTGGGGTTTGCCCAATGTCGCAACTTTGTACATTAAGGTGATTACGTTCTCCAAAATCTTTGCACCTAATTTCCAATGGCCTGGTGGATGAAAATGAATTATTTCAGTGACTGATGGAAAATGAATCTCCATGATTTTTTTTTTTCTTTTTCTGTATGATCGGGTTTCGTTTTTTCTTAATCACTGATTTAATCGATTTGAATAGTGGCCAATAACTCTCATAGATTGACGGAAAATGAGACAATGACTACAACCAAAAATTGCAAAAAGAACCATTACCCTCTGTGATTCCATAGAAATATTCTGAAACATCCCCACCAACACAAAAAGCTTTTCCTTTTCCCTGAAACCAATTTAAATATGGTGAAATATATATAGTGACACTTCGGACAAAATTTCCTAACGTTTAGTTATAAACCAAAAACCTATATAGTAACTTAAGCACATCTGGTGGAAAATAGAGGTGGTCAATTACAGTACTCAACATTGGGTTTAGATAAATACCGATCGAACTCAAAGATAGAGAAATGTTGGTAACAAAGCCAATAACTCTGGTGGAAAACACAATGAAGGTACCTACCCTCAGAATCACCAACTTGACTTCAGGATCCTTCTCACACGCTGTATAAACTTCGTGTAGCCGAGATACCTAACAATCCATCAGAAGTCCATAAATCTAAGAATTTCGTTCTTCTCTTCGGATTATATACTTCATCTAAACACAATAGTTACCATTTGATATGACAGGGCATTCAACCTGTGAGCCCTATTTAGGATCACTGTTCTAGCATGCAAATTCTCTTCGACCAGAACCTGTGCAACAACAAAAAAGGAACTGTGAATCTACAAAAATATTGAGATTATTGTTTTAATTAAGTATATTTGTTAACTTCGACGACCTATATATCTAATTAAGAATATTTAATTTACTTGGTCAACTACGGCACTGTGAGTTGCCATATAGCCTTTGCACCGCGTATTTCCTCTGCTTTGTATATATCGGACCTTTGGGATTACTTCTCCATATGACTAGCTGGTGCTCCAGTTTTTTTCTGATCTTCATGATCTTCATATTCCTTATATAATAATCCTTCGGCCAAGAATTGCAATAACCATGGCTTAGCTTGAGCTTGGCAGTCTTGTGTTTTCTGATGTTTATCTCTGTACGACACTTCGTTTGACCTGATTAGTTCGTTACGCCCTATAGGTTTATGCATGACAAAGATACGACTGTTAGTTAATAGATGATTTTTTTAAAGAAGTGCAAGTATATATATGACTTGCGGTTAGTAGATGTTGTTGTTAACAATCGATATGCATGCATGTCCATTAGATTTTTAAGAAAGGGAAGGTATGACTGTCAGTTGTTGCTTTTAACAAAAAAGTGAAAGTATTGGGGGCACACACAGACTTGTATAACAAACGAAAGTGCTTTTATGTGGATCCGAAGAGCGCGTCCCAGATAAAAATCCATTTTTTTTCGAAAGGGAAACACTTGTGCATGTTTCCTTATAAATACCAACAAATTACTCGTTAATTAAGAATTAAGGTTAAGCTAGAATCTAGCTATAGATAGTAATTAGATAAAATGAGATACGAGTTTATAAGCGAGTTAGAGGTAGATGCTTCTGCAGATGATGTTTGGGCAATCTATAGCTCCCCTAACTTCCCAACTTTAGCCGTTCAATTTCTTCAAAATATCCTCAAAAGCAAGGATATCGTAGAAGGTGATGGCTATACCGTTGGTACTATAATGCGTCTTGTGCTTCTTCCAGGTATACATATGTACATTTCAATTTTTTTTTATAGAATCATCAATATTATTATTAATTACATATTGTAAAGATTAAGTGCTAAAACCATATGTTTGTACCGGAGCAGGATATGGCTTACCGCCGTTTAAAGAGAAGATTCTGACTGTCGATCACAAAAAGCGTCTTAAGGAGTTACAAACAATTGAAGGTGGATACTTGGAAATGGGATGCACATTCTCCAAGACAAGCTTCGAGATACTAGAAAAGGAAAGAAGTTCATGCGTCATCAAGGTAGTCACTAAGTACGAAATCAATGATGACTTAGCAACTAGTGTTTCTGGTCATCTTCACACCTATTTTGATGGATGTGTTACCCTAGCTCGAGGGGTTTCAAAACATGTCACAGAGAAAAACGCAAGAGTAGCTAATTAAGTTGGCTGCAAGTCTGCAACTTTGAACAATATGATTTTCCCTGTCGGATACCTTATAACCTTGGACCTATTACTAGAAATCTTCCAGGATAAATGATCATTATTTGTGTACTGGTATTAAATATGCGACATCAATAAATAAACATGGAACAATATTAATTCAGAAATACATTTTGAATCTGAATTTGTGCACTTAAAAAAAAACAACAGCTGGGTGTTGTCAATTTTTTTCTCTATTTCCCATCCCAATTTTCCCTATTTCCTATCCCTTCACAATTTCTAAAATCAATTTACTTTTCAATTCTGGTTTTTCCTATGTACCACTCGTGAAAGTCAATTTTTTTCATGACCATGACTATTATCATTTTTCTTCTTCTGGGTCGATCCTCATTTTCATTAAACAAAACTAAAAGCTATCATGTTAAAAACCCTAGGTTGAATTACTTATTTCCTCTTTTTTGGTCCATTAATTTGTTAATTGGCAACTAATCAGTAAATCATTATTATGGAAGAATCTATTATTGAAAATTTAGAAAAAAAAATCTCTAACCTAAATCCTTTATCTCTACCAAAACGTACATGCTATTCAAATCACACAATCAACAATATACAATAATTTTATTAGCACTAATGGGAATTAAGTCCATTTTGTAATAAGTCGTTCATATCCAACAAATACAATCAAATATTAGTCAATCCCGTTTCAAAGACTAGTTCTTCCTGCAACGGGAAAAAAATCCATTTTTAACGGAAATTGGATTATACAATCACACTTGTACTAAACTACATATTACGTTTGGATTATACACTTTTTCTTTGGATTTGATTTTTGCTTAAACAATTACTTGTTTTCCTGTAATTAGCCATGATCAGCTATATGATTTAGTTTTGCTTATAACTGATTAAGCCGTTGTGAGAATGTTAGAGAAGAAATGCAGGTACTTATTATATAGTCCAGTTCCATGTAGCCGCCTCATTAGATGAGCATAAAAGAAATAATAATTAGCCGCCGGATTACAATATTGATCACCACGTTCTCTAATCACATTTTCCGATCCTTTACTAACCAAAGCAAGAACTTTACAGATATTATCTTGGTCCCATACCCACATGGCCACATGCATCCCATGAGAGAATGCTGAAAAAGAGGAGGAGGAGTGGTAGTGCACTTAGCAACTCCAGTGGGGATCAAGGCCACAATATCTGTTTCTTGCACAATCTAAGCCTTTGTGAATATTACGCATGCATGTTGTTCAAGAAGATTATTTTGTTTAGTACCAAAATGCTTTTTTTCTGAGTAGAGGGTTCCTGGCCATCAATTTTGATGTCAATGTCGTATAAATTTTCACTTTAAGCTTTGTTAGACCCATTTAGTTTAAACTTTAGATGGCCGACAAGTTTAACTGTTTAAATCTTGAAGCAGGGATCATTGGGTAGGAGGAACAAATGGCTTAATTATTGTTTAGCCGGTAAGTCATTTACTGTTGGAGAAAATGAGTTTATTTTTTTGGTTTTATGGTCTCGGTGAGAATGGAACTTAGGACCTTTGGGCCTCTAAGAGCACTTACTCATTTTCTTATGAGTGAATGAAATAGAACCTTTAGTCCCACATTGGGTATAACTAAAGAGGAGTCCAACTATATAGCTATTCCTTTATGGATAGTTAGTAAAACAGTGTAGGTTGAACGGGTGGATAGTTTGTATCACTAAGGCTTGGGCTTAGAGCTCGGGCTCGTGATTTATTTTGTCTTTAATTCTCTCTTAATGCACATTCAATTTGACCTCTCTCTTCTCCCCTATATGAACCACTCGAATTCTTCATTTCAATTTGTGTCCAGAAGAAGCTACCATCCTTCTTCTTTTCGTCTCCTTCTGTGTGGTTTTTTTCTGTGCCATTGTTGTTGAGTTCGTAAGAGAGGGCAAGAGAGGGCAAGATTTTATCCGTGACTTGTGCTAGGCATCACTCATTCTTGAGGCTTGCAACGTGCGCTTTATCCTGGATATGACTTGATCACAGGGTATAGGCATCACTCATTCTTGAGGCGTACAACTATCGTGTTAAGGATAGCGTGTTGAACACGTGACTCTGTCCTCTGTTTGCTGTCCATTGAGTGTTTATTACCTTTTCAGAAATTTATTTCTAACATCTTCTTTTAGTGTTTTATTGTTACGGTTGCAACATTTACCAACTAAATTAATTATTTCAAATTCATCGTTTCAGTAATTAATCATTTTCCCAGACTAGAAAACCATATATAGTGTCAGTAGAAGCACAATAGTAGAGCATCGATCTTTGCAACAATCTTGAACCTAAGTCTTTTACTACTCCCTCCGTCCCACATATATAGGCGGAATTTTGGTTTTTGTTTGTCCCACTAAATAGGCGGACTTTGCTTTTCAAGATGAATTTTTCCATATATACCCATATTTATTGTACATAGGTAATTGTGTTGGAGATAAGACGAAGGGTAAAACAAGAAAAAGATATAAAATTATGAATCCCATGCAATTTTCTTAATCTAAGAGAATTTTCTCCCTCCGCCTATATATATGTGGGACCGAGGGAGTACATGTAGTGACCACGAAGATATCCTAATTAAAAGGTCTTTTGATGACAACAGAAATAACTTAAAGGTCTTCAAGGCTTTGCACAGAACTGTAGGCAATACTACACACAATCTCAAGAAATCCTTAGAGCTTTGCCGTAACCGAGGTTGACGAGTTCAACCTTGATGATAGGACTAGTTCTTCCCACTCATCATCATCCACCTTCGAGAAGTACCGGTCCACCATTTCATCAGTGACAAGCTCTAACCTAGAGGGCTCCCACTGAAAAATACATAACATATGTAAGCATACGGGAAAGCTAAATATGTTACAACTTTGACAAGAGTTTATTGACATCGAAAATGCGAAAACATCTACCCTTGGAGTTCGGTCTTTACGCAAATAGTTAGCTCGGTAACCCTGCATTGAAAGTTTTGTACTTAGAATAACACTTTGGGAAAGAATGTGATGCTAACTAATGAAAAAATTGTTTAAGAGACCTCAAACATATCTTTGCCAACTTGCAAACCATAGCACGAAATTCTATATCCCCGGACGATGCACTGGCCGAGACCTTGTAGTCTTCCTTCTCTGATCTGTATGTATATGTACATTACAACTACCAATCGAATATCGATCTAATTGCATGAGCTCACAGGTTAAGAGGATATATCCGTGTGAGAAAAAAGAAAAAATAGATAGACGCTATTCTTTACCGATTTGAGAAAAACTTTAAGAGTAATCGGTGATGCTTTTTTCATTGATTCGACAGCTTCAGCAATCCAACGATCTCCTTTCACATACTCATGCTCCTTGTACACAATTGACGTAGAAAATATCAGCTTACGTGCAGAATCATAAAGTATGTTGTTTCAAAGAACCGCATTTGCTACTCCCGGTATTCCGCTTTAGCACTGGATCGAGAGACTGTTGCTTGTCGCTTGAGGACCAGGAGATGAGATTGTCACCAAGAAAGATGCAAAAACCAGATGTCGATCGTCGAGAGTCAGGACAGCCCGCCCAGTCAGCATCAGAGTATGCTGTTAAGCCAGAAATAGTGGAAACCGAGAGAAAAAGTCCGTGGTTGATAGTGCCTCAAGATAGCGAAGGATTCGCTTGAGGGCATGCATGTGAGGCTCACGAGGATCATGCATAAATAGACATACTCGCTTTGAATCGCGTATGCAATGTCCGGCCGAGTAAAAGTGAGGTCTCAAGAGCACTCGCAGGCTTCGTATAGAGTAGGATCCGAAAATCTTGGGCGGAGGTGGCACTCGAGCTTAGAATTGGTGTCGACCGAGTAGCCACTGGATTACATTTGTCATGAAGGCACGCGGCGATGATGTCCCGTGCATATAATGACCGAGACAAAAATAATCTCAAGATGAACGAGTAATCATGATGCCTAGAAAATGATGTAGTGGAACAAGGTCGACATAGCAAACTCTCTCTTCATCAAATAAATGAAGCGGCACAGAGAGCATCAAGTAGAGGCGGTCAAAATAATGTCATCAACGTATAAAAGTAAGTATGCCGTTTAGGATCCCGATTGATAAACAAAAATGAGGGATCACATACACTACCGCTTGAAACCACAACTTGTGATGAACTTGGCAAACCTCTCGAAACCATGCCCGGGAGCCCGCTTGAGGCCATAGAGAGATCTACGTAATCTACATACGTAACTCGGGGTGATCGTGGTCAACAAATCCAGGAGGCTGATGCATATAGACTGTCTCGGTTAGATCACCATGAAGAAAAGCATTCTTGACATCTAGTTGATGTATGGGCCAAGATCGTGATGTAGCAATAGTGAGAACCGTACGAATAGTAGCAGGTTTAACAACCGGACTAAACGTTTCAAAACAGTCAACCCCAACTTGTTGAGATTTGCCATTGGCAACAAGGCGAGCCTTGTGTCGCTGTAGGGATCCATCAGCATTATATTTATGACGAAACAGCCACATGGAACGAATAACATGAGCATCACGTGGTCGTGGTACAAGGTCCCAAGTATTAGTTTTCAACATAGCATTGTACTCGTCTTTCATGGCAGCATTCCAGTTTATGTCTCTAAGAGCATATAGGTGAGAGCGAGGGAGAGGAGAGATATGACGAAGGGTTTGGACATGAAGATTAAGACGATTTATAGGGAGGAAAATACCACGAGAGGCACAAGTGGTAGGTCTAGACGGAACTGCAGGTGTGGGAGGAGGCGAAGAAGCTGTGGCTGAGGGTAACACAGTAGTGGGAGTGGTATTTGTATTGTAGGGTGCGGGACGACTTTTCTCAGAGAAGGGTGAGAGTGAGTAGGAGGTGGAAGAGTGTTGTGCTGGGAAGTAGTGGGAGTGGGAATGGGTACATGGATCGGTGTAGGTGACGAAATGGGTGGAAGTTGTTCTGTAGTGGGACGGTTTTCTGTAGGAGAGAGAGTGGAAGCACGAGGTGGCAGGTTGAAGTGCTGTGAAGGAGTGAGAGTTAGAGAGGGGACACGGACAGCGGTGACAGTGGGCTGAAGTGATTGTTTGTGCAGAGATGTAGGGAGAGTAGGAGACAGGGAGGAAGGTAAAGGGGCGGGAGTATTAAGCCGTCTGTGAGGTGGTGTGTAGGGCTGTGGAGTAGGATTTGAAGTTGGCAAATTGTAAGAAATGTAGGGGGAATAAATAGGAGAAGAAGGGGATTCATTTTCGGACGGTGTTGGAGGATCAGTGAAGGGAAAAATGTTCTCGTCAAAAGTTACATGACGGGAAATGATTATTTTGTTGGTGGTAAGATCAAGGCAGCGGTATCCACGGTGGTTGGGAGGAAAGCCAAGGAAGACACATTTAGTGGAGCGGGGGGCAAGTTTGTGAGGAGTTGTAGATGAGAGATTTGGATAGCAAAGACAACCAAACGTACGGAGATGGTCATATGTTGGTTGGCGTTGATAGAGAATAGACATAGGAGAAGAAAAATTTAGGATTTTTGTGGGAAGAATATTATGAAGATAAACAGCCATAAGGAGAGAATATACCCAAAATTTTGGTGGAACGGAAGCATGGGTCATAAGGGTGCGGGTGATATCATTGACACGGCGAATCATGCGTTCGGCCTTGCCATTTTGAGAGGAAGTTTGGGGGCAAGAGAAGCGAAAAACTAGACCATTATTACGAGCAAAATTGTGGAAATAAGAGTTGTCAAATTCACGTCCCATGTCGCATTGAAAACTTTTTATTTGACGCTCAAATTGGGTTTGAACAAGAGAACGAAATTCCAAAAACTTGTCATAGACTTGGTTTTAAATTTTAAAGGATACACCCAAAGATAGTTGGTGAAATCATCTAGTAAGATAAGGTAATAACGAAAACCGGTATCAACATGTAGTGGAGATGTCCATAAATCACTGTGAATAATATCAAATGGAGCAAGAGTATTGGAATTTGATTCATAAAAAGGTAATCTAACATGTTTACTAACTTGACATGAATGACAAAGTTTAGAATGTCGATTCTTATTACAATGAATATAATTATTGGTACGAAGAACATCTAAAATAGCCTTGCCGGGTGACCAAGACGGCTATGCCAAATATCCATGAAAAACAAAGAATGGAAATGGGGAAAGACCGGGACGGTGTTTGTGGTGGCACGGCAGAGTTGGTGATAGGGTAGAGCTCCCTAACTATTACATCGAAGGATAGTCTTCCTCGAACTCGCATCCTTCACGTAAAACCGAGGATCAAACTCAACGGACACATGATTGTCGTGAGGAATTTACGAACGGAAACCAAGTTTTTGATAATATCAGGAACAACAAGGGTATTTTTGAGTTGAAGAGTACGAGAAGTAAGGGTTATGAACTTAGTGCCACTAGCGGTAACTGGAATACTATTGCCATTGCCAACTAAAATAGACCGTACATTGCTGGAATTGAAAACTTTATGTAAAGGGCAGATTGTGCGACAGTAAGGTGCGAGGTTGCACCAAGATCCATATAGAAAGCATCATCGTGTGGTCTGTGAATGCATGAGCTATACGCCTCGGCAATGTCCGTGGGGTTGTGAAGTTCCGTCGATGGAGTAATGTAAGCTTGGCCATGATTACGTCCGTAAGATCGCCCACTGAGCCGGCATGACGCTCGGGTTCACAATAGGAGGCCGTTGCCGTGGAAGGAGCAGCTGGGTAGGGGCATGGGGAATAGCCCAAGAAGGGTGCCCAAGATTGTTGATAAGTCGATTGAAGAGGTGGGCGTGGGCCTGGTGGGGTTGGCAAGCAACGGTGGGCCTGATGTTGGCAAGCAACGTTGGGCTTGAAGTTGGCAGCAACGTTGGGCCCGATCCATTCGTGTGTTTTGTGGACGTTTGCTTCTTCTTCCATTGTTGGGCTGAGGATGGCGATCAAGGATAAAGCAGCAGCAAAAGCGCCAGTAGGTGCGAGCGAGTGAGTGTTGTGCACGCCTAATTTCCTCCGTTAGCTGAGATCTAGCAAAGATCAAACGTGGGCATGGACTGTTGGATGAAGGATGCCACGGTGTTGTACTCCTCCGGGAGACCATTAACCAATTGGATAACGAGTTGTTTATCGTTCATTGGAAAATCAAGGTCACTCAATCGATCGGAAAGTGATTTAAGTTTATCACAATAATCATCAACACTAGCACAATCGTAAAACTTGAGATTTACAAACTTACTTTCAAGATTTGCGACGGCTTTCTTTGTTGTCTTGAAACAGTTGTTTTGAGATGATCCCAAATCTCCTTTGCGGTTTTGCCTTTCTTGAGAATGGTGAGCATAGATCCTTGGTCATGGTAGCAAACATCCATTGACGGCAAAGGGCATCTAGGTTTTTTCGCCGGCATCAATATCCGTAGGTCGTTGTGAACCATCAATCGAAATAAGAAACCGAGCTTGAAGATGAAGATCAAGAGAAATACCCATGACGAGTATTCATCTTGTTTGATGTCTAAGATAACTAGGAATCAAAGATTTGATGTTGTTGATGGCAAAAAGCCGGTGAATGGATTTCTTATCACCCGCCATGGATTTCAAGGGTTTTAGAAGAGGTAGGATCGTGTAGGGGCTGATACCATCTTGGATTTGATGATAATTCCCTTGAAGAGAAATGTTCTCCCGGGACCAATATATATAAAACCTTCATAATATCTTTTGTCATTACAACCAAAGTAAAGGGAGATAATCTCCTAACGGTAAATAAGGCAACGGGATAATATAATATCTATTATAAAAGAAAAAATAGTACCAAGGGCTCGAGAACTTCAGAAAATATATTAAAAATAATTACAATATGTAAGAGAATGGGCTGTTTCAATGCCACAGTATATGTCTCTAACTTACGAGGGCTGAGATAATGTTTTCGACTGTCCTTTCCGAAAAGCATTTGTCAATGATGTCTAGTCTGCAGTGAAAACCCATATACTCTACATAAATATTGCAGGGGATTTATAGACTGAATAGGTATATCCTCGAAAATATCATATGAATAGGATTCAAAGTTCATGGTCCAGAAGGTACCTATGATAAGCACTCCTTTGTTTTAAAGGATGTTGCTCTGAAAACTCGTCAATGACTGCTGAGATAATAGCTGGATCACTTGTGTTCATCTTATTTAGTGCTTCATTTAGCAATCTCAATTTCTTCTCGCATGCAGAAGGTAATTAAGCAAGTTCAAATTTCAACAGTAAGTGTCGTAATTAATAAACTATTTTGATGCATAGATACCGAGAGCTGCTCGATGAAAATAAATAGATGAGGATCATACTATCGAAGGGACAAAGTGTGTTGCAAGGCCACATGCAAGCATTTCAGTGCCATCCAACCTTGCACCAGTAAGACCAAGGTATTCTCCTGATGATAATTGATATATAAAAGAGATTTGCCATTGATTAAGAAAAGTAAAAATTTGTTCTTAGAATAAAACTGAAGTTCAATCCTCTATACCAAAGAAAAATAGAAACCAATCAATGTTCCTTGCGAGGAATGAAACCATATTGGCCTAAAAATAATTTAGACTGCCAATTCATTTACATCTCATCTCCTAGTATTCATGAAGAAGAGAACATCAATATCAATTGGTTTATACGATATACCAAAATCATTTCAATGACAACGGGAAAAAAAATGTCGTTTTAATCGTCGCATATGGAAAATCCATTTTATGGTTAGGGATAGTTTCTTGTAAATAAATAGAAACAATATATAAAAATCACATGATCTTCCTCCAATAGAAGAAGATACCAAACTTAATTGGCCGTAGGTTTTTCAACCATGCATATGATTAATTACCGTAAAGGTATTTCAATTGCAACAACTCTGATTTTGGTGATTATAGTTTCTTTTAGAAGGATAGAAACTATAAACCATCTATTGATGAATTTTTTTTTTCTTTCTCCGTAAAGGAGATTAAAAAAAAAATAGAAGGGAAGATCAAACTTATTTGGTAAGTTCATCACCAACGTCCCTTAAATAGATTTAGAGATATAAAATTCTCCACGGAGAATACAACATGATGCTCGTAGAAAAGGAAAAGCATCATCGAATGTTAATGGTTATCATTAACTAAAAGAATATTAATCAAGTAAATAAAACAAAACAATACAACAATTTAAGAGAAATAATTAAACATACACGTCAGTCATTGTATATTGCGTTTTGGTGATCGTTCTTGTGCTCACTGTGTACTGTTCGAGATAAAAAAAATTAGATGCAGATGTTGATCTCTGTGCTTTCAGTTGGTAGAACAACGTGCGTGATAACGTCTTGTAATATAGAGAAAGAGGAGAAGAAGACACAAAGTAAAGGGAGAAAGAAGAAGAGTTTTCATTAGATGTGTATACAATACAAAGTTTTAAGTCTCTATTTATATAGATAGAGGACTTGGTGCCCAAGGTATGTAACCCTAATCTTAGACACAAAGGGCATCTTAGTAATTAAACTTTAGGTTTATAACAAAATTAGCCCTTTTTCCGTCAAAAAAAAAAAAAAAAAAAAACATAATCTTAGCCTAACTGCATCAGGACCTTAAGTCTCGGTTAACCACAGCAAGGTTGAGCCCCGGCCGTAGGCCGGGGAGATACCTAGTGTTTATTTGAAAAGTATCTGCCTATCTGGTAGTTGAAACTAGTTTACACCGTAAAACAGAAAACTAATTCAAACTAGACTGCATGTGTGTTAAACATAACCTAGTGAGTTGCAAAAGACATCACTTGAGCTACAAATTCCTTAATATTCCTATCAGAACTTCCACCCTCATCCACTGCTTCTTTAGCCAATTCTTTCCATTTACTTGCATTTTCTTTAACAGTTTTTTGGTTAATTAGGCCTTGATATTGAAATCCTGGGTCTAAAAGACAAGTAAAATATTGACAATGTTTTAATGTCCAAAACTCTTAATATACTGTTATAATATCCAGAATCGGCTATTTCACCCAAGATGTGCAACTGTTTTTAAACTAACAGACTAAATTATCCCCGAGATGGGTTTTCACTGGAACTAGTTAACCATGAAACTGAACTGCTTCCATTAATTTTCACGGATGAACAGAGAGGATTAGGAGCTCATTCTTAAGTTCGATTGAATCTAGGAACATTACCAATATTCTTGAGTTCAATTGAATCTTTGAGATTGAGAACGTACTAATCAACAGAATCCCAATTCACAGAAAAAGAAATGGAGAAGAAACTATTCTGAACCAACTCAAAGAAAATTCCTCAATGGAGCCAAAGTAGAGGTAAACACTTGATTGATTATGCTGGTGTTTTTTGCCGTGACTACGGTGATTTGTTATAGAGGGATTAAAGCTCGGTTTGAGCTACAACATGGAGATACTAGGATGTCGTTGCCGCTGCTATGGATTTAAGGAGAAGTGAGCTAACATATTACAATTTGTTTCGAAGTTTATATGGAAACAGTGGGTTCATGGTACCCCTTATTACCACCAGTTAGCCATTATTTTGATTTGATGGGTCAGTGGTGATTGAAAGGCTCGAGTTTTAGGGGAATAGGTACCCTTAAACAAATGGATTCCATTAGGGTATTGCAGTGTTGACGCATTTCTGTGTCGGTAGGACAAAAGATCCTTAATGTATCAGTACATTTTGGTATCGGTTTGGCATCGGTTTTTATTTGATACAAGATACACTATTATGCTATTGGATCAGTACATTTTGGTATCCGTTTGGCACCAGTTTTTATTTGATACAAGATACACTATTATGCTATTGGATCGCCGGTTTTTATTTGATACAAGCCACGGTGTTGGTTGTGTCAGTGCAAAGTTGTTGGATCACTTGAAGTGCATCATGTACATGCTAAGAAAAAAGTATCAGTAAACTACTTCGAAGAATCAAGATATTGTTTGTTAACAAGATGCACCCGAGTGCATTATATATATATTTTTTTAATTTTTTGTTGTTCTTATTTTTTTTCTTTAATACTTGTTTTTGGTTGATACTTTGATGATGAATGTGATGGTAATGGTGGTGGATTTATTGCTCGAGATCATGAACTAGTAAATTTGGTTATGTATAATATATTGCAAGTGATTACTAGGATAAACCTAGATTTATCCGCGAAGTACTCAAGATGCACCCGAGTGCATAATGTATAATTTGACAGAAATACGTTTTGGTTAGCTAGTTGCACCCGAAAGTGCATGATGTATATTTTTTCGATTGTTATAGGAAAAATGTTTTGGCAGGTGTTGCACTGGGTGCATAGTGCATATTCTTATAGAAAATAAAATTTGGCCAAATTGCACCTGGGTGCATATATAATACATATTTTTATATGAAATAAAATTTGACCAAGTTGCACTGGGTGCATAATGCATATTTTTATATGAAATAAAATTTGGCCAAGTTGCACTGGTGCATAATTTGTATTCTTATATGAAATAGGTTTTAGCCGAGTTGCACCTGGGTGCATAATGTATCATCGCCCTGGTTTAAAATATATATATATTTTTTTCGAATTTCATATCAACAATGGATCTTGTTTTGTAGAGATTTTCGAGCCCTTTCCAAAAATATAAATTTTATTAGAATCCGACTTATATTTCGGAAGTTAAGACATTTCTCGCGAGTAATTTTAATTAGAGAGAGAAAAGGATAAGGAAAACAATAAAGTTTAAAACAAAGGGTATATATGACTAATATTTCCTATGTCTTTTTCACCCAAGCCTATATTTTACACGTCCATTACTCCCATACTTTATGGGTTTTGGTCATATGACCCATTTTCCGTTTTCTTTAATCTCCTTCCCTTTCTCTCCTTCCATAATTTCACTTATACATAACTCAATCTCCTTCTTTCTAAATATCCCCTCTTCATCAGCTTTTGGTCTCATTCCTACTCCCCACAAATCCTCAATGCATTTTGCATTCATCGGTTGATCCGTCCACTGTGGCAATGCAATCATCGGTACACCCAAGCTCAATCCCTCCAACGTAGAGTTGAACCCACAATGAGTTACGAAACATCCTACTGCAGGGTGAGACAGAACTTCCAACTGAGGGCACCATCTAATTATTAGTCCTTTCTCCGGCGTCGCCTCCTCGAGAAATTTGGATGGTATTTTGCATTCCTCGGCTTCTCTTACTACCCATAGAAAATTGTGTTTGCATTCCAATAGTGCCATTGCAATTTCTTCGATTTGCTGTTGTTTTACAATTGAAATGCTCCCAAATGAAACATAAATCACTGAACTGCTCTTCTTCGTGTTTAGCCAATTTATGCATTCAGCTCGTTTAGGCACAAATATGTGAAACCCGTAATCTTTATCATCTTCAATCCCTTTCTCCAAGTACATCGATGGAAGAGTTGGACCAATACCCCTCACTTGCCATGACTTTGCCATCCAATTTAATACCTACAAAAACCACGGAAACGTTACTTTTTCGTGGCCGGTCTCCCGCTAAGTCCAAACGGAGCACCCTGTATTGATGTGTAAATTTACAGGGAATGAAATCACTACTCACCTCGGACTCTAACTTGTCAAATGTACTGAATAGAACCCAGTCTGCCTTGTGTATGTTAGCAAATTGGTTCGCAAGATAATCTAACAAAAATGGATACGGTCCAACGCCAGCAACAAAAGACGGTAGATCAGAAGCACCCAACGGTGGCAACCCCGGAACTGAAAAAGCTTGGTCAGCCGGGACTGGTGCTTTCACTAAACCCTTTTGCACACAGTAATAAATTGCACCAACAATACAAGATTGGGTGAAGAATGCAGCCCCAATGAGGCCAAACTCCTTCGTTACATCTAAAACCCATGGTATAAACGGATCATAAACTACACAACTTACTGGGTTACCGGAAGTTTGCAATTTCTCGATGAGTTGGGTTAACGTTTCTGAGCCAACAATTTTGAACCTTTGGACATAAACACTCGGACCACCAGCTTCCTTGGAGCCACCATCATCGAAACCATCTGATATCGTCTCGATTGCTATCGGGCCGTTGATTTTAGTTCCCATTGTTTTTGAAACATGGACTGTGATTGCTAAGGTGATTCTGAGACCTTTTGAGATTAATCTCTTTGAGAATTGGAGCATGGGATTGATGTGGCCTTGGCTTGGGTAAGGTACAATCAGTATGTGACCTCCATTTTTACTACCTGCCTCCTGATCTAGTTGATCGCTCATCATTTTCTCTTGATCTGAAAATATTTACCAATATTTTTTCTTAATTTAATTCAAGCATTCTTGAAGATAAGATACCACTAGATTTTCATAACATTAGAAGCCATAAATGCTGATGGTTAGGGTGACGTTTTTCGCCATTAAACAATCATAAAAAAATCAATGGTAAAGTGTTTGGCATTATTAGCAGTGCAAGTTTTGATGTCATTACACAAGAAGTTTCTGGTTTGTTTACATCTGACTATAGTAGGAATCAAATGGAATATTAGAACATGTGCACTTAAAGTGTGCTTTTCTGGTGTTCTACAGTTAGAGCACACGGATCTAAAAAAAGGTTTCATACTCCGTGACTGTGAGTGCATTCCTTAGAGCCTTATGGCATTCTCATTTTAAAAAGGGCCCTTTTAAAACCTTGCGAGATTGCCACATTAATTGGGGTGATAAAACAAAATAGGGTAATTAGGAAGTAAAATCTCAAATCCTTATCACATATTTTTAAAAATGACTAAATTGTCCTTGTTTAATTAGCACTAATTAACCTGTTTAAATTAACTAGTTGGGTTAAAAGTTAAAAAATCTTGTTTCGGTGAGATTGAAATTATGGATTTGTTGAAAGATTTTTGAGATTTTTTTTTGAGTTTTGTATTTTTTTTTTTAACAGAAATGAAACCACACCAGCCAAACACAAACACTTTTAATAAGGGGATTGCACAGCTGTTTAATGGTTTCATTTTCCAAAATACAGAAGAAATCAACACTTTCAGAAATCACAGTATGAAAAGTCGGCATGCTCGACTGAAAAAAAAAGCACGTCGACTATAAGCACTTCCAGAATTCAATCCATGAACAGTCGTCATGCTCCACCGAAACAAAGCATGCCGACCAAACATTAGTTTTTTCGGATTTATAGTCGTCATGATCGAAAATGTAGCACATTGACGACTGTTTGTCGGTCGTCATGTTTTATTTTATTTTTTTGATCCATAAATATAATTCATTGATCAAAAAAGAAGGGGTACAAAAGGCTTCTACCACCCTCAAGGAATACAAAAAAAAAAAAAAAAAAGTAAGAAAGTAACAAACTACTTCTTAGTTTTACAAGTTCTCAAAATACAATTGTGGCCAATTGATCATCACATTTGTGAAACTAGGAGATTTAAAAATCTTTGAAGATCAGACTCCAAGTGAAATGGTGTACTTTATCTTGTGTTGTATGGTGATCTCTTTATTCTCCTTGTTGGTAAAAACTCTGGAATTTCTTTCCAACTAGATACACCAAATGAGAACAACTGAGATCATACTCCAAATATAGTACTTATAGAAAGATTTAAAGAATATAACATAGTGAACGGATCAGCATGCATTGTGAACTTCCAATTTAATTTTTCCTGAAAATGATCCTAGATCTTCCTAGCAAATTTGCAATGCAGGAAAAGATGACTGACATTTTCATCCTCGTCACAGAGGACACAACTTTGTATCATTTCAATACTTCGATGTCTTGGCATGTCCCTTGTTTGCAAACTATTATGAGCCAAAGTCCACAAAAACAATCTTATCTTTGGTGGTATTTTTTATTTCTAGATGTATTTGAACTTATGAAGATGCTCTTGATCAAAAGTAATATTAATTTCAGTAAGAGAATTGTAAATTGATTTTACAGAATACCGACCTTTAATATCTAGTGACCAGAATATTTCATCATCAGCACCACTGTTGAGAGAAAATTACAGAACTCAAGCTTCTATTTAACTAAGCCTTCTAGCAGCATTTAACCTTCTTGGTACAGCCAAACCGCAAGTAGTATCCTCCACCTTGAAAATCTCTACAATTTTCTTGTTCTTGCTCTTGGAAAAAACAAAAAGATTTGGAAACTTAGATGATAAAGGAATTTAAAAAAGCCATGTATACATCCAAAAACTTACACTACTGCCATATTTTACTTTGAATTTAACATGTTTTCTGAAAATTGAGTCATACTTCATTATTCCTTTCCATAAAGATCTGCCATATGAATTCCTAGGAATCTTATAAAACCATCCACAAATACCAACCCCATATTTTTCTTCCATAATGTATCTCCATACAACTCCTTTCTCTATTGCAAATATCCAATGCCATTTAGTAAGAAGAGCCTTGTTCATGTGCACTAAATTCTTGATTCCCAAACCTCCTAATTTTCTCCTTCTACTAAGCTTTCTCCATTTGACCATATTCTTTTTCTCCTTTCCCTTATGATCATTCCAGAAAACATTCCTCATAATCTTCTCAATCTTGTTAGCTACAGAGACAGGCATAACAAACAAAGACATGTAATAGACAGGTACACTTGCCAGAATATTGTTAATGAGTGTTATTTTACCTGCTCTATTCATATTAGGTCTTTGCCATCTTGGAATCCTTGCAGTAATTCTATCAATGACTTTATCGCATTTTAAAACACCACCACTTTTATGTCCAAGAGGTAATCCAAAGTAAGTTGTTGGTAAAGTAGCATTGTAACATCCTAGTATAGAAGAGAACTGAGTCAGGTCACCATTGAAACCTACACAAAAAATTTGGCTTTTGGTAAAATTGATTCTTAAACATGTAAGCTGCTCAAAACATAACAACAATAACCGGAGATGTTTTACTTGCTCAATGTGTGCATCTAAAAACAAAAGTGTGTGAACTGCAAATTGTAGATGACTGATAAGTTTTCCACCTATAGATGCACGAAATCCTGAAATAAAACCTTGATCTTGAGCATTCTGAATCATAAAGGATAGAGCTTCACCTACTATAAGAAATAAAGGTTGACAATGGATCCCCTTGTCTAATTCCTTTTTTATATTTGAAATAACCAGTTGTTGAGCCATTGATAAGGATAGAGAACCTAACATATTCAACACAACACTTAACCTATTTCCTCCATTTATCACAAAACCCATAATATCCAACATTTGATCTAAAAAAATCCCATCTAAAATGATCAAAGGCCTTCTCAAAGTCCACCTTCACTTGAATTCCATGTTTACCACTTCTTAATCTTGAGTCAATCAACTCATTTGCCATAAGTACACCATCAAAAATCTGACTTTTTTTGATGAAAGCAGTTTGTTGAGAAGAAATGATGTTTGGTAAAGTAGTCTTGAATCTGTCAGCCAGCGCCTTTGAAAAATTTTTATAAACTCCATGGATGAGACTAATTGGTCTTAAATCCTTTATTTCTTCAATAGTCTCTTTTTTGGGTATAAGATCTATGAAAGTCTTTTTAAGTCTCCAATCTGAAAAGTTTTTCTCCTAAAGCTCCTTAAACACCATCATCATGTTCTGCTTGATAATATCCCAGCAAATAACATAAAAACTAATGGGGAAACTATCAGGGCCTGATGCCTTATTTTGACCCAAATTCTTCATTGCATTCAATTACTCTTCTTTTGTAACATAACTTTGAATCCAAATCTTCATATTTTTGTTATTTTGTTGAAGCACATGAATTCCATAGCTAACAGTTCTTGAAGTTTGATGTTGAAATATGTTTTGGAAGTGTTTCACAATGCTTTCTTTTATCTCCTTCTCATGTACTGTAATTTCACCTCTGACCATTATAGCTCTTATATAACTCCTTCTTCTTCTATCTATTGCTAGCTTATGAAAATATTTTATATTTTCATCATGTAGCTTCATGTGAGTGACTCTTGATCTTGTTCTCCACTTATCAGCTTTGAGAATAGCCAACTTGTAAAATTCTTTCCTTGCTTGTATCTTTTCCTCCCATTGTGCTTCTAAAAGAACTCCTCCATTCTACTGTCCAAATCACCATATTCCTTCTTGCTCCATAGCTTTAAGATAGGCTTTAGCAGTTGTAACTTCTTGCAGAATGAGAAAACATGCAGCACCACCTGTAACCAAAAAAAAAACACCAAGTAGTATTGATAATACTAATGAAATCAGGATGATCATACCAAAAAGAATCACATCTGAAAGAACCTGGACCATGCTTCACACCATCACAGAGAGTGCTAGCTATAGGATTATGATAAGAACAGTCCTTGATAATGCTTGTTGTAATACTCTTGGAAATTGTTGCTCCCATGCAAGTGACACCAAAATTCTGTCTATCCTACTCCTTATACTGATTATTTGATTATTTTTCCAAGTATAAGTAGAACCCTTCAGAGGCAAGTCATGCAATTCATGCCTAGCAATGAAATTGTTGAACTTTGTCATTCCTGCAGTTACTTCACCACCAGAAGATCTTTCATGTATAAATCTGATTTCATTGAAATCACCTTCAATTACCCAAGGTAAATTCCACTAACTTCTCACTTCTTCAATTTCTCTCCAAAAAAGAGATCTTTCACTGGTAGTGTTTGCATTAGGAGCATAAATCCCATTCAAATTCCATTCAAAATTTGTATCATACATTTGAAAGAGAAAAGTGATTAAATAATGCCCTATCAAATGATCTAAAACTTTATTTTAGAGTCATCCCAACAAAAAAGAATACCTCCGGATCTTCCTTCAAATGGAGCATCATGCCACTGCACATGCTTATTACCCCAAGTTTGGCATACAAGAAGGTCATTACATTGCTGCAATTAGCTAGTTTCCTGTAACAGCAAAATACTAGGCTTCCGATCCCTTACCTTTTTCTTAATAATATCTCTTCTATTAAGGTCATTTAAACCTTTTACATTCCAACAAATAATTTTGAAATCCATGGAAAAAATATAAACCATAAAACCCAAAAACAATCAAAACAGAAATGATTAAGTGAATTTACCTTTTTCTACTTTAAAGTTTTTTAAGTGAGATTTCATAGAATCTAGCATAGTGTCCACATTCTCCTCTTCACTTCCTTGAAAAAAGAATCCCAATTTTGGCCCTAACTGAATCATTTGTGTAATAATTAATGTTCTCAAATTGTCTTCTTAGATTGGGATCCATATTTGTTTTCACCTGATTCCATTTTCTTCGAGATTCTGCATTGCAAACTATTTTTTCTGGTGCTTTTTCATTTTTCATCTCTATCAGAACTTCCTGAGCATCCAATTTCTGTAAATATGGAATTGATACAGCTTCCTTTAAAAAATTGTTGATATAGAGTGTAATCTGCAAATTGTAGATGACTGATAAGTTTTCCACCTATAGCTACATGAAATCCTGAAATTAAACCTTGATCTTGGGCATTCTTAATCATGAAGGATAGAGCTTCACCTACTATAAGAAAAAGAAAGGGTGACAATGGATCCCCTTGTCTAATTCCTTTTTTAGATTTGAAATAACCAGTTGTTGAGCCATTGATAAGTATAGAGAACCTAACATATTGAACACAACACTTAACCTATTTCCTCCATTTATCACCAAAACCCATAAGAGCCAACATTTCATCTAAAATATCCCATCTGAAATGATCAAAGGCTTTCTCAAAGTATGTAAACGATAATGGATATAGATATCTTCCTTAATCATCCAAATGAGCAACAAGTCATAAATTATATCCATTATCGTTTACATACTTTGAATTAGCAAAAAATCAGATCCTTTGGTATACCTCCCTATATTAATAAACTCCATATATTAGTAATTTTGTGAAGTCCCAAGGCTATTATTATATGGAGTTTTTACTGTATTTGAAAAGTTGTCACGCTTTTCATCCTACAACCTTGGCGACTAAAAATAAATATGAAAAGTCGTCATGCTCGACCAAAAAATACCATGACGACAGTGTAACTACAATTCAATAATTTCAAATTTTCTAATCTAATTTGTCATTCAAATAACAAAACAAAGTGTTAGATATAGTTTGAAAGAATTAATCGACAATAAAAAAAAAGTATATTCGACGAAATTTTTTCGTTTGAAAACTATGAAATATAATGAAGGAGAAAGGAATTGATCATTAAATTGGTGATGAAGGAGAAGGAAAAGAATAAGGTTTTGATATAAAACCAAAAAGGGATAGTTTTATTTATTATTAGGAGAAATGAAAAAGCGGGGGTCTAACAACCACACCGAATATTTCGTTCGGCAATCTGTATGGATTAACTCCAATATAATTCCGAGAGAATCAACTAGACAGTCAGAATCAATCAAGGAAAATATATCCAAGAGTTATATCTTTGTTTCTCAATGTAATCAGCAAATCAAACAGATATGAATCCGTGAGCATGATTATTATGAGAAACGACTTGAACGGTACCAAAGACTAATGTTTAAGAGTCAATCAATTTATATAAAGAACCAAAGGTTGTATTATCTAATTGATTGAACGATGCACAACCCGTGATATTTCAATTATATAAACAAATATAATGCGGAAAAGAAATAACACAGATACAAGAAGTTTTGTTAACAAGGAAACCCCAAATGCAGAAAAACCCCAGGGTCTAGTCCAGATTGAACACCACATTGTATTAAGCCGCTACAGACACTAGCCTACTACAAGTTAACCTCAGACTGGAACGTAGTTGCGCCCTAACCAATCTCACACTGATCAAGGTACAGTCGCATTCCTTACGTCTCTGAATCCCAGCAGGACTCTACGCACTTGATTCCATTAGATGATCTCACCCACAACTAAGAGTTTCTACGACCTAAAGTCGAAGACTTATATATAAATATGTCTCACACAGAAAAGCCTATTATAATATATAAATCTGTCTCCCACAGAAATACCTATGAAGTTTTGTTACGTCTTTTGATAAATCAAGGTGAATAGGACCCAATTGATACACCGGACTTATATTCCCGAAGAACAACCAAGTAATATCAATCATCTCACAATAACTTAACTACATGGTAGTAGAACAAGTTATTGTGGAATCACAAAGAATGAGACGAAGAAATTTGTGATTACTTTTTATATCTTACCTATCAGAAATAAATCTTGAGCAAATCTTAGAGAAGATAGTAATCAATACGATAGAACAAGTAAGATCCGAACACGCAACTACAAAGAAAATAGTTGGGTCTGGCTTCAGAATCCCAATGAAGTCATTAAGTAGTTAACCTATAATTGTTTTAGAAAAACCTAGGCTAAAGGAGAATCGACTCTAGTACGCAACTCGTATCACACAGGAGGTGTGGGGATTAGGTTTTCTAGTTGCTAGAGTTCTCCCTTATATAGTCTTCAAATCAGGGTTTGATAGCTATGAAGCAAAGCCATCAATATTCACCGTTAGATGAAAACCTAATTAAGATTGAAGCTAAGTTTGCTTAAAACCAAAGCAATATATCTCCACAGTTAGATGGCCTTATATTGTTACACACAAATGATATATATATATACCTTCATTTAGATATGGGTAACCGTACCTAAACATGTATATTGACTTGGATCAACAATAGTTAACCGAAGTTATCCATATGGACACTTTTGTATTAACCTTGTTCATCTAACACTTCTAGATCACATATGATGAACAATCAAACAAGAATGATAATCAAATGAATCTAATTGTGTTATTCATAGAGTTGTTCAATTTTTTATATTCTCATAGAAGTATACAAGACACAATTGAAGCAAAATCAGATTTGATTCAAGAGAATCAATTCATGAACATTTAGCCACGGTTTGCAGAGATTGCATTACTTATTATATAAATGTATTTGTTCATGAGTATGAAATCATACTTAACCTATTTTAGAACTTAACCTCATAAGTTTGCAAACGGGTACGCAAACTTACCTTCCGGACTTTGATCTTTTCCGATAGTATGCAAACGGGTACGGGTACTGTCGTTCCAGACCGAACTCAGGTGAAACAGTTTGAAAATGGGTATGCAAACTTAGTTCCCGGACTTTAACAGTTAAAACCGTTTTCATACGGGTATGCATACTTGGTTCACGGACCTGAATCTCACTTGCAACAGTTTGCATACGTGTACGCATACTATGCTATATCCAGACAATTGTTAGTTGTTCTAAACTCCCATTTCAATCATTGAAACATACTTAGAAGACGACAATAGGTGTCTCACACAAACAATTATCTTATAAGTAATTTTAAAGTGATCGAATGATCAATACATAAAATTCCGAGTCTACATCAAATAACTGTCTCACACAAATCATGTAAGATGTTACAAGGCAATTTTCACATGATCATCTTTTGAATTTCGTCAAGAATAATGATGAACATAGTTAAAGGAAAAAGCTTTCCAACACATATTTCGAGAAATAGATAAGCGAGTTATACTCAGCTCGAAATATCAAATGTGCATAATGTTGAAGTCTATATAGCTATACGACTTAGTCTCAATAGGAGATAGAATAGAATATACTTTTGAGTGATAGATGAGTTTAAGTCTCCACATGCCTTTTGTTGATGAAGTTCCTCCAAGCTCCCCTCAGTAGATCTTCGTCTTCAATCGATGAATGTCGTGAAGTCTAAGCTCAACTACACATTCATAATTGAGACATATCTATAAGTAGACTAGAAATAAAGACTTATAGTTTTGACAACTAAACTTGAAAACAAGCTTGAGATAGCAAAGCTTGGGAGTTCGATCGAGCAGTGCTCTAACTGGAAGAGTAATTGAGTAATTTTATACATATTGGAAACCCCTTATCCCATTATCTTGGGAACAAAATAAGTATACCTCAATTCGGCGAGGGTTTAAATACTCGTTGAACTCTTGTGAGTGTGTGACAAATGCATTGACCGCTAAGAGCATCTCCAATGCAATGGGTCAAGCTCATCTTAGGTGGAGGTCTTATTTACGCCTTTTTACTTGTGGGTCATTACTAAATGACAAAAAATGATGAATATAAAACCTTTTAGCTAAATTTCATCTCGAATCCTCAAAGTCTTATTCAACACATTTTATTTGAATTTAGATACAAAATGATGATGTGGATATATGATCCAAGGTCATGAAGAAAGTTCTCCTTTACCCCACTTAGCCATGTCAACCACTTTTTATGACCTTGAAACTTATATTGGAGATGGAATTTTGGTGGAAAAGATCTTAAATCACATGTGGTATGGTTTTTAAGACCTTGATCCCTTACATTAGAGATGCTCTAAAAGGGGTTACAAGATATGCACAAGAACGTAATGTTTAATTTATTCACATTTGAAAACCATTGGACATATGTTGTATCCACCCATACACTCATCCGACCCAGAGAATCTCCCTTTTATTTAGGGACGATGAGAAGGTGGAACAACTAGAACTAGAAGTCTAGAACCCCTTACCTCATTGAAGGATGAGAGAGTCTATAGGAGTGCCAACAGGTCCTATCGGGTCCGTGTAGTACACTATTGGAACCAAAACCGGTAATTTTAGTGGGTTCCGGGTCCGGTTCCAAAATTAATGGATCCAGAACCGGATCCGATAAAAACCGTAAATACCCGTGGGGTCCGGGTATTTATCGGGTCCTCTAAAATCAATTACATTTTTTGATAATCTATGTTTATATTTCTTATGTTAGCTTGAATCTAATAATTTTTCATATAAAATTATTATTATATCTATGTCAATGTTCTAATTAAGATTAAACGTAAATAAACAAAGGAAGAATGAAAAAAATTTAAGCCAAACTATTTAAATTCCTTCAATTTTAAGTAAAATTAACAAATAAAAGGTAAATATTCGGGTACCCGATATCCGACGGGTAATACCCGTTAGGATCCGAAGGCTTATCGGTTCCTAACAGGTCCATCCGTCGGGTTAGGGGTGCACATGGTCGGTTTCGGTTCGGTTTTTGCTCAAACCAAAACCGTAACCGTTACTCACGCTTTTGATTTTCCAAACCTAAAGCCTTCCATTAACTAACGGTTTCGGTTTTTAGTTTTACCGTTGGATTCCGGTTTTACCATTATTTCGTCAGTTCATGTATCTGACAGTTAAAAAAAGAAAATACAAAAAAAATGAAACATTAAATTACAATTGCACAAAAAATTACACATCAAATTACATATTAAAATTAAATATATAGACATTTATAGTTTAAATGTACGGATAAAATTAAATATAGTTAATTTAAGGTATATCTAATGGTTGATATTAATTACATCAAATCTAATCGGTTTTACCGTTGGTATTCAATTCGGTTTTTACATCAAACCAAAACCGAAACCATTACTATTAATTTTTATCTTTTTAAACCAATACCAACCATTAGTGAATGGTTCGGTTCGGTTTTCTTCTAATTGGTTTGGTTCGGTTTGGTTTTAGCGGACAACCGCTACCAAGTACAGCCCTACGACGGGTAGTGATTTTGCTAATGGGTCCAATCTTGGGACCCGATGCAATCAGGTACCCGTTGGAAGCTATTTATTGGGTCGAACGACTCGAACCCCTGTTACTGTGAAATTCTGCAAATCCAAGTACAACATTTACATCGTTTCCATCCTTGTTCCTGTCTACGAATTTTTTTTTTTTTTTTTTTTTTTTTTTTTATGTAAAGACGAATTATATTAACTAGCAAATAAAATACATGAGGTTTACAATGTCATTTTAATCGAACACATTAGATATAGTACTAGAAATCTTAATTCTTTGTTGAATCTTCGTTGATAAATGTTGAAGGCTCTTTATCCTTGCTTCTTTTGCCACTGTGTCCACTGCCAAATTGAATTTTCTGTTTGTGTACATTACCTGGGCCTGAGGAAGTTCTCTTAGAGATGTCTTTATTGCTTGCACGGTGTTTTCAGCTGTCCAGAAAGGACGTGTGTTGTCCTTGTTAATGCAGTCTGCCAAAACTCTACAATCTGTTATTAGTGTAACGCTGGAGAGAACATTTTCTTTTATCCATGTGAGTGTTTTTTGTAAAGATTTATCTTACGCATGAAAAGCTGAAGTGGTTGTTTCTGAACCCGCTGAGACATGCATAAAGGACTGATAGTCTACTGAATAGACTATGTGGGCGGATCCTATTGAAAAGTCTTCTTCCTTGTAAGAAGCATCTATAAATATTATCCAATCGGATTCTATGTTTGACCACTTGGAATTGATGATCGTTAACTGGTTATTATCCAAATCTTTTATTTTATGATTTTGAGGGATTGAATGCAAGAAATTGTTAATTTGATCAATTAACTGCCTTGGATTTGGGATTATCTTTTCAAAAACCACAGAGCATCTGTACTTCCAAATGAACCATGATATGGTAGCTATTTTCCCCTTCAAATTATCCATATTAGGATTTGTGATCCACTTTTTAACCCATGTTTGATTGAGTCCATGTTATCTGAAATAACCAAATGACCCAATGAGTAGCTAAACCAAATAACTCTTCTAAATGGGCAAGATACAAAAAGGTGTTTTTAGGTTTCTTGGGTCTGAGTGTTGCATAGCTGGCAGTTTTGATCAATTTCCGGATTGTGTGCTCCTAATCTTGAAGATGTGGGTAAAGCTTTCCCAGTTAACTTCCACACAAAAAGTTTGATTCTTGGAATTGCTTGGATTTTCCAGATGTTTCTCCATGGAAAGTTTATGAGTAAATTATCCTCTTCTTGAATTTGATCATCTAGAAAATTGTAAATGTTTTTAGCTGAGAAGAATCCTGATTGGTGGTGTAACCATTTGCTTTTGTCTTCCTCTTGTTTATTTGGAGATATCGCTTAGATTTTTTTTTTCTCACTTCCGTATTAAAGTAACTGTTCAGTTTTTCTTGGTCCCATGTATTATCTTCATTAATAAGCTCTTGGACCGTTATTGGTGTTGTTCCCTGAGAATCTTGGGGTTGAGATGGTATATCCGAATTTGGAATCCATCTATCTTCCCATATTTTAACTGAGTTTCCATTTTTCACTTGCCAGATAAAGTTTACCTTAATTAAATCTAGGCCTTTTCGGATGCTTGTCCAAATCCATGATAAGTTGGAACTTTTAGAAGCTTCTAGAGGATGGGAGTTTGGGAAGTATTTTGCCTTGATAATTTTTGCCCATAGTTGATCTTTTTCTATTAATAATTTGCTGGCTAATTTGGTAAGAAGAGCTATATTAAATTGATGAGGATTCTTTATACCTAATCCTCCTTGATCAATGGTCTGGAAAATGTACTTCCAATCTCTAATGAATGCTCATTGTCTTTTTTGACCCTCTTTATTCCACCAGAAATTTCTTTGAATACGATCCAATTGATTCAGGGTTTGTTTCGGAAGTGCAAGCACATGCATCTGATACGTCGGGAAAGCTTGAAGTATAGCTTTAATTAGAACAGTTCTTCTTGCTTGAGATAGGAGTTTTGATTTCCAGCCTTGCAGAGTAGAGTAATATTTTTGAAGAAGCGGTTCGAAGTTAGCTTTCCTATTCTTATCAAAGAAAAGTGGTGTGCCAAGGTATCTGTCGTTTTTCGTCAACAGGGGATCTTTAAGGATCTTAGCTATGATTTTTCCATGTTTAGGATGAATTTTTGGACTGAAATAGACACTGGATTTTTGTAAGTTTATCATTTGGCATGTTATATCTCCGAAAAGGGATAGGATTTCCAGAAGATTTTTTGATTCCCCCATATTAGCTTTTGTAAAGAGAAAGTAATCATCTGCGAAGAAAAGGTGTGATATATTTGGAGCATTTTATTGATTTGGAAACCGGAGATTTTTTTCTCTGAAATTGCATTATTAAGAAGCCTGGAAAAAATTTCCATGCAAATCAGAAAGACATAAGGCGAGAGTGGGTCTCCTTGTCTTAATCCTCTTGAGGTTTTAAATTTTGACCCAGGTGAACCGTTTAGGAGGATTGAGAAAGAAGTGGTGGATATGCATTGTAAAATAAGATCAGTCCATCTTTCATCGAATCCAAAGCTAAGTAGAGCCGTTTCAATAAAATTCCACAACACTCTATCAAAAGCTTTAGAAAGATCCAATTTCAAGGCTAGAGATCCTTTTGTTTTCTTCGAGGTTTTCATAGAATGGATAATCTCATGAGCTATAATTATATTTTCGGTGATTTGTCTTCCTGGGAGGAAAGCCGGTTGATTGGGGGATATAATTTTGTTGAGAATGGGCTTTAATCTATTAGCTAGAATTTTTGAAATCGGTTTGTATATGGTGTTGCTTCGACTTATTGGTATAAAATCAGCCGGAGTTTGTGGGGTTGAGATCTTTGGGATAAGGGTAATGAAAGAATAATTGAAATCCTCATCGAGAATACCCGTTTTAAAGAAATCCTGCACCATGTTTACGATATCTGGCCCAAATACTTCCCAATAAGCCTTGAAAAAGCCCGGTTGAAATCCATCTAGTCCCGGAGAGCCCCATTGATTCTTCTTCAAAAACGCACGGCTTTACGAAACTGGACAAGTCAAAACTATAATGGTTTATATGAGATGTTCAGATATGAGTAAAGTGGTTTGTCAGGAGAGAGTAGATTTGATCTCTGTCCGAGAGCCAAAGCCCAGAAGGTTCTCTAAGGGTATTGATGGAATTGATTCTCTTCCTATTGGAGGCGGTGTCATGGAAGTATTCCGTATTTCTGTCATGTTCTTTGAAAAATTTATCTCTAGACCGTTGATGGTAATAATCATTTTTAATCTCATACCATTTTCCTAACTCCGCTTGAAGGTTTTTTAGCCTGTCTATGTCCCTGGCAATATTTCCGGTTTTATGGATGCTCCCAATTTTATTATTTAAGAGCTTGATATTTTTATGTATATTGCCGAAGACGTCTGGATTCCACTGGGAAAGATCCGAGGCCAGGAGTTTAAGTTTTAGGGAGAATTTTTCATTTGTTGTGAAATTAGAGTGTAGATGCCAAGAAGCTTTTACTACCTCGTGTAAGTATGAGTGAGATAGCCAAGATCTGATACATCTAAATGGTTTTTGGAGTTTTATTTTTTCGGGTTTGGTATCTAATACAATGGGAGTGTGATCTTATCCAACTTTAGGTAAATGAGATACTTTAGTTTCCGGGAATACCAGGGTCCAATGAAAATAGGTCAAAGCTCTGTCAATTATTTCGCAAATGTTTTCTTCTCCTTTTTTTTATTTGACCATGTGAACGACGCGCCTTCATAACCCGCATCTTGTAATCCAATTGCGTCTACTATCTGGATGATGGTATTCTTGCTGCTGGACCTGGCCTTGTTTCCCCCTTGCTTTTCCTCCGGATCCAAAATGATGTTTAGATCACTAATCAAGGCCCAAGGCTTATTCGCCTGTTGGGCCAGACCTGAGATACATTGTTCAATTTTTTCATCAGAGTCAATTGCACCATAAACACAAGTGAGCAAAGATTTTCCGTCGTCTATAGTTACTTCAAAATGAAAAACATTGTATTGTGCTGATATTAATTTCATATCTATGTTGTTATACCAGGCAATTGCTAACCCTTTTGCTAATCCCACGGATGGAATAATAAACCAGTCATGAAACTTGGATTTTTTAAAAAATATCTCCATTCGAGACAATGACGCTTTTGTCTCTGCTAGGAAAACAATGTCAGGGTTGTAGAATTGGCAAAGGTAGTCGAGATGGTCCTTGGTGATGGGAGTACCTATACCCTGGACGTTCCAGGACATAATTTTCATAATGTATAAGAGATAAGCTAAAAATTTAGTAAGGAGATTCATAAGAAATGAATTGAATGAGATGAGAGTTACAAGAGGAGAACAATCTCTAACACGAATATCAGGGAACAACAAAAGAACTCAGCTTAACAAAATATAGGGATAACTTTCTACAAGAACAAGGAAATTAAAGGAAGAGAATTAAAGAACAAGAAAGGCAAAGGATGCAGAAATAAAATTTTATCCACAACCTTAACAACATAGGCTAAATTTTGGGGTAAATAACTAATACAATGGAATTTAATAAACAGAAGAGAGACAGGTTAACAGAATAATACTAAACAGGAAAGTTATAATACAATATGTACTGGCTATATAAAACACAGACTAGGAGCGCAAAAGAAACTTCTAGTTACAGAACTACAACAACAAAAGCTATAGAAAAGAAACAAACATGAACAACAGAAAAGAGTCTAAAAATAACAAGCAAGCAACTAACAAGATAGCAGAGTAAAGCAAAAACAACCCAAAAAAATTCATAGGCTCTGACTTTAGGCCTGCACTTTGATTCATATAGATTTATGCTGATTCATGAGGGGTCATAAAGGCTTCAACCAAATTAGGCTATCCCTTTACCCTTAGCCTTGGAGTCTATATTTGCTAGAGAGGTAGTAGACCCTTCACCACTAAACCACTGATGAGGATGAGATCTTGTGGTGTCGGGCTTGTCTCTTCAATAACATGAACGTCTTTTGAAAGCTCAGTAACTTGTTCAGTTGGCTGGCAGTTCATCTCAATCTCGGTGATATCTTCAATTTCTTAGAAGCTGGTAGGGGCAAATCCCAGTGGAAATATGACTGCATTAGTTGCCAGTTTCTGGAGTAATCCAAATCCAAGATGGATGGCTTCTGTGAAGAACTAGTACTACCCAAAAAACCAGCCTTCATGTTCAAAGAGTAACCAGGTCTATCTCTTTTGTGTACCACCTTCCACATGTAAGAATCTTTGTTATCACAGCCAGCAGTAGGATAAGTAGTTGCATTTGTAAAAGGAGTACCAATAACATGAAGTATAGTACTCTCACTTTGATGTTGAGTCTCTCCAGTACTACCTGGGTTAGCATGATCAACTTTAAACTGCTTTAAATATTCAGAACAAGTGATCTCAGAAGCAGCTTGCCCTTCCTCAGAGTCAACTAAATTGTTTTCATCAAAACCCATCATGTCATTATGCATGACCTGCTGTGCTGGCTGCTGTAAAATCTCCTGCTCCATTTGCTTTTCATCAATGTTCAGCATAGCAGCCATTACAGCGTCTGCCTCAGCTTGTTGCTCTTCAATCTATTGTTGGTAAGCTACAAATTGTTCACAGTTATCCAGTTTATGACCAATCACCTTGCAGAATCCACAATAATTATTGGGAAAGTGGTGGAATTGGAATAAGACTTCATTGTTGTATCCCATCTCATTTTCAGCATATACACTGAAGGTGAGTCTCTGCCTGAATCTAATGCTAGCTCTAATAGTTATAGAGTAGCTCCCATTTGCTTTTCTCACTGGATAAGAGAATGAAAGAATTTCTCCCATGCATGAAATGTATCTTCGTAAGTTCTCACTAGACACATGTGCTTGGGTTAGATTGTGCACTGTAATGAAGAACTTTTCTTAAGTTGGAATCCAATTTACCACTCTCTCTGTCTTATCCCACTTCTTGATGCAGAAAAGATCACCATAGACTACTCTTGTAGTCACTGCTAAGACTCTATGCATTTTTTCTCTCTCAAAACTAACCAGAAACATTAGTTCACCAAGAGACTTTACAGAAAGGCCTCATTGAATCTTCCACTGAAATAAGAGTGCATTTCTGACATCCCAGCTGTTCCTTTCAACTGGTTCAGCAAAGACTCCTAACAAGCAGCTTGTCCAAAGTTTTTCATTATTCATGAACCTTGGTGGTATTATGTCTTCTAAAGAAAACTGCCTACCATTACTCAGATTCAGAGAGGCTTGTAACATGTTGGTTAAATTGGAAACATCACCATGCCAAACAGCTTGCATGGTGATACTGAAACTCAGATGGGAAGCTACTTCAAGGGTTATGAAAATTGAGATAAGAGGGAGAAGTTTATAAGATAACCAGAGAGAAGAAAGCATAACAGGTTTTTGGAATACATCTTGATAAGGTGATTATATAGTGGAAATTAGGGTTTGAGAAAGATTAAAAAATTGCATCACTGATTAAAAAGGTATGATAATTTCACATAGCCTAATCTAACAACGATTGGGTAGAAATTAGGTTATTAATCGATATCAAACAGGTGTAATTGGATAACTCAGGAATTGAACCAGATGTCAATTGAGGGCTAAATTGAAAAAGATTTCTCTAAATCCGGCAGAACAGAGGGAAGATATAGCGTGAATTCAGATTGATGAGGGATAATCATAATCATTACCTGACAAGGGAGATTGATAATCAAACGCAACCGTTTATATTTTGCAGAAATTTGAGATTTTCTCGACTGCCACCACCACTAATAAGCTTCCAATTAAAAATTAAACCTGACCCTATTCTAATATGACCCCATTAAGCAGAAATCTATATATTTTAGTGCTTTCCTATCATCAGAACTTATGAACGGCTGATTAGCCGTTCATGACAATAGGGAAAACCAGACTGAAAAACGGTAGAGAAGAAAGAAATCTAGGAAAAAAAAACGGATTTTCCGTGGGAAAGCGAATTTCGCGTTCCTTCTGTCTACGAAATCATTGCACTGAAAATAAATATTCTAGCTAAAAATCTAGTAATATTGTACATTACAAGTAGGGCCTCTACAGTATATATTGTCAGATTAAAAAGATTGCTTATCTTGCTGGAGTATTATAATGATGCACCCATACTTGAAAAGATTTCCTAGCAGATATCATGCTGCAGTAAGATGGGAAACATTTTAAGAACAAAAAGAGGGAGAATCGTTGAAAATCTTCGTATTTTATATCTCTCAGAATTTTAGTGATTGCCCATCAAATGCTTAAGCCACCTGTCAAACTATGTCACCTCCCTCTACTTCTTTGCTTCAGTTTAGTCCAACTCTAAAGCCCAGACAAAACCAAAGGAAAAAAAAGATGGTCCAAACATGGGACAAGAGGAAAGCAGAGGATAAGCGACGTGGCGCCCATCCATGGCGGCACACACCCCTACTAATCTATGGTCCCTGGTACTGTCACCTCTTGTCCCATGTTTGTCCGAGCCCATTTTTCCCGACTGTAGCAGCTTCGTTTTTGAATTCACAAATAATTTGGTGCTAACAAGTTTCACTACAGTTAATTGGCATCATTCCCCGATCATTTTTTTACTGTACTACGGTAATGTTGACAGCCCAGCCAAATCGTTGAAGCGAACCAATCCTGGTTGCTGGTGGTACTTGAGAGTTGAATTTGGGGATATGTAGCCTTCATATCTTTTTTGGAAGCTATATATTGTTGGGACAGCTGGAATAGCAAGATCTTGGATCTCTTACAGCTTCGGTGTTTAGGTACTCGGGGATCTTCAATGCTGAACTGGATTGTATCTATTTGCCGTTCCATAAACGTGTTGGCACTACACACTGTACACCTCTTTATCAAACACTATTTATATATTCATTTTTTGGAAAAAGAAAAAAACTGAAAGAAAAGAAAAGATGATTAATGGAGACGATCAGACTCAGTCTGCTAAACACGAGAGTAGTTCTGCAGCTATGGACATCATCAAGAAAGCCAATCGACCCGTAACATTGAAGGTAAGTAAGCGTTTAATGCCGATTAATCATATTTCTTTCTTTCGGAAGATCTTCGATATCAACTTTCTTATTTTCTATCCCCCTGTTCTGAAACTGAGTAATAAAAAGAATTTTAATGGCTCAAGATCATCCTGAAGCTTTTACTTCTAACTAATTTTGATGCAAGATTTGATGCAGTTTGAAGAAGTTTCTTACAAGATCAAACTCAAGAATGGATCAGGAGGGAAAGGGCCAAAAATGATGGAAAAAACAATCTTAAATGGAATAACAGGTTCAGTGCAGCCTGGTGAGATGCTAGCACTGTTAGGTCCATCAGGTAGCGGCAAAACAACTTTGTTATCGGCTTTAGGAGGTCGCCTTGGCGGATGTCTAAGCGGAAGTATTACATACAACGGAAAATCCTTCACCAACTCAATGAATCGAAATACCGGTTTCGTTACTCAAGATGATAAATTTCATGTCCACCTCACAGTAGCAGAAACGCTTGTATACACAGCTCTTTTGAGATTACCAAAAACCCTGTCAAAAGAAGAGAAGATTCAGCATGCTGAAGAGGTAATAACTCAACTTGGCTTAGCAAAATGTAAGAACACCGTTATGGGAGGACCATTTCTCAGAGGTGTTTCCGGTGGAGAACGTAAGAGGGTTAGCATTGGGCAAGAAATACTGATCAATCCAAGTTTATTGTTTCTCGACGAACCTACTTCTGGTTTAGATTCAACATCAGCTCAGCAAGTCGTCACTTTGTTATCGGAGTTGGCCAAAGGTGGCCGAACAGTTTTGATGTCAATTCATCAACCTTCTAGTAGACTTTATTACATGTTCAATAAGATGTTAGTCCTATCGGAAGGTAGCCCTTTGTATTTCGGAAAGGGAGAGGAAACTATGGATTACTTCGCTGGCATCGGATTCTCTCCATCTGTTACTATGAATCCGGCAGATTTCCTTTTAGATCTTGCCAATGGTACGTAATCACATTCTCAACTCTAACCTTAATCTCAACCTCAAGCACGTACTGATAAGTATAAGTACCGCCAAAAACCTAATACTGATGTCTGTGTCCGTGTGTATTTTAG
Organism: Papaver armeniacum; assembly: GCA_023531295.1. Taxonomy (NCBI): domain Eukaryota; kingdom Viridiplantae; phylum Streptophyta; class Magnoliopsida; order Ranunculales; family Papaveraceae; genus Papaver; species Papaver armeniacum. Next base: position 765,217 of record JAJJWW010018834.1, read on the forward strand.
GTGTTCATATGGATGAAATGGACATGGGTAAAAGAAAGAAAGTTAAACAACAACTTATCTCTGCTTACAAGACAACTCTTGAAGATAAGGTGAAGAGTGAAATGGATTCGGAAGGCGACTTGTTAGATTACAAAGATCATGATGATAAGGATTTTGGTAGATGGAGTACAAGTTGGGGTCAGCAATTCTGGGTATTGTTGAGAAGGGATATTAAAGAAAGAAAGAACGAAGCATTTTCATCCTTAAAGATCAGTCAAATTTCAGTCATGTCACTTCTTTGCGGGCTTCTTTGGTGGAAATCTTCTACTGCTGAATTACAAGACCAGGTATGCATTCTAGTTGGAGAAATTAATTTGCTTTTTCTAAAAACTAAATTTCTGGAAGACAGTAAGAATATCTTGGATAGACCACACTTAGTGCAGTGTGCGGATCTGGTCGGTAGTGAGTCATCATAATTGTGTCGGTTAGGCTTTGTTTCTTTCGGATTACTTTGAAAATAAGCCGAGGACAATGAGAAACCACTAGATACTAGATTTTGTAACATGCTCTTTCTGACACTCTGACTTACTACATTTATTTACATTGTGTAACAGATTGGGTTATTATTCTTTTACTCCATGATATGGGGATTACTCCCACTTTTCCATGCTTTATTCACATTCCCACAAGAACGACTGATGCTTACTAAGGAGCGATCATCAGGCATGTACAGACTCTCATCCTATTTCATGGCAAGATCAGCAGGCGACCTACCAATGGAACTTGCTCTGCCGTTTGGATTTATCATCATAACATATTGGATGGCAGGCTTAAAACCAACAGCTTTTCATTTCTTCAAAACATTAGTTGCCGTTCTTTACACTGTTCTAGTTTCACAAGGATTAGGGCTCGCAATTGGTGCAATGGTAATGAATCTTAGGTCTGCAGCAATATTTGCAGGAGTCATAGTGAATGCATTCTTTCTAGTCTGCGGCTACTACATACGAAACGTACCAAGTTTCATTGCATGGCTCAAGTACCTATCTGTCACGTACCATTCCTACAAACTCCTATTGGGTTCGCAGTATAAGAGCGACGAGATGTATGCCTGTGGACCTAATATCACTTGCAGAATCGGGAGTCATCCTACAATAGAAAAGATTGGACTTGGAGGTGAAACCATTTCATATCTCTCCTTAACTGCAATGCTGGTGGTTTTCAGATTGACAGCTTACCTCGCGCTCATCCGGGTTGGAAAAGCATCTCATTAATGGGTTGTAAACCTTAAATATAACCCTAGTCTAGGCAATGATGAACCCTTTTCAAGAATGATGGGTTCCGTATGAAAAATGTAAAACATATGAGAGTCGCATTTGGTGATGTATCATTCGGTCTGTTGACACTTATTCTTACTGCAAAAAGTTTTTATGGTCCCCCAATTATAATGTCCGATTCATTCTTTGTGTGAAAACGTTAGGAGGCTTGCTAGTGATTTGCCACTATTTATAAGGGCCGTCCTAACAAAATCTCAAATCTTCATCCTCTGATGACGTGTCAAGAGCCATAGAGGCGATTTTTTCTTCTTCATAGTTCTCCATGGCTGCAAGCCATGAATCTTCTTCCATTCCCCTTTCAATCTCTAATCCGAATGCAGATCCTTCTAGTACTGCTAGATTATCTGAGGCGATCATTGGGTTTGGGGATTTTCCACCTTTGGGGGTTAATAGTGATCCTAAACCGAATTCAAACTCAGATCCAAAATCAAATTTGAACTTGAATCAATCTCGGACAATTTTAAGCTATCTTTGGTGTCTTGGTAACAACAATCTTCAAACAATCTCATCAACCAAGCTTTCTTTTGAGGAAGCTAAGGAAGTTGATGGAGTATCTATCGCCGTTTTCAATTCAAAGTGAACTCAAAACTCACTTTTCAAATTGTGAATCTTATGTTGTAGGATATTTTGTGGGGAATAAACTTCAATTCCCTTTGTGAAAGAAAGATTAATTTCTCTGTGGAAATTGAAAGGAGATTTTTCCATGACTATTCATGGAGAACAAGCTTTTTTGTTCAAATTTTCTCAAGAAGAAGACAGGATTAAAGTGTTAGAATTGGGTTCAGTTTTCATAGCTAAGAAACTCTTTTGATTCGTCCCGGTCCATTACTCTAGAGCAAAACCTTGATGCTATTACCTCGGTCCCCGTATGGATGAATCTCTAGCAGGTTCCTCTTTATCTTTGGAATCAATTAGGGTTATCTAGGATTGCAAGTATTGTGGGCACTCCAATCATGACCGATACTCCAACAGCCGTTGAAGACTAGGATGTCATATGCCGAGTTTTGCTGAAGTTGCGGTGATTGTGAGTTCCCTACTGAATTACCTATTCAAGTGGATAATGTGAAACTGTTAGTGAAGGCAGAGTATCCTTGGCGACCTAATGCTTGTTCTCACTGCAAAACTTTTGGGCATTCAGATGCCAAATGTAGCTTAGTTCCTAAGCCGAAAGAAAACTCAGCGCCTCTGATTTCAACTCAGGTTAACTCTGAAGTTGTAGTTGCTCAAAACAATGTAGATTTGGTTGTTAACACAAGGGATAAAGTCGGGACAGAGTCGAGCAAATCCCTCCGTGAGTTGAAACTCAGGCTACAAAGGAGATTTTGACCGCCGATGTACAACATGATGGGTTCATAGAAGTGGCAGCCCAAACATCAAAAGAAAATTGGACTACTTTTACTAGAAAGAAGAAGAAATCAAGCTGCAAAGTTACTTCTAAGTTCAATCTTGCTCCCTAAACTCTTTTTCTATTTTAGATACAGACGCTGAAATTGTGGAAGCGGAGTTAGATGAACCTTTGACGGGGAGTAGAGAAGAAGGAATTAGAGAACAAGAGGGTAACAACGAAGGCAAAGAATGACAAAGTCACAATTGAGTCTTGTGATGATGTTAGTGAAGAGTCGGAGTATGAAACAGATAATGAAGGTATGAAAGTTGAGAAGATGAGAACTTTAGAAGAACCACCTAGAAGGAGACCTATGACTAAGCAAAGCAAAAGGTGGATAATCTTGTGAAAGTTAGTGCTTTGCTAGGGTGGAGGAAAGGAAGATGACATGAAAAATATATTCGGTGGCATAATAGAAAGGCAATCCAAGCTAAACCTCGATAAAGAACTTGCTAAGATCAATTGGCCTGGGGTTACAAACAATGATATGCTTGGTAGAGGGAAAAGAACTCCTGCTAGGAAGAAATAGGCTACGGCTTTTTCTTTTATGTTTTTTAAGCCCTTTGTTACTTGGATGGAGGGATGTATTCCTATGTTAGTTGCTGTTAAGGCTTAGTCTAAGACCCCGCGTCTTTAGTTTAGCTTGTTTCTTTTGGGCACTTGATTAGTGCTTTCTTCCCTGTATTTCTCTTTTTCTTTTTCCAATAATATTTTAACCTTTTCAAAAAAAAAAAAAAAACAAAATCTCAAATCATAACACATTTTGAAAGGACTATCTTTTGGGGACCATGTTTTTATATTGGGTAAGACATTTTCAAATAAATCTAAGCCACTCTTTATCCAAATATTTATGTTAATACAAAAATTACCCTTCATGATTAATTTTGGTTAATGAAGTTAGTGTAGTGATTAATTGAATGGTTACGTACGTCAAGTTAATTAGTGATTAGGGAGGTTAAATTAATATATTGGTTTATTTTATTAGAATAAGAATTATCGAGAGAGTACAGTATGAGAAGAAGATGGCAAAAAGCGATTTTTTCTAAATGAGTGAATATGAATTGAGTGATTCGAGTAATGATAGCTCATCCACTTCTTCTCCTAGAGTATTTGTTAATAATGTAGTATGATTAGAGAAGAAAGCAATACGGAGATTGATGGTGTTGAGAAGAGAAGAAAAGGGTGAGAAAACAGAAAGAATAATAGGGTTTAGAGATGAGAAGGATAGAAAGCTCTGCAAGAGTTGTTTTGAATAATCTTTGATAATAATAATAATGTGTCTAACAAGAATGTAATAAGCCTGTTTATATAGGCATGATAAGAACCTAAAAATAGAAAACTCTAAAAGAAGAAATAAGGAAACTCTAAAAGAAGAAATCCTAGACTTGTAACACAAGTAAACCAAAGAGTCAATCAGAATAAGCTTGACACTGCGTTAAGAGATCAATCGTGACAGCTGACACAAATGTTAAGAGATCAACCGTCATGGTTGATACGGATAATGGGAACAACTCGGGACAGTTGATACATTAACAAAAATGTGCAGATGTCCTACATCAGCCCCCTCTGAAAAAAAAAAAAAACTCACCTCAGAGTTGCTTGATACAAATAAAACTTCATTATCACCATGAAAAGTGAAAATTTCTTGAACATTGAACACATTAGAGATGTTCCAGTCCTTTGGCAAATCAATGACATATGCATTGTCACTGATTTTCTTCAAGATTTTAAAAGAACCATACTTCTTCATCTTGGTATTGTTATAAGTTCCACTGAAATCTTTCTTTTCGCAGATGAATCAAAACTAATTCTCCTTCTTGAAAAGTTTTGAATCGTCTATGCTTATCAGCATCATCCTTGTACTTGGAATTAGACTCCTCAAGTTTATTTCTGACTTCTTCATGAATTTTAGAAGCTTGTTCCAACATTGTATCAGCTTTGTTATTGGAATTACGTAACTTTGGAAGTACTACTAAATCCAAAACATGATTAGGAACCTTAGAATAGACAATTTCAAATGGAGTTTTACCTGTAGATCTGTTTACAGAAGTGTTGAATGCAAACTCCATATGAGGCAACAACATATCCCATTGTTTGCTGTTATCAATGTTCTTAGCTCTAATCAAATTTCCCAAAGAACGGTTGACAACATCAGTTTGTCCATCTGTTTGAGGATGTGGAGTAGTGCTGAACTATAAATTTGTTCCTAGACGCATCCATAAAGTCTTCCAGAAATAACTTAGAAATTTAGTATCTCTATCAGATGTAATAGACTTAGGAATGCCATGTAAGCGAAAAATTTCTCTGAAAAATAAAGATGCAACTTTTGAAGCATCATTGGACTTTTTTTTTGTGCTATAAAATGAGCCATCTTGGAATATCTATCCACAACCACCATCACTGAATCATTGCCTCTAGCTGTACGAGGTAAACCAAGAATAAAGTCCATACTAATGTCTACCCATGGAGCTTCTGGAATTGGCAAAGGTGTATAAAGATCGGTGTTTTGAACAGTACCCTTAGCTTGTTGGCAAACCATGCATCGCATAACATATTTTTGAACATCACGTTTAAGTGAAGGCCAATAATAGCGTTCTTCTACTAATGCAATAGTTTTATCTCTACCAAAATGGCCACCAAGTCCACTGCCATGCAATTCATGTATTAAATGAAGACATAAAGAGCCATTAGGAATGGAAAGACGATTACCTTTAAATAAGAAGCCATCTTGAATTAGAAAGTCATCAACTCCATGAACCAAATAACTGCATTGTTCCCAAATCGATTTAAAGTCATCATCTACAACATAAATCTCTTTGATGTAATCAAAAGCAAAACTCTCATTTCGAATGGTTGCTAAAAGATGTCGCCGTCTACTCAGTGCATCTGCAACTTGATTAAGCTTCCCACTTTTATGTTTTATCTAAAAGGTGTACTTGTTAATTGTGGATAACCACCTATCATGCATACGATTAACCTTTGTTGAAGTTTGGAGATACTTGAAAGCATGATTATCAGTATTAATGACAAACTCTATGAACCAAATAAGTATGCCACTGTTTAAGAGCTTGTACAAGTGCAAGTAATTCTAGTTCATATGTAGACCACTTTTTTTGTGTCTCGTAGTTCTTTTCACTATGATAAGCAACTGGATGTCCTTCTTGAGATAAAACCGCTCCAATTCCAATAATAAGCATCACACCAACTTGAAAAGGCTTGGAAAAGTCGTGCAGAGCAAGTATAGGAGCTGAACATAGTTTTTTTTAAGAGTATTAAAACTTTTATCAGCCTCTTCATCCATACAAACTGTTCTTTCTTCAAACAATCAAGAGGGGCAGCAATGGTGCTGAAATTTCGTACAAAACGCATATAAAAAGAAGCTAGTCTATGAAAACTTCTCACCTCTTTGATACAAGTAGGAACAGGCCAATCCATAATAGCTTGAACTTTAGAAGGATCCACATGAATACCCTTGAAAGAGATAATATATCCCAAGAAAGTAACTTCAAAATTGACATAAATGTGCATTTCTTCAAGTTCACAAACAAAGAATTGTCGTACAAAACTTTGAATACCTGAGAAAGATGATTGATATGCTCTTTTGCACTTCTGGCTAAAATTAATATGTCATCAAAGTAAACAATGACAAACTTGCTCAGAACGGTTGTAAAATCTGATTCATGAGTCTCATAAATGTGCTAGGAACATTATACAAACCAAAAGGCATAACAAGCCATTCATATAATCCCTCTCTCGTCTTGAAAGCAGTTTTCCATTCATCTCCAATTCTGATTCTAATCTGATGATAACCACTACAAAGATCAAGTTTAGTGAAAATGATAGACCCTGCTAAAAGATCAATCATATCCTCAATACGAGGAATGGGAAACCTATAAGGAATAGTTATACGATTCAAAGCTCTGCAATCTATACACATTCTCCATCCATTATCATTTTTAGGTACCAAAAAAGCAGGACAAGCACAAGGTCTATTACTAGGTCTAATTAATCCTTTAGTTAATAAATCATTAATTTGACCCCGTAATATTTCATGTTCAAGAGACTTAACCTATAATGAGTCTGGATTAGGTAAAGAAGCTTCAGGAATAAGATCAATGCAATGTTGAACATCTCGAAAAGGTGTAAACTCACAGGTAATTCTTCAGGAAATAATGCATGATATTTAGATAATAAAGGTTGTACCTAAGAAGGAACTTGTACCATAGGTTTGGTGTCTTCATGAGAACTCAAACTATGAGTTGATTGTAAAGAGCGAGAGATAGTAGCCACCAAAGCAGTAGTCTTGCAATCACTACGTTCCTTAATTACTGAAGAAGATTTTGAAGGAAACAGAGTCACTCGTTTACCATCTTTGTAAAAGGTGTAAGTATTCTCAAAACAGTTATGAACTGCTCTAACATCATACTGCCATGGCCTTCCAAGTAGGAGATGTGTTGCAGTCATATCTATGACATCACATAGGACAAATTCTTCATAACCAACAAAAGAAAACTTAATAACACATTGATGAGTAATTTGTTGTGTAGAGTAGCTATTCACCCAACCTACAGAATAAGGGGTAGGATGTGGTGTAGTTGGTAATCCCATATTCTCGACGATAACAAATGCAATGAAATTGTCCACACTCCCACTATCAATGATCATGTCACAGACTTTACCACCAATGAAGCACTTGGTTTTGAAAATATTATGTCTTTGAGAATAACATGGTTCAGTAAGCATGAGTGGTCGAATCATTCCAACAAAGTGATCACCATAAATCTCATGTAAGTCAATATTTTCAACCTCTTCACTTGCATCATCATCAAAAACTTCATTATCCTTTGATTCAGAATGTACCTGATTATCTCCAATGAAACCATTAAAGCGCCGACAGTCAGCTGAGGAATGACCAAGTTGGTTACATTTATTGCATTTATCCCCTCTTAATTTGGAATAAATGTTAGGAGCTCTATCAGGAGGTGGAAACTGTTGTTGCATTCTATTAGAGAATCTGGCATTTGTGTGTTTAGCTTGCTGCTGTTGTTGTTGTTGTTGTTGAATGGGCGGAGATGCAACAGGAGATGGTAATATGGGTGAAGGTGTTGAAGTTGGTTGAGCAAAAGAAAAATTCACAGGCTGTTGGTGTTGGGTATAAGTTGAATTACTATGGAAATCGTGTGGGTCAAAAATGAGTGGTGATCCCTGTTCAACTTGAGTACCATAATAAGGATTATATGGTTTGGCAGCTTTATAGTAATGCTGATAAAGAACTTGGCGAGGAGTTGCCTGTCTGGAAGTACTAAGGATACGCCTTTACACCTTTATAGCTTGTTGTATAGCTTCAAACATTGTGAAAACTGATTGAACCATTCACTGTTAAATAAGAATATTCAAACCTTCAATAAATCTTGCTACCAGTTGTTCTTCCGACTCCTTCAACTGATTACGAGCAAGAAGATTATAGAATTCTGCCACATATTCTTCTACTAGACGTGCCCCTTGTCTATAGTTTTGAAGTTTAACAAACAATTGTTGTTTGTAATCTTGAGGAAGAAACTTAGCTCGTAATAACTTGCGCATTCGAGGCCAAGTACGAATAGGAGGTTTTGAAGAAAGAACTCTAACCTCACATAGGGTTTCCCACCAAGCAGCATCACCTCCTTTAAGCTTATATGCAACAAGTCTAACTTTAGAATCATCCGAATTTCCATAAGTCAAAGAAAGCCTCAACCTCATAAAAACCAATCCAAAAGTTCTTTAATTTTCAAACTGCCATTAAAACTTGGAATGTCAGCTTTCATTTTGTATTCAGGTAAAGAACTGTAAGGATTTTGTGAAGATTTTAGCCTTTTTTCGTCAATCCAAATTTGTTCTTGGTGTGTTTCTTCAAGGTCGTCATCATCACTGTCGTGTACAGGAGGAATAAAATTTTTTTTGGGAGTATAACCAATAAATCCTTCATGTTGTAAAGTTCTCTTTATCTGTTGCATAATATGATCAGGAATATCATCCTTCTGGACAAACAGATTCTTCTTTGAGGATGATGATTTCTTAGCTTCAGCAAGTAACTTTAAAGTTTCTTCATCCTCAATCTTAAGAGTGCTAACAAACTTGTCAAAGATCAGATGAATATCTTCAAACTTCTTTTCGAAATTTTCATACTGATTAAAGCAAGTTTTCTCTAGTTTCGTTAGGTTATCTGAAACTGTAGTAATACTTGTAGAAACCGTAGCAACATTGTGTTAATCGTAGTTATACTTGTAGTAATAAGATCGGTAAGTTTAGTAATAGCAAATAATTTCAAAGCTTCTTGAGTAACGTTGCCAGCCATAGAATATATTTTTTTGTTTTTGATAAATGTGGTTATGAAGCTTAAAAACAGGATCGTAGAAAAGATGAAAATCTAATCTATTGTCGAATGATACCAACTAATGTAGTATGATTAGAGAAGAAAGCAATACGGAGATTGCTGGTGTTGAGAAGAGAAGAAAAGGGTGAGAAAACAGAAAGAATAATAAGGTTTAGAGATGAGAAGGATAGAAAGCTCTGAAAGAGTTGTTTTGAATAATCTTTGATAATAATAATGTGTCTAACAAGAATGTAATAAGCCTATTTATATAGGCATGATAAGAACCTAAACATAGAAAAACTCTAAAAGAAGAAATAAGGAAACTCTAAAAGAAGAAATCCTAGACTTGTAACACAAGTAAACCAAAGAGTCAATCAGAATAATTGACATTGCGTTAAGAGATCAATAATGACAAATTGACATGTAATTTTTAAGAGATCAACTGTCATGGTTGATACGGGACAATGGGAACAACTGGGACAGTTGATACGCTGAAAACAGGTAGATGTCCTACATCAGTTAATGTTGCCTGAATTTGCCAAAACCTCCCTAAAAATGAAAAAAAATTAGTAGATTTCGGCTAGGTCAAACAAGTTCGGCTACTATTTGAAGAACCGGTAGCCGAACTTATATGGAAACATAGTTTGACGATGACGCAAGAAGCCGAAATTTTCTTTAATGGATTTTTTGCTTTGTTTGATTATCGGGCTCAGGGACAGGTAGCCGAACTTTTATCATAGAGTATACAGAGTAATGTTTGATTTCCAGCATATTTTCGACTAAACCTAAGTGAACACAAGAGTTCCTAGAGTGAAGTTTTGTTTAGGGGAAAAAATTCTCGAATAAGCCGAACTCAACATATGTGTTTGTAGAGTAGAGTTTGGTTAAGGGAAAAAATTACCAGCTAACCTAACCAACCAAACACGACATATTCGTTTTTTAGAGAAGGGTTCATTCAACAACTTTATCTTTTTTCGAACCAACCGAACTCAGCATTTGTTATTCTATACAAGAGTTTTGTTACGAAAAAAATCGTAACATCCGAAGTGTTCTTCGTGTTCTTGGTTTTAAAATGTTCAATTAACAAACTATGATTTTTTTTAAACTACTCCTAACCGAACATGCTACTGTAACTTCCATTTAAACCATATTTCGATGATTTCTATTCAATTTTTTCAATCAAAGCGAATTAAAAGTGATGGGTTTTTTCAATCGAACTAGGAACATCACAGAAAGAGGGGAGAAGAAGAGAAGGTTTTTTTTTTTCAATACTAAAAATTTCCGCCCCCTCTTCCGTCTCTCACGTATTTTCTTGATTTTGGTTAATGATTTATTTAAATTAGATATATTTGATTAGGTTTAGGTGGTTATAAGGTTAGTTATAATTTATATTAGGATAAAGTTAAATTAGTATTTTCTTAACTTTAAGACACCCTTTATAAGTATAAGGAAGTTTTTTTCTTTATAACTTGGAAGTTCAACCTCTGGCCAACCGGGTTAATTCCCATTGGTTAAGTGTAAGGAAGTTGGCCTAATCAAACCCAGTGCTTCTAAAAAAACCGAGGAGAAAAACAAAAATTAAACAACTTTCTCACATTAAATGTGGCCCCACCGTAAGGGGATTAACGGGGGGCCATTTTTGGGCCCAATTGTGGTGAGAGATGTGAAGGGCAGTTTTAATTTGGGAACATTATCTATATACCCCTAGTATGAGGCCCCTTAAAAAATACCCTTTCAAACTTAATATATACCCATAAGCTTAATACATTGCTAAAATACCCTCAGTGTATATACAAAAGCACTACCACAAACCACTATTTAGAAAAGAAAATCCACAAAAACACTCTACTGCTGACCACCACCGCTACTGTCCATCACCGCCATCCACCACCACCACTGTCCACCACCGTCCGCTACCGCCGTCCATCACCACCACCGTCCACCATTGCCGCCTCCGTCCACCACCGCCACCGCCGCCGCCAATCACCACCACTTTCCTCCACCGCCACCGACCACCACTACTGCCGACCACAACTGACCATCATCCACCACCATAGCCAACCACCATTATTGACCACCACCAACCACCACTACAAGAAACTTCATGTACTGCAACACGTCGATCGTATGGCAAGAACCCACTTTTTGTGTGGCAACATCCTTTTGCCACATAAAAAAATTTTGCCACACCGTGTGGAAACAAACCGTGTGACAAGAAGTTATTGGCACACCTTTAATATGGTGAAGAAATAGATGGGTTTTATGCCACACCAAAAGGTGAGGCAATAACATGAGGCAAAAAGCATTTTTCTAATTTAATTATTATTTTATTTTCAGTTTTATTTTATTTATAAATAGGTTTTATGCCACACTAAAAGGTGAGGCAATAAGGTGAGGCAAAAAGCATTTTTATAATTTAATTATTATTTTATTTTCAGTTTTATTTTATTTTAAAAATTTGTTGCCACACAACTAGTGATGCAACAATGTGCGGTAAAAACAATTTTTTTAATATATAATTTTAATTTTTTTTTAATTTTAATTTACAAAGTATTTTTGCCACACCAAAAGCCTGAGTGCGCCAAGGCGTTCATAAACATGGACGTTTTTTTTTTCTTTAAACAGGGACGTTATACAGTAAAATTGTATTAAAAAAAAAATCATTTTACTCGCATGAATTAAATCAGAACAAAGAATTCAAATTGAATTAAAACGAAAAATATCTGCCTTAGTGCCAATGGTGATTCCAACTTTGACATAAGAAAAGATTTACACAATCCCCAAGTAAACATACTTCAAAGAAACTTTAATCTTCAAACTAGACTTTTTCAATGCTAAATCCATCCCAGCCGTCCACCCCTAAGCCTCGCGCTCCTGCTAAACCTCGCGCTCCTGCTAAACAGATCAAAACAAACACCAACAAGTAAAAAAACACATCACGGAATGGCGGAGAATCATCATGTCTAAAGAGATTGGGCTGTAAGAGAAATATGAAATATAACACCAACATGCTAAGAGTAAATATCATAATAACATACCAACAATTATGACCACTTAAAAGGTAATTCACATGTTTGTTTGAGATAGTCAGAATTCTATAAATTTAAAATCTAGGAAAATGATACTTACAATCATTTTGAGATCTGACTGCTTGCTCCTCACCCGTTAGATCGCTCCGCAGTCTAACGAGTTGCTCCTCATGTCCGTATGGCCGATTCGCATGTCTAACAAGAAGTTCCTCATGTCTATAAGGATGCTCCCCGGATACGTTAAGTTGCTCTAAAGGTCCTGTAAGGCTGATCCCAAGGTGCAAATAGTGGGCAAGCAGTCCAAGTGGTAATCAAGGTCCCGAAAATCGCCCGAACTCAAAACGTGCTCGCCTGGGCAGCACAATCTAACATACTCCAACATTTTGTTCTCACGCATCTTAGCCTCCTCATCACGTGCTTTTAGCCGTGCCTCCCATTCTGCATCTCGTTCCCTGATTCGCCTATCAAAATCTTCATCTCGCTCTTTCATTCGTCTCTCAAAATCTTCATTTCTCTCATAACTAGAGCATGTTGGATATCTTTCAGCTCTTACACGTTTCTGCCTTGTTGTAGGTACTACGTTTCCATAGACTTCATCACTAATTGGTTGTTGGTTACCATCCTCATCAAACCCATTCTCATCCAACCCTGATTGTTCCCTCATTTGGACCTATGTATATCAGAGAAAATGTAGGATAAAAGATCTTATCTTCTATGATAAGAAGTGTATGAACCTTACTGGAGCAGATACTTACTATGAAGCCTTGTGAAATTGGGTCCAAATCTTTTCCAGTTTTTTTATTCACATGGGTTTTAACGAACACATCACCATCAGTTGGTGGGTTCCCTCCATTATCTTCAGCCTGTACAAATTCCATCACGTACAATGAATAATAGTAATTGAAAGCAAAATATGAAAAACTACATACAAAAACTTCAGGCACTATCCTAGCATATGATATTCCAATTCTTGACAAGGTTTTGCAATTTGCAGTTAAGCCATCCGGATGATCAACAAATGCTACAACATGCGAAAAGAAAGACATGCCTAAGTACAGTTACAAATAAAAAACTTCTATTTTTTACAGGTTCATGTCTCCTTAAATCCAAAAAAATTGAAGTTCCAAAGTGAAAAGTGGTTGTAAAGACCAAATTATGTATGTACCATTTCAGCTTTGCATCGAGCGTGGTTTTTCCTGCCCATTGTGTGCTTTACTTGTTGGCAGCTTCTACTCTTGACATTTTGTTCGGAAAATTTCTTACGAATATAAAAGGCAGAATTAATTAGACATGATGTATAACCAAAACATAAGCCCAGACATATAAGATGTGTGAACTTACCTGGTGTGTTGCATCAGTTTCCCAGAATATCACGAGATCCTTCCACTCCCCTTCGATTAAAGCATTTGGTTTATCCGCAAGACGTTTTGCAGTTGTATCGTGCCGTGTAAAGTGATTTCCCTTCCATGTACCTTTCTTCCCCCTAAATATATCACCAGCAATAGAGAGGGTGGCAGTTTTATAACGTTCATCTACTATGAACAAATCCTGAAATAGACACGAAATGATAACTTGTAGTGACTATATATGTAAAAAACTAGAAGGTAAACACCTACAGCTTTAGTGTCAAAATAGAATAACAAAATAATTGATGTGGCTAATCAACGAGTTCATAGCAATATTTAATTGATAACTCCACAAAATTATTGATTTGACCAGAAAAGTAATTTTAGCAGCATAACTTATTCACAAACATATTAAACCTCAGACATGTGACTTCATATTTTTTCAAAATTGTTTGATTAACAATTTAAGTTCTTCAACTTAACTGGTTAAAAGCAACAAAAGCATGAGGAACACAAGGAATATGATAACAATCTCAATTGCTTGCATAAGGCTAAATTTCTTAGCAATGTTTGGTTCTAAGTTGATGGCTACAAACCTACAAACATAGAGCATAGTACAAATAAATTTTGTAAAGAAGTAGTACGTGCTGCACATTGACAATGCCGAACAGAAAAGTATGCTAAGATTATCATTATTCATTATAATGTTTAAACAGTATGCACATTTACCAACTATTTTTTCCATCACATCGGGTACTAATCATACGGGACGCAAAATAACCAAACATGGTATTAACTTGCTAAGTATGTTCACCCAAGTTCGCCCCCATAGCTGATCCTTCGCCATCGTATCCCGCTTATCCCAAAGTGCTTGGTCCAGTTGAACCTCCGAGATTGTTTTAGCAATACCCCAATGGCGTCGAATATCGCACTTGATTGGCTCCTTTAGGTAGTTTGCCATCCCAATCAACTTTTTTCTTTTCTTCCCGCTTTGCCATAAAAGATGCAAGAGTGGTATCACGTCGGACCTTTCTCTCTTCAGGGACAACAGCTGCTTAGAGAGAAAGTTAGCAATCTATGGTATTACTAAAATACATTTAGACACATCAAGATGAAAGAAAACAATTTAGTCACCAGCCTAAGGTGTTGGAGTGCTCACCATGCTCACCATTTTGCTGATTTTCCATTCTGTGTAGAACCATACAAACCAAAAAAAAAAAAAAAAAATCAAAAGAAATCAAAACATAAGCAAATGCACCAGAACATTGGAAAGAACATACAGTGAGACACTTTACAATGAGAACCAAACCCAAATCCCGTACAACAATAGAATAATTCAGGACTAGAATTCTCTGGGTATTGTACAACAGAGGTGAAGCTATTAAGGAGGTGGGTGGGACCTTGGACCCACCCAAAGTTTTATAAAAGCTTAATCACATGTGGTATTAAGCGAGATAGAACATGTTGTAATTGCTAAATTAAGTTAAGTAAGCTGAAATTAAGCTAATATAGCAGGATAAAATGGAAAAAAATAATGATCAGATTGAGCAATATCGCACATATCAATGACATCATTTACTACTTAACATACTTGACTACTGAGCACTAAGTAATATGTACTCAACAAAGAATCATTTGGTTATGATCACACGTTCACACGTTTACATTTTGCATCAAAAGAATTCTCTCTTTCTTTTTCCAAATGTCTACATAAAAAGAATTGCTAATCAACTGCGACAATCATAGTTCTGCATTTTCATATCAATTCTACAAATATCAAGGTAACCCATGCATTGTATACAATATGAAGTATATGGGTCTATCGTCACAGACAAATACTTTTTCCAATAGCTCTTTCAATTAGCAAAAGGAAATCAACATCTTGAAAACCAATCACAGCAGGCACACAACACGGCAAGTAAGTCTCGAACAAAAAAGATGCAATGCCATAACCTCGAATCTGGGAACAACAAAGACACAATCCACTTCCAAATAAAAAAAAAAAAAAAACCGCTAATGGTGGTGTGATAAACTAGTATTGAGCTGGCATGTATTAATGAATGTGGAGAAAACTATCAAAAGCCATGCAAATTTAAATTTCAATAACAAACCTTAGTTCAATACAAAAATTTAGCAAACTTGTTCACTTCAGTTATCACTATGAGATAAATTGGTCCTGAACCGAGAATATTTTGTCTACCTCTTTCGCATGATTTAAATTTAACGGCAGATATATGCTTACACTAAACAAAGAAACGATTAAGAGAAGCCATCCGATGGTATCCGTCTTTATAATCGTAATATTAATAGTAAACCTCTGAAACTATCAAAAGAACAACACTTAAATTGAAAAACATCTGATTAAAGAAAAACATCAATAAACCAAGTCCTAAGACACTGTCAGACTTTGAAGTTTGAGTTTAGTTAAAATTCCAATAAAAAAAAAATAGGGATTAATTGAAAAATTACCCTTCTTCAGATTGCATCTTCGGATCGAATGAAAAAAAAAAAACCTACAAAACAAAAATTAAAAACATTAAAACCCAAATTAAGGAAACCCCGAATTGAAACTTTAGGAGATGTGAAAAATTGACCGCTATGAGATTGAGAGTGACGAAAACAAAACCCCAAATTAGTCGGGAGTGTTGTGTAGATATTTAGACAAAAGATGGAATTGACTCTGCTTTGAGATGTGAAAAATTGACCTTCTCTCTAGTGCATTCGAGAGAACGAGTTTTTCTTTAATTTCAACAGAAGATGGATTTTTTTTTAGGGTTTGAGAGATTTTATTTTTTCTTCCATTTTGGAGAGAAAAATCGAATCTGTTTTATGTGAGAAGTCAAAACTTTGGGCGATTGAGTTTAACTTTGGGGGATTTTTGTGGGAATTTGATTTTCACGAAAATTTTAGAGGGAAATTTTGGCGCTAGATTTTGTAAACAAAGTTAGGGTTAAGTTGCAGAGCTAGGAGATGAAGAAAAATAGAATACGGGGTTTGGGTTTGGAGAAGATAAGTTCTTTTCTTGGTTTTGTTAACCATAAGAAAACACGTGGAACACCACCCCTTTTTAATCAAAATAAAAACAGACACGTGGAACACAATAACACCAGAAAGTACAACTAACTAGATACCAAAAAAAAAAAAAAGAGGCTAATTTCGTACATCATACGAACAGCACGCCAACGAACATAAAAGACGTGCTAGTACATTTATATAACACATTGGCCATATGCGATGACCCAATACTATTAATAAGCTCCATAGTTAAACAACCCCACTGAAAATTATCAACCATTGATCACTGCACCACCATTAATTTGGGTCAGAAGTGCCAATGGGAAGAGCTGCACAACCGCATGAGATTGTACCATCTTATGTGTTCCTTGCTTCTAACATCAACTCCTCTTGCATGGTACATTTTCAAGAAGCAAGTTTCTTTTTTTTTTTTTCTTGAAGCAAGATGCACATTTATCTTGAACGGTATAAGGGATTTATACAACATCTTGACATTTCTCCAATGCTGACTTTCAGTTTTCGTCAGACCAAAAAAGCTAGCTGATCTTGACCAAAATTATAAAATATAATATTATATATTATAAGATTATAAAATATAAAATTATAAAATTATAAAATATAAAATTACAAAATTATAAAATTATAAAATAATTTTCATCGGTCCAAAATTATTCAATCGAAATTAGGCATGTTCGGAGCCATAGTTATAAAATATAGTTTAATCAATTTTCGAAAGTAAATTTAAATATATCGATTCATTGGAATCGGGAAAACTGGAAGTAAACCCACTTGTAATCCGGAAAACTGTTAATTCTCTTGATCATGATCAGAAATTGAAAGTAAATTGTTCACAAAGCTCGTCCAATCAATTCTCGAGTTATCTCTTCTAGAATTTGAATATACTTCATCGGAATCGAGAAAACTGGAAGTAAATCCACTTGTAACTCGGAAAACTGTTAATTTTCTTGATCATGATCGGAAATTGAAAGTTAATTGTTCACAAAGCTCGTCTAATCAATTTTCGAGTTATCTCTTCTAGAATTTAAATATATTGATTCATCGGAATCGTGAAAACTAGAAGTAAATTTACTTAACTAGGAAAACTGTTAATTTTCTTGATCATTATCAGAAATTGAAAGTAAATTGTTCACAAAGCTCGTTTAATCGATTCACGAGTTATCACTTCTAGAATTTAAATATATTGATTCATCGGAATCGGAAAAACTGGAAGTAAATCCACTTGTAACGCGGAAAACTGTTAATTTTCTTGATCATGATCATAAATTGAAAGTAAATTGTTCACAAAGCTCGTTTAGTCGATTCACGAGTTACCACTTCTAGAATTTAAATATATTGATTCATCGGAATCGGAAAAACTGGAAGTAAATCCACTTGTAACCCGAAAAACTGTTAATTTTCTTGATCATTATCAGAAATTGAAAGTAAATTGTTCACAAAGCTCGTTTAGTCGATTCTCGAGTTGTCTCTTCCAGAATTTAAATATATTGATTCATTGGAATCGGGAAAAAAAGGAAGAAAATTCACTTGTAACCCGGAAAACTGTTAATTTTCTTGATCATGATCAGAAATTGAAAGTAAATTGTTGACAAAGCTCGTTTGATCGATTCTCGAGTTATTATTTCTAGAATTTAAATATACCGATTCATCGGGATCGTGAAAAATGGAAGTAAATCCACTTGTAACCCAGAAAAGTTTTAATTTTCTTGATCATGATCGGAAATTGAAAGTAAATTCACTCGAAACTTGATAGGAAAATTGAAAGCAAATAAAATTTAATTGGAGAATGTAAAGTAATGCAACCTATATAATTGATTGTTCTGTATCTTATTCTCGATCACTTAAATTAACCTGCATATGTTCATTCAAAGTCTGAATTGCCTAATAATATTCCTTCCAATCAAACCTAAAATAAAATAGGAAAAACATCATATAAACAATAGGGTTCAATATTAACTTTCACTACATGTTAGACGAGATCATCGCGTTCACAATCACTTAAATAGTCACTGTGTCACTATCACTGTCATCATCATCTCGAACATCTCTATTAGCCTCAGTTGTACTTCTGATAACCTGTTCTCCTTCAATTTCTTTTCGAGTCCAGCTCACGAAGTCTTTTCAGCTGCACTGGTTGCATAATTATCTGTGTGGGATAAATCATCTTGGATGGGCTCAACTTCCGTTGTCCCCAAACTAGGGAAATAAAAATCATATGGTACGTCAAGTTAGGTTAAAAAAAATTCACAATTTCGCTACAATAAAATATCAAATGCACTACTGAAATTTTCCATAAGCGAGAAACCAGACAGTCACATTTTAAAAAATCTAACTAAACACAATGAATTCAATCACTACAAAATTTAATCATAAGATGTCTCTTACAATGAAAATGTAGAAATCTAACTAATTAAACACAGCCTAAACTAGCAAAAAATCAAAAAAAATAAACAAATTCTATTAGTGAAGACAATTTACTCAAACAATGCTAAGAGTCATGAGGCAGAAAGGAAGGAATAGGCACAACAACTACAATAAAGAGATCAATCAACAACCACGCTAGAATGAAAAGAAACCAATCAACATTCAGCTGGAAAATGAAAAAGTTGTGGATGTTTCCTCATGTAACATTTAACCAAACGGAAGACTAGTCAACTTCCGTTCATGTCATTGAAATTATTCATTTATTCTCAATCGTTTATACCTCCAAGTCCAGCACATTCAGAGTTTCCTGATCAATATTTTTTTTTTTTTTGAAGCATTCCTGATCAATATATGAATGTTGTTAAGAGGTTTACAATCAAAACTGTGTCTAACAAACTGATGTCAATTCCAAAATTGCTCTTTCCTTGCCTATTAAAAAAAACTAAATGAAAATCAAAACACATTTAAATAGGCTAAATAGCAGTTGTTGGCCGAATATATTTTCTTTCGCAAGAGGATAGAATAAAGTGTGGCTCGTTTTCTTTGGAACCACAAATGAATCATGACAATGAACAACAAGGGTGGGGATAAACATAATTTAGTATATCTCTACTTTTCATTTATTTACAGTTTAATCCTTAGACCTTCATTAATAGATAGCTATAAACAAATCAATGAATCCAATGAATAGGAAATGATTATCTTCCTTCCCTTGAGTTTGCTACCACAAAATGTTAAAAAACCATTAAAACTTCAATTTTATAGTGGTTTTTGTTTTGTTTCTCTTTGCTGTTAATGACAGAAATATATCCTCTTGGTTTAAGTTGATAATAATGCATAATTTGATAGTTACATATGCTTTCTACATAATTGTGGGTACTCTCTACTTGGCAACACCAGGGCCTAGCATTGGCGTTCCTACGGGCAGGGTCATTAACAATCCCTTTTGCTCATCATAGTTACATATGCTTTCTAGCATGGCACCCCTTAATAATCCTTCTAAAGCAACCTTCAACTTACAACCATAATCTAGTCTGTCGCTCAAATCTCCCACAAAATGCATATACACATCGACAAATACAAAACAGAGATACAAGGCATGGAAAAATTTAAAAGAGGTTGCTAAAACCCTAAGCATACCAAGTCTTTTCATACCATGTTCCTTTTTCTGAGGCTAATTTCTTATAAAAATTAGAACAAAATCCTGAATCCTCTCTAATCCAAATCTTTGCATACCAAATTCGTTCTTATCAATCAAAAGTAAAACCAAAAACCCTTAATCAGGGAAATCAATTTGCAAAGGTGGATAAGAAATTGACACGGAGAGGAGGAGGTTGGGAGAGAACAAACCTTTGTGCAGAGATCGTTGCTGGGAGGAATTTCCTAGGATGGATTTTTGAGATTTCTTTTTAACTCTACAAGATTGGGAAGATCCCCCTAAGGATCAATTATTTCAAAAACATCAAAAATCAAACACTAACAAACAAAAACTGGATTTTGGGGATGAAAATAGCTCTCTGACCTAACAAGAAACAAACCCAAATCTAAATCTACGAATTTAGAAATAATCGAACTTTAACAAAATTAATAAACCATACCTCAATTTTCGGTATACAGTCTTTTCATCATCAAATGGCTGATTCCAAATATTCAATTACCAAATTTAAGCTGTTTGCAAAATTTCAATAAACTAATTAGATCTTCCAAAATCAAACACACCCACATGTTAAACACAAATATGGTTTAAGAATCAACTGATTTGAGATTGAGATAAAAACAAAAAACTTCCTTTTAAGTTCTTTTCTTCAGAGACGTGGAAGAATCAACAACAAATTGCTTGACCACCTCACCCATTGCTCATCAGTGAATGGTTGCAGTGAAATTAATGAATTTCCCCTTTTGATTTACAAATCAAAACCAAGAGATTCCCGAAAATCAAACACACCCAGAATATAAATCACGAAGTGTCGAATAGAATTACAGTAGAAGAGTTATCGATCGAGTTGAGATTGAAAATGATATGTAGAAAGATGAAGGTGTTACTTTGGGAAGTGAAAGAATTACAGTGTCTTTTAATTTCTCTTTCTTCAGACTGTGGACGTGGAAGAATGAAAAACCAAATCACTACCTGGTCACGCAACCAGCTCAGCGTGCGGGTAAGAGGCGAGCGATTAGCGATGCGCCTAGCGCGACCCAAAAAGAGAATTTTTTTTTTTTTTTTTAATTGTGATGGAACTAAAAAGAAAATATGCGGCGTGTAAGAGTCTCCCCAAAATCTATATTGTTCCACACGGTTAGTGGTGGGCCATCCACCAATGTATTTACATAATAATTATATTGTTTTACTAATTTACTTAATAATTATATTGATTTATTAATATTTTTTATAAATAGTTATAGCAGCACAGGTGTGGCAAAAAGGAATCAAAATTTTATTAATTATTTTATTTGTATACATTGCCACACCGATGTGGCATAAAATAGACTTGTTGTGCTGGTTAAAAAGTTATATGTGGCAAAAAGTTAGTTTTTTGCCTCAGCCTATTTATAGGTGTTGCAAAAGGTCCCACTTAATGCCACTCCTTTAGTGTGGTGAGGTTAAAACCTACCTATTGCCTCACTCTTTGGTGATGTGTGGCGAAGTGGTGTAGCAATAGACTCACTTTCTTGTAGTGCACCACTTCCACCACCGATCACCACCACTTTCCTCATATCCACCACCACCACTTTCCTCCACCACCACTAGAAACCACCACCACTTTCATCACCGCCACCACCACCACCACCACCATGCATGTGTAGTTAACTTGATGAAGTTGTCTCCAAATCTGAGGCAACTAGTTCAAGTTGTCTCGAAAGTGGAAGCAACTAGCACGGGTTGTATCCAATAAAAAGTGTAAACAAACAAGTTGCTAAAACAAATGGAACCAACTATCTCAAGTTGTCTCCGAAGCTGAGTCAACTTGCTCAAGTTGTCTCCAAAAGTGAAGGCAACTAGCGCAAAGTTATCTCCAAGAATGAAGGCATAACTGGCCTAAGTTGTCATCAGATATGAAGGCAACAAGCACAAGTTGTCTTCAGATGTGGTGGCAACTAGCACAAGTTGTCTCCAAAAATAAAAATTATACAAAAATGAGTGAACCTAGTGTGAGTCGAACACACATTTTCTGACATATAGTCAGTTGTGCTACCATTGCACCACAGATTCATCTAATATGGTTATTTCAATGCTTCTACTGTTCAACTTCACCCTAATCAAGCAAATTTTTTTTTTCATGCATATCTAAAAATTTGTATCGTCTCCCATACTCATAAATGCTAAAGCAGGTCACCACCACAAACTCTATACATACCCACAAACGATACTTCAATAAAGGCTTAGACTGTATAAATCAACTAAAAGTAATAAAGTGGTCACTGTCTTCAATAAACCATCTTTACAAGGACAACACGTAATTGTTGTATTTATTTCTATAATGACAGACGTAGAACGATGTATATGAATAGAACGATAGTCCGTTATGAGAATATACTTATCTCACCAGAATTATGTAAATATAAGTAGAACTCACTGTTAACAACATCAAGATTAAGTGCATGCCAAGAATATACTTGGCGGCTTGTACCCAGACGATGAAATAGGTCAACAATGGAAGGTAGGGGAGAATCATTAATTCCTTTGCCAAGACTGAGTTGACCTCACTTTGATTTGCCCCATACCCACGAGGACCCATCCTCTCCAATGGCAGTGGAAACAACACCAGACGCACATACAACTTCAACTCTGACTTGACTCAACCCTTGTACCATCTCGGGCTTACTCCATGAATCTTTGTTATTATAAACAAAACATTCAACAAGGATCAAAAGCCAATCCAAATCTATATCAATCATCATTTATAAAACTACCATCATCAAAACAACAGATTAATTTATTGTACATACCTTGGAACATCAAACGAAGCACAACCAATCGAGCTGAAATTCATTGTTTCGCCCCCATGACCAAACGTCTCAATGAAAAGTAACATCTACAGAGTGATAATGTCCAGCTCCAATACTCATGCCTTCACTCGATTCCCATTTCAGTTTCCATTACAGCAACAAACTCATCCTTGATGTTGGACAACAAACTCAAATCTCCTCTACCAAATTCTTCTTATGTCCCTCATCCCTTCTAACTATCAAACCCATGTCAACAACTACAGCTTCATCATAATCTTCAAGAACATCTCCATCACAAGCCATCTCCTAAAACTCTATAAAACAATCACCAAGTTCCTCACCAAAGACCTGCATCCTCAGACCCATTTCATCTCTCAGCTCTAATTTTTGTTGTCTGCAATATCAACTCCCAGCCATGCAGTTCCATCACTACCAACTTCTGCTTCCATTTCCATGTTTCACAACAACAATCAATTAGGTCAACTCCATCTCAGATATCACCAACATCTTCCAATTCCTTCTCGAATCAATCACAAATAATTGCCAACCCAAATCAAAATTGATTTGTAACTTTCAATTGCTTCATTAGAGAGCTTCAATTTCTCTAATTTATGTAAATCAAATCCCTAATTCCTGATTCTTCTCTGCTTTCTCTAATTTCTTTGTTACACAACAATCGAACTCAACAAGTACCCATGACTGATATATCTTTCTCGATCGACACCAAATTATTCATTCAAAGTCTAAATTCAAACTCCGAATTCTTCATTTAAAATCGAATCTAGGTCTTAAAAATTAAATGAACCCAAAAAAACCAAAAAAACCAATCTCAATCTCACTTCGAATTAAGCATAAATTTAAATTATTTATTGTCGGAATTTTAGTTTAAATGAGATCAATACCGGAAATCAAAACCTAAAATTGGGATCTCACCTGAATCTTCAACGATGAAGAAGATGGACCGCTGCTTCTGATGATTTCGGGATTTGATTCACAAATAGGTGATAGAAAGAGAGCATTGTTGATGGATCCGATGATGAAATTGGTGTATTTTAAGGTGGTGGTATCGATGGGGGTGTTGTTGTTGGTGGTGATTGCTGGAGAGAAAGAGAAGAGAGATACGTGATAACTCACTGAGATGGTGATGATGGCGATGGAGACGATTGTGGTGTTGATGGCATTGGTTGTGGTAGCGACGGAGATGGAGATGGTGGTTGCAGTGATGGAGATGGTGAAAGTTTCATTGATTTTTCTCGAGTGAGAAATAAAGAAAGAAACTGAAGTAGAAGATATAAAGGTTAAAAAGGAGATTAGGTGAATTATGTTTTTGTTTATAATTTCAATTATGCCATTGAGGGTGTTTGTAAAGACTCGTAAGGGTATTTGTGATGGACCCATGGATAGTAGAGGTGTTTATAACATTCCCACTTTTAATTTTGTTTCTATTAAGAATTTCTGAATCAAATCATGGTCTCCTTAAAAGAAGAAAGCATGGTCACCAGAAAATCATTCCTTGAAAAGTGCACCAACCCCAAGATTTAACAATTTGCGCAGCCATCAGGCTTTCTCCGGATTAAAATCCCCAGAGAGAACATAATTTTTTATTTTTTTTTGAAGCATGAAGATAATTTTTTTTTGAAGCATGAAGATAAATAGAAAAGACCTAAATTGCTATTGCAGGTAGGTATCTGATACCACATACAGTAGAAACTCTATAAATTAATGTTGTCAGGACCATCAAAATTTATTAATTAAGCGAGATATTAATTAACCGATTTATTAACTTATAGATAAATTTCATATATCAAATAATTAGTTTCTACACAAACAAAATACCATATCATATTAAAGGATTGCAAAATGTTGAATTATTTTTTTTTCCACCAAACACAACTTCAAAAATTCAACCTTTTGATGCATGGATTATACGAGCTTTTAAAATGCATTATTGTCGTCGATTTTATAGAGGTCTTTTGGAAGGCTATGAATTAGGGCGTTAAATTAATCGAAAAAAAAAATAAATGTGTTAGATGCAATGAATCTTGCAATTTCAAAGATGGACTATCGATGTCGTACAAATACACTTGCAAACTGCTTGCGTCATTGTAAACTTCGATCAACTGATAACATAAGTTTAGACAATTTGGATGAACACACAGACAATGAAATCACTTAGGACTTGCAAAATTTGATCGAGAAGTTGGGCTATCGCAATTCAATGAATGTCAAAGATGTCCTAAATTACCCTAAGAAAATGAAGTTACAGTTGTTGATGATGAAGAAATAATCGGGAACGCAAGGAACTGATAAAGATGTGGAAGAAGATGATGAAAGTTCTACAATAGTGCCCCCTTCACGAAACGAGGCTATTAAAGCAGCAATCACATTGAATAATTTCTTGTTGAGCTATGAGAAAACAAAACCAAAAATTCTTACAATGATAAGAAAAATTAGAGATGAAACTCAATGCAATATTGATTTTAGCAAAAAAATAGAAGACAATTAAATCATTTTTTAAATAGTCTTCGCAAACCATTAATGTATTATATATAATGCATTATTAATTTATATTTTATATGGGACCTACATAGGTAATCAAAAAAGTATTATCTTATAATTTTAGCGAATTATTAATTTGGCACGTTGTCCCCGACTCGGGACCGGCCAAAAATATTATTTAGGAGAGTTTATTAAATAATCGAGTATTAATTAAAAAAAAATCTACTGTAGTCATTTAATATAATTTGGTTAATAAAAGATGGAGTTCATGATCCCATAGAGAACTTAATGATAGGTGGGTGGGTAGCCATTTACCACTTGGATTAATCCACGCAATGGGCTGGCCAGGGGGCCATCACTCTCTCACATAGTAAGAAAATTTTATCGGAAGATACATTAAAACCAAATCGATAATATTTTGGCAAGTCCCCGCAAAATAGTTATCAAAATTTTCTTAGTGAAAAATACTATAACCCCCTTCTATATGGGTTCAACATATAGAAGCCCCATTAAATGGATCATTCATTGTCAACTCCGTACTTTAGGAAAATGATATTGCTAGGCCCAAAAATCAAATTGTTTTCGATCCGGCCCATAATTAATTATTATAAATTTTATAATACCAAGACTACCCTTTAGTATTTATATGCAATGAAATAACTAGTATTATATTCATTTTCATTCTTATTTTTAGTTTCTCCGCTCCGAAGAATTTTAGGTTTTCAAATGTTGATGAAAGAAAATGATTACGTAGAAGAATGATTTTAGCTCTATCGATCTCTCATTGATGAGTACAAACAGATGAACAAAATGAATCATTCATTTTTAGTTTTATTGAATCTCGAGACCAAACCTACACAACATTTTTCTAGGGTTTTCTTTCTTCTCATTTGATTTATAGATTAGTTAATCGATTTAGCAGCTCAATCATCCAATCGATTTGATTATCAAAACCTGAATTCAACATGAACGTCACTTTTTCTTGAAGATTCAATGAAAAATGGAAAAGGTGGGTGAGAATTAGAAAATAAATCCAAAATTAAATCAATGAGATAAGTTTCGTTATCTTTACTATTTCAATTCATTAAGTAAATTTAATTCTCTCGATTTCAAATTTTTACATCTAAAAATCCTTTATTGAACTCATAATCATTAGATCGTTATAATCTCACTTCTAATCCGCTTGTCCTTGAAGATTTCCGAGATTTGATGGAAAGAGTTGATGAGAATCATCATCAATAAATGAATCAAGATTTTGTAACAAAATGGAACCTAAAGATAAGTATAACCTCTCTTTATTGCTCTAATTCGATCGCAGCTTGTTAACTTTTCTTTCTCAATTTGAGATTTCAAAAAAATAAAATCGGTTTCCTAAAACCTAAAATTGTGATTTCGGTTCAAATTTATGATCCCATTTGCAATCATCTAATACTAATTATATGCTAGGGTTCTTGTCTCAAATCAACTATCTCTCTACCTTTAATCACAATCAAATCTAAGTTCGGATTTGAAATTTGTGTACCTAAATATGCATTACCCACAACTCGTTTGTAATTTGATCTCCTTTTATTTTCTAGAGCCTAATTTGAACTGATGTGAAGTTGTATTTGTTCTTGATAGATTGCATTAAATTAAATTAACTAATTTGTTTTAGTTGTTCAAAATACAACACAGTATATAATTTGACTTCAAGACCTAGATTATGTATCTAATCAAAAATTTAATTCTAATTTCATTGTTAATTCACTATGTATCTAATCAAAAATTTGATTCTAATTTCATTGTTAATTCATTCAACATTAACATTGGTTATTGGTGATTGTGTTTTTCGATTTCAAAGACAAATGGGAGGCTACTAAAGAGGTTGCTATATGGTTGCAGAGCAAGCTCCCGTTGTACAAGAGATCCTCTTGATCGACATTGAAATGCCGAATAAGCTTACTTATGAAAATGAGAAACTCAAGGTAATATATGTCGATCTCTTTCTTTTTATGATCCGCTTTCTTTTTAGTATGCTTCATTTCTTAGGGATTCTCAAGTTGTTGTCTATTTCTAGCAGCTTGCAAAGTGAACTCATATAAGATAATTTTCAATTGTTATCGCTCGCAAATCTTTAATGATAGCTAAAAACTTATGCATGATATTGATATTTGAATGAAACTTATTAAATCTTGTGAGCTTTAACTTCGCGCTTCTGGTGTTCCTATTTTACATTGTAGAATAAATTCGTACATGTGTTGCTTGATAAGTCCCACTGTAAAGAAATGATTGTACTGAACCATATAGGCGGAGATCAACTAATAGGCCACATGTATATGCTATCACCGATACAGTAATTAGGGAAATGACAAGAGGTGGATTAACTTTGTATAATGAAATTATAAAGTAATAAAATAGTATTTGTTCAACACTTCTTAAATCTTCATTGCATTTTAATTTACTTTGTTTTGTATATATTGCACATGAAATAAGATAATTCATCGTTATAATGTTGGTAAAAAGATATCTAAGCATCCGGTTTCTTTCTCGTTTGCATACTTCTTCTAGTAGTTGTCACTTGTTATATCAACTTAATATATACTTTTAAAGAGGTCGGCGCTTGACTCTTTGTGTTTTGAAGTTTACCTTATCGTCTTTTTTGTTTTTTCTAATTCCCAAACAAGGAATAAAATAATAGTAAAAATGTACAATTATCTAGAATAGGATCTGGAATAGCTAAGAACTTGGTTTAGCTAAAAAAGAGCAATATATGACTAGTCTAGATGACTAGAAAGATCTGTGTATGTAATGTGATGTTAGTGGGTGACTGCACGAAACGAGTAGAATTTTTTGGCTAGTTTAGACAGCTAGGTATATATGTGTATGCAAGCCCTTTAGTTCTATAATATAGATAAGAGACACTGAAGGTATTGATTCTTTGTCGACCTTTAGTGGTTCTTCTCGATCGAGTTACTGCAGTGGTTAAAAAATGACAATCCATCTTGTTTTACTATTTTTCCTTTAATGGATTATGTTTATTAAATAATGAAATACATATTTTCATGCTTTAGGCCGTGCTATTTGCACATATAATTCCTAACTACATGAGTCGATGCATGTGTAACTTGTAATTACACAAGTTATATGCATGTGTAACTCCTAATTACACAAGTCGTGTTCATGTGTAACTCCTAATTACACTTTCACTAACTTTTACTTCCTTGCAATTATGAT
Organism: Papaver armeniacum; assembly: GCA_023531295.1. Classification (NCBI taxonomy): domain Eukaryota; kingdom Viridiplantae; phylum Streptophyta; class Magnoliopsida; order Ranunculales; family Papaveraceae; genus Papaver; species Papaver armeniacum. The sequence continues at coordinate 793,755 of JAJJWW010018834.1, forward strand.
TTGCGCCACTTGTATATTTCAGCTTTTGAATTCTATTTTTGATGGATTCATTTATTCTGGTACTTACGTAAAATTCCATTCAAAGTAGAATTGTTTTGGACTGAATTGGACCAGTTGCTCAAAGATGTGGATGTGCTCTTTCTTCACAAGCTGCTTTTGATATTGATACTATTCCCGATACGGGTGTAGTGATTAACTATGCTACGGTCACCGTATTGGAGGATAAACACTTAAGTACCGCGAATGGAGATGTTGCATTTTGATATTCTTCATCCTTGCAGTAGGCAAAAAAAAAAATGCTGGTTCTTTTCCAATTATAATTTTTTAATCACTAGTGCTATCATTTTCTCTTACCCGCAGTCATTATTCCCGATAAATGGAACTCCACAAACCTCGGCCTAATGATTCCTGTATACATTTGGAGTTTTACATATAAGGCTCCTCCTTACGTAAGTACTTTTACCATAATTTTGCTTGTCTTATGTAGTTCAGGACCCTTTTATGTCATTTACTTTTTTCTTAGTTTTGCTTAGATATAAATACACATGAAAAGCATGCCTTAAAATTGTGAATGGCGACTCGCTACATTTGTGGACACCGAGGTCTTTGAACCTTGTTAGTTTGATGCTTTGATGGGATTTTTGCTAGAGGTACACAATTGACTAAGTAATTGTTGAGTACAAAGCCATTTATATGGATGTGTAACTTCAAGATACACATGTTATATGCATGTGTAAATCCAACTTACACTAGAAAATGCATGTGTAACTTCCAAGTACAGATGGCATATACATGTGTAACTTCGGATTACACATCTGTCTTCGTAGTCTTATTTTTCTTGTTACTTTAAGTTTGTTATATGGTCTACTCCCTAATTCCATTTCTTTCTTCTCGTTTTTTTCACTCCAACCTAATCTCATACTCCGTAGTAGATAAAGTAATACACATAGTTTTGTATATTTTTTTATGTGTAACTTCTCGGGGTACACATGAAAATGCATGTGTAACTCTTTAATTACACATGCTAAGATAAATTATCAAGTGCCTTTTCATGATCTTTGTGTCTGTTTAGTTATTGAAGAAGTTGACTTTGTGGTAGTTTTGCTAATTTCTTTAGAGCTGACGTGTTGGTCCTGGACCTAGCGGTGGTATTAGTAGGTACTAGAAGATGGGAGAAAGTCAAAAGTTAATGATTTAGTTATTTATGGTGCAATTTATGCCCCTAGCTAAAGCTTATAGAGTCGCTTAAGGGCAACAATTTTAGGCCAACTAAGCCTGGTAGTGTATGTATTTCTTCTTGTCATTGGGGTTAACTCGTAAGTAATTATTTTTCTTTTTTGAGTGGCATGATTTTTGTTATTAACTTGTCGCCATGAATATCCCCTCGTGAATTCCGCTACTTGCTTGTTTATTGATAGAAACTTGAATAAAGTATTATCCATTTTTTGTAAATAAGCATTGTTCTTTCATTTTAGATGTTTACTAGTAGATATTTCATGTACACATGCTATATGCATGTGTAACTCCTAGTTACACAAGTCGTACGGATGATGTAACTTAGTTACACATGCTATATGCATATGTAACTCTTAGTTACACTCGGTCACATGCATGTGTAACTACTAATTACATATGCTAGAATGAACAAGCATTACAACCAAAAAATTACATATGCCAGTGCACACAAGCCATATGGATGTGTAACTTCCTAGTACACATCCATTTTTGTAGTCCTATTTTTCTGTTTGCTTTTAAATTGGTTTTATAGTTAATTCCAATTTTTAATGTGTTTCATTTCATGTATAACTACTAGTTACACTAGCTAGATGCATCTTTAATTTTTCTTCTCTTTTACTTTTTATGTGCATTTTTCTTTTGATACTAGTTTATGTTTGTTTGTTGTTATATTTCGTTTCTCATGAATTCATAAAAGCATTGCTTTATTTGTGGTATCGGGTCTCATTGAATTGAGTTGACGTACAATACACAAGTCGATGCATGTGTAACTCTCAATTACACTAGATAGATGCATATGTAACTTTCAATTACACTAGACTGATGCATGTCTAACTTCTAGTTACACATGCTAAGAAATTATTATAAATGAATATTAAAGTAATACATGTATTTTTTGTATGCGTTCTTTTTGATGTCTATTTTTTTTGATGTGTAACTTTGCATTACACATGTCATAAGGATGTGTAACCTGGATACACATGACATATGCATGTGTAACTTCGCTTACACATTCACATTATACTTTAATAATTTCGCTCAGATTTAATAATTTTGGGCTTAAATTTGAATTTTATTTAATTTGGGGTAATATAATATATAAAAGGCATTTAACGTTTTTTAATAACTCTTGGCTAGATTTAAATTTCTTTTTAATTACGCTCATATTATGGATTATCCAAGGTTGGGCCTTAAATTTAATTTTCCCATTTTCTTAATTGTTAAAGCCCACGAGACAACTTCTCCTATAGCGATGCTGCATCGGGTTTGATTCTTACTGTGATTTTTTTCATTCACATTGACTGGTGACATTGTTTCTTGCATATCAGCTCATATTTGTACCTTTGAATCAAGGCAACCCATCCAATTACAAAATTCACATCGTTTCTATCCTCTTTACAGTATACAGATTTATTACAGTGAAGTTATAGTTATAAACCGACTAATTCTGTACATTACAAGTAGTATCCAACAAGAGTTCTTAAAACACCCACAAGTTGTTTGATGAAATTTCTATGTGAGGGTTGTTAAAGTAGGGCCTCTTCAATTATTGTCCATAATAATGACCTTGCTGCTTATCTTGGTGGGGTATTATAATTATCATACACCCACTTTTGATGCAATAACATGTGAAACATGTTGTGAAGAAAGGTGGGAGAATCATTGACAATCTTCTTCATATTAAGCAGGTATCTATATTACAGTTTTAGTGCCCATCATCAGATGCTAAAGATACCTGTCAAGGTATGTCTCTCTCTGCCTCTTTGCTTCAGCCCAACCAAATCAATGAAGTCAACAGACCTGCTGAACCAAGGAGTTATTGGAGATGGGGCAAAGATGAATTCTTTCCGGAACAATCATTTCAGAATTGGAAGACTTACAGATCAGCTATCTCTCAATTTGGGATTAGATTCAAGGATCGGTTTCTTAACCGTTCCACGGATAGGTATGAGCTTGAAGTGCTTAAAAAACAAAGTGAGAACAGCTTGAAACGATGCCTTACCTGGTGGGATCTTATGTGGTTAAGTTTCAGCTCAGTTGTTGGTACTGGAATTTTTGTTCTTACAGGTCAAGAAGCCCACAACCATGCTGGTCCTGCAATTGTCTTATCGTATGCAGTCTCGGGGTTATCTGCGTTACTCTCTGTGTTCTGTTACACAGAATTCGCAGTTGAAATTCCGGTTGCTGGTGGTTCTTTCTCTTACTTAAGAGTTGAATTAGGGGATTTTGTAGCCTTCATTGCAGCGGGTAACATACTTTTGGAAGCTGTTGTTGGGGCAGCTGGATTAGCAAGATCTTGGACCTCTTATTTCGCTACGCTTATTAACCGTGAACCTGATTCTCTACGTATACATGTTAACAGCCTTGCAGAAGGTTATAATCTACTGGACCCAATTGCTGCTGTCGTGCTGTTAATCACGTCCACTATAGCAGTTTTTGGTACCCGAGGAACTTCAAAGCTGAACTGGATCGTATCTATTCTAAGTGTAGCATTGATAATTTTCGTTATTGTAGCAGGTTTCGTGAAAGCAAATCCATCAAATTTAACTCCCTTTGTTCCAAATGGAACAGGAAGTATTTTTCAAGCTGCAGCAGTCTTGACATGGGCATATACAGGTTTCGACATGGTTGCAACAATGGCTGAAGAAACTAAGAGACCTGCAACCGACATACCAATCGGTTTAATAGGTTCAATGTCAATGATCACTGTGGTTTACTGTCTAATGGCATTGTCACTGTGTATGATGCAGAAATATACTGAGATGGATGTTAGCGCGGCATTTTCTGTTGCTTTTGAGAGTGTGGGTATGAAGTGGGCAAAATATTTGGTTGCAGTAGGTGCTCTTAAGGGAATGACAACAGGTTTACTAGTCACCTCACTAGGGCAAGCACGATACACCACTCAAATTGCTCGATCCCATATGATTCCTCCCTGGTTTGCACTAGTGCATCCAAAAACTGGTACACCGATTTATGCTACACTTTTAGTTACCATAACTGCAGCAAGTGTATCTATGTTCTCAAGTTTGGAAGTTTTGTCGAGTGTTTCTTCACTCAGCACTCTTTTTATCTTCATGTTGGTAGCTGTTGCACTGCTTGTGCGGCGATATTATGCTAGAGATATTACATCTAAATCTGATCTTCGCAAACTGGTTTTGTTTCTATCGATGATTATAGGATCTTCGATTGGAACAATTGTTTATTACAATCATATGACTGATGGATGGATTGGATATCTAATAACTGTACCTGTTTGGGTTCTTGGGAATATAGGAATCCTGATATTTCTTCCTCAACAACGGGTTCCAAAGTTCTGGGGTGTCCCATTAGTGCCATGGTTGCCATCTTTGTCAATAGGGATAAACCTTTTTCTTATTGGATCACTTGATTATGAAGCTTTTGTGAGATTTGGGGTCTGCACGGTGGTGATGCTAGTTTACTACTTTTTTGTTGGTCTTCATGCAACTTATGACGTCTCTAATCAGAACCAAGGTGATCCAAATAATGCAGAGAGAAAAGAGAACAACAAGTAACAGATAGTCGGAACATATAGTATATTCCTTCTAGTTTGGATTTTGCTTGAGGTGATATGATTAATTTTCCTTATTTGATTTTTTTTATCAAGTTTAGGGGATTTAATAGTTTGTAACAATTACTTTTATACAACACAACAAACTTCAAATATAAACTTCATAATAGTCAAATTTTCATATCCATTCCTTCTGGAATGCGATCAGTACGTCAGTTGCAGGTGAAGGTCAACCATTAGTTATTGCTGAGAGTGAAGTAAGATCAGAAGTTGAGATGGGTCTTCCATTCACGGAAACTGGTTTCTTGTCATAGAACGGAACTACTGGTTGAAAATGTATTGCAGAGTTTATTGAATATTGAGCGGATGTCTAACATATTACTGAAGATGGATCTAATTAGAGTTTTTGTTTCAAGCTGCTTTGATGTTTTGTTTATGGTTTTGAGTGTAATAAGGCAAGAAATTTGATTTCTTAATGTCAGGTGTCAAACTGAACTGATAGAGATTGCAGAGAAGGTACTGGATGCAGTTAGTTATGGAAATGTGATTCTTCCAGCAGCTAATTGGGTTGAAATCTTGAGAATGTAACTCCCGTTTTAAAGGTTAGTAAAGACATGAGTTTTATGCACAAGATGAACAAAACTTTGTCTAAGAGTGTCAATGGGCGATGGTATCTCTGGTATCAGCACTGCCGTAGAATGATCAAGCTGAATTTCCGTCTCTGACTAAATGATGAAGGCCAAACAGTTGAAGTTTCCTGAGTTGAGGGAGGCCTTTCAATTTCAATGAGCTAATTTGGAATTGTCTTGGAGGTACTGTTAACTTCCTTAGTCCTTTATCTTTTCATGATGTTTTGAATTTAGCAAAGCAAAAAAAACGCAGTGGTGAAAGAAATTTTCTAAGTAATAAAATGATATTTGTTTTCCAGTTCCTAGTTCATCCAAAAGTGTTATTGTGTTGTGATGGAGCATCAAGAGGAAATCCAGGCGATGATGGGTATGGTTTTATTGCCAGAGGAAGTGCTGGTGATTTTCTTTTGCTGTTGCTGGGGGACGGGATTATTGGGAAGTAATGGTTGTGTTATGTGCAGGTGAGTGGGCAATGGCAAATACCATCTCAAAGTGTTTTTTCGTTCAGATTCAAAAGCAGTTCTGTCAGCTTTTTGGAATGGTAAGCTACCATGGTTTGCTAGTAATTTCTCAATGGAATAGGAATTTATATGTGATTGAATTCGTGTATAGTTTTCTTAAAATAAACTTTTCGACTGATGAATGGTTTAAGAAGGATGGTGAAACTGTGCATCAATAGGCCTGCCTACTTGACTAGCTTAGAATCCTATGTTGAGCTCCTGCAGATTTTGTTAAATCTGGTTGCAGTTTATTTTTAGATATGTACTGGTTTTGACGGCATTTTTATGAAAACGTCAACTTAGCAAAACAAAGAGTGAGGCCTTTGAGGTTTGGTGTTAAAGAACCAGTAAGTCTGCAAACAAAAGATTGCTGGCAGATTTTGATAACATTGACGATGCTATTATCAGTCTTTGAACCTTTTCTTTTTTTTGCGCAGGTTGGACCTGACAGTGTTTTATTTCAATAGAATTTTGGGTCATTTACAGAGTGATTCAGTTTAGTTTTTCTTGTCAGTGAAAAAACATAATAAGGTAATTAAAGTGGGAATTGCCTAAAAATTCATCACAATTCAAAAATCATTCATTCAAATAAAAAACACGAAATTCTAAAATTTTGATGTAATATCTTATGTCTGAGGCAGATGATAGTATGTTCTTGCAGACTTTATTGGATCTTGAAACACAGTATACCAGAGATGGAGAAGGGTTTTTGTTTAAATGTTTAGTGAGGTTAATTTTTGAGAATGATGTTGGGTGTCAAACTTATGTCTGAGAGATTGCAGGGAAGATGATGCAGTCTGTTATGGAAATGTGATTCTTGCAGACTTTATTGAAGACATGGGTTTTATCAAGATGGGGCCAGTGAGTATCAATCAGTGGTATCTCTGGTATCAGCAGTGGCAAAGAAAAAAAAAAAGATCAACTTTGATCTTTCGGGCTAGTTGATAAAAGGTGAAACAGTTGAAGAACTCGAGTACTGGGGTCTTTGGTATGGTTTTTTTTGTTTTTGGTCAGGTTGGACCTGACATTATTTTATTTCAAACAGAACTAAGGTTCATGAACCAAGGTTCAACGGATAAAGTTTCCGGGCAAAAGAAAAATGATAAGACAATGGTAATAAAAGTGAGAATCACCTGAAATTTCAATTAAAATCATTCATCAAAATTTAAAACCTTTGAAATAATTATCTTAAATCCATAAAAGAACAAGAAATTCTGGACTATTTACTGACACTCGAGAAACACCTAGACTAGTTTGATGAAGGATTAAGGACATGTCCCATGAACACCACCGCACCACTTTTCTCCTCTCTTATCATGAACATGAAAGGATGATCTGCCACAAAATCAACAGGAGGAGGAGGTGCAGGAGGATACCCTAGGCACATTTGTGTTGGACCTAAAACAACAGTAGAAGAAGCAGCTTCAGTTCCTTCTTCATCAATTTCAACGCAACATTTGTGATAAACCCCTGTAACATGAAGCTTACTTCCAGTATTCAGCATCTCAGTCAGCTCCGCCTTTGAATCATCAAAAGGCAAAACTAGTCCTAGTTTCTTTAGAACTCTTTTTGCTTCAAAATCAAAACAAATTTTGAACTTGGGAATCTTGAATTCTCTTGTTGGAACCCTATCCCAAACTTTGAGATATTGATCCAGAAATCCAGATTCAGAGCTCACTTTTTCTATAAGTTCACCGAGTCCATCGCGTTCCTCGGGTAAAATTATGTACATAGAAAAATGGGGAGGGACTTTCCCAATCCACAGAAAAATCTGCAGGGGGTTCCCAATCCCTTTTATAAAGGAGTTTCAGTACTTTAAACCTATCATAACACTTGATAACTTGTTTTTCTTTGGACGACATGAAGGGAACTTGCACTGTTTTTTTCCCATCCAGAAGATAAAACTTTGACATATTGGTTAGTGATGGTTCAAATTGATCGTAATAATACCAACGTCCTTTGAAATAGAGTGCATTCGCCAATATAAATCTTGTAAGTCCGTTGACTGCATTATCAGGTAGGAGATTTTTAATTAATCCATTGGTTTCCTTTTCAGCCCAAGTGTTCACCTTGTTCAGCACTTCTTTGCTCTAACCGCCAGATACAAAAAAAATAAATAGAACGTAAGATAAACAGAAAACAGAAACAAACAAATTAACAACAACAAATAAAAAGATGTTTAAGGATTTGCATACCTTATTTACGAAATCCACAGTTTCAGCTTCCGCTTTGTAAACTGCACGGGCAACTTGTTGGAATGAAGGTTTTATAGGACACGATTTCTCAATCCAAACACCACCAGCGAAAGACAGTTTAGGTGTTTGGGTTTTTCTGAACAGGTTGATAAATTTAGCATGAATAGAATTTAGAGTTTTGGAGTTTTCACAATTGAGGAACTCTAATATCTGATTTAAGGTATCACCACTTGCTCCAGAAGCTAGTAAACCTAGAGCAATGTCTATTGATATCGGAGAGAATACAAAATTCTGGTTCTTCGACTCGTTTAACCATATGTCTTTAACGAGTTTCATGCAAGGATTGGCCGTCTTTGTAGGATTTGGAAATCCGTTATGATCATCCTTTTTTCTGGAAACAGCAAAACGGATTGGAAATCCGTTATGATTTGGAAGTCCGTTATGATCATTCTTATTTACTGCAAAACTAAACGTAGGCTTCGAAAACCCGGTTTGATCATTCTTATTTATTGGACAACACAAAGGGTTGGAAAATCCTTTATGTTTCATGCAAGGATCGATAGTCTTCGTCGGATTTGGAAATCCGTTATGATCATCCTTATTTCTGGCAACAGCAAATGTACGTGGAGGATTGGAAACTCCGCTTTGATCATTCTTATTTACTGCATAACTAAACGTAGGCTTTGAATACCCGGTTTGATCACCCTTATGATCACCCTTATTTAATGGACAACGCAAAGCATTGGAAAATTCTGTTTGATCATTCTTATTTCTTGGAATCGGAGAACACAAAGGATTGGAAAATCTTGTTTGATCGTTGTTATTTCCTGCAGAACCAAAACTAGACTTACTTGGAGGATTGGACAATCTTGTTTGATCGTTCTTATTTCCTGAAAAGCCAAACATACTTGGGTTTGAAAATCCTGTTTGATCGTTGTTATTTCCTGCAGAACCAAAACTAAACTTACTTGGAGGATCGGAAAACCCTGTTTGATCATTCTTATTTCTTGGAATCGGAGAACACAAAGGATTTGAAAATCCTGTTTGATCGTTGTTATTTCCTGCAGAACCAAAACTAAACTTACTTGGAGGATTGGACAATCTTGTTTGATCATTCTTATTTCCTGCAAAATTAGACATACTTGGAGCTGCTTGATTGTTCTTATTTTCTACAAAACCAAACATACAAAATATGGTTTGTGAAGCAGAGAATAAATTTGGAGAGAAGCAGAATTTTATTTATAACAAGCTGTTCGAACTAATAAAGGAAGGTGGAAGAAACCAAATTCGGTAAGAAGCAGAACTCCTGTTTATAGTTCACTAACAGGAAATAGGGGACGTTAGAAAAAAATAATCCGCATTAACGCCCAAAAAGATATCCATATGGTCCAGAGGAGAATCAGGGAAGGAGGCAGCAAAGCTGCATTTGATAGAAAAGATGAAGAAGCAGCAGCAGTACGAGAGAGATGTAAAAAAAAGCAGGGCTTCATTCCGGAAATGAAGTTTGCATTTGATTATTCATTACGTTTTACGGCAGCGGGGAAGAGAGAAAGAATGACGCCGTGAAACCTAAACAAGTAAAACGTTAACAGCATTTAACTAAGAACAAGTGGCGTATTTCTATAGGTGGGGACAGGAGGGTTAGGCAATGTTGGGACAGGCGATCCGGAACCTGGAACATTACTTTAGGAGGAAAAAGTGGAACACCGATTTATTTTGGCATTGTTATCTACAACTACTTGATTAGCTATGAGGTTACAACTCTCAAAACAAGGTTACGGGTGTTTAGTACAAGCACAGGGTGTTTTATCCCGGTGGAAACCCTAAAATTTGAGACACGTGGTTTATAACAGGAAATAGGGGACGTTAGAAAAAAATAAGCCCAAAAAGATATCCATATAGTTCATTGGGACACCGTTAACAGCAAAAATTTAACTAAGAACAAGTGGCGTATTTCTGTTGGTGGGGACAGGAGGGTCATTTGTTCTCAAGTTTGGAGGCTTTGTCGAGTGTTTCTTCACTCAGCGCTCTCTTTATCATCATGTTGGGAGCTGTTGCATTGCTTGTGCGGCGATATTATGCGAGGGATATTACATCTAAATCTGATCTTTGCAAATTGGTTTTGTTTCTACCGATGATTCTAGGATCTTCAATTGGAACAATTGTTTGTTACAATCATATATACGACTGACGGATGGATTGGACATCTAATAATCATACCTTTTTGGGTTCTTGGGAATATAGGAATCCTGATATTTCTTCCTTAACAACGGTTTCCAAAGTTCTGGGGTGTCCCGTTAGTGCCATGGTTACCATCTTTGTCAATATGGATTAACCTTTTTCTTATTGGATCACTTGATTATGAAGCTTTTGTGAGATTTGGGGTCTGCACAGTGGTGATGCTAGTTTACTACTATTTTGTCGGTCTCCATGCAACGTATGACGTCTCTAATGAGAACCAAGGTGAAACTGGATACTGCAGAGAGAAAAGAGAACAACAAGTAACAGGCAGTAGGAATAGGAATATATGTATACTCCTTCTTGTGTAGAATTTGCTTCAGGTGACATGAATTTTTTTAATTAGATTTTGTATCAATTACTTTTATTATAAATGTAAACTACATAATAGTCAAATTCTCATATTCTTTCCTTCTAGATTACAATCTGCAGCATTCTGCAGTGCCTTGCTCATTCTTATAAGTGATCCATCACTTGCAGGTGAAGATGTACATTAGTTATAGTGGACAGAGTGACAGTGAAGGAATATCTTAAGCTGAGATGGGTCTTGCAAAACTGCTCTTGTTATTCACAGAACTACTGGTTCTGTTCTGTTAGGAAGTGATCTCATGTCTAATGCCAGTTTCTTGAATATTGAATGGATGCTTCGAGCTGGTTAATTTTGAGTGTAATTGAAGGTGAGAAATTTGATTTCATGATGTTGGGTGTCAAACTGAAGTTTTTTTGTTGGGTGTCAGCCTTTGATCCTCTTTTTTTTCTTGGTTTTTTTTTTTTTCCATTTCTTTTTTGCTCTGGTTGGACCTGACATGCAGCTGTTCTTCTCGTCAAATAAAGGGTTCTTCTCAACAGTTGAAGTTTCAGGAAAAAGAAAAAAGTTAAGACAATGATAATAAAGTGGGAATCGCATGAAATTTCAATAAAAATCATTCATTCATTAATATTCAAAACCTCTGAAATAATTCCCTTAAATTCATAAAAGAACAAGAAATTATAGTCTATTTACTAACACTCGAGAAACACCTAGACTAGTTTGATGAAGGATTAAGGACATGTCCCATGAACAACACTGCACCACTTTCTTCCTCTCTAATAATAAACATGAAAGGATGATCTGCCACAAAATCGACAGGAGGAGGCGGAGTAGGAGGGGCGCAATAAAAATAAACACCCCCCACAACAGCAGTAGCAGCGGCAGCCTCACTTCCTTCTTCATCAATTTCAACAAAACACTTGTGAAAAACCCCTGTGACATGAAGCTTACTTCCAGTATTCAACATCTCAGTCAACTCTGCCTTCGATTCATCAGTATTCAGCACCTCAGTCAGTTCTGTCATTGAGTCATCGAACATCTCAGTCAGCTCCGCCTTCGAGCTATCAAAAGGTAAAACTAGTCCTACTTTCTTTAGAACTCTTTTTGCTTTAAAATCAAAACAGATTTTGAATTTGGGAATCTTGAATTCTTTTGTTGGAACATCTCTCCAAACTTCGAGATAATGATCCAGAAAACCAGAATCAGATCTCACTTTTTCTATAAGCTCGCCGAGCCCATCGCGCTGGTCGGGTAAAATTATGTACATAGAAAAATGTGGAGGGATTTTCCAGCCCGTAGAACAACGTCGAGGGGCTTCCCAATCCCTTTTATACGGGAGTTTCAGTACTTTAAAGCTATCATAACACTTGATATATTGATCTGCTGTAGACGACATGAAGGGAACTTGCACTGTTTTTTTCCCGTCCAGGAGATAAAACTCTGACATCTTGGTTAGCCTTGGTTCAAATAGGACATATTCGTTCCAAGAACCTTTGAAATAGAGTGCATTGGCCAATATAAATCTTGTAAGTCCATTGACTGCATTATCAGGTAGGAGATTTTTAATTAATCCATTGGTTTTCTTTTCAGCCCAAGTGTTCACCTTCTTCAGCACATCTTTGCTCTAACCGCGAGAAAAATAAATAAATAGAGCATAAGATAAAACAGAAAACAAAAGAAGGAAAAAAAAGAAAAAAGAAAAACAAATTACAAAAACTAGCAGAAGTATAAGGAATGCATACCTCATTCACAAAATCCACGGTTTCGGCTTCCGCTTTGTAAACCGCACGAGCAACTTCTTGGAATGAAGGTTTTATAGAACACGATTTCTCAACCCAAACACCACCAGCGAAAGAAAGTTTTGGTGTTTGGGTTTTGCCCAGCATGTCGATGAGTTCAGCATGAACAGAATTCAGATCGTTAACGCATTCAGAGTTGAGGAAGCCTAGTATCTGATTTAAGGTATCACCACTTGCTCCAGAAGCTAGTAAGCCTAGAGCAATGTCTATTGAGATCGGAGAGAATACAAAATTCTTGTTCTTTGATTCTTTTAACCAGATATCTTGGACAAGTTTCATACATGAATTGGCTGTTTTCTTGCTTTTCTTTGATAGCTTTGCCTTCGATTTTTTTGTTGACGATGATGATCCATGAACTTTGCATGAAGGAGGCTTTACTTTGAGTTTGTTCTCCATTGCTATTAGACTATTCCAAAAACTCTACGGTGTGCTACTCTCGTTCACGGGTATACTTTATATATACAGAGAGAAACCTTGTTCAACTGGAGGAAGTTCCAAAAGCTTCCTAAGTTCGTCTTTAATTGTTTAAGGAAATCTTTTTGAGATTGGGCCGTGATAGAATGACGTACCGTTGAAGGCTTTATGCTGTGTCCGGCCCTAATTTACTATATGCCATCTCCCACTCAACTGGTGTCTTTTTTTATTTATTTATAATTATTCTATGTTTTCCTGGCATCAGAAAAAAAACAAAAAAAAAAAAAACAAAAACAAAAAAATAACAAAAAAAAAAAAAAACTGCAGATTAGATCGGTACTTATACGAGAAGGAATAAAGGAGACGACACACAAATCAGATAAGTGCCTCTTAATGGTGTTAAATAAGGATTTTCAAGACATCAACAATTGAACCGGAGACGACACAAAAATCAGATAAGTGCCTATTATTAATTACTTGTTTGATACAAAATCGTTTTTTAATTGTTATTTCCAACACATACTAGTATGAAAATATTTAGAGTATTAAATATTAAGAAATCCTTTTAAAGAAAATACTTTGGAGAGATTATATCAACCTTTGAAATCACTTGGTAATCCTAACAAAAAGAAACTTATTGTTGAGATTATTAGTCCCACATTGTTGGGCAATCTAAGATCCTGCGGTTTATAACCCCTTAGGGCCTCTCCACTCATTGCCAATTGGTTTTGAGTTGGATGCCCGTATTCTAACATGGTATCAGAGTAGGCTATTTGCGACGAGTCTTTGATCGCGCCTTTACTCCGCGTCACCCGAATTAATTGTCCACGTGTTAGACCCTGCGAGGCTACACGTGAGGGGGCGTGTTGAGATTATTAGTCCCACATTGTTGGGCAATCTAAGATCCTGCGGTTTATAACCCCTTAGGGCCTCTCCACTCATTGCCAATTGGTTTTGAGTTGGATGCCCGTATTCTAGTAGGAATTAACATTTAGTCCCAGAGTTATTGGGCGTTGGACGCTCTAGTCCTAGCCCGTGAGGTGTTACTCGTTAGTCCGAATTTACAAATATACGTCTGCTTTAGACCAAATTCGTATGAGTTGGTCCAAATATCACCCGATTTAGACAATGCGTTTTTCTTCATATTACCTTGATTACCCTTTTGATGTTTCCATATTCAATTTTAGATCTTTAAAAAAATTGAAAGAGACAGAGGCGGCGAATTTAACATGGTTCTTTCTTCAACAGAGATTCGTAATTCATGTCATTGCCTTGATCTCATTTGATGTTGATTTCTTCATTTCATCTTCTTTCATTGTCTAGGTTTTATATGTTTATGGAAATCTCGGATTTAGTTTATTCAACTTCGTTTAGCCCTCAATTTTATCTTACATCAAGTATTCTTCATTTCATTTACGGAAATCTCTGATTGACATCCGTGTTGTTTAATTTTGCTGATATGTAATTCTCAAAAATGAGTTTAATTACAACCAACCGAAAGAGATAACAAAGAAGATCTGATTGCATCTGTTAAGAAAAGTAAGTTCCATAACTAATTTCAATAATTTTGTTAATTTTATCTTTCAATTGCCAATATATGTGAATTTAGTCTCATATCTCAACTCTTAGATTTACTCATTAGAATCCGCTAAATCCCAAGTTTTTGTAACTTCTGTGTGTGAGAATCAGTTTTCATTTGATCAATTATTTTTTATTGATATCAAGAGTTCTGAAAATTGTTCCATTCATTTTTTAGTTGATTTCACGAGATAATCAACTGAAAAATAATAAACCATTTTTATAAATTTGGTTTTCATAAGAATCCATTCAAGAAACTTCCCATAGATTTTCTGAATTTTGGATTTAACTCTCTCTATATCTCCTAACTGTACAATTTTCAAATCATAATTTGCTGAAATCTGAAGTGATTATTATCAATGGAGAAGAAGTGATTGTTAATATATCCCTTCAGATTTTCCAAACTGGTGGAATAACTTGATTGCTTTTTCTGAATAAGCTGAAATTAGAGTGTATGATAAATATCCTCCACATTTGTGGCAAGTTATTATTGCTTCTGAAGATCGAGATTCTTTTGACGTTGCGGTGTTAATTTTATTGGTATTACTTGTGCAGTTTCATCTTGGTCTAGTAAGGGAGGTGGGAGTACTTTCATATTGGTCTAGTAAGGGAGGTGGGAGTGCTATCAGTCTATCACTCAACAGGTAATTGTTTATTTCTCAAGTGAATTGTGATTGAAAATGTTGTTGTTGTGGACCCATGACATGTTTGATACTTTGCTCAACAAAATGAATGATAAAATAATATGTTATAATTCATTACCAAGGATCAACATTTTCATGACACTAACTTTTTTCTACGGTCTAGGATTCAAATTATCATAGATATCTTGTTTTCATTGACATTAGACTTTTTATTCTCGTCCTTTTAAGTAATCCTTTATACGGGTTAAGAATTATACCTTTAGCTTGTATTGTTTGCTGATTCATTATTATTTTTTCAATCAACAATGCCTCTCTATTCACTCAATGTATTGGCCTTCTAATTTAAAAACTCTTGTTTCCGTTTATATGTTTGGCAGCTTCTAAAAAATACCCCATCACGGAAGGTTGTTGAGATAGTATTGGCGATCTTATTGGAGAAAAGGATTTCTAAATGGAAAGTTCTTGGATCGTATATGAGTAAGGTATGTTAGATGTGAACTGTGAAAGAGAACACCTAGTGAATAATGCTTAATCTGTTTGATTTGTATTGGTTACTTTAGGCTTTTTGTTTGATTTTCTTGAAGTGAAATAATAAGCTCCCCAAAATTTTCAAAATTCGACAATTCAACCATCTTCTCACATGTGCCCACTAGCCACTTTGAATATTACTCCTTTAACGCTAAAAAGTAACAAAAAGGCACTGATTGCTAATCCACTAGCAATACAGAAAAAGGTTGTCAGTACTAGTCATTTTTGTTTGTTTTGTTTTTTCTTCTCTTGTTCTTGTTCAGATTAATTAAATGAACGAAGATGCACGTCATATTTAAGCCTGATCAATTCCAACATGTTGAGCAAACCAAATGATATGCTTGAGAATGCGTTGGCCATTATATTTATTTATCTTTAACATATTCAACGATCGTATCCTTGAATTTTTATGCCCCTTTCATTGACTGTTTGTTGTGACCGAAATGGCATGTGTACATATTTGTACACCTATAATATAAGTGTACATTGTTGTACACATGTGATGGTTACATGTGTACATGATAGCCCACTCTAGACTCTTAATCAAATTTTAGTAAACAATCTTTTTTAATGTGAACATAGTTATGCACATGTTGATTTTTAAAGCATAAGAACTTGTTCATTTGGTTAGTAACTTTTTCCCTAACTTCGAGGTCCTTACATAGCATGGAAATTTTGAATATTAATGTATACATCGTTATATACATGTTGATTGTTAATGTGTACATAATTGTACACATGTGAATATTAATGTGTACATAGTTGTACACATTTGGGCTTTTTGATGTTCTTGCTTCTTTTTTATAGCTTCTTTAGAGATAATTTTTTAACATATCCCCATCATAACCCTAACTATGATTGACAAGCCTAGGCTCAAGTGTCTGATCCACAAGTACCAAGAATCAAAGGAGACTGACAAGCATATGTACAATGACATGCATGTACTTGAGGGTAAAGGGTAATGTCTTCTAGAATTAGAGAGTGTTGATGGAAAGTATTCACAAGTCAAAGACCGAGAAGGCAAGAGAGAAGAAAACTCACGATTTGTTCGAGGCAAAAATTTTAAGAATGGTGGGAAAGTATAGAAAAAATAGGCCAGGAGGGAGGAGAGATTACCTCGTAAGATTCGCAAGAAGATACATTTAGTTCAATCGAACTTCTAGTCTCACATTGATATTTCCTAAATTTGTGAACATTGATATCCTTGATTTTTCTTTTATTTTTCCATCTTTGGTTTCTAACTTTGATCATTTCTTCCCGGGACTCGTTGAGTAGTCACCTGGGTGTTGTTGCACCTCCACTAGTCGCCAAGTAAGGATTGTGAACTCTTAAGTTTTCGAATATTTTGTTTCTTTTAAAATACGAGGACTTCGTTTTCATTTTTGGTTTGAGGGAATATTTTTTCGATCAAATATGTTTTGTTGGATTTGTTGATTTTTAATGTGTACATAGTTGTACGCCCGTTCGTTAAGGTGCAGATAATAGTATAATTGTACACTTGTTGAACTTTAAGATTTTTCGTGGCCTGGGTGTACATAGTTGTACACCATTATGCTATCTCAATAATATGCATGTTTTGGGTATAGATGATTGATTTTTGTAAATGTGTACACAGTTGTACATCACCGTGCTCTCTCATTATTTGTATGATCTTTTTTTGGTATGTATATTGATTTTTGTAGGTGTGTACATAGTTGTACACCATTGTACAATCTCAATAATATACATGGCTTGTTTTGGGGGTGTGTATGTTTGTTTTTTTAGATTTTTTTATAGGTTTGTGCATAGTTATACATCACCGTGCTATCTTAACAATATATGCATGTTTTGTGGGCATAGATGATGGATTTTTGTAAGCGTATACATAGTTGTACACCATTATGTTCTCTCACGATTTTATGGCCTGTTTTTATGGGCATGTATGTTGGATTTGTTGGATTTTTGTAGGTGTGTACACCAATGATGAAACCCTAAGTTGTTGTATTTCGATATCGAGAGATAATTTTAATACCATGCTTGTTATGTGTTTAGGTACTTTTCGAGGGAGCTTAAGAAAGTGGAGAAGAATCGACAAGTTTTAGATATTAATGAGGTCTCGAATTCCTTCTTACATGATGATTTAGTTGATTTAAACTTATCTTTCACTTCATTTTTTGTTATGAGTATTATGGTTTACATATGTTTTTGGTACACAACGCATGCACAGTTGTTCACATATTGATTGTTACTGTGCACATTTATTGTTTATCTTTAGGGACTCGTAAGTGCAAAATGGTAGAGCACCCAGACCTATCACAAGGTTTTCGGAGGTTGATGCTTCAAATCCATTTGAGTTTCCATATCATGTTTATTTAATAGTGGTGCTCAGGTGAACGATTCAAGTTGTATGTGGTGTACAAACTGGTGCACCTTGTCCTGTCATTAGATTTTCTGGATTTTTGTAGATATTTAATATGTTTGTACACCAAAGAAAAACTAAGATTTTAAAAAAATGAGAATTATATAAAGTGACATGGATACTCTTTTTGTGTAGATCTCGGAAAGAGCTTTCCGAATATGTAAAGTTTGTGAATTTTGGACAAACGGTTCGAAAGATAAATTATTTTTTAATCATTAAAATTTGCTGACATCATCGTGAGTCACTTTGACCAGTGAGCTTAATATTTGGACTAAATTGTAAATGAGGAAGGTTATTTGTGTATTTTCCTTATTTTAAATAATTTTTGGACTAAATTATACCTAGTTAACTCGGGATGGACTAATCCGTATATTTTGGTGTGTTTTTGGACTAAACCATTTTTTCCCCCGTATTCTAACACTTATTAACCGAATATGAGTTGGGTTGGTCTGTTATACATAGTAACACAGCTAATTAGACTATAATAACTGCATCATTTTGTTATTGAACTATTACAATTTTTCTCTCAAATGCATCAGCCATAAGATTTTCATATTCTCCTTCAAATTTATTAAGAGTTTCATGCAAGGATTGATAGTCTTTGTAGGATAGCCGTCATCCTTATATCTTGCAACAGCAAACGTACTTGGAGGATTGGAAACTCCGGTTTGATAATTCCTTTTTATTGGGAAACACAAAGGATTGGAAAATCCTGTTTGATCGTTGTTATTTCTTGCAGAACCAAAACTAAACTTACTTGGAGGATCTGTTTGATCATTCTTATTTCGTGGAATCGGAGAACATAAAGGATTGGAAAATCCTATTTGATCATTCTTATTTCTTGGAATCGGAGAACACAAAGGATTGGAAAATCCTGTTTGATCGTTGTTATTTCCTGCAGAACCAAAGCTAAACTTACTTGGAGGATCGAAAAATCCTGTTTGATCATTCTTATTTCTTGGAATCGGAAAACACAAAGGATTGGAAAATCCTGTTTGATCGTTGTTATTTCTTGCAGAACCAAAACTTAACTTACTTGGAGGATTGGACAATCTTGTTTGATCATTCTTATTTCCAGCAAAATCAGACATACTTAGCTGCTTGATTGTTCTTATTTTCTAAGTTATCAAATATACAAAATCGAGTGCAATTTTTATGCACACTCCTTTAAAGAGTGTGCACGTAACAAAACAACCTTATTGGTTGTCTCTTAACTAGCGTTTACTTATATGAAAAATTGTTTTCTGTTTTATTTTAATTTAATTTTAACCTTAAAAAAGGTAAAATTATATTTCCATTACCTAAAATATATCACGGTTATCTTCTTCTCTTTTTTTTCCACATATTCATGTTACGTTGATCATCAGATTCATCCTTCTTTTGTACTTTATAATCATCAAGAATTAACTAATAAATGTAAACAGATGTAAATCAGTTTTCCGCTAAATCTAAAAATCCTCAATCGAGAAAAAACTAATTTTCTTTGATCTACAATTCTTAATCCTCACCTAAATCATAGTATATTGTAATAATAAACTCAAACTTTTTTCTCTTGGATCAGTAGACAAACTGAATCATTCTATAATTTAACCTTATTTCTATGATTATACATTTGTAATCACTTTTCATCTTATGTTTATAGTCAGGTTAATCACTAATTTTCTTTGAGTAAACTTTTAATCATAATTTATATATAAACTGATCATTAGAGGTTTTTTTTTTTTTTTTTTTTTTTTTTGACATATCTATATAATTCATCACGATGATGAAATGATGAATGATCATCATGTTATTTTCCCAAAACAAAATAATCACCAAACTATATTTTAGGTAATAGGGAAATATGATTTATCCTCTTACCTTTTTAAGATACAAAATTAATTAAAAAATAATGATTTAATAAATAGTTAACCATCCATTTAAGACAACCAATAAAATTACTTTGTTATGTGCACACTTTTTAAAGGAGTGTGCACAAAATTGGACTACAAAATCTGGTTTATGAAACTAATAAAGCTAAAGGAAGCGAATAAATTTGGAGAGAAGCAGAATTAGAATTTTATTTATAACAAGCTGTTCGAACTAATAAAGGAAGGTGGAAGAAACCAAATTCGGTAAGAAGCAGAATTCCTGTTTATAGTTCATGTGGAAACTGATTAGAATTTTATTTATAACCGTGAACCTGATTCTCTACGTATACATGTTAGCAGCCTTGCAGAGGGATATCTACACAAAATTTGTTAAAAAGACCAAAATCAATAATTCCTGGGTGAAAAGACATTTAGATTTTGATACTGTTTAAATGGACAAAAATATAAAAATACCCTGGATGTAACCAGTTTCATCCTACCCATTTTCAAATGTTGTTTCTTATTTTTAATTTACACCAGGATGCATCCAGTTTCATCCTCACTATTTTTTAAGTTTAAGCCAGGATGAATCTAGTTTCATCCTTGCTATTTTTTTTGTGTCCATTTCACCCATAATAATTTTTACTCGTCCATTTGAACCATGTTTTAAATTTTTTTGGACAAATGACCCATTTTCCGTATAATCTATTGGACCCGATTGCTGCAGTCGTGCTGTTAATCACGTCCACTATAGCAGTATTTGGTACCCGGGAAACTTCAAAGCTGAACAGGGTTATATCTATTCTAAGTGTAGCATTGATAATTTTCGTTATTGTAGCAGGTTTCTTGAAAGAAAATCCATCAAACTTAACTCCCTTTGTTCCAAATGGAACACGAAGTATTTTTCAAGCTGCAGCAGTCTTGGCATGGGCATATACAGTTTTTGACATGGTTGCAACAATGGCTGAAGAAACTAAGAGACCTGCAACCGACATACCGTTCGGTTTAATAGGTTCAATGTCAAAGATCACCGTGGTATATTGTCCAATGGCATTGTCACTGTGTATGATGGAGAAATATACTGAGATGGATGTTAGCGCGGCATTTTCTGTTGCTTTTGAGAGTGTGGGTACGAAGTGGGAAAAATATTTGGTTGCAGTAGGTGCTCTTAAGGTAATGACAACAAGTTTACTAGTCACCTCACTAGGGCAAGCACGATACACAACTCAAACTGCTCGATCCCATATTGTTCCTCCCTGGTTTGCACTAGTGCATCCAAAAACTGGAACACCAATTTATGCTACACTTTTAGTTACCATAACTTCAGCAAGTGTATCTATGTTCTGAAGTTCGGAAGTTTTGTCGAGTGTTTCTTTGCTCAGCACTCTTTTTATCTTCATGTTGGTAGTCATTTGTTTTGTGATCGCTTGTGCGGCGATATTATGCTAGAGATATTACATCTAAATCTGATCTTCGCAAACTGGTTTTGTTTCTATCGATGATTATAGGATCTTCGATTGGAACAATTGTTTATTACAATCATATGACTGATAGATGGAATAGATATCTAATAGTTGTACCTATTGGGTTCTTGGGAATATAGGAATCCTGATATTTCTTCCTCAACATTGGGTTCCAAAGTTCTGGGGTGTTCCGTTAGTGCCATGGTTGCCATCTTTGTCAATAGGGATTGTTAGTCATATATAACTAATATATATGTAAGTTGAACAAATCGAATGCGAAAGCGGGTTATTAATTCATACCTTGTAATCGCTCCAATTGCGGATGAATTAGGCCCGCTGGATCACTTGCGTTTCACGTTCTTGAACCTTCAAACTTGGTGGTGAGTAGGTGCCACAAAAACGAGCACAAACTATATTTCCACAAACTAAGTACCTTGTAGAACCTCAATTTTCTCTCCAAAGGACACTAAGGGATTTGGGTGTTTCTTCACAACTAATGCTTGAATACTAGAAGACTTGCTCACTAACTTGAATGCTCACTTATAACTCTCTAGCTTAATCTTCATACTTGGTTTATCTCTTGCTAAACTCACTACTATTGAGTTGTAGTGTTTTCTTCTACTTCTTATTCTTCTACAAATGAAACTAGAAGCCTATTTATACTTAAACTTCAAGTATCCTCTCTTGGCAAGTGTCAATGAAGAATCAAACACTTGTTTAGCATGGATTAAACACATGGATTAAGTGATCAAACACTTGTTAGCATCATGCAAACACATGGTGGAAAGACACATGTTTCACCATGGCTTGGTTAGTTGGAGAAGGATTTTTATTTTAACAAAGTCAATCACATGACTTTATATAACCACCCAAGATGGACTTTGGGCATGCACACACACAATGGGTGCCCAATTTCTAACATCTCCCACTCACACATAGTGTGTGTAGCACCAACATGCTTCCCAATCATAGTCCTAAGAGAAAAACGTTCATATTGGTAAATAGTTTGTGCGACCGTCGAGATACCTTCATTTTGGGAGCTCATTACTAGAACCTCATTACGAGTCAGCATGGAGACATCAACCCTTCACAAAGAATGTTCGTATCTCATTACCTCAGATAATTTGACTACACCTGAAACAATACTCTTAATCCCTCTAGCAAGCATTATTGCTCCCATGTACATTTTATCAATTTACTCATGATTTTCGATGCACTAAAAACGTTGGTCACTATGAGTCACAATTCATGGTGTATCATCAAATTTTCTTCCAAGAAATTCATATCGTTCCAATTCAACTTAACAGCTTTCCTAGACATGTATCATCATACGGGAATTTGCATCGTATTAGAAAACATGCTAAAGTAGCATCATTAAGTATCCTCTTCATGACATAAAATCAATTCAAAGGGTCGGGTAAGTGAATTGGATATTAATCCAGTGGCTCACACAGTAATGAAGCAGGGAATCATTCATCGCTCTCACAATCGGTCGACTTAGCACATACATCACAAAGTGTATGCTATGACGTTTGTCCCACTCAAATGGGCATGTCCAGCATAAAAAGCATACTTCATACAGATCTTAGTCTAGTCGCCATTTAGGCGCTTAACTTGATTTTTCGTTCCAACAGCCATTCACATAGTAACTGTTCAAAAAATCACATCTGGCTTTATAACAGGCTTCATTTAATGGTGGTCACATTTAATGATCGATCTCTCTATGAAATCTCATCTTAGACATATTAAGGAGACTTATACTTGTATAGAAAATCCTGCTACAAAAGCACATGGTTTTCGAAAAACATACTTTCTGAAAATTTTATTTTATTTTGTCTCATCTTGCTCGCTATACTAAGCGCCAAGGCGAATCACCTGTGTGAGTAGGCCAATTCTTGCCTGCCGACAACTTAAATATCCGTGTACACATCAAAAGTATATGATTTCTACAAAAACATATTCATTTAAGAAAGCATTAATACTTATAATAATAATGTCATTATCACATGTTCTACATATCACATCTTATTTAATCCCATGTTCTCTACGTGAGATTGAAAATTGATTTTCGGAATGGGCTTAGTCAAAGGGTCTGTCAACATTTTATTTGTGGATATATGTCTAAGAACAACCTTTCTTCGTGCAACCATATCGCGTATAAAGTGGAATCTCCTACCAATGTGTTTGGTTTTTCCATGGTATTTGGGATCTTTCACATATGCTAGAGCTGATGTGCTATCACTTTGAAGCAACACCGCTTCTTTTGCGTGTTCCGAGACACCGAGTCTCTTAAGAAATCTCCTCAACCAGACAACTTCTTGGACGGCTGCCGCAAGTGCAACATACTCTTCTTTCATTGTAGATATAGCAATACACTTTTGTTTCTGACTACACCAAGTGATTGCACCACCTTCAAGTTTAAAAACGTATCCTGAAGTGGATTTAAACTCATCTCTATCATTGATCCAATCGGCATCGCTAAATCCTCTGAGTCTAATATCTTCACCATGGTAACAAAGAGGGAGATTAGCAGTCCCTTTAAGATAACGAAATATCTTTTTAACTGCTTTCCAATGATCTGGTCCATGGTTACTTTGGTAACGACTTACCATCCCTACTGCAAAACTGATGTCGGGTCTAGTACACAACATAGCATACATAAGACTCCCAACCGCAGATGCATATGGTACATTGGACATGTATTTCTTTTCTTCCTCATTCTTAGGGCATTGATCGTTACTTAGGACACATGCTTTTTCCATAGGAATGTCAATGGGTTTACAATCATGTATTTGAAAGCGCTCAAGTATCTTTTTTATGTAAGTCTCTTGAGACAAACTAAGAGTCTTTGTTTAGCGGTCTCGCGTGATCTTAACACCTAATACATAATTAGCTTCACCCATGTCCTGTCATTTCAAACTTAGAGGACAACCACTTCTTAGTGGCGACAATTCCTTCTAGATTATTACCTGCTAATAAAATGTCATCGACATATAAGGCTAGGATAAGAATGATTTCCTATGATCGTTTAATGTACACACAATGGTCTTCCTCAATCATTTCATAACCAGCAGAGGTGATAGATTGATGGAAACGCATATACCATTGTCTAGACGATTGTTTAAGGCCATAAATGGAACGTTTGAGACGGTAAACTTTGCGCTCTTGTCCTTTGACCTCAAAACCCGTTGGTTGAGACATGTAAATCTCTTCTTGTAATTCCCCATTAAGTAATGTAGTTTTAACATCCATCTGGAACAATTCTAAATCCAAATATGCAACAATATCAAGCACGGGGCGAATTGAGGAAAACCTTACCACGTGAGAGAAGATTTCCTCATAGTCAATACCCTCTTGTTGAGTATATCCTTTTGCCACTAGACGAGCTTTGTATTTTTCGATTGAACCATCCGCCTTGCGTTTAATTTTAAAGACCCATTTGTTTCCAATGGCCTTCCACCCAGGTGTAAGATCAACCAACTCCTAAACGTCATTCTTATCCATTGATTTAATTTCCTCTTGCATTGCAAAAAGCCATTTATTGCAATCAACTGAAGAGATAGCTTCTCTAAAAGAAGTATACTCATCTTCAATAATCGCAGCATACATTAATATTCCCCCTTCAATCTCAAAGTGACGACGGGGTACTTTTCCACGCTCACTTCTGCGTGGTTCAAAAACTCGTGTCTCTAGTGGTCCACTCCCACTAGGATGTAGACCACTCCCACTATATTCATCGATTATAGGTTGAGAAACTAATTCTCTACCTTTGCTCGAAGATGGTGAGATATCTTCACTCTCTTCTATTTCAAAGAGTTCCAAGTTTTTGTTAATGTCACTGATTCGAGGAAAATCATTTTCAATGAAAACAATATCTCTGGACTCTATCTCAGTCATACCTCTACTTGGATGTTCATCATACATCACATATCCTTTTGAGAAATCAGAATATATCTTATAAAGACAAGCTTTCTTGCTCTAGGACCTAACTTTCCATACACATGAGAAGCGTTGTGAACATAACCAGCTGAACCCCATGGGTGTAAATTACCTAAATTAGGTTTTTCGCCTTTCCAAAGTTCATATGGCGTAGAAGGAACCGATTGAGTTGGGACACGGTTCAAACTGTAGGCCACGGTCATAATTGCATCCCCCCAGAAAGATATTGGGAGGTTGGCTTGCGCCATCATTGATCTAACCATATCTAATAATGTCATATTCCTTCTCTCTGCAACACCATTTTGTCGCGGAGTATTTGGAATAGTAAGATGTCTAGTTATTCCCTTACTCTCACAAAATTTCCTGAACATATCGGATAAATATTCGCGTCCACGGTCAGTACGGAGAGTCATCAAACTCTTCCCAGTTTGATTCTCAACTTCTGCAACAAAGAACTTGAAACAATCCAAGGCTTCGTAGTGGTGAGCAATCAAATATACATAACCAAATCGCGTATAATCATCAATAAATGTGAGAAAATAAGAATAACCATGTCTAGCTTTAACATTCATAGGTCCAAAAATATCAGAATGTACCAGCTCAAGAGGTTGAGCAGCACGTTTGGCCTTACCAAAAGGTTTTCTACAAGATTTTCCTTCTAGACAAGGTTCACATACGGGTAAAGAAACTTTAGCGAGTGATACAAGATGGCCTTCTCGAGCTAATCGAGTCATCCTATCTTGACCGATATGTCCTAGTCTAGCATTCCAAGTCACACGGTCAATAACACTACTACTACTAGCATCAGACACTAAAGTCTTAGAAGAAATATAATTAAAAAAAGTCTAATTTAAAGAAATTATTACATAAATAACCATGTCCAAACAAAGTACCATAAAAGAAGATGTCCAACCTACCGTCTTCTAATTTAAAAGAGTACCCTAAACTAAGAAGAGATATAACTGAAAGTAGAATATGATGAATTCCTGGTACGTATAACACATCGTCAAGTGTTAAAATGCGTCCAGAGCGCATAGAGAGATGATATGTGCCAATTCCCATAGCATCCTCACATGTGCCATTGCCCATATAAACTCTATATGTACCACGTGAAATACGTCGATAATCTACTTAACCCCGCTCGATCTCGAGCTACATGTTTTGTTGCTCCCGTATCTACAATCCATTCAGGGATAGAGTGAGCAACCATTACATATGAACACACAGATGTGTAAACAGAGTTAAATGAACAAAGTACCTTTTTCGGCTCAGTGCACTCATGACCAAAGTGTCCTTTGTTTCCACAGTTATAGCATTTCATCTTAGATTTGTCTCTTTTACCAACACGCTTGCCACGACGGCGCTTAGCTGTTTTTTCTGCCTTTTCACATCCATATGGCTATTTTTCTTGCACTTCTCTTGTGGTTTGCGCTCACCTTAAGCATACAAGGTAGTCACACGTGTCGCCTCTTGGCGTTTAGCTTCAAGCTCAACGTGTCGAGAGATGTCAGAGAAATTCTTGATGCTTTCATTATGAGTAAGAATTTGCTTCATATGCACCCAAGAATTAGGCAATGATCTTATCACAACTAAAACTTGTTGTTCATCACTTAGAACATTCCCAAAGAGATTTTAACTCACTTAATCATTGACGACATCCTTCTTAGATGTTCTCGTCATTGAATGCTTGGGATCCTTTCAGGTAGACCTCAAATTTCAAAGACTAAGTCACAAGTATAGTGGTGGACGTACCACCAAAGTCAAATTTTAGCTGGTCCCACATTTGCTTGGCAGTAGTAAAATCCTCATATTCTCCAATAAGATCATTGTGCATGCTACTCAACATAGTGTGGCATGCAGTACGATCTTTCTTAACCCAAGTTTCGTAGGCTTCAAGATCACGACGGTGTTGGGCAAGTATGACCCTCTCATGGTCGGACCATTTCATTTGTTAGGAGTTCCATTTTTCCTCATTCATCCAACAAGTATCGGATTTTTCTATGCCGTACATCATAGTTCTTCCCATCAAGTTTGTCACCCTTATTGAGATCAGCAATCACATTGTTGCTAGCTATTTCTACACGTTTGTTGCACAAAGTTGGACATTATTATTATGTGTACACTCACTATATTGTCTCAAAATCTAATTGATAAAATCATATCTACACACAAATCCGAGATCGAAAATTTCGCTAGGCTCATAATCATCACCCAAATATGCATTTTAATATAACCTCTATCAATTAATTTGGACTAATAAATATTGGTAAATCACATAACTTAAGCCAATAAAACCACTTAAAATCAACCAACATATGATGATTAGTTATCTATCAACAGAGATATATAAGCTACATATAAACAAAGTACATCATGTGGAAAACGGACACGCAATCAGGAGTTTCTTGCTACTAATTTTCAAAGTACTTCGTTCACGAATTATTTTCAACTAACGAAAATAAAGCGAAAATATGCACTGTTTCGTAAACATATATTATTGAAATTATTTTCAACTAATGAAAATAAAGCAAGTAAATTATTTTTCAACTAATAAAAAAATAAAATAAAAATATGCCCCGTTTCAGAAGTAATGAAAAATTCACTTTTAGATTTTTTTTTCTAAAATTCTGAAAATACACAAAGCAATATATATTTTTGCAAACACATACACTAAGTATTTTTGTTGAGCAAGAAACTTATGATTAAACTATTGATATTAAATTAAACAACATGATTCAACAAATTAATCATATATATGAAATTAATTAAATCAACCACAAAGGTGATTGTTCCACAAAATTGATTTTAGGTCGTAGTCCTTTCGAGCAGAGGCCGTTTAGTCCATGGTCCATTGGATGGTTGGTGTCAGGCCAGAAATTGGAACACATTAAACCACATAGGTGATGTCTCCACATAATTAATTTTAGGTCATAGTCCTTTCAGGAAGTGGCCGTTTAGTCCATGGTCCGTTCAAAAAAAATAACGAAAACGCATAAAAGGCTCTGATACCAATGTTAGTCACATATAACTAATATATATGTAAGTTGAAAAAATCGAATGCGGAAGCGGGTTATGAATTCATACCTTGTAATCGCTCCAAATGCGGATGAATTAGGACTGGTGGATCACTTGCGTTTCACGTTCTTGAACCTTCAAACTCGGCGGTGAGTAGGTGCCACAAAAACGAGCACAAACTATATTTCCAAAAATTAAGTACCTTGTAGAACCTCAATTTTCTCTCCAAAGGACACTAAGGGATTCGGGTGTTTCTCCACAACTAATGTTTGAATACTAGAAGACTTGCTCACTAACTTGAATGCTCATTTATAACTCTCTAGCTTAATCTCCATACTTGGTTTATCTCTTTCTAAACTCACTACTATTGAGTTGTAGTGTTTTCTTCTACTTCTTATTCTTCTACAAATGAAACTATAAGCCTATTTATACTTAAACTTCAAGTATCCTTTCTTGGCAAGTGTCAATGAAGAATCAAACACTTGGAGCAAGTTCTAACACTTATTTAGCATGGATTAAACACATGGATTAAGTGATCAAACACTTGTTAGCATCATGAAAACACATGGTGGAAAGACACATGTTTCACCATGGCTTGGTTAGTTGGAGAAGGATTTTTATTTTAACAAGGGAACATTATCTAAATACCCCTACTATGAGGCCCCTTGAAATATACCCTTATCAACTTTACAAATACCCCTAAGCCTAATACATTACTAAAATACCCTCTTTTATATAGTGAATATACAAAACCACCACCATCACTATTCAAAAAAAATAATAAAAAAATATTTCTAATGCCCACACCACTGTCCACCGCCAACCACCACCACTATCCACCACCTACCACCACCGACCACCACCACCACCACCACCAACCACCACCACCGATGACCACCACAACTAACCACCACCACCGATCACCACCGATCACCACCACCACCACCACCACCGACCACCACCACCGCCAACCACCACCACTGTCCACCACCACCGCCGCCAACAACCGCCGCCGCTAACGAACACCACCACTGTCCACTACCACCGCCGCCGCCAACAACCGACACCCACCGCCGCCGCCAACCATCACCGCCGCCAACCACCATCGCGCCGCCAACCACCACCACCATGTGGAGTCAACTTCTTTGAAGTTGTGTCCATATCTGGAGGCAACTAGCTCAAGTTGTCTTCAACAATAAAGGCAACTAGCACATAGTTGTCTTCAAAAAGTGAAAGCAACTAGCCTAAGTTGTCTCCATACATGGACCTAAAAACATAACCAAGTTGCCTCCGAACCGGAATCAACTAGCTCAAGTTGCCTCCAACTGAATCAACTAGCTCAAGTTGCCTCCAAAAGTGAAAGCAACTTGGTCAAGTTGTCTCCACATATGGAAGAAACTAACTCAAGTTGCCTCAAACCGGAATCAAATTGTCCCCAAAATCTAGCTCAACAAACCCGCAATATCATCTTCTCATCCTCTTAACATCAACATCACCAATGCAAGGCCATCAACCACATCTCCTAACTGCAGTTGACCGTAACCTCAACAAACCCATCGTAGCACGCATTCCATCATTGCATATAGTCATCTTTGAAATTGTATATCATCCCATACATATCAATGTTCTTTTACTCTATGTTTAGCGATTTTACAGAACTTCTTATACTCTCTACTAGGATCGTCGTCGGAAAGAGGTGACACTTCTTTGTCCGTTCCAAGTGTGCATATGCATAGCCTTTGGTGCCATCACAATCAGAACATCGGCAACATCCAATTCTCGGTCCTGCTCGCCCATCCGGACTCCGCTTTAACGAACATAAATTTTTACAACACATGAAGCATCTCATTCAAAATGAGCCGTTACCATTGGTAGCTTTGTCCTGTGATAACATTTAAAGAAAAAAAAACTGGAACCAAACTTTGTACACAAATCTAATACAACATCGACACTAAAAGCAATATCAAAGATACCATTGCCTCGGTAAATTCTCACCGTATCTTTCTCCGCACCTTGCACTAGTGCAGCCAAGATTCCCGGAGTGGAAGGGAGAACATGCAAAATATGTTAGATCGATGCCAATCTCTAAGATATTCTATTAGCCTAAAAGGCATCAACAAAGTGCTCTCTTTTCTTCCACTATTAGCAACAAAGCATGCAACGAAAGTTCTCCGGTGCAACAATATAAGAACCAGGCTCATTCTCACTAGAAATCAAGTTACTCCCGACCGGAGAGCTTCTTCCTAGACCTCTTTGCTGAGCCAACACTGCATCTCTCCAACAACTAATTGAAAGTACATTTGTTTACCAGCCATAAATTACTCCGCATATATTCACCAAAGATACAATCAAGTAACTTTGAGGCTCATAGATACAGGTTCATACATATCGATTAGTCATTATAACGTATCAACCAAAGAATATGAGAGACAAATAGTTAAACTAGTGTGACCAAAATTTGCAAGTAAACCAACAAAAACAACAACTAATGAAATCAAAGGGATTAAGAGTTCCAACTCTTAAAATTACTCCGTTGTGTGTAGAATTAGACGTATAATAAAGAAGAAGAGGATATATCACCTTATTTGATATAAGAACCGAGAATCGAGAAAAATGGATCAACGATTACTAAAGGAGCCTCCGCATTGACAACAACCGATTACTTGGCAACTTCTACCAACAAATTCATCATGTAAATCAAACATGAAATGATAAAGAGAAGCAAGAATAATTCATACTCGCGAGTCTCCTAGTCCTCGGGTTGTTTTGAGATAGTAAGGTTTACCGGTTGATTCTCCGAGATCTTTGATTGCCGAGTTAATGTTTGAAACCTCATCTCCGGTAAAACTGCTTTAGATCAAGGTTTTAAACACAAATTACTGAATAATTTTTTAAAATCGAAACGAAACTTGAAAGGTTAAAATCAAACCTCGAAGGCTTGAACCAAGAATTTGGTTGCAACTAAAACCTCAAGTGCTTTCACTTCTCGAAATGCAATTTCCTTGTCACATTACTAGATTTTACATCTTTAGCTTCGTAGCGTTTCTAACCATTATCGATTCCAGACTTTTTGATTGTCCTTTGGAACCCTCTTGGTTCCGAATCCCATCCTTCTGAAATTGAAATTCAAGAGTAT
Source organism: Papaver armeniacum (assembly GCA_023531295.1). Lineage (NCBI taxonomy): Eukaryota > Viridiplantae > Streptophyta > Magnoliopsida > Ranunculales > Papaveraceae > Papaver > Papaver armeniacum. The sequence goes on from JAJJWW010018834.1 coordinate 825,156, forward strand.
GAAAGAAGAACTAAGAAAAGAGGCAATTAACTAGTATAATGGAAATTGTTTACTCTTTCACCTCCTTTGTCATCCACAGTTTGTTCCAACTTCTTGAGAGAATCGCGAATTTCATATCGGATCTTAGTTTGACATTACCATAGATCGAAACCTAAAAAACAAATCTCTTGTTGGAAACTTCCTTAGTTTGAATTTCTCGCGAAATTTCATATCGGATCTTAGTTTGAATTCTCTTGTTGGAAACTTCCTCCAAACTTCAAGATAATGATCCAGAAGAGCAGAATCAGAGCTCATTGTTTCTATAAGTTCGCCGAGCCCATCGTGCTGCTCTGGTAAAATTATGAACATAGAAAAATGTGGAGGGATTTTCTAGTCCATAGAAAAACGTGGAGGGGTTTCCCAATCCCTTTTATATGGGAGTTTCATTACTTTAAAGCTATCATAACACTTGATATATTGATCTTCTGTAGACGACATGAAGTGAACTTGCACTGTTTTTTTCCATTCCAGGAGATAAAACTGTGACATCTTGGTTAGTGTTGGTTCAAATCGAACACATTCGTCCCAAGATCCTTTGAAATAGAGTGCATTCGCCAATATAAACTTTGTGCCCTCATTGACAGCTTCATCAGGTAGAAGATTTTTAATTAATCCATTGGTTTCCTTTTCAGCCCATGTGTTCACCTTCTTCAGCACTTCTTTGCTCTAACGGCGAGGAAAAAAAATAAAAATAGAACATAAGATAAACAGAAACCAAAAGATAGAAAAACAAATTACCAAAACTAGTAAAAGGAATACACATATACCTCATTCACAAATTCCACGGTTTCGGCTTCCGCTTTGTAAACTTCACGAGCAACTTCTTGGAATGAAGGTTTTATAGGACACGATTTGTGAACCCAAACGCCACCAGCGAAAGATAGTTTAGGTCTGGTTCGTGTTTGGGTTTTGCCCAGCATGTCGATGAGTTCAGCATGAATAGAATTCAGATCATTAACACATCCAGAGTTGAGGAAGCCTAGTATCTGATTTAACGTTTCACCACTTTCTCCAGAAGCTAGTAAACCTAGAGCGATGTCTATTGACACCGGAGAGAATACAAAATTCTTGTTCTTCGACTCGTTTAACCATATTTCTTTAACGAGTTTCATACATTAATTGGATGCTTTCTTAGTTTTATTTGGTAGCTTTGCCTTTGATTTTTTTGTTGACGATGATGATCCATGAACTTTGCATGAAGGAGGCTTTACTTTGAGTTTGTTCTCCATTGCTATTAGACTATTCCAGAAACTCTACGGTATGCAACTCTCGTTCACATTAGTAACACAGGGAATTCCTGATATCTACATTGCTGACGGTTTGAATCAAATTGAGTGAAAGGAATATTTTAATTCTGGATTACAGGGACATCGAGTTTATATACTCGACTTCTATCAATCACTCTTACAGCTCTCACGTGCTCTTGGCACATACCCTCACACACATAAATCACACAGTCACATACTTTATGTTATTACCCTCCCTCAATCTCAAGTGCTCTGTAAAGTCAACTTGAGATTGCACACATAAATCACGCAGTCACATACAAACCAGTCGACAGTGGAGTAGTAGGAAGAAATAGGAGCAGCAATTGGTCTTGCAACAGTAACAGTCAGGCAGCAACATAAGTAGTTGGTGTAGCAGTAGGGGAAACAAGTGATTGCAGAAGCATTATGATCAACTAAATAACAGCTGCCTGTAGAACTGACACACCATGTATAGCTCACAGGCTCATTGAATAGCTCAGCAGAAGAAGCTGCAGCAGATACGGCAAAAGATAGCTCAAGCGAAGAATAAAAATTTAACCAAACAAAAAATCTAAGCACCGCTGCCAAGTATTAGACTGAACTCCGCAAAACTGAGTAGTAGACTCGTATCATCAACACTTTGAGCAGCTGAGAAGTTGCGACTGAGCTCCTTATGTTGTTTAAGAGAATTAACGATCATAAAAACATCAAATAATATCTCTACAAAGAACCTAAGCAATGCACACACCAACTAACATCGCCCTGCAACTCAGATAGTTGAACAAGGAATTATCAACAACAAATACTCGCAATATGATAGACTAGAGGGAGAAATTTTTATGTATTGTCGCAGTCTGTTGTGTGAGGTGATCACAGATAAACCGTAAGCAATATCACAAACCTACACCACACACACACGATGCCATAATGACCTGTAGTAGATACGAGCTGTTGTAAAGGTAGTAGATATAGGGAGAGATAGCATGCTAGTAGGTGAAATAACAACCCCCGAAGTAGTAGAGGATACCCATGAAGTAAGATAAGCAGCTTGGAACCTTGTTGATTGAAATAGATATAGATGTAGAAGGAAAACAAGTATGACAAATAATTTCAGAAGCACATGAAAATAACCATAGTTGGTGCAGGTGTAATAACAACATTAGTGGTACTAAACAATCTGAAAACTATAAGAACAAAGTTGTATTATCCTTACTCACATCACAAGAACTGCACACTCTCACTGATTCAGTTGTACCAAAAGAAGCAATAAAACCACAATAATGAATAAGATGAACTGATCATATTCTCAAAAAGTACGAATTGGACACACAACTAAAGGATCTTCACCCTGCCGAAATCAACATCAAAGAAATACCAATCCGCCTTCACACACTCACCAACAAGTACTAAGAGCAACATTGAATCATCTTATTTATTGCAGAGATGCAAGAAGTGAATCCTTTTATTCCATTATTCATTCACACATCGGCAACACAAGCAATCTTCCCACTAGCTGGACCTTGTCTCATTCAATGCACACAATAGCGAAAGCAACTTATTTAACAATCTAGGTTGTACTCCAACATGAATACCTTTGATTATTCTCCATAAAGCCATAACACTTTAGATTATTCAATCACATAAGAAACATAAATAAAAAGCACCATTGAAGATGAACTTCAACTGTTTTATCCAAAGAGCATGATAAGTAGAAGAACTACAGGTTGCACACCGAACACATATGCAAGCTGAAAGCCAGGTTGCATACTGAATGCATACAAGCTCAACAAAAAGAACTTCAATTTGTACTTAATGTAACTCAGCAACTCCAATTCAATGTTCAATTGCAGAAACACCATTAAAAAACGCAAGATTCTTCAACACATATGTGAGGACTGCCTTGAAGTAAGATATGAGACCAACAACTTCTCAATCTTCTGCTGAATCCAATCGGTGGAACGACTTTAAGTTTTCGCCCTAACTAGACCTTGGTGTAGCGGACTAGAACACGCTCAGACTCTCATGGCATCAGGGAACAAGAAAAACAGATCTTGATGAAGAAATTAGATGCAAAACACATTTTAATTGGTCGATCAAAGGGAGACCTTCTATAGGGTAGCTCATATGGATTTTGTCCGTCACACTTTTATGGTCCTCAAAATTGAATTCCAAAAAAAAAAAATTGATTTTTCCAAAATTGATCAATTCTAGATCGTTTTGCTTCAAATTTTTTGCAATAAACAGATCTTAATCATAATATATCTCATAAATCGAAAGAAATATCAAAAATATCATCCATGATCAAATAATTTCTTGATTGAAATTTCATTGAAAAAAAAAGTATTTTCTTAAAATTTTGATTTTTCAATTTTCATAAATAGTACGTCGTTTTTCTTCGAAAATATACCCCAGTATAGTTTATAATCACAAAATTTTATATGGGTTGAAAGGAATTTTGATAAATTTGATCAAAATCGAAAAAAAAATTGTTTGAAAAAAACCCAGAAAAACAGGTCGCGCGCTGTTGATTCGGGCGGGGAAGAAAGGCTCCATGGGTTATTTTGTAACACATATAAATGTTACAAATTCCGTGACCGAGACCGTTACTAAGAAAGGCTCCATGGGTTATTTTGTAACACATATAACTGTTGCGGCTATTCTTTTGAACCGTGGTCAAATAGTTTATAATTAATATATCTGTTGCAATTTTTTTGTTTTTCTTGGGCGACCCCAACTGCTGCAGTAGTAATCTAGTTATGATGTATAAGGCAGTTCAAGATGAAACTGGATGTAGTTGAGCCAGTGATGTAGAAATTGAAAATATGAGTTTAAATTTGAAGTAATCTAGACATAGAATGGGAGATTACCAGCAGAGACTTGAATTGAATCAGTTGAGGTAAATGAATCCAGCTCCAAATGAAAAACGGTAACCAAAAGCATGAAGAGCTCAAGTAATTCAACCAAATTTCAAATCCAAAAATCATACTTAATCCTGTTTGTCGACGTAGCAGGGTATCAAACCAAATCAAAACCCTAATTCCTACCAGAAAACACCATTAATGGAGGTGGATGAAGAAATATTACCTACTGATGTTGTTGATGTAGATAGAAACGCACCGTTGAGTCAAATTAAACCCAAATCTGAGATGAATTCATGAAATCGGTCTTCAAATCTTGATCTACACACTGTAGCAGCAACAGAAGATGATGAAATAATGGTAATGGAGATTGTTGAAGAAGAAGTAATGGAGGTTTTGATGAAGAAACAGGCTAGGATTGGTACCCTCATAAATTGATTTATGAGTCTGATACCATAGTAACACAGGGAATTCCTAATATCTATATTGCTGACGGTTTGAATCAAATTGATTGAAAGAAAGATTTTAATTCTGGATTACAAAGACATCGAGTTTATATACTCGACTTCTCTCAATCTCTTTTACGGCTCTCACGTGCTCTTGGCACATACCCTCACAAACATAAATCACACAGTCACATACTCTCTGTCATTACACATGGGTATACTTCTATATACAGAGATAAACCATGTTCAATTCGGAAGTTCCAAAAGCTTCCTAAGTTCGTTTCAACTGTTTAAGGAAAGCTTTTTGGGATTGGGCGGTGATGGAATGACAGTTGAAGGCTTTATGCTTTACGCTTCGCACTCAACTGATGTCTTTTTTTTTATTATTATCAAGAAAAAAAAAGGCTGCAGATCAGATCGGTAGCATGTCCCTAATACAAATCGGACTAGAGGAGGAAGGCATGTGTCCCTAATTAATTGAAGAGGAAGAGCTCAGTTTTGAAAGTCCAGAGAGGAGAATTATTCTCTGCCTACGACCTTCAGGTCATGAAAAGTCTTGGCATTAAAAGCTGGAAGGTTCATCATGTGACAGTAGTGGTAGTTTATCCCAAAGTGTTATTGGGATACTATAGATTTTGTTAATTCTGGTTGCAGTTGCTTTTAGATATGTCCTGGTCTTGAGGGAATGATTATTAACATGTTAATAGGATAATAAAATGAAAAAAGAGCGAGGGCCTTTGAGGTTTGGTGTTCAAGAACTAAAATGTCTACATATAAAAGATTGCTGGCAGATTTATGACGATGCTATTATCAGTCCATGAACTTTTTCTTTTTTTGCGCAGGTTGGACCCGACAGTGTTTTATTTCAATAGAATTTATTTGGGTCATTTATAGAACGATTTAGTTTCGTTTTCTTGTCAATGAAAAAAACATAATATGGTAATTAAGGTGGGAATCGCCTGAAATTTCAACTAAAATCATACATCAAAATTCAAAATCTTTGAATTAATTCTCTTAAATTCAAATAAAAAAACATGAAATTGTAAATTTAGCGACACTCTAGTTTGACGAAGGATTAAGGACATGTCCCATGAACAGCACTGCACCACTTTTGTCCTCTCTTAGGCCTCTTCCTGAGAAAATTTTTGATGGGGGCAAAATCCGAAGGTGGCGTGGGGACCAATCACAAGATGACATTTTTCTTTCTATTTTTTAATAGATTCCAACGAATTTGAGTTTTAGTTTTATCTTCCAATGTACCCTTCCCTTAAGCTGAACTAAATCTTGTTAGTTATTTAAAAATATTAACTAACCTAAATTAACGTAACACAACCCGATTGTAAAGGAAAGAAGAAAAAATGGTCTCGCCTAATAGCATCTAAATACCTAGATTTGCTACGGTTCTTCAAAGTGCTAGAGATAAGTTCTTGATCTAATTTTCTAATACCAATTAAACTTTAATTAGTAATCTAAAATATATTGGACCCTCCTCTGTTACAGTTCTTTAACAAGTGCAGCGTAGTATTGGACCCTCCTCTACTAAGATATATTTGAATTCCTTGTTGAGTATATCGCATATTAACATAATGAAGCAATGTGCTTTGATTTTTTTTTTTTTCGTTTGTAATCGTGAGTTAAAATGCAGTCCGAGTGGCTCAACGACATGATCTTTTCTAGCTATTTGCCATTACTAATGGCAACATTTGGAACTGGCGCGAATGTGTTATTGCCCACTTTTTTCCCATTAAAACTTAGTTGTGTGATTCTTGAACCATTTTTATTTTTAAGAAAAGTACTTTATCTGGTGTGATTCTTGAATTGCTCAGTAATAGAATTCTACTCTAGCATCACACTGTTATGGACTATTTGGAACACAAATTGCTATTATTATATGAACTTGTATGCTTTGGTTCCAATTACAAATTTCAAAATTTAACCAGTTGTAACTTTCTTTTTATGTCCACAGAATATGGAAAGTCAGGAGAAGCTTCATTCATTTGATTTGAATGAAACTGCTAATCCAAGGGAATCTATGATGGCGGATAACTACGATAATGAGATTGTTCGAACTAATGTGGAAGAGATTATTGTTACTGGGAAGGCTATGGAAGATGTCGAAACCATAATGGGAAGAACATTAATTCCGACGACGATGCACATGAATTTTATAATGCTATGCAAGGAGATTTAGTTTGTTTTTACCACCACCATTCATCCCACATTTTTTGTTTTGAAGATAACTGCAAGATTTTATGTACGTGGAGATCTCATATATTTATTTTGAATATATATTGTAGTTAAGATCATTGAGATTTTCTCCTTTTATATCGATATTTCAAAAGATATTTAAGGTGTTACGTTAGATTAAATATATAGGTCGTTTCATAAGATTTTTTTAAAGCAAAAGGAAGGGCAAAATAGGAGCATCAAATTATAACATAATTTGGTTGGAATCTATCCAAAAATGGAAAGAAAAATATCAGCTTGTGATTGGTCCCCCATGCCCCCTTGGGATTTTGCCCCCATCAAAAATTTTCTCCCTCTTCCTATGGGTAAGGCAAAAAAAATGTTGTTTGGCATACCATGTGGCATGGAAAATGAGTTTCCCCACTATGGTAGATATGCCAAACTTGATTAAAAACATTATTTAATTGTGTTGGGTGGGACCCTAATGGATAAAAAATATATTTGTGTTTGTGTGGTGGGGTATTTATAAAAGTTTTAGTGTTATAATATATTTAGTGGGACCCTTTAAATATAAAAATATATTAGAATAATGAAAAAGTAGGAGAGAAGGAGGATTTATATATATATAAATTACTCTGAGATAAAGTGAATATCGCCTTGGAGATAAAGAGAATATCGCCAATGATAAAGTCTTTATCAACAAAGCGATAGAATCTCTATCGCTCGATGGAAACTTTGTCGCGTATGCCTATATGCCGGAAAAAACATATTAGCATATGAGTTTGGTAGTTTGGCATACCCATAGTGGGTGAATATATGCCAAATATCAGTGTTTGGCATACCCATAGGAAGAGGCCTTATAATGAACATGAAAGGATGATCTGCCACAAAATCAACAGGAGGCGGACGAGGAGGAAGAGGACCGCTACAGAAATACATACCCCCCACAACAGCAGTAGCAGCAGCAGCTTCAGTTCCTTCTTCATTAATTTCAACAAAACACTTGTGATACACCCCTGTAACATGAAGCTCACTTCAGGAGATTCACCATCTCGCATTCAACACCCAAAAGCCACTCACTTTGAATCATCGAATATCTCAGTCAGCTCCGCCTTTGAATCGTCAAAAGGTAAAACTAGTCCTGCTTTCATTAGAATCCCATCGGTTCAAAATCAAAACAAATTTTGAACTTGGGAATCCAGAATTCTCTAGTTGGAAAACTGCTCCTAACATCGAGATATTGATCCAGAAAACCAAAATCAGAGCTCACTTTTTCTATAAGTTCGCTGAGCCCATCACATTGTTCGTAAAAATTATGTACATTGAAAAATGTGGAGGGGTTTTCCAATCCTTTTCGTACCGAAGTTTCAGTACTCTGAAGGTATCATAACAACAAATATATTGGTAGCTCCGTGATGACATGAAGAGAACTTGCACTATTTTTTTCCCGTCCAGGTGTTGATGGGTGAAAACTACTCCTGCAGAATTTGGTAATTTGGGGTGTGGATGAGGAATGAATCTAAACCTTCAACAAATGCACTGCGCGGTGAGTGCTTGTAGATTCGAGAGATCAATCTGTGCAAGTCCGGCCTAAACCAAGAAATGGCCGTTCCAGACTTCTTTCGGTCACAAAGTGAAGGAGATGGGGTTGATCTTAGGGAGGGAAGCGAAGAAGGTGTTGAGATTGTGAAGGTGTTGGCTTGCTATGACTTGTGACAGAAGATGGTTGAATATGACGGTATCAACACTTGGTTTCACGATCGAACTTGTGTTGTTCTCCGTTATTCCCTTGTTCGTTGTTGTAAATAGGGCGGAGAACCTATTTATACAAGTCATTGAGCCTCATTCACGTTTCTCGTGGGAAAGTGGAGGTAATGGAATGATGGAGTAGTGGAGTTATGTGTCGGTGACACACGACCAGTCTTGCCCACTTTTCCCTGCTCATCTCTAACCGCCCATGACTTCCTAACACGTTCTTGTGATGGCGCGCTGCACGCCGCACGCCGTAAACCGCTGCACCAATACCCCGATGTATCCCCCAGTTTGTGACATGATTGATGTCCTGGAATGTGGATCGTGGATCCACGAAATATAGCATGTATGTGGAATTGAATAATCACAAGTTATTGTAAAGTCGATACTTGTGAAGTATCGTGTGTATTTTATGTATTGACGGTGGTAAAGTGATGGGTAATGACTCCCTCACTAACCAAATAACTCCCGACCGTGGTTGTATAACCAAGCTGGTGAAGGCGGACGGATGAGATGATGTTTGAGACACTCATCTGCACCGTTGATGAAATTAGGGTTTTTTAAAGAGGTGCGCAAGCATCACTCTTTAGCTTGGTCGAAACTAAGCATGGGAAAGGTTTTGAAGAGGACCGACCAGGGCATGTGTAGACAACACGCCGGTGTGCACGTCCATACTTCACTTTCCCAAGAAGGCGCAATCTAAGCCACTCAATTTGACCGGCAAAGTTGAGTAGTTGAAATCGATTTGCGATAAGAGTTTGATGCCGCAAAGAAGCCGCGCGCCATGCTCTCTTCCGCGCGTTTTCCAAGACGACCTAGCTTGGTCGGTCTTGGCCAGGTTGGCTTGGCGTGAAGGTGGCGGGTTGATGTTCACGCCCATGTCTCACCGTCTCATGAAAACGCGATCTAAGCCACCCACACCCGTCCGGTGAAGTTGAGTGGTCGAGATCGATTTGCAATTTGGGAAGTGTAACCACGCATGTTTGAGCGGGCGTTTTTGATTGGCTGTGCATGATATGCCTTGGCCGACCGCAAGAGGAGGTAGATGGGTCCACGGTGGTCATGCGGGTATAACCGGACCGCTTTAATCTAATCTGTGACCCTCCATTCGTGCCGGAGAAGATGGACGCGCGTGATGGCTTGAACCCTAATTTTGGCTTTCAAAGCCGCTACACCATGCTCTTTTGGGCGGACGGTTTTGTTGTAACCAACCACGGTTGGCTTTGACCGATTGGCCAAGTGTGTAGGCGGTCACATGGTGATTGTGTCGACATGCTCCGGCCCTTTGAGTCTACATCTACACCCTCCATCTATACCTGCGAAGATGGATGGTTGAGACCGCTTTGCGGCACATGTAATATGCCGCAAACCCTAATTTAGGTTTTCCGCCCATAATGCTTGGTATGGACGGTTTCTTGGCAAGCAAGGCCAATGGTCGACCATGGGTGGTATGTGTATTCCATACCTGCTTGGGGGTGATGGAATTGATCTGGTCATCCAATCATGCTTGTGGAGTTGGATGACTACGATCAGATCATATATGGCAAGCTAAGGCCGTGGGTATTCCATACCATGCTTAGGGTGATGGAATTGATCTGTGGTCATCCAATCATGCTTGTGGAGTTGGATGACCGCGATCGATCATATCCGCAAGCTAAGGTCAGGTATTCCATACCATGCTTAGGGTGATGGAATTGATCTCGTGGTCATCCAATCATGCTTGTGGAGTTGGATGATCGCGATCGATCATATCCGAGACCGATACTATTCCAAGTCCAGGATGCTCAATCGGGCTAGTATAACACACCAAGAGGGGCTCAATCGGGCTAGTATAACACACCAAGAGGGGCTCAATCGGGCTAGTATAACACACCGAGAGGGCTCGGGCCAGTATAACACACCGAGAATCACCAGACGGGTATTTCGTACATGGTTTCATTATAGTGCTTGAGGTTCGTGTTACTCAGTAAGAGTAACACCTACCGTCATGCCACACCGATAATGATTCATTATAGTGCTTGAGGTTCGTGTTACTCTATAAGAGTAACACTCGCAGTCGTCATGCCACACCGATAATGAGTACAGAAATACAAGGCTGAATTAAGTGAGGAGTATCCAACACTTATAAATGGCTTTATCTTTTACAAGATGTCGCATGATTTTTCTCGTTTTTTACAAACTCAACCTTGAACGAAAATCCACCATCAACATTAAGTCCCTCGCCTAGCACACAATGGTTACACTATTGTGTGGTAGGCATGAGATGGTGACAGTTAAAGATAAAACTTATGAGACAATGTTAGATGTTACTGGAGAGACGGGTCGTCCCGTCCTTCGAGCATGTCACGTTCAAGAGACGTCCGTAAAAGTGTTCCCCCTAGCATGATGTCGGGTCTTTCTCGCTTCGATCGACCTTGCTATGACCTGCCTCGGGTCGAGGGGCTATTGCGCCCGCCGTTCAATCGTGGGGATGTGCCTAATCGACCGATCGACTGCGCTGCTTTCGTGGGGTTATTGCGCCGCTTGATCGAACGTGGGCTTGTTGTGTCCGCCTTCGGTTGAAAGTGAGTCTCACCCACATACGCAGCGAGACTTGAAACTTGTACCGGTCTTGAAACTTGTATCCGGTCTTGAAATCAACACGAGACTAAAAATTTGTCTGGACTAAAATTTGTAGGACTTGAATGGTGTTTGGACCGCCATTGTGTGTCCGATGTGAGTTGTGTCTTGCGTGTGACTACATCTCTCCCGTATTTTCATACAAGTTCTAACTCGTGTCTTTTATTTCATCAGGAAGAAAAGAATCCTCGTTGAGATGTCTTCTGAGATAATGATGGTGCCAAGTCGGGAGGTGTTGAAAGCTTCAAAGATATGCCGAACATTGATGATGAGTTGTTCACCGCTACTTTTCGACTATAGGAAAATATCTGCTCCACAAGATAACTCTTCTCCTATCGACTTTTAGGTTTTTCATGCTCCACTGGGCCCTTATGAAGGATGGATGAGGCGTATGTTGAGCAATGAGTACATTAAAGATAACTTGACCGGAGCGCAGATTATTGATGCAGCTTGAGTGTTGAAACATCTCGAGAGGATGTTAAAGTGGTTTCGATGCGACCACTGAGGTGAGTCGAGAGAGAGTGTTGAAGAAGGATTCTCGGGCGAACGTGGGTCTCTGAGAGAGCGTTGCGGCGGCTCTTGAATAGACCATTGAAGCAGCCTTTCCGCTGGAGGGAGCGTTGGAGTGGCTTCCTCTTCGGGGTTGACACCCTTGCGAATCCATGATTCTTGGTGACCATCTTTCTCATGTTGAAGAAGTCCTTGATCGACGGTGAAGGAACTTCATGCCGAGCCTCAAGTCCCCAAGCGTGGTTTACATGGTTTGTCCGTAGTGGTTGTTGTCGAGCCGTATGGAATACCTTGACGTTGTTTCATCATTGTGGGATTCGCGCGCGTGGTAATCGGAGTTGGAGTTGATGGACGCGCATGATGTTGTATCTTGGTGGTTTTCCTCTTTGCCGCTTCAAGGAATCGCCATGTAAGGTCAATGTTGTACCGCTGTTGGTGAGATATATGCCCCTACAAACATTATGAGGCTCTTCCTGCAGGCCTGGTTCTTTCTATCGTGGCATATGTTGTTGTAGATGAGCGTTCAACAGCTCCAGAGGATGACCAAAAGCGGATTCTCCAATATAGCGTGATAGACATGTACCGATTGCCCGATAAAGTGACTCTACCCGGATCTTGTTCGACCACCTGTCCGATAGAGTAACCCGCCCGGATCTCTCTCGATATGACGGTTGGACATCGTTATCTTCTTGAGGCTGCTCCCTTGAGGTATCGGCTCCGGTGGAAGATTACCGTCACAGAGCGGTTATACGTTGAACCAAAGCACTCTTTAAACCAAATGGCAAAGCATGGTATAATAAAAATTTCCGAGAGGAGTTCGAAAAGATATCTTACTTGCATCATGCTCGTACATCCTTATCCGTTTGTAGCCGCTACATCCATCCATGGAGGAGAACATGCCGTGTCCGCTGGTTGTATCTATTAACATGTCGATGTTAGGCGAGAGGAGGATCGTTTTTGAGCAAAGACTGCTCAAGTCTCTCAAGTCCAGACTGATCTATCCATTTTCCTCATGTATGAACTACAAATTGTTTAACCGACTTGGATATGTGTATGACATGTATATGATGGGTGACCAATTTTCATCCGGTATTTCTTCATATCTCCAAGCAAATATGTCCGGTACTCTTTGAGAAGTTGCACGAGCTTCATGCGTTTATCCGTACACAAGGTTGAGCCGATGGAGATAGGCCTAGGAGATTCCTCAACGATTTCAATTTCATTGGTTGCCAGAGTTGGTGCCATCTTGCAACTGTTGTGGAGCATCTAGCACTTGCTCTGTGGTTCATTCTGTCGTTGTAGCATTCCATTAGGTGGAGACCGGGCAATGTGATCTCCTCTCACGATAATGGCGATTTGATACCGTTTTCCTTTCGGGTCATGACTCGCCATAAAAGTTCTTCCCTCCTCGTGTGAACGTGGGTTGTGGCTTCACAATATGGAGAAGAATGCTTCACGGCAAAGATGCATCGTGGGTACTAGCCCTCAATGATGCAAGTCGGTCTTCTTCCCGAATTGACGCCCACATGGGGAGTGGGATGCAACGAACTTGTTCCGATTCTTTCCACGGAGCTTCTCCCGTATGTGCTGGTTTGGTTTCCCTCGAAGTCCGTCATTGTGGTAGGCTTCCGTACGACCTTGCCCGGGAGAGCCTTGGATGTCCCGAGAATCTTGAGAGTAATGAAAACGATCCGTGTAGATAAGGGTCGTCTTGAACTCGAATCTTGATGCGCGTGCGGTGACATGTAGGTCACGGTCGTGACCTTCCTCTCTGGCTGATAGCAAGAAAAACGTCTCGCGCGCCGATTCTTCGAGAGATGTGAAAGTTTGCATAAACTTTCCACTAGAGAAACCGCTTCCCGATCCACCTGCCTCTCGGGTTCATAGTGAAACTATTGACTTGAGGAAGATCGTTGTGAGGATCGGTCCCAGTGTAGGAGCCTCCATGACAGGACCGCCGAACTAGAGTGAAACTATTGACTCGAGGAAGATCGTTGTGAGGATCGGCCCCAGCCAGTAGGAGCCTCCATGACAGACCGCTCATATCTCGATGTCGCTTCTTTGATCGTGTCCATGTAGGTCCGTGCCATTGAAGTACCTTCTCCAGGTGCGTTGAATTCATTCCTTGTTGGCTCCATGGGTCACATTGCGGGTCATGTGGAAATCGATCGCTTAATGTCTTAAGAAAAGTGAGTACCTCTTTCCGAGTTGCGCCATATCCGTTTGAGTCTTGACAAGAACTTCCTGTTTTCCATCAAGTCTGCAATAATGGGAGATGGTCCTCCTCTCGCCCCTCAGGTTCCTCGTCCCGAGTGAAGGAGTGGAAGTTGTTGCTCGGGGTGACTACCGAAGGTGTTACACTTGATGAGATGCCGGGACTTGCACCTGCTCCGCTCTCAGGGATGGGAGGTGTTGTAATATCACTGCTGAGTGATCGAATTGAACGTTCCCATCCTATGTACTCACGTGTTACTTGATTGATATCTCCTTCCTCAAGCGTTTCTTCACGGCTTCGACAAGGGTCTTGAGATGTAAATCTTCCAAAGCAGGGATCCGTAAGCTGCAGTGCTCCATTTCTTTATCCGGCAGACGTTGTAGTACTCAGGACAAGTCCTCTCCTCCGTGGAGTTGCCTGGGTTCTTCATTGTTGACCTGACCATGTTGTTCATCTTTCCCGAGTCTCTCATGTTACGGCTCTTTTTCCTCTCCACCGTAAAGGTGTGACTCTCCGGCTAAGGATTCGGCGTTTCTTGCACCGCTGAGTAGATGCACGCCGACCCTTCTTGTAATTGTGATGTTATATCATTCAAAATGCGAAATGTTTCGCCTACCTTTCTCGTGATAAGGCTTGATTTGCCAAGACATCCTCCAACATTCTAGCTATGCTTCCCATGATATCCGAATCCGCCCGGGTCTCCGAGTGAGGATACATCACGGGATGAAAACTCGAAGGATTGAGATTTCAATTTTTTTAAACCGATAGATCAACCTCCCACCGTGGTCGCCAATTGTTGATGGGTGAAAACTACTCTCGCAGAATTTGGTAATTTGGGGTGTGGATGAGGAATGAATCTAAACCTTCAACAAATGCATCAAGCATGCGGTGAGTGCTTGTAGATTCGAGAGATCAATCTGTGCAAGTCCGGCCTAAACCAAGAAATGGCCGTTCTGGATTTGTTTCTTGGTCCACAAAGTGAAGGAGATGGGGTTGATCTTAGGAGGAAGAAGAAGGTGTTGAGATTGTGAAGGTGTTGGCTTGTTATGACTTGTGACAAGATGGTTGAATATGACGGTATCAACACTTGGTTTGAATACGATTGAACTTGTGTTGTTCTCTTGTGTTATTCCCTTGTTCGTTGTTGTAAATAGGGCTGAGAACCCTATTTATACAAGTCATTGAGCCTCATTCACGTTTCTCGTGGAAAGTGGAGGTAATGGAATGATGGAGTAGTGGAGTTATGTGTCGGTAACACACGCACCAGTCTTGCCCACTTTTCCTCAGTTCATCTCTAACCGCCCATGACTTCCTAACACGTTCTTGTGATGGCGCGTTTACGCCGCACGCCGTAAACCGCCGACCAATACCCCAGTATGTATCCCTGGGTTTGTGACATGATTGATGTCTCTGAAATGGATCGTGGATCCACGAAATATAGCATGTAATCGTTGAATTGAATAATCACGTTATTCAGAAAGTCGATACTTGTGAAGTATCGCGGTGTATTTTATGCAGTATGATTACGGGTGGTAAAGTGATGGGTAATGACTCCTCACTAACCAAATAACTCGACCGTGGTTGTATAACCAAGTCAGGTGAAGGCGGACGGATGAGATGATGTTTGAGACACTCATCTCGCATGATTGATGAAATTAGGGTTTTTAAAGAGGTGCGTAAGCATCACTCTTTAGCTTGGTCGAAAACTAAGCATGGGAAAGGTTTTGAAGAGGACCGGCCAAGCATGTGTGTAGACAACACGCGTGTGCACGTCCATACTTCACTTTCCCAAGAAGGCGCAATCTAAGCCACTCAATTTGACCTAAAGTTGAGTGGTTGAGATCGATTTGCGATAAGAGTTTGATGCCGCAAAGAAGCCGCGCGCCATGCTCTCTTCCGGCGCGTTTTCCAAGACGACCTAGCTTTGAGTCGGTCTTGGCCGGTTGGCTTGGCGTGAAGGTGGCGGGCTGATGTTCACGCCCATGTCTCACCGTCTCATGAAAACGCGATCTAAGCCACCCATTCGTCCGGTGAAGTTGAGTGGTCGAGATCGATTTGCAATTTGGGAAGTGTAACCACGCATGTTTGAGCGGGCGTTTTGGATTGTCCGGGCATGATATGCCTTGGCCGACCGCAAGAGGAGGTAGATGGGTCCACGGTGGTCATGCCGGTATAACTTAGGACTGCTTAATCTAATCTGTGACCCTCCATTCGTGTTTGGAGAAGATGGACGCGCGTGATGGCTTGAACCCTAATTTTGGCTTTCAAAGCCGCGCGACCATGCTCTTTTGGGCGGACGGTTTTGTTGTAACCAACCACGGTTGGCTTTGACCGATTGGCCAAGTGTGTAGGCGGTCACATGGTGATTGTGTCGACATGCTCCGGGCCCTTTGAGTCTACATCTACACCCTCCATCTATACTGCGAAGATGGATGGTTGAGACCGTTTTGCGGCACATGTAATATGCCGCAAACCCTAATTTAGGGTTTTCGCCCATAATGCTTGGTATGGACGGTTTCTTGGCAAGCAAAGGCCAATGGTCGACCATGCGGGGTCGGGCCGTGTATTCCATACCGCTTGGGGTGATGGAATTGATCTGGTCATCCAATCATGCTTGTGGAGTTGGATGACCGCGATCGAATCATATATGGCAAGCTAAGGCCGTGGGTATTCCATACCATGCTTAGGTGATGGAATTGATCTGTGGTCATCCAATCATGCTTGTGGAGTTGGATGACCGCGATCGATCATATCCGGCAAGCTAAGGCCGTGGGTATTCCATACCATGCTTAGGGTGATGGAATTGATCCGTGGTCATCCAATCATGCTTGTGGAGTTGGATGATCGCGATCAGATCATATCAGGAGACCGTACGGTCAAGTCCGGATGCTCAATCGGGCTAGTATAACACACCAAGAGGGGCTCAATCGGGCTAGTATAACACACCGAGAGGGCTCAATCGGGCTAGTATAACACACCGAGAGGGCTCGGGCTAGTATAACACACCGAGAATCACCACGGGTATTTCGTACATGGTTTCATTATAGTGCTTGAGGTTCGTGTTACTCCAGAAGAGTAACAAGGTCGTCATGCCACACTTCGATAATGATTCATTATAGTGCTTGGAGGTTCGTGTTACTCAGAAGAGTAACACTCGGTCGTCATGCCACATCGATAATGAGTACAGAAATACAAGGCTGAATTAAGTGAGGGAGTATCCAACACTTATAAATGGCTTTATCTTTTACAAGATGTCAGCGCATGATTTTTCTGGTTTTTTACAAACTCAACCTTGAACGAAAATCCACCATCAACACCAGGAGATGAAACTCTGACATCTTGGTTAGCCTTGGTTCAAATCTAACATATTCGTTCCAAGATCCTTTGAAATAGAGTGCATTCGCCAATATAAATCTTGTGCCATCATCGACAACTTCATCGAGTAGGAGATTTTGAATTAATCCATTGGTTTCCTTTTCAGCCCACGTGTTTAATTTCTTGAGACTTCTTTGCTTTAACCTTGAGAAACAAAGATAATAGAACAAAAAAACACACACACGTACAAAAAAAAAAAAATGTTACAAAACAAAAAACGAACAAAAGTATAAGGATTTGCATACCTTATTTACAAAATCCACGATTTCAGCTTTCGCTTTGTAAATTGCACGAGCAACTTCTTGGTATGAAAATTTTATTGGACAAGATTTGTCAATCCAAACACCGCCAACGAAAGAAAGTTTAGGTTCGGTTTGAATTTGGGTTTTGCCCAACATGTTGATGAGTTCCGCATGAATAGAATGTAGAGTGATGGAGTGTTCACAATTGAGGAACTCTAATATCTGTTTTAATGTTTCACCACTTGCTCCAGAAGCTAGTAAACCTAAAGCAATGTCTATTGTGTTGGAACAATTGCCGAAATCCGCCTGCAAAACAATCACAAAGAAAAACCAAATAAATAATGTTATGGCTGAGTCACGACCAGGTCGCTCTCTTTAAGACGTTTCGCGGCTCTGCCCAAAATTGTGCAAACAATTCTTCCATGTCGCGTCGTCCCCAGGATAAAACAGCCAAGTAAATCTCTTTCACAATCACTCTTGCACTTTGAGAGTATGTGATACTTGTACACTTCTATTTCTTGCTCAAAATCAAAATTAGAAAACAAGTGATAATCATACACTAGTTTTCTTTCTCTCAAAAAATGCTTGGTTTTTCTTTAAAAAACTCCAAAAAAAAAAAATTAAAGAAAAACTCTCTACATGTTTTCCTACCAAATTTGATTTTTGTACTTAAGCATTTCAATAATTAATGATTCTTAATTATCACAAAATTAAAACCATTAACTTCCCCTAAATAAAACGGTCAAGGGATTAATGACAAAAATAAATCTCTTTTATGAGTATCATTAAGATCATGAAAAATAACTTTTATAAACAATAATAAATGGAAATAAATTTTGTTTTAAAACATATATTTCCATTCCAACAATCCCCCACTTATATTTTTTTAAACATTGAGCAAGATCTATATAATGAATGCAAATCTTTGAGCAAGATCTATATAGTGAGCAACATTGAGCACTATGTAAAGGTATCTTTCGATTTTGAACCTTTACATAGTGCTGGACTCTCTAAAAATCTGACCATAGAATGAACGCAAGTCTTTGAACTCTAGGATATAAGAAGATTGTCTAACACACACAAAACTATACTAGTGTAAAGTCTAAAGCCAGCACATTACGTCCCTGTGATTGAATCCCGATTTAATGAATGATCTAGAGAGCTGCCCATATTATCATAGAAAGCGGCCACACTTTCACATCCATATAGGTGAGTCTATCAAGAGTACTCCTGTAGATAAGTACCCCACTCTAAATAGAGATATAGACATCATTAAGAGTTTTAGAAACAAAAACTCAACCTTAACTCGCTTAAGGATATCATGCGTCGGATGAATTCTAAAAGCAAGATTCTGTGTCTACATATTATCCGTGGATTTGGGCCTCATTTGAACCTACATTTTGGGATATCCATTCATAGGTAGGGATTACTTTTTGAACCTACTTCTGGAATCTTAAGTTATAGGTTGAGTTTCCATCATGAAAAACTATGTCCATATCATTTGTGAATCGTTATTCCCTTTGAACCTATTTCTAGGTGCGTATCTATCACAAATGACTCAATTCTTAACGGGCATCAACATCATCCCATAAGATGTATTAACACCTTGTTATTAATCCTTTCGTCAAAGGATCAACGATACTCTTTGTTTGGACCATATATAATCCAATCACATAGCATCAAAGATGCCTTTCTATCACCATATGTGTCGACTCTACCGTTGTAATTAACGGTTCTCAATTCTTGCAATAGCCGCGGTACTATCGCATTGGATTAATACGTCTTTTGTTCCTCTATCTAGTAGAGGACTGAATCGCCCCATCCCGTAGAGGATTCATCTGAAAGTATTTCCAATCAGCTTCACAATATCCATAAAGGATTTGAGTAAACATTTACATAGTGTATTTCTAGGTGTAAGATGTGTTTGAAACACCTCATAACCTTTTCAATATTTTACCGATTTTCCATATTAGGATTGGTAAATCTGAATATAAAACCCCCACTATGGAAGCATATCTAACCAATTTTTTTTTCAGTGAGAGGTTTAATAGTAAAAATTAATACTAAAAATCAATAGATTTTCTTTCCTTATAAAAGATTCAAAAAAATATAAATCTTAGTATTTTTTTTATTCCACAAAAATGTTGCATTGATTTTTTTTTTATGTTAGTCATAAATGTACGAAATTAATATAGTATTTTTTATTTTCTGGATTTTCTATAATAAATACATGAAATTATAAAAGATTCAAAAAATATAAATTATTTTATTTTATTCCATAAATATGTTGAGTTGATTTTTTTTTATTATTTTAATCATAAATGTCCGAAATTAATATAGTAGTTTTCTTTATTTTCTGGATTCTCACAATAAATGCACGAAATTAATATAGCAATTTTTCTAAATAATGAGGGCCATCCGTCGCGTGTGTCCCAACAATCCACCCAATCTACACCGCACATTGTCAGATCAACGCACCATATCTAACGAAATTTCATCCGACGAATACGAATGGTTTCTCAATTAGCCAATGAGAGCGCGAGGTTACGCTTACCAACCAATAGGAGGGAGGGTATGCTCCACCGGTGCTACTTTTATTCTGGAGTGAGGGATGGTATTGAGTTTTTAGGTTGTTGATACTATGGGGCATTCCATAACGGAGGATTGAAATAACCCTAAAATTGGGAGTACATTGAAATAACCCTAAAATTAGCTAGCTGTCGGGCATTCCATAGCAGATGGCGTCCATGGGCTCCTTTGGTCTCAGACGGAGCAAGGCCTGTCCCCGCCGTAGGTGTAAGCCTTAAAGATTCTACAGATTTTTCTCATCTTGGCGCATCTGTGTGGAAACTCATTCATTTCAGACTTGCGACTCATGGTGTTTTGCGTGATGCTGGAATTCCTATACAGTCTCTTGCTGCCTAATATGTCGCAGGTACAACCATCGTGGAACTGCAGCTCATATGTTGTTTTACTGTTCTTTCCCTATGGATGCTTGGAATTGGTTAAGCTCGATCTTCCACATGAATCTCCATTCTACTTCCATCCACCACTCCCAGCCATTTCTCATACCTCGTAACTTCAGAAGTTCTTCACAAATTCAGAACACTCTTTGGTCTGGTATTGTAATGGTTATTTGGATCACTTAGAGAACAAAGTTACCACTCTTCGCAGAACTACTAGTATCAAGTGTTTTATTCAAGAATCGGGAAAACTCGTGAGGGGGTATTTATCAAACGACATGACTGAGTTCATTATACTTAGCATAATGGGGTGTGACAGATACAGAGTAGCAGTAATGATGTAACGAGGGTTGACAGAAATGTCTTACCCATTTAAGATTTACTTAGCTAGGTTTATTCCTCTTTTGTTTTCTTTTTCTTTTATCAACAAATGGCCTCTCTCTAGGTTTATGCTTAAGTATTAATTAAGCTTCCGTGCAAAAGAAACATAAAAAAAGATAGTAAGTAATAAAGTGGGAATAGCCTTTAAAATCGATCAAAATCATTCATCAAAATTAAAAACCAAGAATAACAAGAAACTCTAAACTATTTAATAAGACTTGAGCGACAAGTAGACTAGCTTAATAAAGGATTAAGGACATGTCCCATAAACAACACTGCACCATTTTGCTCCTCTCTTATAATGAACATGAAAGGATGATCTGCCACAAATTCGACAGGAGGAGGTGGACGAGGAGGATTCTTGCAACACCCTTCATCGCACACAACAGCAATACTAGAAGCAGCAGCTTCAGTTCCTTCTTCATCAACTTCAACAAAACACTTGTGATAAACCTCGGAAACATAAAGCTTAGTTTCTTTATTCACAATTTCCGTATTCATCTCAGTCAGATCTGCCTTCCATTCATCAAAAGGCAAAACTAGTCCCACTTTCTTTAGAACGCTTTTTGCTTCAAAATCGAAACAAATTTTGAACTTGGGAATCTTGCATACTCTTGTTGAAACCGGACCATTCAGGAGATACTTATCAAGAAAAGCAGGATCCGAGCTCACCTTTTCTATAAGTTCACCGAGCCCATCGTATTGCTCGGGTAAAATTATATACATAGAATAATGTGTAATTTTCCAATCACTTTTGTACGGGAGTCGCAGTACTTTAAAGTTATCGTTACAACTAATATATTGATCGTCAGGCGCTGACATGAAGGGAACATGTACTGATTGTTTTACTTTCAACAAAGAAAAGAAAAATTATTTTCCACCGAGAAGATAGAACTTTGACATCTTCGTTAGTGATGGATCAAACTGATTACAGGTCCAAGATCCTTTGAAATAGAGTGCATTCGCCAATATAAATCTTGTATCTTCATCGACTGCATTAGCAGGTAGGAGATTTTTAATTAATCCATTGGTTTCCTTTTCAGCCCATGTGTTCACCTTCTCCGGCACTTCATTACTCTAACCAACATTTCATCGTTACAACGGCGAAACAAAGAAAAAAGAACAGAAAACAAACAGAAAAAATCACAAAGGAAAGAACAATATGAATAGTATAAGGATTTAGTTACGTACCTTGTTTGCAAAATCCGGTTTTCGGCCAGCTTTGTAAACTGCACGAGCAACTTCTTGGAACGAAGGTTTAATAGGACACGATTTCTCAACCCAAACACCGCCAACAAAAGAAAGTTTAGGTACGGTTTGTGTTTCGAGCAACATGTTGGTGAGTTTAGTATTAACAGAATTGAGATGATTGAGGCTTTCCGAGTTGAGGAAGCCTAATATCTGTTTTAGTGTTTCACCACTCGCACCAGAAGCTAGTAAACCTAGAGCTTGGCTGATTGAGAACGGAGAAAATACAAAATTCTTGTTTTTCGATTCGTTTAACCACACGTGTTTGACGAGTTTCATGCTAGGGTTGACGCTCTTTGCAAAAGGGTTTACTTGTATTGTATGATCCATGACGCCTAATCCTATGATTAAAACAAACAAATTCTGACGCCGATATTAAGAAAACCTACAGGAAATTAAATAAACTAAACGGAGATCGCCAGAAATTGCTAAACTAAACGTACCTCTGGAACAATTTGATAAGAAGGAGAAATTCTTATTTATAGAGGTCCGCGAGGAAACCCTATAAAGTATAGACACGGAATTGAAAAAGAAAAAATTACTATATTTAAATAGGATTGCTAAACCGAGAAAACTTCCATAAACTAGCAAAAACGACACTAAAGCAGTCTTTCAACGAAAATGATCTATGGCGCCCAATCTATAACACCCATATGCACCCAGTGTTAGGTGGCGTTTCACGTGACTTTATAATTTCAAAAAACAATCTGTTTGAATTTTACGACCATGATATGTCTCGAAGGTGGATCAGAATCGACATATTATGTTTGATGAAACTTTTTAGGTTTCTCTTTGGGATGCTCACCATCCATGAGAAATAAACTAGGTTTCGCACCGTTCACAAAAGAAGAAATACGAAGAGCCGCCTTCGGTGTAATATTTATCAGGGAAGATGAATCTCGGATTCGTCTTCTCCTCTAGATCTCATATGTACAATAGCACATATATATGTATATCAATGCTTCATGATTGATGTAAGTACACTGAGTTATCTCCCTCACCACGTGTACTAGCAAAGCCCACGTGGAGGCCACGTCATAAAAATGGATGACACATAGGGGCATCCATAGGATCTAGACGGCATGCCATCTGTCAAGTTCAACGGTCGAAGATGAAGGAGTATCAAGGGAAGATATCCCCACATAACACCAAAGAACTACTCTGCTACACTTTACCTCATCACGAGATGAGGCATAATCAACAGTGGGAAGGTCCAACCGACACGAGACGTGACAAGGGAAGACCGACACCGCCGGCGCGCAGATCGGGACCGCCCCAACCACTCGCATTTAATGCTGCTCAGAGGGCACGTGTCAAATGACCAACAGAGAGAGCGAGGGCTGGTCAGCGTAATGAACACAGAAATACTAGAAGGCGCGGAATGATAAGGAAGTCCGCGGATTATGCACAAAACACAAGAACATAAGACTTCAACAACTCTTTTCCAAGGGACCCACTTAGATTAGCTATATATATACATGTCCTTTCCAAACATTGGGAGAGGAACACAGAGAGAGAGAACGAGAGTATAGGAGAGAAATCAGTGAGAAGTAAGTATGAGCATCAACCTGCGGGTTTGATGAACACCAAAAGTATTGCGACTATTCTTGTAACCATTACTTCATAGTGAATACCCCAGACCCGTGGATGTAGGCCTTAGTGCTAAACCACGTAAATCATTGTCTCCTTTACGTTTAGCACTCATATATCTTTATTTATGTGTTCACTTCTTAGATCTACCATTTTGGATGTTGATGAGATCATGACAAACCCGCGAGGTTTGGAATCAATGAATCAACATCTATCTATGTATTTTATGCTATATTCACACCTTAATACGTATATTCAATTCACGCAAAGATTGTTTGTGAACACGTGGATGCCTACGTGATTTCCGTGTTCACAATATGGCGCTAGAAACAGATTAATCTTTTCCTGTGACTTTATAGCCTCTACCTCAAAAATTTTACTTAGAACATAGACAGATCTGTGTTTAAACTCATTTTTTGCACATTTCTATATTCTTTGTACTTTCTACCAGCAGATCTGGGTCTTTTACAACCTTTAAATAGCAGATCTGTATTTTGGGCTATTTTTCGCACATATTTATGTCCATTATATTTTCTACCAACAGATCTGGGCGTTGTGTAACTTCTAACCAACGGATCTATGTTTTAACTAGTCTTTCACACATAATTCCCACCAATAGATCTGGGATTTTTGCAAACAACACCCATGGACCGTATTCCAATTAATTCCGCACATCCGTCTATGTTTTTTCATATTATTCGCTAAACCAATAGCTTGAATACACTCTCTGCCACTAGAAATCGAGCTTATGAAATCGAGTTTGAACTAACAGCTAACCCGTGGATTTTTTGTCTCGGTTTACCTCCATGCTTTCTTCGTTAATATTACAATGGAAAAGAACAAAGATACATGGAAGACAAAGGTACCTTCAAAAGAGGCGCCTAGGACTATGTCAGTAGTAACAAGGAGCAAACAGAAGGGTGAAGGACTCATAGCCGGAGACAAGACGCAGAATGGAGCGGAAAGCACATCACTTTTAGATGCGGGCATCATTGCAATGGAAGCAAAGAAGGCCGCGGCGGCAAGAGCTGCTACACCTAATGTAGGAGCTTCGCAAGTGGTCGCCTCCAAAGTGACAGCTACAACCAGGCCCACTGAGCCTCGAGAAGCAGTAGCAGAATCAATAATCCAGAACCTTCCTTACGGGATGCCGCCGACTAATGAACAAAACGCACAACTGCAAGCAGGATCCTACGGAATGATCGAGCCGGATACACGGCTAATGGATGAAATCAATACCGCGGCCCCCGAGGGACAAGCTCAGTTACAGATAGGAACGCAAAATCAAGATTCAAACCATCTGCGCAAATATTGGCGCAACTAGAAGACCTAAAAAGGAATCAGACATACGCGGACGCGGTGGCCTTACTAGCCCAAGAGAACCAGCAATTAAGAGAGAAGATCCTCCAAAGCGCGGAGCTAGAGAATCGAAGACGAGGCTAACTCTGCGGTGACAGAATAGAGACAGGAGGATGATCCTCGAAAACATCCTCGCGATAGTCAATCAAAGAGGCATACCCCAAAGAGGTGCGCGGAATAATAGAAGGTCTGACCCAGACTACCATCCGGAAAATTCAGACTACTATGATGAAGAGGAGGCCACGATGTCACAACTTACAAGGAAGACGCGGTCTTCCATTCAGGACAAGCACTGTCTGGCAATGGAGAGTCTTCGTGAAGAAATGCTAGCAGAGATGAATCAAATCAAGACCAGGCAAGGAGGTGGAAGACTAGAACAGGTTATGAAGGAGGCAAACACTACCCCACTAGCACGGCAGTTGGCTACGGCTACCATTCCGCAGAAGTGTCCGGTCCCATCCTTTGAGTGTTACGACGGGTCCACGGATCCCGCTTCCCACCTACGATATTACAACATGGTAATGGCCAGGTGGGACCATGACGAAGCTATACTATGCAGATACTTCCCTTCAAGCCTGAAAGGCTCCGCGTTATCTTGGTTTGATAACCTCAAGCCAGGATGCATTGATTCGTATGATCAGCTCACCGAAAAGTTCTTGGCCACCTACATGTATAACAAGGTTGTGAACACAGGGATGGAAAAGCTCTTCTCGCTTGCAATCAAATATAAGGAGTCCATTCGAGAATACACGGATAGGTGGCACAATATATGAAAAGCCATAGGACATGTGGACCCCGTGGTGAGTATTAACTGTTACAAATGGGGACTTGACAGGATGAGCCCATTGTTTGTCGAAATCCACGGTACCACCCCAACCACAGAGGGAGATTTGAGGATCATCATCTAAAAACATTCAAGGTTGGAAGAAATTCAACGAGAGAACCCAAGAGCACAGGCTCAACGACCTCCACGGACCAACTCCGCAGAACAAGCAAACAGACCCAGCGGGCGCGAAAAAGATCAGAAAGACGACCACAAAAGGAGTGGTAGAAAATTTGAAGACCGAGTCTACACGAAGCTCAACACCAGCTACTCACGCATCTTAAAGGAGATCAAGGACCTTGAAAAATTAGACTGGCCTTGGTCTAAGGGGAAGCAACCACCGGCCTCGGAAGAATCCAAAGAGTACTGTGATTTCCACTGCTTCTACGGGCACCCAACAGAGAAGTGCAAAAATCTCAATATAATGATACAAAAGCTGATAGATGCGGGGGATCTCAAAAATATGTAGAGAAGGTCAGGCGGAAGACAGAACCAAA
The DNA here is from genome assembly GCA_023531295.1 of Papaver armeniacum. Taxonomy (NCBI): domain Eukaryota; kingdom Viridiplantae; phylum Streptophyta; class Magnoliopsida; order Ranunculales; family Papaveraceae; genus Papaver; species Papaver armeniacum. The sequence goes on from JAJJWW010018834.1 coordinate 851,507, forward strand.
CGCAGCAAACAGGTCCAATTGCCAGAGGGTAATCGCTGGGTGAATACTATATCCTGCTCGGAAAGCAAAAAACCAACCCTAACTGCACAAATAGGGAAAATATTGAGGAAGCAATTTGAAGACTATTGTGAGCTTTACAATTTAGACGGGAAAGAAGTGGAAGATCACGAAGAATGGATGGACGCACCTCTAACCTTCGAGGTCGCGGACATTGAGGATGACATGGAAGATCACAATGATCCTTTGATTCTCACCTTGCCAATCGCAGGATGCAACATAAAGAAAATCCTCATCGATGGAGGGAGCTCCGTAAATGTCTTGTTTTACGATACCTTCAAACGTATGGAGCTTAATGACGATCAACTCTTGACCTCGCACTATACCATCTATGGGTTCAATGGTACGGCTACGAAGCCTCTCGGGGATATTATTTTGCAGGTGGACGCAGGTCCCATGAAAGTTGACACTCGCTTCAGTGTGGTGGATGCGCCTTCACCCTACAATGCCATTATTGGATGAAGATGGGTCCACAAGCTTAAGGGAGTCGCAGCCACCTACCATCAATACCTTAGGTTTCCTACTCCTCTAGGAGTAATGGAGATCAAAGGTGATCAAGCTTCCGCAAAGGAATGCCAGGCAATGCAAATACAACTCAACAATGAAGAAGATGAGAAAAGAAGAACCCGTAGGGCTCGGAACAAGACAACATCCAAAGACAAAGCCATCGATGAATACTTGGAAGGAATTTCAGGGAAAAGCTTGTCCAAGAGGAACTCCGTAGGGAACACGGAAGCATCAACATCAACCGCTAACCAGGATGCTCTCGCAAACAAAGTATCCGAGCCTACCAAATAGCAATTAAAGAAAGTTCCTCACCTTGGGGAACCAAAACCCACATTCACATCCTTGGAGGCGGTGAAGGAAGTTAACATAGGGACGGAGGAGAATCCAAAAAAGATCAAGATAGGAACTCTAATGGAAGAAGAACGCGAAGCCTCGCTGGTGAAACTACTAAAGGAATACGCGGATATCTTCGCGTGGAAACTATCTGACATGCCCGGAATAGACCCAAAGACAGTACAACATGAGCTGCGCATTAAACCTGGCACACCCCCGGTAAGACAAAAGATACGAAAGGTGGCTACGGAGTATCACAAAGCAGTAGAAATAGAGCTGCGAAAGCTGTTGGAGGCTGGTTTCATAAAAGAAGTCAAATATCCTACTTGGATCTCTAACATGGTAATAGTGCCAAAGAAGAGTGGTGGGGTCAGAATCTGCATCGACTTCACCAACTTGAACAAAGCGTGCCCCAAGGACAGTTACCCACTACCCAGCATTGATCAACTAGTCGACGCAGTAGAAGGATACGAAGAGCTATCATTCATGGACGGATACTCCGGGTACAATCAACTATTTTTAGCAGAAGAAGATCAGCAACATACGGCATTTTACACACCCCACGGCCTCTATTGCTACGTGAGGATGCCTTTCGGGCTCCGGAACGCGGGAGCAACATACCAAAGGATGGTCGATGCCATTTTCAAGCCATGGATTGGCAGGACCTTGGAGGTCTACGTTGATGATATGCTCGTAAAAAGCAGATTGAGGAAGAACCATCACCAAGACCTGAGGGACATCTTCGAAGCCATGAGAGAACACAATATGAAGGTAAACCCGGAGAAGTGCACCTTCGGAGTAACATCCGGAAAATTCCTTGGGTACCTGGTGACAAAAAGGGGCATTGAAGTAGATCCCGCAAAATCCGAGCCATAGTAGACATGCCATCTCCCAAGAATCTAAAAGAAGTACAAAAGCTCAATGGATCCCTAGCAGCTCTGGGAAGGTTCATCTCGAGATCCTCGGATAAATGCAAACCCTTTTTCAACATACTAAAGAAGGGGACGAAATTTGAATGGACTGAAGAATGCGAAGAAGCCTTCCTAGGCATCAAACAATACCTAGCGGAGATCCCTATCCTTCAGAAACCAGACCCTGACGAAGTCTTGGCATTGTACATCGCAGCAACAGACGATGCGGTAAGCGCAGTACTGGTCAGGACCCACACAAAGGAGGAGCAGCCAATCTACTATGTCAGCAAGACCCTGAATTCCGCGGAAAGAAACTACACAAGAATCGAACAACTGATTTTAGCCATCGTATGGTCTACCTTAAAGCTGAGGACGTACTTCTTAACGCATGACATACGTATCCCATGTCGAGCACCCTTAGAAGCCATCCTCAAAAGGGTGAAAGGTAGGACGCATAGCAAAATGGAGCACATACCTCGACCAATTCAACATCCACTATGAGCTTCAACACTCTCAGAAATCGCAAGTGTTAGCAGACTTCCTAGCATACCTACCTTTGGACGACGAAGAAGAGGTGCGCATACAAGGATGGAGGGCTGCGGGCACCCCAAAAATAGAAAAGCAAAAGGAGCCAAATAATATTCTTGAACCGGTAAACCCACGACAATGGGAGGTCTTTGTTGACGGCTCCAAAAATAGAGAGGGCGCGGGGATAGGCATCGTCATCACCACACCCGCGGGGGATAGGATCGTACACGCATTCAGATTGGAATTTGAAGGCCATACAAATAACATCGTAGAGTACGAAGGAGTGGTCCATGCTCTCCGCTTGATAATTGAAATGGGGATACAAGAAGTGCGGTTGACAAGTGACTCACAACTAATCATACGGCAGATAGGCTATGAATACAATGTGTACGACGAGACACTAATGGCATACATGGCTCTGGTGCAAACGTTGATTTCCCAAATACCAAAAATCAAGTTCCGCCATCTGCGTAGAAAGGAGCTCAGGCACGCGGATGCCCTGGCATATATATCAGCCATGCTCAAGAACGAGGAAGTCAAAGCAATCAAGATAACAAGAGTGTACGAACCATCCATCCAGCCCCAAGAGATGTGCGTGGCTAACCAACGCAAGTCTAGGGAGGAAGATATCTACGACGATGATATCGGAGAGCACATATTCGACGACTTCCTTAACAATGACATCATGCGACAAGCGAGATGAGGACGACGATTACAATCGGGAAGAAGATTGGAGAATCGAAATCCATTCTTTCCTCGAGGAAGGAAGCTCCCCCGGGACACCAAACAAAGCTAGGAAAGTGCAATCCAGAGCGGGGATGTACGAGCTAAGAGACGGAACCTTATACGTAAAATCATTCCTCGGGCCACTTCGTCGCTTCCTGTCCCGATCCGAGGGACATGGCATCTTGAAAGACATCCGTAGAGGAGACGCGGGGAATCACAGCGGAATGAGGTCCCTTGCAGATAAGGCAAAGACACAGGGCTACTACTGGCCAACCATGATCCGAGACGCGGCCAGAATGGCGCAAAGGTGTGAGGAATGTCAAAGATTTGGCAGACGAATCCACGCCCCAGCCATAAAGTTGAACTCTGTGGGTAGTCCGTGGCCCTTTGCAAAATGGGGTATCGACATAGTGGGCCCGTTCGTATCAGTGATCGGGAAAAGAAGATTCCTAATAGTGGCAACGGATTACTTCAGCAAGTGGGTAGAAGCCAAAGCACTGGCAAGAATTCGTGATTCAGACGTCTTTACTTTTATTTTTCAAAATATCATTTGCAGGTTGGTATCCCCATGCAGAGATAGTTTAGACAACGGTAAATGGCCTTGTTGCAAGGAAAGAATGTCGACTTGTTGTTCGACACTCTCAAAATTCGAAAAAACAAATCCACCCCCATATACCCACGAGCAATGGACAAGCGAAGCCACGAACAAAACTTTGGCACTTATCCTTAAAAACAACTAGACGAGTACAAGGGGCGGTGGTGTGAGCAATTACATAACGTTACGTGGGCATACGGGACAACTCGAAGATCGGCCCTACAGGAGAGTCTTTGTTTTTACTCACGTATGGAGCAGAAGCAGTAATCCCTACGGAAATTATACTACCAACAACAAAGACAGAAGCATGGGAGAAGAACCTCACCACGGACATGATGTTGGAAAATCTTGACGATCTCGAAGAAAGGAGAGAAGCGGCACTGCAAAGAATGGAAAACTACCAGCGCAGGCTAGCAGAGAATATAACAAAAAAGTGAAACTTAGGAATTTTGTAGAAGGGCAGTATGTGTTAAGGACCATTCCCCAATACCAGAGAGAAAAGAAGTGGGGAAAATTAGCACCAACTTGGGGAGGACCCTACGTAATACATGACATCGCAGAAATGGCTCTTACTATCTGCGTAATTTGAAAGGGGAAATCCTCATGCATCCGTGGAATGCCAAATATCTCAAGCCATACTACCCGTAATCTATCACTGCGTATGCATTTGAACAAGAAAATTGACTTACAAGTCCACATGTTTCTATCTCTCGATGAAGGAGTAACGCGCCTTAACTTTTCAATCAATCCAAGCTTTCGTCTTCAAGTGTCATATTCTATTCATTACCCACACGCATTTCAATTTATTCAAAACCCACAACCTATACCATATGAGACACATGTATATACTACTTACATACCCATCTCGCATACATAGGAAGATCAACAAAGGAACGTAATATGAATGTACATTGAAAACCATGTCACATCTTAATAAAATATCGACACTATCGTTACCCCGTGGACGTAGGCCTTAGAGATGAACCACGTAAATCATTGTGCAGTTACTATTATTAAGAACTGACATTATACTTTAATAAGAGGAATGTCCCGCACAAAGCGTGGATCATACCCACTGCAATATGTCGCGGAATATCCTGCACAAAGCATACACATGCAATCTCTCGGAACTCCCCCATAAGCGTCTATAAGTGTACGGCCATGGGGTGACTTCCACGTAACAGGATACCCGAGAAATATTATAAGCCGCGAACTCAATGGAATATATCCTTGAACGTCGGCCGGACCCCACCGTTCGTAAATCCTCGGCCAAGGAATTAGCTGGACGGGGTGCAAGGTCACAAGACAATTCCAGGGATATCAACCTACGGAATTGCACGAACAATACACTTTCTCAAATTCCACGGATCAACATCCTTGGATTACAAACACTACGGAATTAATCATTATATTAACTTGATTTGTAAAGCCAATAGATGCGAATTCAACAAAATTCAAATTGATTTAAACGCTAAAGTTTGATCTAGTACACAGCAGTTGATTACAAGCCTAGAAAGAAAAGTAGCAAAAACGCCAAAAAGGATAAGCAACTGAGATCAATCCCTAGTATACTAGCTATGATCTACTGAGAATGAGAATTATCCACGGGTTTATCCTTCAACGACGAAGGAACACTACCACCAGAGGAAGGGCCAGAAGAACCTGAAGGGAGCACGGGCACGGGACGACGAGTATAATTCTTGGTTAGCCCATGGTTCTTCTTGAGATCCAACTCAATCTCACCAAGAGTCCTGTTAATATCTTCTCGCCAACCGCTACGAGCCACGAAGCCTATGGCTACACTCTTCATCTCAGCCTGATTTAGGGAAGTGGAAAGATGGTCCACCTTTTGATTGGCTTGCTTCAGCGCTTCCTCCTGAGACAAGGCCAGACCACGATGGTAATTGACTTGGCCCTCCAATTGAACTACCTTAGCCTGAGCTTCGGCAAACTTGCCATCCGCAGCTCGAAGCTGTCCTTGGAGCTCATGGATATTAGAAAAGGACAATTATAACATATACAACACAAAGCACACTCGATGACAAAGACGTATACCTTCACAATGATAAACCGCGAGTCCCGTGCTTCGCGGCATAATCATATTCATTTGATAACCTATCATAATCTACCGCAGTAAGATTATGAGCATGCTGACTCGCGCTTAGGTCGTCTCGAAGCATTGAGTTCGAATGATGATATCGGTTAACCTCATCATTCTTCGATTCCAAACCCTTGTTAAGACGATACATAGTCACCTCTAAGTTTTTCTCATACTCAACCTGACGGGCCACATCAGCTCGAGACGCGGATAAAGCACTACTAAGAGCGTCAGATTCCGCCCTAGCATCATCTCTTTCCTTAGCAAGACGTTGCATATAAGCCCGCACATCTGAGGGATGAGAAGAACGCGCTTGCCGCAGTTCTTCTTCCATGACATTGAGCATAACTTCTAGAGCGGAAATCTGGCCGCGAGCTTTCTCAAGATTATCCCGCGTCCATAAAAGAGCCCCGTTGAATAAATGACGGTCATGGTTATTTTGGTTTTGCAGATCTACCAAGTAAAACTTTTTCTTACGCCATTCTTCGGCCATAGCATTATGGACATCCGCGAGCATTCCATTTCGCTCGATTTACTCTTGAGTTTTTCAACTAACTCAAAGAATACGACTTTTTGACGAATTCTCTCACCCCGAAGCCACATCAATCAGGATTCCACCCACCGAAGATAGTACAGCGGGAGGAGGAGAAGAAGAAGATAACTCAGAACATATAAGGAACATCTAATAATCAAAGAGAAGGAGACGCAGATCTGAAATAGATGAAGAATTCTTCTCAGCCACCTCTAACCTACCCTTGACCGAAGCTAGCTCAGAACGCAGCTTTGCCTCTTCCAAGTCCTGCTGCTCCTTGCGCTTAAGCAGACCCTTCAGCTCTGCTATTTCCTTATATTTAGCAGAGGCCGCAGCTTCAACACTCGAAAGCACCTATTCACGATGGCGGAGTTTCGCTTCTAGCTTGAGAGACTTAGCCCTGAAGATCCGGTAAAGATTATGGTTGCAATACTCACTCCTCATCATCTATCGATCAAAAAGGGAAATTAGTTCACATAACACACCTAAGTAAAATCAGGGATAGAGAGGGCAGGGCAAACCTCCAATAACTTCTTTGGGGATAATCGATCGGGTACCCATCAGCAATAGCCATCATACCCACTAAAAGAGAGGGAGGATTCACCACGAGATCAATCCCGATGTCCACAAGATTCTTGTCCCACTCTTCATCTACCACCTCCTCAGAGGTTAGCTCCATATGCCTGCGAGTAAAAGAGTCCGAACTCTTTTCCCCTTCAATCATAGGGGCAGGATGCGACACGACGAGCAAGTCTTTCTTTTTAAGCAAAGCCAAAATAGCATCATCGCCATCCGCGGTCAATGACAACGAGAAATCATTTGAGGAAGAATCGAGGGCTTCCCACCAAGTAAAGCACCAGATTACCTTGCACTAAAGCCCGCCAAGCGGCGGAGGAAGTGCCAACAAAACCCTCGGGATGAACCGCCAAAACCTTAGGATCAGATCCGCGTACTAACCCACCTCCGCAGCTACCTTGAAGAACATCCCAGTCATCACCAGCGGAAAGCAGATTGAAATCCGAGACAATCCCTATAGCTGCGGCCATGTCAAAAGATTGTTCCCCGGATAAAACCTTACCAAAGGAGAACTCACAGTAAGTATCCCCATCCTTGTCACTACTACCAAGAGCAACTCCCTTGCCCTTGTCTACAACGGCCCGCTGCAAGCCAATACCACTATCCTATGCGACCAGATTTTCACCAACCTCAATACCCGCGGCCCCACTTGACTTAGCAGCCCCCCCCAGACACGACATCACCACCACCACGTGGGCCTGATCACCACTACCACCACCCGTGGCACGATCACCACTACCACCACCGAGTGGCCCGATCACCATCACCTCTACCAACGCCCCCACCAGCAACACTATTTCCTTCTTGAAAGGGCGGAGAAGTCTCAATCCGCTCTTCCTTATCGGAAACATCCTCATCACCATCCACTGGACTGTTCACATCCTCGAAGTGCGTAGAATCTTCGGTGGGAGAATTTGACGATTGCTTGGGATTGATCTTTTTCTTTCTAAGCACTGCGAGACATAATGACAAAGAAACATAATGATAAAGAGACAATGCTAAAAGAGCCATTTGTATCTCCTTTCCTTAGCATAATCAACATTACTTAAGAAAACTAAGGGGCATATGTACGTAGAAAACAAACAACACACCTTAGCAATATTAGCACTCTGCGTAGGAGGCTTAGCATCGGAGATATCTTCATCTTACGCATCATCAACATCACGATTGTAAGCAAAATCCATACCTCCAAAACTCATCTGCCAAGGGCAGTAATGGGCATAACGAGAAGGAGAGGCTTCGCGATAAGGACCATCAACGATAGGTCGCCAACCATGGGGTCCGAGGACCCAACCATAGGCCCACGGACCAACAACTTCAAGAACGGTGCAAGGACCACTCATAGTCATGATCACGCTTAATTCTCTCATCGGCAGGAATAGGAAGACTTTCAGCACTGGGAACCCTCGCCATTTTGGAATCACTTACCTCGCTCAAAAGGCGAATTTCCCCTTACCAGAGCAATATTCCGAGACTCACAGACCACGACTTACGTGTATTCCTGTTAACATAATCTCCAAAGGACTTGTTTAAATTTTCAGGAGTATACCACCCTTTCTCCTCTTCTAATTTGGGGGTATAGAAGGTCATCATCGTTTGCCCTTTGCTACGAAGATAGCATTCTCGGAGATGGCGAAGATAATTTCCTGTCAACTGCTGCACCCCACGATTATGACTCTGCTTAGAAGTATCGCGGCTAGACAAGACCCGGTAGTAGAAATCATCACCAGCTTTATACAAAGGCAACATCAAACCATCCTCGAAAGCACCCACAGTCGTCAATAAATGAAAGGCATCAGACTCGATAATTGGTAACCATCTCATAGGTTATATCTTTATCAGGGGCATAAAAGCGCACTTGGAAGTGCTGAAGACCGTGCTTCAATTTGAAGGCTTCAAGATCGATGTGTCTGAAAGTGAACTTCTTGTTACCCAAAGGTAAAGGACGAAAGGTAACAGAAGAGTCATCCTCGTAAACATCTCCCGTAACATCCTCCGCAGAACCCGCTACCTTCTTCTTAGGAGGAACTACATCTCCCGAAGATTCTATCTCCGTATCCTTCCTCTTCGGAGGATGATTCTTAGTTGACTTGCCTGAACTAGGCACAGATGGAGTCAAAGGAAGATTAGTCCGCGGTGGAGGCATGGCGCAAGAGGTCGCACATCTAGAAGTTCGGCCGCACGTATTCTCATTGTTTCTTAGGAGACCCATCTCTAGGACGATTCACGGCGTACCTAGACCCCTGCGGCGGATCACCTTTTTTGAGCGAAGGCCTCTGACCAGAGGACGAGGATGTTCATCTATCCCGAGGATTACCCCGCTGTTGATGGTGGTTTTTAGACAAGGGGTAAAATCGTAAAACCCCATGACCTAGTGTTACCCGCAACACATTAACTAAGAGCATTTAACTCAAGTGTAAACAATTAATAGGGGTATTTTTTCAAAATACCAGATTAGGGTTTTCAACACAGAACCCTAATTCCAAAACCAAGCCGCATACTGCGCACCATGGCAACAATGCCAAACCAAGCCGCATACTGCGCACCATGGCAACAATACCAAACAAAGCCGCATACTGCGCACCATGGCAACAATGCCAAACCAAGCCGCACCTCGCGCACCATGGCAACAAAGTGCCAAACCAAGCCGCATATCGCGCACCATGGCAACAATGCCAAACTAAGCCGCACCTCGCGCACCATGGCAACATCGCCAAACCAAGCCGCATATCTTTGCGCACCATGGCAACAATGCCAAACCAAGCCGCACCTCGCGCACCTTGGCAACAATGCCAAACCAAGCCGCACCCTGCGCACCATGGCAACAAAGCCATATTTCTAAGTCGCTATGCCATTGGCCCACGCCAAACATAGCGCCCTAGGCTTGCAAGACTTGCAACTAGGTCAACATTGCCGTACGTGCCATTGGCACATGCCAACACGTATCGCAGGCCATATTTCCAAGCCGCTATGCCTTTGGCCCATGCCAAACATAGCGCCCTAGGCTTGCAAGACTAGCAACTAGGTCAACATGGCCGTACGTGCCATTGGCACATGCCAACACGTATCGCAGGCCATATTTCCAAGCCGCTATGCCTTTGGCCCACGCCAAACATAGCGCCCTAGGCTTGCAAGACTTGAAACTAGGTCAACATGGCCGTACGTGCCATTGGCACATGCCAACACGTATCGCAGGCCATATTTCCAAGCCGCTCTGCCTTTGGCCCACACCAAACATAGCGCCCTAGGCTTGCAAGACTTGCAACTAGGTCAACATGGCCGTACGTGCCATTGGCACATGCCAACACGTATCGCAGCCATATTTCCAAGCCCCGCCAAACATGCCTTTGGCCCACGCCAAACATAGCGCCCTAGGCTTGCAAGACTTGCAACTAGGTCAACATGGCCGTACGTGCCATTGGCACATGCCAACACGTATCGCAGGCCATATTTCCAAGCCGCTATGCCTTTGGCCCACGCCAAACATAGCGCCCTAGGCTTGCAAGACTTGCAACTAGGTCAACATGGCCGTACGTGCCATTGGCACATGCCAACACGTATCGCAGCCATATTTCCAAGCCGCTATGCCTTTGGCCCACGCCAAACATAGCGCCCTAGGCTTGCAAGACTTGCAACTAGGTCAACATGGCCGTACGTGCCATTGGCACATGCCAACACGTATCGCAGGACATATTTCCAAGCCGCTATGCCTTTGGCCGACGCCAAATATAGCGCCCTAGTCTTGCAAGACTTGCAACTAGGTCAACATGGCCGTACGTGCCATTGGCTCATGCCAACACGTATCGCAGGCCATATTTCCAAACCGCTATGCCTTTGGCCCACGCCAGATATAGCGCCCTAGGCTTGCAAGACTTGCAACTAGGTCAACATGGCCGTACGTGCCATTGGCACATGCCAACACGTATCGCAGGCCATATTTCCGATCCGCTATGCCTTTGGCCCACGCCAAATATAGCGCCCTAGGCTTGCAAGATTTTCAACTAGGTCAACATGGCTGTACATGTCATTGGCACATGCCAAACACACACGCTGGTAGCCTAACTTGCAAACCGTGCAACCTACCAACAAGGCATTCCGCACATGCCATTGGCACATGCCGAACACACACGCTGGTAACCTAACTTGCAAACCGTGCAACCTACCAACAAGGCATTCCGCACATGCCATTGGCACATGCCAAACACACACGCTGGTAGCCTAACTTGCAAACCGTGCAACCTACCACCAAGGCATTCCGCACATGCCGTTGGCACATGCCACACACGCCACTAGCAGCTCTGGCATTACCACTTACGCTCGAGGTGCAACTCGCAACGAAGGCATTCTGCACATGCCATTGGCACATGCCACATGCGTCCCTAAAGACCACTTGCACGCAAGATGCAACCAACACTCGAGACATCAACACAAACTGGGGGATGCTTTCTAGGGTTTTGGTTTGGCGGTCACAGCATGCTGTGTACACTACGCTCACATTAAGAAAGCGTGAAAAGGAATAAAGCGGTCAAATAAAAGAGGAAATAATGGTGAAAATGTTTTCACCCATTAACACCATGCGGTTACCACCTCCTCTCATTATTTCACCCTTTACTCTCTTCCTTCATGAGACCGGGTACGTTTCAATCTCGACTTGTATAAATAGGTCTTACCTATTTCCACCGGATAACAAGTCTCGGTCGGGAGAAAAATACTACACTCTCGTAAAGGCAACTTTGCAAGCTCTCCCAAAAAAAAGCTTTCATCTCTTGCAAGCTTCCCAAGCTTTCACTTTCTCGATACAAGTCGAGATACTACTCTCCTGCATTACTTCGGGTCTCAACACCTTTCTTTGCTTCCTCCCCAAATCAACCCTTCTCCTCCACTTTGTGACCGGAGCAAGTCCTGGGAACGGCCATTTCTTGGTTTAGGCCGGACTTGTATGACAGATTGATCTCTCGAATCTACAAAGTTCTCACGTGCAGCACATTTGTTTAGGGTTTGAACCAGTTTCTCACTCACCTACCGCAATTACCGAAATCAGCAGAAACGATTTTTACCCATAAACAATTGGCGACCACAGCGGGAGGATTGATCTATCGGCTACAATGTCAGACTGTCGATCTCGTTCTTCGACCCAGATGTCAAGATGGTGGGGGAAGGCGACTCAATCCGACGCAACTACTAGACAACCCGGTTACTAGTTGTAAAACTACATGAGAAAACTGGGGACTTGCCGAAGATGCTACCGCTCGATCCGACTCAATCGCTAGACGCCCGATTACCGGTTGTAAAACTACACTTGAAAACTAGGGACTCGTTAAAGATGCTACCAGCAATTGGGGACTTGTGACTCGGTCCGACTCAATTGCCGGACAACACGGTTATCAGTTGATTAAAACCACACTGTAAAAGTCGGAGACTCGGCGAATACGCTACCAAGAATTGGGGACTAATCGGCGATGCTACCAAAGAAGGCCGCCTTTACACGGAGAGGGGCGTGTTCACAAAACCTATGAAGTGAGTAAATTTAGACTGCACAAGATAAACGATCTATTTCTAGGTCCTTAGTAAAACCGTCATACTATCGAGTCTTGTGCCTATTGCTAGCACACACTTTCATAAAAGCAATATTCCTTTCCCAAAACATAATCGAGTCATATTATCGTAACCATTCATCCCTTAAATAATCCAATACCCTAAAAGCTACCAAATTGTCTATCAAAGGTCAAGTTTTGAACTAGACATCCAATATGTTTTTCAAAAAAAAACCTAAACGAAAGTTTAACGGAGAAACGTTCAAGGAAAATCATCCAACGAAGTCCGCTTCTTTTTGGAGAAAGTCAACTTCGCGTCTTCAAGAGCCGCTCTCTTCATAGTCAACATCTTGGAAAGCTTTTCGAGTTCCATCTCCTGTCGTGCAATCTCCTCGGCGGAAAGGCTTTCGATTGCTGCATCTTTCAACTTTTGGATCTCGGCAAGGCCTTTGACAAACCACAAAGTGTTGAACTCCTTTTCTTCGCACACGTCGCGATGGTGCTCCCAGTCGGCAATAATGTCTTCAGAAACGGTGTGACCAGTCACCTCACGCATGTCCTCAATGGAAGATAAAGCCTCTTCCACACGCTTAACCAACGCAAATCGACTAGTGACTTTCTTGGTTGTAGCTATATGCCCGTGCTTCTCTCAGATTCTAGTGTACAACGCCTCATGCTTAGTCGGCACGCTGAAGCCGCCAACCAAAGACATGACCCGGATAAGGAACCAAGTGCGGGGGATCAAAAATGGCGCCGCACCTGGCCTCACTACTCGCAGAGGGTCTTCTTCCATGTCTACGACAAAGAACCATCGAGAATCATCCACCGTTTGAACCACATCCGTGCCCGGCAATTGGATAACGCTCATCTCCAAGTCACCAGCGGTGGTCACCAAAGGCAAGTTTTCATGCGGCTCTACCCCAGAATCATCCTCCGAACCGGATTCCTCCTGCGAACTTGAGGCAGATATTTCCCAAAAGAGGAAACAAAAGAAAAAAGAAAAGAAGTGCGAAACTCACCGAACCACTTCCCGAAACAGAACCAGTGCTGCCGGAGGAATCACTCTCACTCGTTGAGCCTTCTTCTCTCTCAACTCATCATCGCTATGAGAAGGCTCAATGTCGCTGGAGTTCTTTGAAGAAATTGCCGTCTCCTAGCAACGTGCAAGAGCAGCGAAAGCATTAACACTACCGAAGCCCTGAAGGAAACAAGACACATATTCTCAGCCGAAATTCATGTGTTTTGAGACAAACCAATGAGGAGGCGACACATACCTGGTTATTGGAAGAACTGAAAGACACAAGGGCCGTGGGAAGATCTTGCGAAACCGTCCGAACCCGCCAAAGACGATTCTTCGTTCTCCGTTCCTTGGCCTCGGGGCTTTCCGAATTACTAGGCAACTTTCGCTTGGGATCTCTCAACATTGGATACTCCTTGTAACTGGCCGGGGAAGGTTTGCAACGAACGTTTTCCACCACGTTATTCACGAAATCTCGGATCATAGTAAACTCGTTGTACCAAAACTCATTATAGCCGAAGGTCGTCGAAGTTACTCTTCCCATTTGAAAGAAGGAAAGACGGATACCGGCTTAAGGGCATCAAGCGTCAAGGGCGACACGCAATGAATCCTTAGGGATCACCGGCCGGTAAACAAGAGGCACCCCTTGATCGAAACCCATGTGACGAAAGACGGTCAATATTGTAAGCAGCTATCCGGAAAGACCCCACGAAGAAAGACGGCATATAACCAAGCAAGCAGCTTTGAATGAACAGTTTTTCACCAACGCTCAAATCGTCATCAGAAGACAAAGACATGAGTGGAGCAGAAGCAAAAGTGTCAATTTGAGTCACTGACTTATGGACCGGCCCCCATGGACGAAAATTGATTTCATGCAACTTATCAAGAAAACTAACCAAGCTCACGCCAACTCTTGGACGCCCTGTTCACCCATCGAAGAATTCGGGAGCCACCCCAACTCACGGGAAGCGAAGGCAGCGGTTTTGAGCATACTTCTCAAAGTGCTCCCATAGCCGGACTTGCTTAAAAGCAACGTGCACATATGAATCCACTTTCATGAAACCATTCGAAACTTGCATGTTCGCAACTAGGTGATCCAGATGCACATACAGGGGAACCAAGGAACAATTTTGCCAATGGGAAGAACTTCACCCTTTGCCAACTTCACAAAGCAATCGCTAACAACTCCGGTCTTATTCCTTTCTTGCCAAAACCGTCATCAAAAATGTCTCTAGACAACCGAGAGAGCCAAAAATGCGGCGACATGAAGATCACGCTTTTTGTTCGGGCTCCAACTCGTCCGGAAACCATTGAGATATCCACCAACCGTAAGGACACCTTTCATCCGCTTTCCGGGCAGAATCCTTCGACTTCGCAATGGAGTCTTTCCGAGCAAAATCCCCCAACTTAGCGGCCAGGTCATCCCGCATCTTCACCTCACTTTCAGATAATTGGATTTTAAGATTCCCGGTACCGGAAGGTTCAAAGAAGAGGGCCACACTTTCCAAGGAGAAAGTTATCTCGCCCCATCTACATATGATTGTATGGGTGTCCGAACACCATCCGGAGATGAAAGCAACCAAGCCCGGGATATCCTTCCTAACTGAGATTTACTCGAAGTCTTGACATCAATGACCTCGCGCTCGAGTCAAGTTGGTATTTATATGCTCCTTGCTCACCATGAACTCAACCCATCTATCAAAAGAACGCAACGGGCTTTGACACATCCTGAAGTCAATGTTGGAAGAAGAATACACCCCTTTATGAAGACAGAACCGAATGGTGCTCTCCGGCAAACCGAACGTGTCTTCCTTTCATCCTCACCACCGGTTAGCAAAATTGGCACGAAACCCGAGTGATTCTTCCGAGCGGGGGCGAGGGCTCTAGTGAAGAATTCATCCCTCGTGTTCGGTTTGAAATTATGAGCATCCTTCGACGAAGTGAAATTTGATTCGAGGTAACATCTTATCAAATTCCTTCATAACAATTTGGTAATAAGATATCTCGCACAAAACAAACGGAGAAAGACGAAGTTATCTCCGACACATAATCGTACCCAACAACAACAACAAAAAAAAAAAGCGAAAGGGGAAGGAGGACGTATTTTATTCGGGTTCAAGACTATATACACAGTATTTTATTCGGGTTCAAGACTCTATACACAGTATTTTATTCGGGTTCATGACTATACACGCAGTATTTTCTTCGAGTTCGAGACTATATACGCGGCATTCTATACGGGTACAAGTGTGTCTACAGTATCTTTCTTCGGGTTCAGAATTATATACGGAGCATCCTCTACGGGTTCAAAATACACACGCAGATTTTCTTCGTGGTTCAAATATTTCTTTGGGGACCGAAAATTCATATATGCAATATTTCCTACGGGTTCAAACAATATATGCAATATTTCCCTTGGTTGCATACATACAATATTTTCTACAAGAGGCACGCCAAGAAATCATATGCAAGTATTGTGGAAGCGCCTATTCTTAAGGTTTACACCTACGTGAAAAGAAAAAAAAAAGAGAGAAGAGTACTCGAAGACATACCTGGAAGCCGGTTTCTCTTTGCCGCTAGTATGAAAAGAGAAAAGAATAAAGCGCAGGATGGGGAGAAAGGGGCTTATATATATATATATATATATATATATATATATATATATATATAGGCGTTAAAGACTTTAAAATAGGGAAGGATTTCCCTTTACCAAAATCACGCGTGTAAGAAACGGCCCACAAAGGGTGCGACTTCCCAATGCCGCCCAAGTCACGCCCGCAAGCACGGTTTCCAAGTTGCACCGGCCCCACCAATTGCGCCGACCTCCCAATGGCCACACAAGTCACGCCTGCAAGCACGCACGGTTTCTACACTTTGCGCCGGTCCCACCAGCTAGCACACTCAGTTTCCCAACTCACGCCAACTTCCCAACGTCGCCCAAGCCGCACAGTGCACACCAATTGTGCCGGCCTCCCGATTTGTGCAAAACTACCAAAGGCAAGGATTCCAAATCCTATTTATAAAAGGTCGACAAGACTCCTTCAATTTTCTTTACGGTTTGTCGATTATAGTTTGTCACCATCTTATGCTTACCTCGCAACAAAGCCCCCTGTTCCGAGCTAAAGCGGGGACTTAATGTTGATGGTGGTTTTTAGACAAGGGCTAAAATCGTAAAACCCCATGACCTAGTGTTACCCGCAACACATTAACTAAGAGCATTTAACTCAAGTGTAAACAATTAATAGGGGTATTTTTTCAAAATACCAGATTAGGGTTTTCAACACAGAACCCTAATTCCAAAACCAAGCCGTATACTGCGCACCATGGAAACAATGCCAAACAAAGCCGCATACTACGCACCATGGCAACAATGCCAAACCAAGCCGCACCCTGCGCACCATGGCAACAGTGCCAAACCAAGCCGCATATCGCGCACCATGGCAACAATGCCAAACCAAGCCGCACCCTCGCGTACCATGGCAACAATGCCAAACCAAGCCGCACCCTGCGCACCATGGCAACAATGCCAAACCAAGCCGCACCCTGCACACCATGGCAACAAAGCCATATTTCTAAGTCACTATGCCTTTGGCCCGCGCCAAACATAGCGCCCTAGGCTTGCAAGACTTGCAACTAGGTCAACATGGCCGCACGTGCCATTGGCACATGCCAACACGTGTCGCAAGCCATATTTCCAAGCCGCTATGCCTTTGGCCCACGCCAAATATAGCGCCCTAAGCTTGCAAGACTTGCAACTAGGTCAACATGGACGCACGTGCCATTGGCACATGCCAACACGTGTCGCGAGCCATATTTCCAAGCCGCTATGCCTTTGGCCCACGCCAAATATAGCGCCCTAGGCTTGCAAGACTTGCAACTAGGTCAACATGGCTGCACGTTCCATTGGCACATGCCAACACGTGTCGCGAGCCATATTTCCAAGCCGCTATGCCTTTGGCCCATGCCAAATATAGCGCCCTAGGCTTGCAAGACTTGCAACTAGGTCAACATGGCCGCACGTTCCATTGGCACATGCCAACACGTGTCGCGAGCCATATTTCCAAGCCGCTATGCCTTTGGCCCACGCCAAATATAGCGCCCTAGGCTTGCAAGACTTGCAACCAGGTCAACATGGCCGCACGTGCCATTGGCACATGCCAACACGTGTCGCAAGCCATATTTCCAAGCCGCTATGCCTTTGGCCCGCGCCAAACATAGCGCCCTAGGCTTGCAAGACTTGCAACTAGGTCAACATGGCCGCACGTGCCATTGGCACATGCCAACACGTGTCGCAAGCCATATTTGCAAGCCGCTATGCCTTTGGCCCACGCCAAATATAGCGCCCTAGGCTTGCAAGACTTGCAACTAGGTCAACATGGCCGCACGTGCCATTGGCACATGCCAACACGTGTCGCGAGCCATATTTCCAAGCCGCTATGCCTTTGGCCCACGCCAAATATAGCGCCCTAGGCTTGCAAGACTTGCAACTAGGTCAACATGGCCGCACGTGCCATTGGCACATGCCAACACGTGTCGCAAGCCATATTTCCAAGCCTCTATGCCTTTGGCCCACGCCAAATATAGCGCCCTAGGCTTGCAAGACTTGCAACTAGGTCAACATGGCCGCACGTGCCATTGGCACATGCCAACACGTGTCGCAAGCCATATTTCCAAGCCTCTATGCCTTTGGCCCACGCCAAATATAGCGCCCTAGGCTTGCAAGACTTGCAACTAGGTCAACATGGCCGCACGTGCCATTGGCACATGCCAAACACACACGCTGGTAACCTAACTTGCAAACCGTGCAACCTACCACCAAGGCATTCCGCACATGCCACTGGCACATGCCAAACACACACGCTGGTAACCTAACTTGCAAACCGTGCAAACTACCACCAAGGCATTCCGCACATGCCATTGGCACATGCCAAACACACACGCTGGTATCCTAACTTGCAAACCGTGCAACTTACCACCAAGGCATTCCGCACATGCCATTGGCACATGCCACACGCGCCACTAGCAACGCCGCCACTTGCACTCAAGATGCAACCAACACTCGAGACATCAACACAAACGGGGGATGCTTCTTTAGGGTTTTGGTTTGGCGGTCACAACATGCAAATACAGACACTACGCTCATATTAAGAAAGCGTGAAAAGGAATAAAGCGGTCAAATAAAAGAGGAAATAATGGTGAAAACGTTTTCACCCATTAAACCATGCGGTTACCACCTCCTCCCATTATTTCACCCTTTACTCTCTTCCTTCATGAGGCAGGGTACGTTTCAATCTCGACTTGTATAAATAGGTCTTACCTATTTCCACCGAGACGACAAGTCTCTAATGAGAGAAAAATACTACACTCTCGTAAAAGGCAACTTTGCAAGCTCTCCCAAAAAGCTTTCATCTCTTGCAAGCTTCCGAAGCTTCCACTTTCTGATACAAGTCGAGACACTACTCTCCCGGAATTATTCTGGTCTCAACACCTTTCTTTGCTTCCCTCCCCAAATCAACCCTTCTCCTCCACTTTTTGACCGAAGCAACTGGAACGGCCATTTCTTGGTTTAGGCCGGACTTGTATGCATTGATCTCTCGAATCTATAAAGTGCTCACGTGCAGCATATTTGTTTAGGGTTTGAACCAGTTTCTCACTCACCAACCGAATTTACCGAAATCGGCAGAAACGATTTTTACCCATAAACAGAAGGTAGTTAAAGATTTCAACAATTGGGGAACTATAAATTGGAGACTCAAGAACAGGTTTCTCTCCTTAATCCCTAAGAAAGAGGTGGTGGAGGAAGTGAAAGATTTCAGGCCCATTGGATTTATGAATAGTGTGTACAAAATGATTTCGAAGGTGTTAGCTGAAAGATTGAAAGTGGTTCTCCCTGCTCTTATTTCCCATCAAAGAATCAACTTTCATAAAAGGAAGACAAATTTGGATTGCGCTTTGATTGCGAACGAATGTCTCGACTCGAGAATAAAGAGCGACATACCAGGGGTGGTTTGTAAGATTTATTTTGAAAAAGCTTTCGACCATGTTTCTTGGGAGTTTGTTGACGAGGTATTGGGTAAGATGGGTTTCGGTACTCTTTGGCGCAAATGGATTCAAGGGTGCATTTCTAATACGCCAATCTCAGTTCTTATAAACGGGTCAGCTCATTCCAAGTTCATCACGGGGAGAGGATTAACACAAGGTGATCCACTTTCGCCTTTTCTCTTCCTTATTGTCTCAGAAGCCTTGAATATTATGTTTCAAACTGGTCATGAATTAGGTCACTTAGGGGGGTTTTCCATGAGCTCGAATGGTTTGAAGGTGAGTCATTTGCAATACGTTGATGACACGCTGGTTTTCTTGGATGATTCTACTGAGCAAATGAATTATCTAAGATATTATCTCCTTGGATTCGAAATGGTCTCTGGGCTTTATATCAACTTTGAGAAATGTAGTCTTTTCGGGGTTGCCAACGCGGTGAATGTGGATTCTATGGATGCCATGTTAGGTTCCTGTTTATGGGTAAAAATCGTTTCTACCGATTTCGGTAAATTCGATAGGTGAGTGAGAAACTGGTTCAAACCCTAAACAAATGTGCTGCACGTGAGCACTTTATAGATTCGAGAGATCAATCTGTACAAGTCCGGCCTAAACCAAGAAATGGCCGTTCCACACTTGCTTCGGTCACAAAGTGGAAGAGAAGGGTTGATTTGGGGAGGGAAGCCAAGAAAGGTGTTGAGACCAGAATAATTCTGGGAGAGTAGTATCTCGACTTGTATCAGAAAGTTAAAGCTTGGGAAGCTTGCAAGAGATGAAAGCTTTTGGAAGAGCTTGCAAAGTTGCCTTTCTAAGAGTGTAGTATATTTCTCCTGACCGAGACTTGTTGTCTGGTGGAAATAGGTAAGACCTAATTATACAAGTCGAGATTGAAACGTACTCGGCCTCATGAAGGAAGAGAGTAAAGGGTGAAATAATGGGAGGAGGTAGTAACCGCATGATGTTAATGGGTGAAAACGTTTTCACCGTTATTTCCTCATTTATTTGACCGCTTTATTCCTTTTCACGCTTTCTTAATGTGAGCGTAGTGTACGCCTGCAAGTCAGTGACCGCCAAACCAAAACCCTGGAAAGCATCCCCCAGTTTGTGTTGATATCTCGTTGGTTGCACCTTGAGTACAAGTGGCGCTGGTAGTGGCGCGTGTGGCATATGTGCCATTGGCATGTGCGGAATGCCCTTGTTGCGGGTTGTACTTCGAGCGCAAGTGGCAATGCCAGAGATGCTAGTGGCGTGCGTGGCATGTGCCAATGGCATGTGCGGAATGCCTTGGTGGTAGGTTGTATGTTGAGTGTAAGTGGCAATGCCAGAGCTGCTAGTGGCGTGTGTGGCATGTGCCAATGGCATGTGCAGAATGCCTTGGTGGTAGGTTGCACGGTTTGCAAGTTAGGCTACCAGCGTGTGTGTTTGGCATGTGCCAATGGCATGTGCGGAATACCTTGGTGGTAGGTTGCACAGTTTGCAAGTTAAGCTACCAGCGTGTGTGTTTGGCATGTGCCAATGGCATGTGCGGAATGCCTTGGTGGTAGGTTGCACGGTTTGCAAGTTAGGCTACCAGCGTGTGTGTTTGGCATGTGCCAATGGCATGCGTGGCCATTAGGGCTGTGTCCTTGGTAGGAAAACCTACCAGCGAGCATGTTGGCATGTGCCAATGGCATGCGTGGCCGTTAGGGCCGTGGCCTTGGTAGGAAAAGCTACCGGCCGAGCATGTTGGCATGTGCCAATGGCATGCGTGGCCGACTTGGCCTAGGTTGCATGGTTTGTAAGCCTAGGGCGCTATATTTGGCATGAGCCAATGGCATAGTGGCTTGAAATATGGCTTGTGGTACGTGTTGGCATGTGCCAATGGCACGTACGGCCATGTTGACCTAGTTGCACGTGTTGCAAGCCTAGGGCGCTATATTTGGCATGCGCCAATGGCATAGCGGCTTGGAAATATGGCTTGTGGTACGCGTTGGCATGTGCCAATGGCACGTACGGCCATGTTGACCTAGTTGTATGTTTTGCAAGCCTAGGGCGCTATATTTGGCATGCGCCAATGGCATGGCGGCTTGGAAATGTGGCTTGTGGTACGCGTTGGCATGTGCCAATGGCACGTACGGCCATGTTGACCTAGTTGCACGTTTTGCAAGCCTAGGGCGCTATATTTGGCATGCGCCAATGGCATAGCGGCTTGGAAATATGGCTTGTGGTACGCGTTGGCATGTGCCAATGGCACGTACGGCCATGTTGACCTAGTTGCACGTTTTGCAAGCCTAGGGCCCTATATTTGGCATGCGCCAATGGCATAGCGGCTTAGTTTGGCATGGTTGCCAATGAGTGCGATAGGTAGTTTGGTTTTGGCGTCGCTGCCATGGTGCGCAGTGTGCGGCTTGGTTTTGGCGTTATTGCAGTGGCGCGCAGGGTGCGACTTGGTTTGGCACTGTTGCCATGGTGCGCATGTGCGGCTTGGTTTGGCATTGTTGCCATGGTGCGCAGTGTGCGCCTTGGTTTGGCATTGTTGCCATGGTGCGCAGTGTGCGGCTTGGTTTGGCATTGTTGCCATGGTGCACACTGTGCAGCTTGGTTTGGCATTGTTGCCATGGTACGCAGTGTGCGACTTGGTTTGGCATTGTTGCCATGGTGCGCAGTGTGCGGCTTGGTTTGGCGTTGTTTCCATGGTGCGCAGTGTGCGGCTTGGTTTGGCATTGTTGCCATGGAGCGCAGTGTGCGGCTTGGTTTTGGAATTAGGGTTCTGTGTCGAAATGCTCTTAGTTAATGTGTTGCGGGTAACACTAGGTCATGGGGTTTTACGATTTTACCCTTGTTTAAAAACCACCATCAACATTAAGTCCCCGCTTAGCTCGAACAGGGGCTTTGTTGCGAGGTAAGCATAAGATGGTGACAGACTATCAACAAGAAACCGTAAAGAGAATTGAGGGGCTTGTCCGACCTTTTATAAATAGGATTTGGAATCCTTGCCTCCGAGAGTTTTGCACAAATCGGGAGGTCGGCACAATTGGTGGGGCCAAAGTGCATCTTGGGCGACGTTTGGAAGTTGGCGTGAGTTGGGAACCGAGTGTGTCTTTGTGGGGCCGGGTGCAATGTGGAAGCTGCGGCGTGCTTGCGGCGTGACTTGGGAAATTGCGCAGTGCTGGTTTGGTGGGGGTAGCGCAATGTGGAAGTCTGTGCGTGCTTGCCGGCGTGACCGATGTAAACAAGGAGGGAGTTTCTTCGATAGCAAAGTTTCCTTATCTTGCTTTCCTTCACGTGCGGCTTCAATTAGGAATTATTTATGCTAAAATCTGGAAGCGTTATGTCCCTCATTGCTTCCTTTCCCTTTTTTTAAGATTCCGTATTTATACCCAAAATAATTGCATCGTCTCCTCGTTTGAGAAAAGGGTTCTTCTTGTCGAGTTTCTTTCTTTGTCATGTCGCACAGAGATGAATCATCTCCTAACCAGCCAAGTTCTCCAAGTGAAGGCGCGAGGTCTAATTCTTGCAAAAGCACCCCAACCAGGGTTATTCGGGCTAAGAAGATCATACCGTGATGGGACCCCAACCAGGGTTATTCTTCTCTGCTCGCGTTATCTTATTTTACATGTGCATAGATATGGTAGAACTGGGTCATCATTTTTATCTTTTGCAGTGTGTGATGGGACCCTCTAGGGATGGCTGCGCCTTTAACTCTTCGGAGAAGGATTTCAGACTTGGTGAAGATCGGTTTTCTTCTCTTGAGGAGGCATTGGTTGGGACTGAATCTCCGTTCCACGAAGCTAGTGAAATCATTAAGGACCTCCCTTCCATCTATCCCCACGAAGAACAGGTGCATATTCATACTTTCTTGGGCTCAGTGAGCATGGAGGAGTGCGCCATGACTCTTGACCCTGATGTGGATGAATCAAAAAACTTTCTCTGAAGTGTCGTTGAGAAAACCTTTGAAGGATCATATGATGGCAGCGAAATAGCCTTTGAAGTTGATGCCAAAGGTGTTGTTGGTGATAACAGGAGGGGTTATGGTGGCGTATCTTTGGAATAGTCGTCGGGGAGGACATCGTCTGCTTGTTGTGGTCGCTTCGGGATGGGATGTTGAGGTTGTTGTTGCTAAAACCGTTGAATGGAACCTTTGTTGCCCGAAGGATTCTTTGGGGGAAGTGTTTGAAGATAGCTTTGCCCGAGGGGACTTGTGCTCCATCCTTCGAGGGCTAGTTCCTCCCTTTTGTTATTTCGTTAGTTCGCTTAGTTCCCTTGATGCCTCTTTTTTTTTTTTTTTTTTTGGTAAACTCATCTTTTCCTTCTTCTTCATCGTAAAACATTTTGCTTCATATATATTTTTTGGAAGAGATGGCTCTGGAGTGGTTTTGTGGGTTTATCTGATGTATTTTCTCGATATCTGGAGAATTTGCTTGGAAAGAGATGTATATTTATTTTTTTTTGACGGGAAGGGAATCCCCAGGGAGAAATACAAACGGTGTATTCATCTTGGGAAGTACAACTACTAAGAGGAATTGTTAAAGGGAATACTTGAAAAAGAAAAGGAGTAAATGGGAAGTACAAATTTCCCCTTTTTTTATGGATTGGATTCCTTGAGCCATCGCGAGTGAATTATCACGCCGAGGTGTGATCGCATTGATGAGCTTGCATTATCTTCCCAAAAGGGTATCCGCAACCAGATACGGCTCGTCTTCTCCTTCACTGGGCAAATCCATTTTTACTGTCATCTTCCCAACTTGAAACGTGCTTCCTTTGACCACTATATCTCCAATTGAAAACGGGTTTAGACGTCGTGCGACCGTTTGAGTCTTGGCTTCGTTGGCTTCAATAGAAGTTTCCAAGCTTCTTGCAAAGTGTTCAAATGGTCGACCTCCCATTCGCATTTCTTGACAGCGTTCGTGCGCATCGCGCGAGTCCCCATGACCGAAAGGGGGAAGGAAAGACTGGTTGCGAAAAAGGTTGCTTGGTCAGACTTACTTGCATTTGAAAACCATGAGCTAGCGCCAACGGGTCTTCTCCGGATGTCCTGGGTTTCTTCGCAGTTTGTTGATGCGATAACCAGTGGGATGATTTGTTGGAATTTCCTTCGGGCGTGGACGTTGGCGGAGGGCGCACATCCAATTTCGCTTTGTTGTCGAGCACCCATAAATGTCCCAATATCATGTCGTGATCAAGTTCTTTGACAATATGGAATTTGCTATGTGTTATAGCGTCTCCCATCTTGATCTCTAAGTTGATGTAGCCATGCGCGTTCAAAGCTTCTCCTCTCAAGTCCTTAATCACGGACGGGAATAGGTAGCATCTTGTTTTGTAAATCCCTGCTGCCTTCGGTGTCTTGAAAGTAATGATGTTGTGGTAGGAGGCCGTGTCGATGAGCGTGTCGTCAAATTCGTTACCTCTTAAACGGACGTGGTCAGCAGTCCCCGTTCTCCGCTCGCCCGTTTGGGAAGCTTGGGCCCTTGGCGTGGATTCCAAGTAGAGAAAAAGCCGTTTGCCGGATATAACACGATTGAGAGTGCGAAAATATCTTGGCGCCCGAACCTTGGAAAGATAGAGAATTTCGCATACATGTCGCATCATGGATTGTACGGTCTCGTGTACGGAGTCCCCGGAGGAACCGCAGTTTCTTATTGGTAGTGGGTCTCGATGCACTCTTTCGTCTCCTAGTTGGAGTTCTCCCGCTTCTATCCTTTCTTTGAAAATATGCTTGATCTGTTGCAATCGCTAGTCGGGTGGTGAACGAACCCGTGGTAATGGAAGTATTTGGGGTTCGCCATCTCACCTCGCCAGGCCGTCGAGCGGTGGCAATCTGATGACATCATCTTGAACCAGGGCTTCTAGGAGGTCAATCACCTCCTCGATGGGGAATGGGAAATCAAGGGTATTTCCTTCGGTCTCACGATCTTGCATGGGAGTTTTAGTGACGATCTTCCGTTGCGAGGGTTCCGTTGTGCGGGCGCTTCACGTTTCTACTGGTGGCTCGTAGTTGCGGCTTTCCTTTTTCCCCTTTCGTTTACTATGTTCACGGAGGATGAGCCGCATTAAATTGTTTGTTGATGAGGCGTCTACTCCCGCGGGTTTCGCGCGCGTCTTCGGTTCGAGTTGGCCTAGTTCTTTCTAGTAATGCTGGTGCTGTTGTTGCAGATCATTTGGCGGCTTCATGGAGTTCGGAGAACGTTTGGAAACGCAAGTTTTCTAGCAGGGCGCGGTAGATTGGAACCATACCATTGATGCATGCGTTCACCAATTGTTGCTCGGTAAAATTTGGGTCGTGACAGTTGAGTGCTTGAACCCTGAACCTTTTGACGAAATCATTCGGATGTTCGTTATCCCACTGGTACATTCTTCCGAGGTCCGAAAAGGTAACTTGTTCAGACACGAAGAAGTATTTCTTGAAACGCAGTGACCATGCTACTCCAGCTTGGGAATGTTTGCTTGGTGGGATGCTATTGTACCATGTATACGCCCTTCCAGTAAGTGATTTTGAGAATTCCCTTAAACGAAGAACGTGATTATATTCATGTTCACCTAGGGATTCCAGGAAACGAGAAACATGCTCACGTGCATTCCTTTTGTACCATCGTACGGGGTAAATTGAGGAGAAGAGTACCCCCTTGGGAGAGGGATTCTCGTATTTCGGATGGGTAAGGGGGTTGGTGATGATGCACGTCCAACTCATCATTCTTGATTCGGTTGCGGAGAGGAGTTGTTCCAAATCTTCTCTCGTGACAAAGTTGGGTGGCTGATTTCTTTCCAATGGGATTCTAATGCTAGTTTCCTCATCCATGGAGGCGTGCTCCGCCAAGGTGCTGGCGTCGGGGTTGTTGGAGACGTTCCTAAATGGCTCGGAGGGAGCAACTCACGTGGTAGTCGTTTCGTCGTGGTCTTGAGAAAGATGAGTACCTCCTTACGTGTTGAAACCATATCCGTCCCCAGGCTCGCGGGCATCTCTTGTCGTTCCATCGGATCAGCTGATGGTGACGTAAGGGAGACTTCCTCTTGTCCCTCCTAGGTTTCTCGTCCGTTGGCGGGGTAGTTGGGATCTTGGTCGTGGACGGAGGCGCCAAGCTAGACGAAGCATTTAGGGTCGTGGCGGGCTCTAGCCCCGGTGATCTGGTGGCGCGACACCCGAAAAGATATTTTCGTTGCCGTGATTAGAGGGTTGTGCAGAGACGCTAGAGGAGGCGGCTGCCGCCCCGGGTGATTGTCGGTGTTACACTTGAGGAGTGCATTCGATGTTGTCGTTGTCACACTGTGACGTAACAACGTTATTGGGAGAGATGCTAACATCGGGAGTGCGTTCTGTGCCGGGTGTTCTCAGCAGCGCTCCGGACCTGAGTTCCACCATGTTGGGATTTTGACGTTCGGAAACGAAATCGGGAGTCGGAGTTGGTATTGTAACCGATAGATCAATCCTCCATTTGTGGTCGCCAATTGTTTATGAGTAAAAATCGTTTCGCGA
The DNA here is from genome assembly GCA_023531295.1 of Papaver armeniacum. Classification (NCBI taxonomy): domain Eukaryota; kingdom Viridiplantae; phylum Streptophyta; class Magnoliopsida; order Ranunculales; family Papaveraceae; genus Papaver; species Papaver armeniacum. The sequence continues at coordinate 878,408 of JAJJWW010018834.1, forward strand.
TTTCGAGTAAATTCGGTAGGTGAGTGAGAAACTGGTTCAAACCCTAAACAAATGTGCTTGCACGTGAGAATTTTATAGATTCGAGAGATCAACTGCACAAGTCCGTCCTAAACCAAGAAATGGCCGTTCAGACTTGCTTCGGTCACAAAGTGGAAAAGAAGGGTTGATTTGGGGAGGAAGCCAAGAAAGGTGTTGAGACCAGAATAATTCCGGGAGAGTAGTATCTCGACTTGTATCGAGAAGTGAAAGCTTGGGAAGCTTGCAAGAGATGAAAGCTTTTGGAAGAGCTTGCAAAGTTGCCTTTCTAAGAGTGTAGTATATTTCTCCGACCGAGACTTGTTGTCCGGGTGGAAATAGGTAAGACCTATTTATACAAGTCGAGATTGAAACGTACCTACTGGCCTCATGAAGGAAAAGAGTAAAGGGTGAAATAATGGGAGGAGGTGGTAACCGCATGGTGTTAATGGGTGAAAACGTTTTCACCATTATTTCCTCATTTATTTGACCGCTTTATTCCTTTTCACGCTTTCTTAATGTGAGCGTAGTGTACGGTGCAAGTCAGACCGCCAAACCAAAACCCCGGAAAGCATCCCCGATTTGTGTTGATATCTCGTTGGTTGCACCTTGAGTGCAAGTGGCGCCGCTAGTGGCGCGTGTGGCATGTGCCATTGGCATGTGCGGAATGCCCTTGTTGCGGGTTGTACTTGAGCGCAAGTGGCAATGCCAGAGCTGCTAGTGGCGTGCGTGGCATGTGCCAATGGCATGTGCGGAATGCCTTGGTGGTAGGTTGTATGTTGAGTGTAAGTGGCAATGCCAGATCTGCTAGTGGCGTGTGTGGCATGTGCCAATGGCATGTGCAGAATGCCTTGGTGGTAGGTTGCACGGTTTGCAAGTTAGGTTACCAGCTTGTGTGTTTGGCATGTGCCAATGGCATGTGCGGAATGCCTTGGTGGTAGGTTGCACAGGTTTGCAAGTTAAGCTACCACGCTTGGTGGTAGGTGTGTGTTTGGCATGTGCCAATGGCATGCGTGGCCATTAGGGCCGTGGCCTTGGTAGGAAAACCTACCAGCGAGCATGTTGGCATGTGCCAATGGCATGCATGGCCGTTAGGGCCATGGCCTTGGTAGGAAAAGCTACCAGCGAGCATGTTGGCATGTGCCAACGGCATGCGTGGCCGACTTGGCCTAGGTTGCATGGTTTGTAAGCCTAGGGCGCTATATTTGGCATGCGCCAATGGCATAGCGGCTTGGAAATATGGCTTGTGGTACGTGTTGGCATGTGCCAATGGCACGTACGGCCATGTTGACCTAGTTGCACGTGTTGCAAGCCTAGGGCGCTATATTTGGCATGCGCCAATGGCATAGCGGCTTGGAAATATGGCTTGTGGTACGCGTTGGCATGTGCCAATGGCACGTCGGCCATGTTGACCTAGTTGTATGTTTTGCAAGCCTAGGCGCTATATTTGGCATGCGCCAATGGCATAGCGGCTTGGAAATATGGCTTGTGGTACGCGTTGGCATGTGCCAATGGCACGACGTCTGCCATGTTGACCTAGTTGCACGTTTTGCAAGCCTAGGGCGCTATATTTGGCATGCGCCAATGGCATAGCGGATTGGAAATATGGCTTGTGGTACGCGTTGGCATGTGCCAATGGCACGACGGCCATGTTGACCTAGTTACACGTTTTGCAAGCCTAGGGCGCTATATTTGGCATGCGCCAATGGCATAGCGGCTTAGTTTGGCATGGTTTCCAATGAGTGCGATAGGTAGTTTGGTTTTGGCGTCGCTGCCATGGTGCGCTTGATGTGCGGCTTGGTTTTGGCGTTGTTGCGATGGCGCCTGTGGTGCGGCTTGGTTTGGCATTGTTGCCATGGCGCGCATGATGTGCGGCTTGGTTTGGCATTGTTGCCATGGTCTGTGATGTGCAGCTTGGTTTGGCATTGTTGCCATGGTGTTGTGTGCGACTTGGTTTGGCATTGTTGCCATGGTGCGTGATGTAGGCGGCTTGGTTTGGCATTGTTGCCATGGTGCGCAAGATGTGCGGCTTGGTTTGGCATTGTTGCCATGGTGGTGCAGCATGTGCGACTTGGTTTGGCATTGTTGCCATGGTGCTGATGCAGCGGCTTGGTTTAGCATTGTTGCCATGGTGCGCAGTGTGCGCGCTTGGTTTGGCATTGTTGCCATGGAGCGCGAGTGTGCGGCTTGGTTTTGGAATTAGGTTACGTGTCGAAAACCCTAATCTGGTATTTTGAAAAATACCCCTATTAATTATTTACACCTGAGTTAAATGCTCTTAGTTAATGTGTTGCGGGTAACACTAGGTCATGGGGTTTTACGATTTTACCCCTTGTTTAAAAACCACCATCAACAGTTGCAAAACAGAATCTTTTCCATCGGGTTACCTAGGTTTGCCTTTAGGGGATTCTTCGTATACTACACAAAAATGGGAAGAGATAATAGAAAGGTGTAAATCAAGACTGTGCTCATGGAAGAGATCTAGCCTCAGCAAAGCCGAAAAATTAACACTCATAAAGAGCGTTCTGGCCAGCATACCTATTTACATGCTTTCTCTTTTTATTGCGCCATCTAAGGTGATCAAATCTATCGAAAGGATGATTAGGAATTTCTTATAGGATGCTTCAGACTCAAAGAAAAGTCATCACTATGTGTCGTGGAAAATTTTCCGCACTCCTTTGAAAAAAGGGGGGCTAGGTATTAAATCTATAAAGAGCATGAACAAAGCATTACTCTCCAAATGGTGGTGGCATTTCAACAAAGAGAAGACTGCACTTTGGAGGAAGGCTATGGTGACAAAATATGGTTCTCCTAATTGTGATAGAGAAACTAAGAAGCCTAAAGGGACTAACAGCTGCGGAGTTTGGAAAGGTATTTTCTCTCAACTAAAAGCTTTTAATCAAGGTTCAACTATTATTGTTGGAAACGGAAATACAACAAGGTTCTGGGAGGATAAATGGGCTGGTGATCTGTCGTTTAAAGACAAATTTCCTAGCATATACGCGATAACAGAATCCAAGTATTGTACGGTTCAACATTGTGTTGAGAGAATCTCTATTGGAGGAGTTGGAACCTTGGCTTGTCAAGAAGATCGTATCAACATCAAATCAATGAGGTCTGTTCTTTATTATCTCTGATTGAAGAGAAGGTGCTTAGCAACACTACTGAAGACTCCCTTTCTTGGCCGTTTGACAAAAATGGGCTTTTTTCGGTTAGGTCAGCTTACTCTTGGTTTGAAATAGAACATGAGATGGCGACTCTTAATCTTAGCGTTTGGTCTAGATCTTGGCCACACAAAGTAGGTTTTTTCTTATGGCAGGTATATCATAAAAAGATGGCAACCATGGACACCCTCCGTAAGAAAAGAACTGTGATAGTCAATGGTTGTTTATTGTGCTGCAAGACAGAAGAAACTGCTCCTCACTTACTGCTTCATTGTCCGACGGGTTGCGGAGATATGGAACTACTTCATATCATATGTGAGAATAGAGTGGGTGATGCCGAATTGCATCGATTTAATCATCAAAGGTTGGAAGGTAAAACACTTATCTTTAACGGGTAAAGTGTTGTGGCATTTGCTTCCGTGTGGCCATCACTTGGACAATATGGAAGAGTAGGAATGATTTGGTCTTTAATGTTTGTCAACTTCAAACGCAACAAGTAATCGAGAAAGGTAAAACTCCAAGTCTATCAGTGGTGTAGGAATGAGGAAGCTCTTAAAGGAATATCGGAGAATACTATAACATCAAACTGGGGTCATTTTTTTGCTTTGTAATCTTTTCCATTTCGTTGTTTTTGGCTTTCGTGGTAGTGTTAGTCTAGGTCTTTCCTTGTTCCTAGCAATTGTGGTTTCCTTAAGGGGTGTCATTGCTTGTAAGGCAGCGGTGGTTGTTGTTGCTTACTTCCTATAAGCCTTTTCTATCAATATATTCTTACATTTGCGGATGAAGAAAAAAAAAAAAAAAAAAAAAAAAAACAGACAACTCTACCTTCAAACAATGTGCCGGTAATATACTTTTCACGACTGTTTTCATTTTTGTACGCTTGTTCATTGTGAACTCAATTGTACATCTCATGTTTCGAAGATACATGGTCATTTAACTAATTTTAATTTTTAATATAATAGCAATGGTATACGGGAGGTAGTGGAGGCTACAATACTACAAGCAATTATCAACAACGTTCCAATGGCATGGTTAACAACTTCTTACAGGTACAGTTGATTAATTTGCAAAGGGGGTCCGTATCTTCTGTGCCATTGCAAGCATTTAAAAAGGAAATTTCTCTAACAGGAAAGGGTGGATTTAAGGAAATGCATTCCTATTTGCTTCTTTCCATGAGAAAAGGAAACACGCTACAATTGGGGCATAGCGGCATTTTGGAAAGAGCAGTAGATAAGGAAATCGAATCCGGAACAAGATTTTTAAGGAAACATGCTGAATTCTAGTCTAAGTATAGTCTATATATAGTTTCCACCGCAGCATGTATTGTCTCATAAGTCATTCCTCATCAGATTTTCCCTAAACTTGCAGAAAGTATTGTCTCATAAGTCATTGCTCATCAGATTTTCCCTATACTTGCAGAAACAATGGGAGTTCGTAGCTTATCATCATCCATGCTCTTATTATCACTTTTTGTTCTTTCTGTTGCAGCAGTTTCTGTCTCTGCTGCAGATGCCGATTTGATTGACAAAATCTGCCGATATTCAACATCCGGTGGCTTTTGTAATGACACTCTGACTGAGGATCCAAGAACTGCAGCAGCAGATATCCAAGGGCTTAGCGTTATAAGTGTTTCCATTACAATTGGAATGGTTCAAGAGACTTCCGATAAGATTACAGAGTTACTGAAGCATGAAAACGATACTGTAGTGAATGAACGCTTGACTTCATGTCAGGGAAACTATGCTAATGTATACTCGAAGTTTCAACAAGCTTGGAATGCTGCACTCGCGAAGTCTTATTACGATGTTTTGGATTTGGCGAGAGATGGATGGTCCGAGGGTTCGGCTTGCCAGAACGGGTTTAGATTATCGGAGCCTATTCGTAAATCACCATTAAGTGACAGAACTGCTTTGTTGCTCGAACATTACGAACTTATTGAACTTGTTATTCAACAGATCGTCAGCCCAAGTTAGAAGACAGATTTATCCAATCCGATAGCAGCATATATTTATGCATTTTTCAACAGTTTCGATTCAAGTTTCGTAGGATCTTTTTTCTTTCTTTATAATTTCATATATGTTTAACTTGGTATAAATTTCAATGACATCTACGCCCGAGTTTTTTACAACTATACATACTGCCCAATATTTTTTATATGACTGAGTAATTTTTAATACAACCGGGATGTAACACATGCTTGCGACCATATTGAGAATAATCTACCTAGCCATAAATCAGTTATAATGGGTTTTTCCCTAATTTTACCCGGTTACCGCTAAGAGTTATCATTTTCCTAGCCGAAAACATTATATCGGCTTGGTTTTAAGTAAGGTCATGGTTGTGAATATGACTAAATACCTTAAAATGTTCTTCCTTTTCACAACAATTTGCTTGACCTATTATATAATATTCATCGACCTCAAAATTTTCACCTTGAAATAGTATTTTTTGTTGAGTGAATCAAGTTTTGGATTTTCCAACAACAAAATCCTTTTTTTTGCTTTTTACTTCTTTCCTCCAATTTTTCTATTACGAAATATAAATAAGAAGCATAATTCTAATCTAGTGACTAAAACTAAATTAACTAACCTAATTAAAACATATAAAATAAATAATTAAGGATAACTTATTCATTGTAAAAATATTTGGATGTGGGCCTTTTGGAATTACCAATAACCCTATTTTCTCTTACATGACAAGACCGTAGAGCAAGTCCAATAAAACTATGCAAATAAGGTTGTTCGCTAAAAAAATTAAGGATAACTTGCCCACATTTGAGTATTTTGCTAAAAACAAATTTCCTTCTTTTTTGGTTCTATCTTAAAAGTCGAAATCGAACATTTTTTCTTATCGCAAAAGAAAAAAAAAACCTCAATAACATCAAAGGAGTGGGCATAAACCAAACCTCCAAAAAAAAGTAATTAGTTTTTAAAACGATAATAAGGTAGACCCAAGCGATCAAACGCTATATCAAGACTCAAACAAACAAATGGGAATGACCATCAAAATAGTTGCAATCGCCGTTGCTCCATGCTTAGCTAAAAGATCTGCACAACCATTGCGCGCCTCATTACAATCATGAGTATTTTACTATGGAAGAGAGCCAAAATAAAAATAGCATTATGTCAGCACAAAAATATAAGCAAAAAAATTTATGTGGCAACTGGCGAATGGTGGTAATCACTAATAACGCTCATTTAGACAGAGGCTCAATAATGCATAATCTTGAATTTTGGTTGTCTATTTAGACAGGTTAAATTCCGGCTCCAAAATAATCTTCCACACGTATATCCTTATTTATCATATATCCATGTACCGCGAATATTAAACTAAAATATTTTACTCCATTATCAAAAATTGAAAACAGAAAAAATAATTAACGTTTTAGGAAGTAAAAGAATCGGTTATCAATAATGGAAAATATAAGTTCTTCTTGTAATATAGAATAAGAGGAGAAGAAGACACAAAGTAAGGGGAGAAAAGAAGAGAGATTTCTTATTCATGTATGTAGAATACAAGAGATTAGGCCTCTATTTATATAGATAGAAGACTTGGTGTCCAAGATATGTAAACCCTAAACATAGACACGAAGGGCATCTTAGTAAATAAACAATAGTTTATAACACTCCCTTGATGACCACTGTGGCTAAGTCATTACAAGCATACCGGGGAAAACTCAAAGAGAAAAAAACTGAAATTGCATAAGCATGTAAAAACTCAAAACAGTGTTGGACACATGATTTTGCCTCATTAAAACCTTGACAAGGAAAACCCGGTGGGACAAAACCTTGACGAAGGAAAAAAGAGTACAACGCGATAAAGTCCGGTGAATGCACCTTAATTTGATGATGGCGCTCCCCGATAAATACTTGATCAATTGGCGTGCAAATCTTTGAGTCGAGACTTTCCAATTTTGAAGAACGAATTTCTTGAATACGAGGAAGAGGATTTGTGCTTTCATGAAGATGTCGGATAGTTGATGAAGTCTTCATTTGTGTTGCACTTGATAATGCCTTCGATTACACTTTTGCGGAGTTTACATTCTTCTTCAACACATTGAGAACTTGTTTCATGGATTGCTAGCTTCGAGATGATTTGCGAAGTTGTTGATGTAATAAAGCCAAGATGTAGATAAATTACCATAAGTGAACAAATCGAATTTGTGGTCATACCTTATGTGGATCGGAATGAATCCAAATTACTAAGGGATTGTTTTCTTGATTTGGCCTAACAAAATGACCTAGTTAATGGTGGGAATCCACCAAATAACAAAAATTATACAACTCCCCCTTGGATGACCACCATGTTGAATTAAATTGCCTCACTAAAAACCTTGCCAGTAAAACCCAATGGGAAAAAATTTGGACAAAGGAAAAGGAGCATTAAAATATCAACATTTTGGAGAAAAACGTCAATGAGATGTTGCCTCGTTAAAACCTTGTCAGGAAAACCACATGGGACAAAACCCGAAGCCAAGGGAAAAGAGTACAACTTTTGACATATTTATCGATGCTAGCTCAACTACATGAGTTTTTCAAAAAAAAAAAAATAAGCATCAAAATAATTAATCTAAATATCTATCTTAAAGAAGAGTTTAAGCTAGCATAATTCTAACTGCAGATTTAAGAAAATAAAAAAATAAATAGAATTTATACTGCCAAAACGTGGATTTTAGTGTTTTTAAGGACTCCTCAAGAGACCTATAAAGCTATCATCATCAAATAATTAATCCGGATTGTTGGTTTTGTACCAAATTTCTAAAAACACATAAAGGATTGTTAAACCTGACATAATCGAGTCAAGTGGCTGCCATAATATAATTTGAATCCTAAAAGGATAACAAATTTGAATATGTTCCCAACCACATTTCTTGTGTAAATGCAATACGAGTCCTTCAAGGACTACCACGCCAAAAGCATCATGCATGGAGAACAAAAATTTATTGAATCAATCCTAGGGTCTGAGAAAAAATATAACCCTCAAATCGTTTTTTCAACGAAGAAATTTCTTGTATAAAGACACAATATGACTACACCAACCTGTAATTAATAGGCTTGGCATTTAAGGTGTTAAGTTTGGATCAAAAATTGCATCAATCGAGAAATTAATCCAACCTAACTTGGATTATATGCCAACCAATCACATATGTCGATTTTCTCTCAGAGGGTTCAAAACCACCATCATTTATTTCAAAGTAGTTACTTTAAAGGAATATTCGACAATATATTAACTAATTACGATCCCACATAATTCTCAAGTGTATGCATATCTTGAAAAAATAATCATAGAATTGTTGGTACCGGGCGCCCACGGCATTATAATCTCCTCATCTTCAAAAAAGGAGATAATTACTTTTAGAATGTGAATCGTGTTTTGGTACACTCAATTGGAGCACTACCGTAGCCTATTATGGAATGCTACTTATTTTACTAGATGTGATTTGGATTTTTCCTCTTAAAGAGGTAAACGCTTATGCAAAAGCAAATATGATATTTCACGCCTAGTCAGTGGCAGCCTTTTTTCAATTTGATCATGATGGCAGAGAAACTGATATAACATTCAAGTTAATTAATACCAACTTTTGCTGGTAGTGTATAGTCTCCCCCTGATTATGGCGGAAATATTTTCATCTTATAAAAACGAAAACAAATTTCGTAAAGTATTATCCGATTAATTCGAGGACATATACTTATAATTTCTGGATGTTAACAATACCAGGTGGGATAGTAGATACTGATTCCAAGAGCCATAAAAAAAAATTATCCCAAAATTGTAATCTACTTGAGATACAAATTGAACATCAACCATGTATTTTATTAGTTACAGGAAAATATACAAATAAAACTCCAAAATAATTTCATGACCTCAAGGATCAACGAGATAATGAACTAAAATGAAATTATGGACACTTCTTTATCAAAAGAAAATTATATCAAGATCGATATAGTCACAACAAGGACTAATGATATAGCTAACAAGCCGGGTGCGCACCCTTTGATCTTTAGTGTCCAATTCCAACTACAAGTGGAACTATTTCAAATTTTGGAGAATATTAAGATGAAAAAATAAAATAAAGATTGTTCAATATCCCTAGGGAATGCAACAATTCTTAATTTCATCGGTGTTTGCAATTCCGAATACCATAATAACGATATCTCATTCTAAAGTCGATAGAGAAACCAATTTCAATTGGCTTATATGATTCTTTTTAAGAAAATAAAGAAATCATAATCGTTAATTAATTTTTGTAGAGCAAACCCAACTTTTTGTTGATGAAGATTTCTCTAGAGGAATAGAAATCAAAAAGAAATTGGCCAAAAATACTTATAATGCCAATTTTACTTCTCATTATAGAGAATTTATGGAGAAATCTAATACCGATTGGTAAAACGATATACCAAAATCATATCGGCGACTTGGAAAAAAATGTCGTTTACTATGGAAAATCCATTGTGTGGTAAAAGAGTGGTTTCGGAAAAGAATAGAAACCAAATACGAATCACATGATCATTGTTCAATGGACAACGATACTAATATGAATTGGTAGGAGGTTTTTCAACCATGCACGTGATTCGTTACCACAAAAGTAATTAGATTTTGGTAACACCAATTTTGATGATTACTGGTTTCATTAAAGGAATAGAAACCGTAAAACCATCTTTTGATGGATTTTCTTTTCCTTTCTCTATATGAAAAGAATTAGAATAAAAGAAAAAATAAAAGGATATTAAACTTATCCCTAAATAAATATACATAAAAAGAGAAAGCTGTATATATATGTAACAAAAATAAAAATAAAAATCAAGACAGAGAAATATAGATCAATTATTATAGCTTACCGATTTGGCACCTTTAGATAATCACGACTAATATATGATAATATATGAGCCTGTTAATATATGACTATTATTGCATAGCCAATTAATTACTCCATAAGTGCTTGGGACACCGTTTACACTTGCAGTCGTAGAGTGTTAATGAAAAGCACCCTATGTATCCAAGTGAGATGAGCTAGGTACATGAAAATACAAAAGAAAACAAAACTAAAGTTAGCTTGACTTGTATATATAATAACTTTAAATTAACCAAGGCGGTTTAAAAAGTAAAAGGAAGGTTAAAGCCATTGAAAAGTATTTTTATGATCTCCATCTTGGTTTTGGTTTTGCTTCAACGGATATTTTAAAAATTTATATGTTCCATGTGATTGTTAGGGTGAGAGCTACGTCGGCGATAACGTCTTATAATATAGAATAAGAGGAGAAGAAGACACAAAGTAAGGGGAGAAAAGAAGAGAGATTTCTTATTCATGTATGTAGAATACAAGAGATTAGGCCTCTATTTATATAGATAGAAGACTTGGTGTCCAAGATATGTGAACCCTAAACATAGACACGAAGGGCATCTTAGTAAATAAACAATAGTTTATAACAGTTCTATTTATCTTTTAATCTAAAAAGTAAAAGAATTTAGCTCATGTAGGTTGAATATAAAACAAAAAACGGAAGAAACAAAAATCCCTTCATCTGTAGATTAAAAAACAAAATCGAAATTACGCTTCTTGGAATTTACGGCCGAACCCCAACAAGTGTAGGTGAAACTAAGCTCCCAAAAAACGGCCATGTCCGGAACCCTGGCATTATACCATCGATCTCAAATTCTTTAGATACCTCAAGGTTAAGATCATATAGATAAGCTGAATAGTTGTAGTCATCAAGATGTAACAAAATCGCCTCATTCTTGAAATACTGTTTCAAGTTCAAATGATGAAGCCCTAAGAGCTTACCGTTGTCAATGGTGAACATTTTAGTCCAAGTATTTTCTACACCATAATCCTTCATCGTCCATACTTCGCGAATATTCTTTTTGAGGTCACTACCAATCACGCAAAGGCAACCTCCCAAATCACACAGTTTTCTAAACTTGTCCGGAAAATGTCCAGGAAGCAAAATATGTTTCACTGTGCCATTGGCAGTATCAAAACAACCAATCTTTTTAGGGGATACATAGTATTTGTCCAACCAATGAAAAATTCCGTTCAAAAACAACATTTTTTTGGAAGGTTTTTCCCATGGGACGTCCATGGTTGTTTTCCATGAACCTAATTTTAACGAATACACATCGACACGAGACCTGGCATTCCCACGGTAATACAGCATGAGTTTATAATCCTCAGTTTTCAAATCATAACCAAACCCATAGCTTTCCGGTCTGTCTCTTCGTAGTCGTTCTGGTGAGGGTATTTTCTTGTAGTCTTTAGTAAACGGATTCAAAATGATAATGTCTTCTTTAGATGATGTGTAGCAAACCAGGCCGTTAGAAGAACCTACAATTTCTTTATTTTCATATTCCAATGGATAAGAAATATGAACAAGCTTGTTATATAATGTTGAGGAATCTGACGATAACGGATCTGACGACAACAAATCGTAATCAAGATAACACATCTTTTTATAAGAATCAATTAGGATACCATTGGTACGATTCTTCAAAGAGAAATGAAGTTGGAGTTTAGCGAAATTAGTGGTTTTCAAAAGTTTGTACCAAGACTTGGAATATTTTCGACCCCACCACTACCCCTAATCTCTTCTTCTTTAACTCCGGTTATCCCAGGATGATGTCTGTAATCAAGTCGCCTAACATTACTCTGCATATTCACCATAATCCATAAAGCAATTAGTATCACCTATAATCCATAAAGCAAAAAAAAAAAAAAAAAAAAAAAAAAACATCGAATACTTTTTCTTTTTAAACAAAATTCATGAACTGTATGTAGTCCCTTAAGTATGCCAGAAAACTGAAAAATAAAAACTTGGTATAGCCAAGTAAGGTCGACATGCTAACAGAAAAAATTTCGAATGCTTTATCTGTGTAGACCTAAGATGTATAGGTATATAATTTGATCTTCATAAAATACAGTCCCATAAGTAGGCTAGAATTTCTACATATCGAAGGACAATATCGCTTCACCGGATAGGGTTTACAGGAAGTGATTTCTTGTTAGTTAGGTTCAAACAAATTATTACTCGATCTAGCTAGTAAATAAAACAAAAATTGGGTGTATGGAGGTTATACCATTCTTGTTCTTCAATAAAGTGTCTCGATATTCAACGTACGAGTGAGTTCATATGATCGATCAGAGTAGTTTTCGAGTCCTAGGGTTAGAGTAGGTTATCGTGCTTTTATATCTTTTTTTTTTTAATATAATATCCCATTATTCAAAATTGTTTCAGCCCTAAAAAAAGAACCTCTTCTCTAAATTTGGTTAAACGCAAGCGGCTTTCTTGCGGCCTCCTTTTATATAAATACTACTGCCAGCCGGGTTCCGAGGCCACGATTGTCGTGGCTCTTGTTGGATTACGAAACCCTAGCTGGCTATACGTTCAACAAGAAGAATCAGAAGACAATAAGCTATCTTTATTGATGGAGAATTTGAATTCAGATATCATGTTAGAAATAATATCTCGATTACCCAAAACCAACACAAGTTACAAAACCGTCTTACAATGCAGAGAAGTATGCAAACTATGGAGGGATCTCTTGGGAAAACCAAAGACGGGTATGCTTTTCCTGATTAGTTCAGAAAATTACAGCGATTGCAAACTCTACTATAGAGAAGGATCTTCTGAGATGATTAGTCTGAATTGTATGAAAGAACCACAAGATTTTTACAAGATGCTTACAGAGATAAGCAATATAAATACTGGTGCTTGGTCCTTCAGCTTTGTTGGTACTTGCAATGGTTTGGTATGTTACGTAATTTTAGGGTTTATATATATTCACGATCCTATCACTGGTGAACTTATTCGTATTCCCAAAAAGGGTTCAGAGTATAACACCGACCCTGTTGGATTCGGTTATTGTCATTCCACTAATACATACAAAATTGTTAGGATTGGTCAATGTACTGCAAATGGCAAGAGAAGCGTCAAAGTTTACACTCTTGGTGAAGGAAATGGGTGGAGACACAAACCACAAGTTACCTATATGTTATACGGATCGGGTGTTTATTCTAATGGGGCTGTCCATTGGTTAAATACAAGATCTAACTGTGATATTGTAGCCTTTGATTTAACTGATGAAACATTTCGATCTATCCCACCACCACCTTGTCAACCCAATTATCATATGGACGTTGATCTCGGGTGGTGTGGAGGGAATCTGCATCTGTGTCATTTTTACAGAAACCAAGGGGAAGGTATGATGGATATATGGGTATACGAGAAGAAAAATATGAACAACTGCACCAACTTTAACTCTTTTACATGGATTAGGAGGTTCAGCAAAAAATGGGATAATTGCTTAACTCGCTTATTGTCCCGAACAGACAGTGAAATTTTGCTATGGCAGAATCACGTTCTCTCTTGTTATGACCCTGCAACTTATAAGAAAATATGGTATTCTGAAGATGCAGAAGAGACTGTTTGTGAAGCAATTCCTCATATGCATAGCCTTGTTTCGTTGAAAGATCTTGGAGAAGAGCGAGTTGATAGTTTACTGCTTCCAAAAAAGATAGCAACTCGGTGAATGCTACATAAAGTCGAAATTAAATAGTAGGCATCATGATGATCCAAAATCGGACCATTCCCTAATGTTTTTTTTTATCATTTCTTTACAAGGAGGCATCGAGACTAGTAGGCTGTTTAAACCATTTGAACTTGCAGTGAAGAATAGTACGTAGATCTGACTATTGCTTAAATCTCTTGTTTTTATTTTTTGTTTTGGTATATGGTTATCTTCTTTTCTTGCTGCAGTCCTCTCTGTACCTATAAATCTTCTTTTTTACGTTCAAAAAAGGAAATCTTTCTTGTCGTGGGCGGTGGGACAGAATGCGTTTCATCATTTGTTTTGCTCCAATAATATCACCAGCAGGTGTCTAATCGTGTCTTTTGACACAGGGGTAACGCAATGACCCTGTTTGCTGAACCTACTTCAGTTGCTTGTGATCATATACGAAATTAAATAGTGATGATCCAAAATCGGATCATTCTCGTGCAAGTCCACATGCCGAAGTGCACCTTTGTCAACAGTGAAATTTTATTCCAAGACTCTGATACACCATATTCCTGCATCGTCCATACTTCCCCAACGTTCCGTCCAACATTCCTAGCAATTAGGCAAAGCAACCTCCCAAAAGACGCACTTGTGCTTTCCTAATCTTGTGTTGTGGTAGAAGAATATGTTTCACTGTCGCATTGTCAATATAAAAACACCTCACATCTTTGGGGCTTCTGAGGCATGTTTCCACCCAATGACCCAATTTAAAAATCCTTTGAAAAACAGTAACCTGTGGTATAAGGTCCTTCAAATGGGATGTTCGTGATTGTTTTCCATGAATTTAATTTAATGAATAGACAGGGACATGACGACCGTAAGAGGAAGATTGTAATTTCCAAGAAGAACATAAACGACCGTAAGGGACATGAACTAAGAAGAAACACGCTACTGTTGGTCTGTGAAGAGGTATGACGTGTATTTCAATGTTTTCCAGTGAGATTGTCAGAAATTTCCTGCTTCCTCCTTGGAATTAATTGTATAACCGATTTTCGTTCGGTAATCTTTTGCAAAAGAGTTTATCGCAGATTAATAACATAAAATCTCAAGTATCGTCAGGTTCATTTCCATCATCTTAGCAAAGTTAACTACGGATACTGTTCAGGTTTGAAAGAATTAGCATAGGATGCCAAACGAGAAAGAATGTAGATTAATTAATTAATGAGTTTTAGAAAAACAGAAGAAGGAAAAATTCCACCGTCTACCAAAAGAAAATACAAATAATCCTAAAAAGTTTCAAGTTTTGTTGTCAATTATTCTTCAATATATCCAACTGCCTCCCCAAACAAGTATTACGATTAGGCGAAACCAAGCTCCCAAAAAACGCGCATGTGTGCCGCCCTGGCATAATACCATCGATCTCAAGTTCTCTACATACTTCATGTTTGAGATCATATAAATATGTTGATCTATATTCACCATGATGAACCAAAATCGCATCATTCTTTAAAGTTTGTCTCAAATCCAAATGCCGAAGCCCTAAAAGCTTGCCGTTATCAATGGTGAAAATTTTAATCCACGAGTCTGCTACACCATAATCCTTCTTCATCGTCCATACTTCCCTAATGTTGTTTTCAAGATAACTAGCAATTACGCAAAGGAAACCTCCCAAAACACACAGTTGTGTTGCTATATGCTTGTATGGAAAATGTTTGGGCAGCAGAATATGTTTCAGTGTCTCATTGGCAATATCAAAATAACCCATCTCTTTGGGAGCTCCTAAGAAAACTTCTACCCAATAAAAATATCCATTACAAAACATTATTTTTGTGCTAGGAGATCCATGGCCGATGTTCTTGATTGTTTCCCATGAATTTAGTTTTAATGAATAGACATAGAAATTAGTGCAAGGATACCCTAAAAAATATACCATGAGTTTGTAATCCTCAGTTTTCAAATCATAACCAAACCCATAACTATAGCCTCCGGTGACTCGTTGTGGTGCTGTGGGTATTTTCTTGTAGTCCCTAGTAAAAGGATTCAAAATGATAATGTCTTCCTTGGATGATCTATAGCAAACCATACCGTGACAAGAACCTAAAAATTCTTTCTTTTTATATTCCAAGGGATAAGCAATATGAACAAGCTTGTTACACAATGTTGTTGATGAATTTGATGATAATGAATCGTAATCAAGATAACCTATCTTTTTCGAAGAGTCAATTAGGATACCATCCTTACGATTCTTCAAAGAGTAATCAAGTTGGAGTTTAGCGAAATTAACGGTACTGAAAAGACCGTTCCAAGACTTGCATACGCACCTGAATCTTAAAAGAGACTTTACTGGTAACATTGTTAGAATGTCAAAGATGATGTCTTCCGGAATATTTGCACCATTTGAAATATTGTCACTGCCACCAGTATCTCTAATCTTCCTCTTCTTTCTCATATTTTTCTTTAGTTTCCCTTTGTTGCTGTTGTTGTGGTTGCACACGACATTCATAGCACTCAACTTAATAGGGTTAGTAGTACCCTCTTTCACTCTGGTTGTCCCATGTCCGTAATCATGTGGCTGTACATTACTCTGCATTACAAGACATTCGTACATAAAGAGAAGTTAATCCCACCTGAAAAACACAGCGACTCATGTTTCTATGTATCGAATTAAGATGCATAACTCATGAAATACAGTCCCTAATACTGGAAAATATAAATACTGTATAGCGAACTAACGTCAACTATTGGTTGTAGCGATACCAATTTCAGAAGACATACGATGGAAATCTTTAGATGTAGCTATAAATATGCAAAACAGAGGATCAAGCAGGAGATGTAGCAACATACCATCGTTTTTCTTCACCGATTATTGATTAAATTAGGGTATTTTGTAGCATTAGGTTTAGGGTTCATGCTGTTTACACCTTAGAATCCTCCGATTAACTTAAAAATTAAAAGAGAGGAATTTATACAACGTGCCAGATGGATCCAAAAACCAATGACTACTTTGCCAGGTATCTCTCTTCGTGCTACGGGCCAGGTAACATATATAGTACCGTTCAGATGTCAGGCCCAGCTTCATCCTTAAAGTTACAGGCACTTCTATAAAGCAAGGCTACAACAGTACAACTACCAGATCCAGGAAAATGTTTTACTATCGAAAGCTAGCTAGCTGGAGGAAGAGAAAAATTACAACTTTCAAACAGACTTATCAGAAATGAGAGAACGCGAGAGACCTCTGAGAAATTGAAGCACAAAAACAAAAATATCCAGGTTATCATACATGTAATTCAATGTTCTCTAAAGTGAGATATTCAGAAACTACAGGAACTCCATAAAACTTATTCTCTGCTTCCTCCTTGGAATTGTATAACCATTTCTCCGTTTCGAAAAAACTATTGAAAAGAGTTTATCACAGATCAATAATATAAAAGTTCAAATATCTTCAGTTTGGTTTCCATCATCTTAGCAAAGTTAACTATGAAACCGTTCAGGTTGAAAATTCCTGTATATCCTTTTTTTCTGGGTCTCTGACAGGTCTTGTCAGGGAATACGAATGACCAGGCTTACGACATCTCACGATCTTCTAATCGCTACTAGTTATGACGCCTTCTTGATTCATAGGCTCCCTTGATAGCATCCCAAAATGCAGGTATAGCAACATCTGTAGGTACTTCTTTAAACGATGGGAGATAGTTTACGTCCACAATAAAATGGTCTCTAGTGCCTTCTTGAATCTGAAACTCAGAAAATAAAGAAAAAATATCAAGACAAAAGCAAAGAATGGTATCCATGTAATGGAGGTGAAAAAACCCAGACTTCGTACGAGCTATTGGTGCAAACACATAAGGTCAACAGCTGTTCAATGAATCGTTTAGGAATCAACTAATACTGAAAGTTAAAAATCAAACACGACAAAGAGTTCCAAGGAATTCCGTCGAAAAGGGTATTATGCACAAAATTGGGAAGTATTGTAGAATAGACATCGAGACGAGATCTGTCGTTCCCACAATAATACAGCATGAGTTTATAATCCTCAGTTTTCAAATCATAACCAAACCCATACCCGTCCGGTCTGTCGTCTTGTAGTCGTTCTGGTGTGGGTATTTTCCTGTAGTCTTTAGTAAACGGATTCAAAATGATAATGTCTTCGTTAGATGATTCGTAGCAAACCAGGCCGTTAGAAGAACGTAGCTACAATTTCTTTCTTTTCATATTCCAATGGATAAGCAATATGAACAAGCTTGTTATATAATGTTGAGGAATCTGACGGTAATGGATCTGACGACAACAAATCGTAATCAAGATAACACATCTTTTTATAAGAATCAATTAGGATACCATCGGTACGATTCTTCAAAGAGTAATCAAGTTGGAGTTTAGCGAAATTAGTGGTTTTCAAAAGTTTGTACCAAGACTTGGATACACACCTGAATCTTAAGAGAGACTTAACTGGTAACATTGTCAGGATATCAGTGATGATCTCTTGTGGAAGACTAGCACCAGTTGAAATATTTTCAACCCCACCACTACCCCCAATCTCTTCTTCTTTAACTCCGGTTATCCCAGGATGATGTCTGTAATCAAGTCGCCTAACATTACTCTGCATATTCACCATAATCCATAAAGCAATTAGTATCACCAAAAAAAAAAAAAAAAAACATCGAATACTTTTTCTTTTTAAACAAAATTCATGAACTGTATGTAGTCCCTTAAGTATGCCAGAAAACTGAAAAATAAAAACTTGGTATAGCCAAGTAAGGTCGACATGCTAACAGAAAAAATTTCGAATGCTTTATCTGTGTAGACCTAAGATGTATAGGTATATAATTTGATCTTCATAAAATACAGTCCCATAAGTAGGCTAGAATTTCTACATATCGAAGGACAATATCGCTTCACCGGATAGGGTTTACAGGAAGTGATTTCTTGTTAGTTAGGTTCAAACAAATTATTACTCGATCTAGCTAGTAAATAAAACAAAGATTGGGGCCGGGTATGGAGGTTATACCATTCTTGTTCTTCAATAAAGTGTCTCGATATTCAACGTACGAGTGAGTTCATATGATCGATCAGAGTAGTTTTCGAGTATGTTTCACTGTCGCATTGTCACACCTCACATCTTTGGGGCTTCTGAGGCATGTTTCCACCCAATGACCCAATGTAAAAATCTTTGAAAAACACTAACCTGTGGTATAAGGTCTTTCAAATGGGATGTTCGTGATTGTTTTCCATGAATTTAATTTAATGAATAGGCAGGGACATGACGACCTTACACGCCAAGAGGAAGATTTTAGTTTTCAGGAAGAAGATACACGACGACATTATAAGAACTAAGAAGAAACAGGCTAATTTGCTGTTGATTTGTGAAGAGGTATGACGTGTATTTCAATGTTTTCCAATGAGATTGTCAGAAATTTCCTGCTTCCTCGGAATTAACATAAATTCCATTGTTTTCCAATGAGATTTTCGTTGGGTAATCTTTTGCAAAAGAGTTTATCGCACATTAATAACATAAAATTTCAAGTATCTTCAGGTTCATTTCCATCATCTTAGCATAGTTAACTACGGATACTGTTCATGTTTGAAAATCTGTATACTCTATTTGGTTGCTTGTCGAATAGTAACCAGTTCTTCCCACTGGTACCTGACTTTACATGATTTTAGATTTGTATAAGCATGGTCCAAATATTTTCTCACCTCTTGCCGAGGAGAATGTTAAAAGGTGCTCACATGTTACAACGAATACTAAGGAAACATAGGATGCCAAACGAGAAAGAATGTAGATTAATTAATGAGTTTAAGAAAAACAGAAGAAGGAAAAATTCCACCGTCTACCAATAGAAAATACAAATAATCCTAAAAAGTTTCAAGTTTTGTTGTCAATTATTCTTCAATCCAACTGCCTCCCCAAACAAGTATTACGATTAGGCGAAACCAAGCTCCCAAAAAACGCGCATGTGTGCCACTATGGCATAATACCATCGATCTCAAGTTCTCTACCTACTTCATGTTTGAGATCATATAAATATGTTGATCTATATTCACCATGATGAACAAAAATCGCATCATTCTTTAAAGTTTGTCTCAAGTCCAAATGCCGAAGCCCTAAAAGCTTGCCGTTATCAATGGTGAAAATTTTAATCCACGAGTCTGCTACACCATAATCCTTCATCGTCCATACTTCCCTAATGTTCTTTTCAAGATCACTAGCAATTACGCAAAGGAAACCTCCCAAAACACACAGTGTGAAATATCAGAGAAAAGCTAGAAAAGAGTTGTGTATAGATGATAATGAAAAAATCACAACCAAAGTCAGTTTTTCAGACAGCTTAAATACACTCATTATTACAAGCAATGTCTGACCAATTTACTAAAGACCTTGACTAGTCGGTCAAGTCAAATTGACTTGACCAGAGACCTGAACTGACAGAACATAATTCTCAACAGCCCCCCTCAAGTTGATACTGGCAGCCACAGGAGAAACTTGAACAACACAGATTTACTGACAAGCAAAACCAAAAAACAGCACAGAGCTAATTTGCAGCAGAGAGTTCTTCTTCACAGGAAAAACTTGAAGAATGCTGAGACTCAAGATCTTGAACAGCTACACTTGAAGTATCTCCCAACAGTTGATGAAGTAATGAAAGAAATATAGGTGAACAGAGGCCTTTAGTGAACAAATCAGCAATCTGGTTTTCAGAAGAAATATGATGCAACTTGATAAAGCCTTTGAGTACCAAATCTCTGACCACATGATACTGAACTTCTATGTGTTTAGCCCTGGCATGAAACACAGGATTAGAAGCTAAACAAATTGCAGATGTGTTGTCACAAAACATCTGAATTGGCAAAGTAACTGAAACATGTAATTCCTTAAAGACATTAGAAAGCCATTCTAACTCAGAAGCAGCTACAGATAAACATTTATATTCTGCCTCAGCAGAAGACCTAGAAACAGTGGGTTTCTTCTTGCTAGACCAGCAAATCAGAGAACTACCCATAAAAATTGCATAACCAGATATGGATCTTCTTGTATCTGGACAGCCAGCCCAGTCAGAATCAGTATAAACCTTTAATGAAGAAATATCACCTTTCCTCAGAGTAAGACCAAGACCAATAGTGCCCTTGAGATACCTTAAAATTCTTTTGACTAGCAAAAAATGAACATCAGTGGGAGCATGCATGAACTGAGACACATAATTAACCCCAAAAGCAATATCTGGTCTAGTCATTGTTAAATATTGCAAACTACCAACTAATGTTTTGTATTCAGCTGGATTTTCTAACAGAACACCATCATGAATAGAAGCTCTAGATTCTTTAACAACAGGGGTGTCACAAGGTTTACACTCAAGCATATTTGCTTTGATAAGAAGCTCCAAAGTATATTTCTTCTGGGTTAAAACTAAAAAATCTTCATTTCTTTGAGCTTCAATACCCAAAAAATAACTCAGATTACCTAACTGCTTCATAGCAAACTCTGTACTTAAAGCTTGAACCAACTTTAGTATAAGACTATCAGAACTTCCAGTAAGTATGATATCATCAACATATAACAGAAGAATCATCATTTCAGAAGAATAAGTATAAATGAACATGGAATAGTCACAAACTGATCTGGTAAAGCCAAACTGAAGTAAAAAAGTGCTAAACCTTTCAAACCAAGCTCTAGGTGCTTGCTTAAGACCATAAAGACTCTTCTTAAGTTTACACACATGATTAGGAAACTCTGGATCCACAAAACCTTGTGGTTGAACCATATAAACATCTTCATTTAAGTAACCATGCAAAAATGCATTTGACACATCTAATTGCTGTATTTTCCAACTATTTGTAACAGCTAACACCAAAACAATTCTTACTGTAGTTGATTTTACTACAGGACTAAAGGTTTCACTATAATCAACACCATGTTGTTGATTGTATCCAAGTGCAACTAGTCTTGACTTAAACCTATCCACTTTACCATCTGGCTTAAGTTTAATTCTATACACCCATTTGCAGCCCAAAATATTCATAAAAGGCTCAGGTTTAACTAAGTCCCAAGTATCATTATCCATTAAAGCTGTATGTTCTTCCTTCATGGAGACTTGCCACTTAGGATTTTTCATTGCACTTTTAAATATTTTTGGCTCAGGTGGAATAGTTAACAGGGATGAAAAGGCAACAGGAACAGGATGTCTGATAGAACAATGCATAACATGATCCTGAAAAACTTTTGGTTTGACAACACCTCTCATAGACCTTGTCACAATTGAACTAGAAGTAGGAGCAGATGGAGTAGTTGGAAGTGAATCTTGAACAAGAGGAGATAAAACAAGACCAGTATTATCAGTAGAAGAAGATATAGAAGTAATAGAATCTTTTGAGTAAAAGAATTCATGTTCTGAAAATACCACATTTCTTGAAATATGAACTTTCCTGGATACAGGATCATAACATTTATATCCCTTATGTATAGGACTATATCCTATAAAAACACACTTCTGATTTTGGAGATAGTTTATCCGGTCTTGAGTGACCAAGAAATGGATATCAAATAGTACCAAAAACTCTCAAAAAACTATAGTCTGGTAAAGAATTATGAAGAACCTCAAAAGGAGACTTATTTTGTAAAACAGGAGTTGGAGTTCTGTTTATGAGATAAGTTGCAGTTAAAAATGCATCATACCAAAAAGATTTAGGACAAGATGCATTGAAAAGTAAAGTATTTCCCATCTCAGTTATGTGCCTATGCTTTCTTTCTGCAAGGTCATTTTGTTCAGGAGTTTTGGGACAAGAAATTCTCAAATTAATACCATTGGAAGTAAGATAAGCTCCTAAAGAACCTTTCACAAGTTCACTAGCACCATCTGTTTGAAAAGATTGTATCTTAGTTGAAAACATGTTTTCAGTTAAATTTTTGAAATGAATAAAGCATTTTAAAACATCAGTTTTTAATTCCATTGGATAAATCCAATGAAATCTACTGAAATCATCTACAAATAATATATAGTATCTATATCCTTGCAAAGAGGAAATTGGAGAAGGACCCCATTCATCACAGTGAACTAGAGACAAAGGAGTTAGAGCATGAGATGGAGACAATTGAAAAGGCAATCTTTTGCTTTTAGCAAGTTGACAGGAATGACATAAGGAATTTGATAACTTTGAAGATTGAACAATAATATGTTTTGAAGAATGTAATTGGTTTAAAATTTTTGTTGAAGGATGACCCAACCTATTGTGCCAAATTTCAGGAGAAGCATGAATAACAGACAAAGCATGATGTAGAATTGAAGTAGAAGTGGGATAAAGATTGTTAACTATTTTACCCTTAGCCAAAAGTGCATCAGTAAACAAGTCTCTAATCTCATAACCTGAAGGATCCAACCTAAAATAACACTTATTATCAGAAGTAAACTGTCCAACTGATAAAAGATTATGTTGCATATCAGGCACATGAAGTATATTCTTCAGTTGAAAACTAGTATGTTGAGTATGTAAACTAGAATTTCCAGTTAAAGCAATGGATAAAGACTTACCATTTCCAATTCTGACAGCATCCTTGCCTTTATAAGTAGAAGGATTCTGTAACAATGAGGAATCTCCAGTCATATGAGCTGACGCTCAGAATCTGACAGACCACAATGGTGAGCTTGATGGATCATCATTAATGTGAACTGAATTTGTGTGTTGACTTGCAAAAGCTTGAGGAGCAGTAGAAGTAGAAGCTCCATTATCTGTTTGTTGAGCTTCAGAAACACCAACAAAACTAGAATTTGGTGGAGGATAATATCTAAAATGACACCTACTTGCATAGTGACCCTTTTTTCTGCAACTTTGACAATCAACCTGAGATAGATCAACCCTTACAGAATCACCAGTAGATGCAGAACCACCTCTTGTATCACCATTATTTTGTGAGCCATATGAAGTATTACCACTGTTCTGCCCATTTCTATTCCCATTTCCTCTACCATAAGGATACTGTGGACCATTCTTTTTCCTATAACCAGATGAGTTTGATTGATAGCCAGTATTTGAATTAGTATTTCCACCCTTAGCATAAAGACCTGAACTATTTTGAGAATTAAAACCAGACATAGCATCTTTATCTTGATCAGACAACCATTGTTCATGTGTAAGTAATCTTGCCTTCAATTCACCAAATGAATATGGATTATCTCTATTCTGAACTGAGACAACAAAATTATCATACTCCCTTCCTAAACCATTCAACACATGCATTATTAAATCATTTTCATTGACCTTTTCACCAATGGCAGCTAAAGAATCAGCAATAGTCTTAATCTTCTGTAAGTACACCAAGATATGTAGATTTCCTTTTCTAATTCCAAACAATTGTGCTCTCAACATATTTTTGCGTGCCTTATATTGAGTCTTGAAGCAAGATTCAAGATATTCCCATATTTCCCTTGTTGTTGTGAGACCAAGAACATCACCAGAAACAGCAGATGTAAACGTAGCTTTTAAACAACTAACTACAAACCTATCCATTTTCCTCCAATGAACCCATCTTGGGTTTAAACTAAGAATCCCATTAACCATTATTCTTTCCTCTGGTGCTTGAATTTCACCATTAACATGTCCATATAGATCAGTTGTAATGAGAATCGACTCAAATTGATCACGCCATAGTATAAAGTTTGTATTATCTAGCTTTAATGATACAAAATTTGAGATGTTGGTGAATGGAAGAGTAAAGTTTAACAAATTACCATCAGACATTTGTGCAGCGGAAGACATTGTTGTAGTAGTTACTTCAAGATTTGGATTTAAACGATGGCTTCTACGGACCATAAATTTGTATACCCAAGAACTGAAACACCAGAATCAAGATCCAGAAGATCTTTGATTAAAAGATTATTGAAGAAGAGTTGGTACTGATGTGAAGAACAATTGAATCTAAATCTGAACTTAGATCGAAGAAATCAGCTGTAAAAAAAAATATGTGAAAGATATTTAGCTGGTTTTGATGATGATTGTTGTTGTTAAAATTTGTGAAAAAGAATTTTGGATCTAGACCTATCTGATACCATGTGAAATATCAGAGAAAATCTAGAAAAGAGTTGTGTATAGATGATAATGAAAAATTACAACCAAAGTCAGTTTTTCAGACAGCTTAAATACACTCATTATTACAAGCAATGTCTGACCAATTTACTAAAGACCTTGACTAGTCAGTCAAGTCAAATTGACTTGACCAGAGACCTGAACTGACAGAACATAATTCTCAACACACAGTTGTGTTGCTATATGCTTGTATGGAAAATGTTTGGGCAGCAGAATATGTTTCAGTGTCTCATTGGCAGTATCAAAATAACCCATCTCTTTCCGACCTCCTAAGAAAATTTCTAGCCAAGTCCAGAAAGTCATCAGTCCTAAAAACAATAGCCTGTGAATTCAAATAAGACTATGTTAACAGCTTACCACAAACCTAGACAGCCAAGATAAGTTATTGTAGAAAACAAAAGAATGTCAGTTCATCAAGAATAAAAATCATATATGTAGCTAACAAGGATATCCAAGATATTTATTACGGATAGTGATCTACCATGATTGAATGCTTACAACAGGTATCAAGTAGCAGACATCTGAACTCACTAGCATGTCTCAACTAATAAACAGTAATAATGGGATATCGGCAAACAGTTTGTGTACGGTTATCAGTATTGGAGGAAAGTTCTGTTTATATGTTCGTAATAAAGGTATTCATGGGTGGTGGTAATACACGGGGAAAATTTTGATCTCGCAGTGCGAGATCAAAATTGAACTAGTGGCATCCCGATCGTTGGATTCCTGAGATGTGACATCAGCAAACCCTAGAGTTAACCCCTGTTAAATACTCGATTTTCTTTTGTTAAACTATGTAAATCTGTTTTAATACTCGGACTTTCATATCCTCGTTTATTCTTTGCACCATCAAGGTCTTTATCCCATAAATACTACTATTATTACCATGACTTTATCCCAGAAATACTACTATTATTACCAGGATCAGCTGCTATTAGTTTCAGATGCTAGTGTTCTCGCTTTCCATATCTTTACCTTTCCATTTCTACCGTATGTATGATTGATTTATAACAGCAAGTCCCAAAACATTACTACAACTGTTACTATCATCTTCATTGCCACTGTCTAGTTGATTATGATCTGTAGTGTTTATTTTACTTTGTATGTAGTTTTTTAATACGATTAAGGTAATAGGAAAAAATGATCTAAGATAGTTTTCCACTTCCATTTGGGAAATATAAGCCAAATCAAGTGCGAACTAAAACTTGGATTCCAAACTCCAAATCACAACCGGGATAACTTTGTTGCAACAAAGGTGCTACAAAGCTCTGCATCAATACACCATCAGGCGTACATAGGAGAAGAAATGTAAACAGATGAGTACAATTATCCCTTTCTACAAGCGTCAAAGAGGATTAAAAATTAAGGAAAACTTAAATGTAAAACGTCCCCAGTATCATCACCAATCAATAAATCAAAAGTCCAACTCATTTTGGATTAAACGGTTCATGCAACTTGATGGAAATGAAACAAGTAACAACCACAACTCACTGCATCACCAGTTCCGTATGCACTGAACATACACTCGGTCCTTTTTCTTTTGATCCAACCTCTTGTCTCCACACTTGTGCTGACAATGAATCATCATCATTATCACTAGCTACCTAGTTAAAGAATTAATTGGTACTCATGTTTGATTTGTATATCAGCCGGAAGAGAGGGAGAGTCCAATATATTGTTTGTAACGGATACTTAGTAGAGCTGTAGTGTGTAGATGCATACTAGCTAGTATGTATCACTGCATCATAAAACTTTAAAAAAATGGCTGGAGAAATATAGAGACACGGTAAATTCTAGGTTTACAGAACAATACAGGAGATATGAAAATTTCTTGGCGCCAGAAATAGGAAGAATTCCGGGTATTTTTGAAGACTGAGATATATGACATATCTTGGAAAGATACGGCAGTTGTTCAAAAAAATTAGGTACTTAAACGTGGTTAACTCTAGGGTTTGCTGATGTCACATCTCAGGAATCCAACGATCGGGATGCCGCTAGTTCAATTTTGATCTCGCACTGCGAGATCAAAATTTTCTCCGTAATACACTGATATACGGATCCTTCCTACAATTACAAAACCACTTGCGTTTCCTACAATGCTATATGAACAGCCGGTTGACAGCTGAATGATAGCTGATCTTAAGTGGCACGCATAGTGGAGCGATGATGTGTCCTATATTTTACCTTGTCATCAAAAAGAAAATACTGGAAAGCCCTAATACTCGGTCACGTCTTCCCTTTCCTTTGCCGTTCTGTATTTCTTCACCTTCGTATGGGATATGAATCATGTGATCAGTTGAAAACCATTTCAATCATGTATCTATATGGGTTCTCTTAAATAAAGCCCACATTTTTATTAACCATAGTCCAAAAAATTTAAGTTCAAATGAAAAATCAAAGGTTCAATTGAAAAATGAAACAAGTCTTAATTCTTTTGCTAACAATTAACTTAGATCTTCTTACTCAAAATCAAAATAAACCCTATACCCTAACATTTTATTTTTAATCATACATAAACTTAATTATAATTTCTCTTTTAGTATTCTCACAAATTGAACAATTATATATAAACCCTAATTCTTACTTTTTCCCCAAAGCAAAATAAACTCTAATTCTTCTTTCCTCTAAAAAGAAAAAAAAATGCTTAATCATGATTACATCAAAATTGATCAGGGTGTATATTCTAATTGTTCCCTTAAAAAAATTCCACAACAACGTTAATCGAAATGGAATTCAGTACTGGTTTAATTCTCTTCCTAGGACCATTATCCTAGAACTTCATAAACATAATCTATAAAATGAAAAATTTCATAAAGTGATGATTTTTTTTTTTCTAAAATTGATTGAGGGTATTGATTATTCATATAACATTAATTATGTCAAATATATTACATAAATTTGATTGGATAATTAACTTTTTTATGTCTTTTTTCGATGTTGATTTAGGGATTTAATTATTATCTTATTACTATGGGCTATATATAATATTTAAACATAATTTCGTGGGCTATGTCGAGTGAGTATAAAGGTCTGTTTCGTTCTCTTAATCACTTATTTTAAATAGGTTATGGTTAATAAATATGTGGGCTACATTTAAGAGAAGCCATCTATATTTGATTGAAATTGAAAATGATCAAACTTCAAAGTCAATGAATCTCATATTGCAACACAAATCGATTAAGACCACAAAGTCTGTTAACAATGAGTTCTCCTAAATAGATTTTTCTCACGTTCTTGATTCTTCCATTTATTTTTCAATCCAATTAATCAAACTCGAGTATTATTTATCTATCAACAATGATCTTCTCTTAACTTCCTATAACTAGTGTAAATTTGTTTGACGTAGGTTACCAGATCCCATTCTAATTTTAGGGGTTTTGGAAAAAGGTAATAATCATAATGGTGTGTTCTGTGATTTCATCAACCAAAAGATCATTTTGTTTATAAAAAAAAAACATTACTCAATATGTCGAAATTATGAAACTATAAGAATCAAGAAGATATCTGCACTGGTAGAAATTATTTTCAAGAAGAAAGAGATAAAAGGAAGACAAGAGATTCGTTTTCTTAGGCTTTTGTTTTATGACGTGGATAAAATGAAAATTACACCGGATGTTCAAGTAGCACGGTTTCTTTTGGCCGTAATCGGTGTTGTCACCGGTGGAGTAGGTGGTGGCGCCGTGGCGGGTCCTGTGTTGGAATGGTGAATTTAGTGCCGGGTATGTAATGGTAGTTTGGACCGAGTCAGAGAAAAAAACGATTAGGTCTGAGTTATCGATTTGACTACAATATTTGCTCTCCTCAAATTCATTTTTTTCTCTTCCTCTAACAAAACTCTTTCTTTTTTCTCAAAAAGAAAAAAAATGCTAAGAGGCAGAGCCTAGATCCAAGATAAGAGTGGACAAAAAAAAGAAAGAATGTCATTGTGTCATAACAAAAATATACTCCCTCCGTTCTTAAATAATAGGCTGGTTTCTATAAATAAATGTTACAAAAAAATAGGCTGGTTTCTTAATTGGGAAAGTCAAATGTTACTTTATTTTTCTGGGACCATTTTTTCTTTTGATGACAAGTGTCATGGGACCATTTCACTTTACTTCTTTTGCTGACAAGTGTCATGGGGACCATTTCACTTCACTTCTTTTATTGGCAAGTATCATGAGGACCACTTTCAATGATTGGCTCTCCTAATTTTCTTAATTTTCTCAAAAAAAACAAAACCAGCCTATTAAAAAAGAACGGAGGGAGTAATAAAAAATCCCTTATTCATTACGCTAAAAAAAAAATTAAACTAAAAAAAATAATGGAAAGATAAATATACTGCCTCCCTAGACAAGTGCTCTAATTAGGCCTAACTAAGCTCCCACGAAACGCTGGCCATGTTTCAGTGCCTGGTAGAATACCATCGATCTCAAGTACTCTACACACTTCATGTTTCAGATCATAGAAATAAGTTAAATAGGCTTTATCATGATATACCGAAATTGCATCATTCTTGAAATATTGTTTCAAGTCCGAACGCTTAAGCCTTAGAAGCTTACCATTGTCCATAGTGAAAATTTTAGTCCAAGACTCCGCTACAGTACCATAATTCTTCATGGTCCATACTTCTTCGCTGTCAACATTGCTACCAATTAGGCAAAGGCAACCTCCCAGAACACACGGTCGTATATTATCAAACTTGCGGTGAAACTGTTTGGGTAGGCGAATATGTTTCACTGTCTCATTCGCAATATCAAAACAACCCATATATTCGGGGGTTCCAAAGAAATGATATCCTACCCAATTAAAAAATCCGTTGAAAAACAATAGTTCGCCAGGTGATTCAGATGGGACATTCGAGATTTTTTTCCATGAATGTAATTTTAATGAATAAACATAGACAGTGATATGAATGTATACGTCAAAGCTATGCACAAGGAGTTTATAATCCTCAGCTTTCGTATCATAACCAAACCCATAATTATTTATTTTGTTGCCGCATAATTCCGGTAGTGTAGGTATTTTCTTGTAGTCTTTGGTGAGAGGATTCCAAATGATAATGTCTTCTTGGTCTGATTCTGATATATAGCAAACCAAACCGTTACAAGAACCTATAATTTTTGTCTTTTCATGTTTCAATGGATAAGAAATATGAGCAAGCTTGCTATACAGTGTTGATGAATCTAACCATGAAGAATCCTGATCAAGATAACATATCTTCTCATCAGAGAAGTCAATTAGGATACCATCCTTACCATTCTTCGTAGAGTAATCAAGTTGGAGTTTAGCAAAATTAGTGGTTTTAAAGAGATTGTTCCAAGACTTGGATAAACACCTGAATCTTATGAGAGGCTTTATAGGTAACATTGTTAGGATGTCCATGATGATCTCTTCTGGAAGACCAGCACCATCTGAAGTATTTCCAACCCCACTAGAACCTCTAATCTCCTTCTTGTTTATCATTTTTTTCTTATTTTTGTTCACTCTTGTTTCGTTAGGTTCCGTTTGTTTTTGGTGCACTCGACATCCCTCAAACTCAACTTATTAGGGTTAGCAACTTCTTTCGCTCCGGTTAACCCACGACGATGTCTCTGATCTGCATATTCACCAAAAACATACATATACCGCAATCAGCTTGTCTCGCTAAATTAAAGGTAAAAAAAAAAAAAAAAAAAAACATCAAATACTTTACTTATGTATCGAACGATGTACAATACATGAATTACAGTCCCTTGTATAGGGTTTTCAGGAAGTAGATTTCTTATGTTTTCCTAGTTAATCAGGTTCAAACATATTATCACCGATATTAGCTAGTAAATAAAACAGAGATCGGGGATATAGAGCAGCATACCACTGTTGTTCTTCCATGAAGTCTCAGTCTCAAGATCGATATCACGTATGAGTAGAGTTGATATGATGAGAGTAGTTTTCTAGTTTATTAGGGTTAGAGTAGGTTATGCCTTTATTATACCTTACCCAGAAGGCCAGAACTAGAATCCACTAAATTGCCGAAAAATGAACGACAAAGATAAACGGGCCTCTCTTAAAGTTATGGGCCAGTTAACCACAATATAAGAACCCTCATTTGGGGCATACTGGATAATTTTGGGGCATACAGACTTATGAGGCCATCCAATGCAAACTGCTAAGGGGTGTCCTAGTGATGCTAAAGTTACTCTAATATCCTTACATAGTTTAAATTACACTACTACCCTTCTACTTAATTAAATTCTAATCCTAAAATTTTCCCACTAATTAACTCATCCTCTAATTAACTACCCTCCCACTAACGTTACCCACTAATTAACTCCCTCATTAATCCACTAAACCGTTACAAAAACAAATAATTAAAGTTTTAAAAACCAAAAACACTTCTCTCTCCCTCTTCTTCTCATCTTCTTCTCGAAAATTTCTGAAAATTCTTAAAATGTCTTTTTTCGATTAATTTCTCGATTAAACACATACATGGCACCTCGTGCTAAGCGATGCCCTAGAAATACGGTGCCGAATCCGGGTGTTGCTTCTGTAGCATCTCAATCTAGGGTTTTTGGAAAAGATGGAGATGAAGAGGATAGTGGATCGATTGGTGTTGGAGAGGGAGAAATAGAGGCTGATTCTTTAAAATTGCACAAAGAAAGGTATTTCCCACAAACCCATTGCTTGTTTTTGCGTATTTCGTTGATTTATGACATGTAATCGATGATTCGTCTAGGTTTTTGTTAGTTTCTGAGTAGTGTTCGACTGAAATTTATCTGCCGAACTTTTTTTTTTTATACAGACGAAGAACAGTTTGCCTGAAAGCTTGTTATATTTTGAATATCGTATGAGCCGAACCACTGAGTTCGGCTCAAAAAATTTTGTATGATAATAAGCCGAACTTGAATTTCATTATTTACTAACCGATTTAATACTGTTGGGTGCATTGTTCGGCTCATTATGATAAATATAGAATGTGCCGAACTTTTGTCTGACCATGGCTAACACGGTTGGGCACCTTGTTCGGTTTCATATTGATAAATATTGAATGTGCCGAACTTTACACTGTGTATGGCCAATAGCTTCCTGTAAACTTGTCCACTTATAGGTGAGTTATCACATTGGGTAGTAGAATCATATTTATTTAATTTGGAAAACTAATTAAGGTTTTTCATTTTTTTTAGCACCCATCCGGGAAAATTCAAAGCCAAGCTTAAAAGGAGAACAATGGGAGTGACTCCTTCTAACTCAAAACTCCCAAACCTCGAGGTGGTGGCACAAAGAACTTACATGCAGGGAAAAGGGGATTTGACATGACTTGCTCTTTGCCTGTAGAACAAGAGGATGACAATGATGAAGATGTTGGTGAGGAAGGTCCAGAAGAAGAAGAACTAGAACAAGATAAAGAGAAAGTTGTTTCATAAAGGGAGACAGGTAAGCACATTCCTCATCCGGATAATGTGATACGTCCTCGCAAGGGTAGTTTTCCCCATGGTCTCCCTGAAGATGGTGGAAGAGTGTTGATTGGCTACAAGGATTCATGGGCGAAGAGAATTTACGAGACTCCGAATCACAGGGATGCAGTCCGCGTACTTAGATACCAAAGCGTCGCACATTGGGATATTTTCAAAGAGGCTCCTGAGGTGGTGGCTTTAGTACAAGGATCTGGTTTATGGCCTGCTATTTTCTATGCACAAGAGTTATTTGATGTAGTTACAAACTCAGCCTTTTGTGAGAGATTTTGTCCGGAGACTTACACATTTTATCTCCCCTTTGGCGAGATGTCAATTACTCCAAATGATGCACATAAGATTAGTGGTCTTAGAACGCATGGGAAAAATGTTTACTCAGCGGTTTATGAAATGACTTGGGATGAGTTGTATGTACTTGCTGAGGAAACTCTTAGTTGGCCAAAAGACAAAACAGAATTGGAGTTTGCCTGCGCTGCTAAAGAGGTGAAGTTTGTGGATTCTAGCACAAAGAAGTTGAAGAAAATCAATTTCACCGCTTTGAAAAAGTGTTTTGGAGACACAAATGAGAAAATTTCAAAGGGGGAGTTGGTTATGGACGAGGTCACAACTAAGCGCACTGCTACCGCTTATTTGTTGTATACTTTAGGAAGTGTTATATTTCCCGATAACAGTGGGAACAAGGGATTTGAAAAGCTGCCACAAGTACTCTTGGGGAACCGCGGCCCTTTCTTTCCTATTCGAGCAACTTGGAATTGCGTCTAGGTTAACAAGTAGAAACATTGGAGGTTATTTCATAATGCTTCAGGTAAGTTTACACATTGTAGTTCCATTTTCAAGAAAAAACTCGGCTTTCAATTTTGGTTTTTTTATGCCGAACCTACTTTTCTAAAGGTTCGGCTGTTGCGATTTTAATTTACTAAGCTGAACTTAGTGAGTTCAACTTTCAACTGTGTTTTAAACATAAGCCGAACTTAATTTTGTTTCCCAAAGTTGACAACCTCCATGATCCAATTCTACTAATCCTAATAAATAAGTTTTGTGTTTTTTTTTCTAATATTGTTGGAGTAGGTATGGATATATGACCATTTCCCGGAATTGAATTTAGCCAAGGAAGATGACAAATGGGTAGATACATTCCCTACCTCGGCCAAATGGAGTTTCAAGGAAAATAAGAAGAGGAATAAAAATGAAATCTTAATAGCTTTGCGAGAAAAGTTAGACTCTTTGACTGCTGAACAAGTTGTATTTCAACCATACAAAAAGGATGAAGAAGATGATGAAGTTGTTGAGGATGGAGATATGCCATTGGGGATGTACTATGGGCCATTGTTTTATCCCGAAGGCTTTACAGTGTTTGATCCCCGTCGAGTACTCCGTCAATATGGATTTATCCAAACGATTTCGGTGGAGGAATCAAAGTTCAAGTTGTTTCCCAAGGATTCTAAGGGAACAAAGAGTACGGAAAGTTCATGGAATGTCGAATATGATCCCGATCCGACCATTGATTGTTGGGATAAATTGGAAGATAACAAATTAAGTTGGGTTGACTTAGAAGAGTTGCGTGACGATCCTTGTGAAGTTGAGCCGGCTTATATAGGTTGGTATAACCAAATTTCACATCCCTTAATCATTAATAGGGAAAGTCAAGCTTTGGTAGATGGTAAGAGGGGAAAGCGAACACAAAAGAAAGTGGATCCGAAGACGAGGAAGAACACAAAGAGCATGGTTGAAGATGTTTCGAAGTCTTACCGAACTATGGTATATTGAGTGCATACTTTTAAAGTTGTTTCAATATTTTTGTACGTTGTTGCTTATATGTTGTAACTAAATTTTATGTTCAATTTTATTAGGTGGATGGGGGTAACGACGTGTTGAAGACTATGAAAAATAAAATTGATTGCAATGTGGAGATGGCGGTGGAAGAGCAAGAATATATGTACAACCATTGGGATGGAGTAATCAACAAAGGTGAAGGTGCGAGTGGAAGTGGTGGTAAAAAAGGTCGTGGTGATGGAAGATGCGGTCGTGCTCAATAGATGATTATGTTCAAATTGAAGTACACTAGGTTTTTATTGTTTGGTTTTTAAGTAATGTTTGAATTTAGCATAATTTTATTTACTTGAAGAAAACAATGTCATTTGTTTGGTTTTTGGTACAATGTTTCGATATTTAACTACAATATTATGCTTTTATGTTTAAGTGAAATATTATGCTTTGAGCACACTGTGATACGTAAGTTACAGTATAAGGTTCGGCATATAAATACGTAATACGTATTAGCCGAACCCTTTTCTGACATTCCTCAATTTTCTAAGTAAAAAGCTCGGCTTATAAATGTTTAACGCGTAACAGCCGAACTAATTTGGTGACAATCATCAGTTTTCTTAGTAATAAGTTCGTCACTAAGTTCCATCTTAGTTTAGAGCCGAACCAAATTGCTGGCACTCGATAATTACCCAAGGAATCTTGTTCGGCTTACACTGAGATTTTATCAAGAGCCGAACTATTTGGAAAGTATTAGAATATTCTAGAAACTTGTAAATTACTATACTACCCTTAAGTTGATATAAAATCAAAAAAATCTCTTTTGGGTCAAGCATAAGGAACATCAAAAGAACCTCTTCGGTTCTTCTCCTCTTTTCTATTCAAACCAAGTCGGAGAAAAACGGTTAAAATCATATTTCATTGCCGAAATTAATCGTCGATTCATAAAAATTTGATCGTTGATTAAACACAACTATAAAATGGCTCGTGGAAAACAAAAAGCAATTGGTAGGCGGTCCAAATCTTCTTCTAATCCGTCAATTGAAGACCAACAACCGTTAGAAGGAGTTCAAACTGAAATTGACAAAGAAGTTCAATCAAGTGAACAAGAAACCCCGGAAATGAGGATTAGAAGGTATTTTATACAAACCCAACCATTTAATTTGTTGATCAATGAATTTTATTGTATTGTTAGATTAGGTTTAATTGAAAAAACCTAGATTTTTTCGGAACACAGAGAAAGGTTCGGCTCATAGGGTGTAATTTATTAGCTCCCGAACTTTTAACTGAAGAACAGTTCGGCTAATTTAAATCATCACCGATCTTGGAATTTCGTAGGTTCGGCAGTTGCGTCTGGCGTTCGTATAAGCCGAACTTGGTTCTGTAACCTATTTTTTTAAGGATATGTTGTGTATTCTGTAGGATTATACTATTTATAGGAACCAAAAGGGTAAAATGAAAAACCGGGAAGATCAACCAGATGTGGAAGATCAACCTGAAGTGGAAGAACAACAACAACCAGAGAACCTGATGGTGTAGGTATTTGCTTGTAGTCTTCAGTTAATGGATTCCCAAAGGGTGATATGCATTCTCGGTCTCTGAACAATGACTGCTTAATTGGTTGCAGCAACCGAGACGGGGATTTCACCAGGGACAGGGGAAGGCCATCTCAATGGGCATTTATTCTACTGTGAGTACAGATAATCTCAATGGGCATCAATTTTACTCTGAGTACAGATAGGGCTATTTCTTTCATTCCACAACGTCATAATCTCAATGGCCATCAATCTTACTCTTAGTACAGATGAGTATGGAGTTTTCATTTGTTGGTATCTGAAGCTTAAAACATTACAACTGGGAGAGATAAATAAGTCATAGGATGGGAATATATGCCTGGAATTATAAAAGGGTGATTTATTGATACTGCCGCATATTTATCTATACTGCTTGCTGCATTTTAAATTGTTATGGAACAGGGCCGTTCCTGAATTTTTTTTTGCCCGGAAGCAAAACTTTTTTTTATGCCCCCCTATAATTAGATCGATCAGGGAAAAAAAAACATCTTCTAACCCAAATATAAACCCTAACTTTCTCTATTTATATGTGTTTTAGAATTAGAAATATGGAGAAATGAAATTATATTATTGAGATAATATAATTCTCAATCACATAGAATGGAATACAAGAGGACAAGTAATTAACCTTTCTCCTTTCGTTTTACGCTCCAAAAGAAAAGGCAAAAGGGAAAACGAGTTCTCTGAGAAGAAACTCGAAAAGATTTGACGAGGTTAACGGATATTCATCATTAAGTCCGTATTTTTATTAATTGAAACATCTGCCCCAAACATTTATGCAGTTTCTTCAATAAGTCCCTAACAATACTAAATTTTTATGAATACCCCTAATGCCAAACAAGGCTTTTGTTGCCCCCAAGGCCTTGATGCCCTAAAGTGGGCCTTTCCCTGATTACCCTATGGGGCCGGCCCTGTATGGAATTTAGTTGTGTGTTTTTTCCCTTAAGTAATTGTATCTCCACTGGCTAGGAGAAAAAACCCACTGCTTAGACCTTGTTATACAACACTGATGCAGGTGGGAGGAGGAGGCGGTTTCCTAATCAAAGTAATCTGCTCGAACGCATAAGCAATTTCAATTAGCTTTGGTTTTGAACCTCTTAATCCACCGAAACATATTCCAATAGGCGTTCCATCTTTCTCATACCCTGCTGGAACAGTAATTCCAGGGTGTCCTCCTATTGCAAGTACAGTAGAAAAAAGATATCCTGGAGTGACGGCCGCGTCCAAGTTATTTGTAATCATCAAACTCCTGAACCCTTCATTATCAAGTTTCATCAAATTTAATAGTGCTCCCTGTCTTTCTCCCTCTGATCCACTAGTCTTCTCAGACTCTATCATCCTATCTTGATTATAGACACAAGTCTTTTCCTGATCATGCATGATTCGCACCATTATCAAGTTAACTCAACAAATGTAGATCAAA
The DNA here is from genome assembly GCA_023531295.1 of Papaver armeniacum. Lineage (NCBI taxonomy): Eukaryota > Viridiplantae > Streptophyta > Magnoliopsida > Ranunculales > Papaveraceae > Papaver > Papaver armeniacum. The sequence goes on from JAJJWW010018834.1 coordinate 915,345, forward strand.
TTATAAGCGTCGTCTCTTAGTTGGGCCGACCGAGCGAAGCGAGGGAGGTCCTTTATATGGCCACTTTTTTGTAAAATCTAAGTGATTAATTACCACAAAAAGATTGGAAATGGTTAGAAATGAAAAACCAAAAATGTCCCTCCTTTTAGTCCAATTACTATAACTCCTTGTGTATCCTATCTTTTCAGGGGTATAATTGGAAAACAAACTTTAATATAACATATCTAAAAATCCGTGCCTTGGAATTTTTCAAATTTTATCTCGTTAGAAAGGTTATAAAAAACTTTACGCAACAAATACAAATAACAATATCAAATTTGGAGTTTTTACGAAAAATTCGGAGATATATATATTATTTTTGGCACAATTTTAGAAAATTAAATGTATATTCATTACGCAAACCATCACAAAGAATACATAATACTTTATGTAGCAAAATATTAGTTTATGCATCAACTAATTTTTCATTGCAACTAATAAAACGATGTACTCCATCCGTTTCAAGAAAAATGATACTATCATTTTAGGCACAATTCTCGAAAATTGAATGCATAGCCATTATGCAAACCACTACAAAGGATGCATAACACACCATGCAACCATATTTTGGTTTATGGATCGACTAATTTTCCGTTTTAGAAAAAATAATACTTTCACATCCCGTTTCGGGGAAAAATGATACTATCACATCCCGTTTGGAAAAGTGATACTTTCCTCCGTTTGGGAAAAGTGATACTTTCGTTACAAGCCGGGAAAAGTGTTATTTTTTCCGTTTGGAAAAAATGATACTTTCGCTTCATTTCGGAAAAGTATCACTTTTCCGAAATGGGGCGAAAGTATCACTTTTTCAAAACGGGAGAAAGTATCACTTTTTCCGAAACAGGCGAAAGAATCACTTTTCCGAAGGGGGAGAAAGTATCACTTTTTCTGAAACGGGGCGAAAATGTCACTTTTTCTAAAACGAGGTGAAAGTATTACCTTTTCCGAAACGGGACGAAAGTAGTCGTGGACAAACTCCATCTTCATATTCTTCTTCGGTCGGCCCTCCCACCGTGACAACGGTCGTACTAGTAGGGATGGTAAGTTATTCTATTAGCAGGTTAAAAGCTCACCAGACATGGGTGATTCTTATTGAAGGCAATAACATCAGCTAACGACCTCACGGGAGAAGTAATTAGTTCTTTCAAATAGACATTCAGAGACTGCTTGAACTCGGACATCAGTGCGGGTTCTCTACCACTTTGATATGGATCATATATAATTTGGATATTGCGGATTTCCAGATTGTCCACTATAACTGCACCTGCTTGTCTTCATTTTTACAGATATGAAGAATGAGAGCTAGGGCGTCAAATAAGGCCCCTTATCATTTCCTTACTTTGATCGATCATCTCAAAATTAAAAAAAAAAAAAAAAGCAAAACCAAATCATAAAAAGTTGGATACCTTAGCGTCTCGATGTGGACGAAGAAGTGCCTCACTATTCCTAATCTTTTTCCTCAAGACCATCCTTCTTAGAGCAAGTCTTATGGTGGAATCCAAGCTATTCCAAGTGTGGAAAATCCATGGAATGTCAAGTCTAATGGCTTCCAAGTTGGGGTCTTCCACAGAAAATCCAAGCAACCTTCCATGATTTCGTGGAAGGGTTCGTGGAATCCATAGAAACGCCATTAAGAATAGCGTTAAACGCCAATAAGAATAGCGCTAAAAAAACGCCATTAAGATCTGCGTTCTTTTTTTATCCGTAGATTTGAAACGAGTTGTTGAAATATAACGGCTGAGAAAAAAACGCCATTGTTAATGGCGTTTTTTTAGCGCAATTAAGAATTGCGTTTCTGCTATTCCACCATTACACTTACGCTTCCATCCACACTTCCAAGTGCTGAGGTGGCGTGGAATATGGAAGATGGATGGATTCCACCATAAGACTTGCTCTTAAGAAATTGACTGTAGCCATCTTTAGGTATGAAATTTGCTGCTGAAGATGTTGCTGCATCATTCTGATCAATGCCTACAATTGAATTCAATACGTATACCGCATCTGATACTGTTCTGCCCATTGGTCTATTTCACCCGGTCATGCAATATAAACAGGATAGTTAGTTAAATAATGAATTATCGTCAACATACCCCACTGAATCCTGTCTTGGTGAGATAGGAATAACTCCAGCTCGACTAGTGAGTCCAACTGTAGGTTTAATTCCCACAATCGCATTAAAACTGGCTGGGCAAAGGATTGATCCACCAGTTTCTGTTCCCAAAGACACTGTCACCATATTTGCAGCAACTGATATAGCTGATCCACTGCTAGAACCACATGGATCTCCTAATGTATACGGATTCTGCGTCACAGAGAATCAGAGATACGTATATATATGTATATATATATTTATATCATTGGAGTCAACAGTAAACATGATTCTTTTTTGGATTTAGAAGGTAAGATCAAATTTCAAATGTATATATATCTACCGGAGAATGAAAAAGCATTTCAAATTAACCTTACCAGGCCTTGTCCGCTTCTTGCACACCATCCCGAGGGAATATTGGTACCACGGAAATTGGCCCACTCGCTAAGGCTTGCCTTCCCCATGATGATCGCTCCATATTATCTCAACTTTGTCACCACCCCTGCATCACGTGGGACTACAGAAAGCAATAACGCAAATGATCCAGCGGTAGTGTTAAGTTTGTCTTTGGTTGCTATATTTTCCTTGAGAAGGAATGGAATTCCATGAAGTCCTCCGAGTGGCTCAACGAAGCTGGGCATCTTCCTTTCAGAGTCCGCCTTGTCAGCTTGATCTAGCACAGTTAAAACTATTAGGTTTAGGGTAAGATAGATGACACAATGGACAGAACAAAGAGATAGTAAACTTGAAACCGAATACGTTTTTGATTGATATTGACTGTGTGTTGAATACATGATATTTATACACAAGATTCCTTGAAGGCCAAGACATATAACTTCCTAAACAAACTAGGTTTCCTAAAATACAAAGGACCAACCATAACTTGGTAAACAAGGGACCGTGTGTTATGTAACACACGTTCCTGGTGATGTGTTAACACCCTCCCGCAAGCGTAACGGGTTATCTTGAACTGTTAGCTTGAACCGTAAAAGTGAAAAACGATCCTTGGATAGTGGTTTGGTGAAAATATCTGCAATCTGATCCTTAGATGATATAAATCGGACATCAAGAAATTTATAAGCAACTTGATCACGAACAAATGATAGTCAATCTCAATATGCTTCGTCCGTGCATGAAATATAGGATTGACTGTGAGATAAGTAGCACCAAGATTGTCACACCATAGAAAAGAGGAGACCGAGTAGAAACACGAAGTTGGAAAGGAGTGATTGAATCCACATAATTTCAGCTGTGGCAATCGCAAGACCTCTGTATTCAGCTTCGGTACTAGAACGAGACACGGTTTTCTGCTTACGAGCACTCCAAGAGATAATATTACCACCCAAGTAAACACAATAACCACTAGTAGAACGACGATCATCAAGAGAACCAGCCCAATCTGAGTCAGTATACGCACTGAAAGATAATTTTAGAGCAGGAGATGGCCGAAGAAGTATACCAAACGTACTAGTATGCTTGAGATAACGAAGAATACGCTTAACTAATCCCCAATGAAATTCTGTAGGAGCATGCATAAATTGATAGACTTTGTTAACAACAAACGCAAGGTCTGGACGAGTAAATGTCAAATATTGCAAAGCTCCAACAATGCTACGATATGTAGTAGCATCAGTTAATAACGTACTACGATCAGAAGAAATATCTCCAGAAGTACTGAGTGGAGTAGTAACTGGTTTTACTCCATCCATTTTAGCTCGAAGAAGAAGGTCATGAGCATAACGTTGTTGAGAGAGAAATAACCCCGAAGAAGTACGAATTGCCTCAATTCCAAGAAAATAAGATAACTGACCAAGATCTTTTATTGCAACTCTTGTTGTAAACGAGTGAGAATAGAAGTAATACCTGGAGTGCTAGAGCCAGTGACAATAATATCATCCACATACACCAACAAGTAGATAACACCATGAGTTACATTATAAATGAACAAGGAGGAATCACACTTGGAGGTAACAAATCAATTTGCAACAAGAAATTGCTAAGTCGATGGTACCATGCACGAGGAGCCTGTTTAAGTCCATATAAAGAACGATGTAATTTGCAAACATGAGTAGGAAAACGAGGATCAACATAACCCGGAGGTTGTTTCATATACACCTCTTCTTGAAGTTCTCCATGTAAGAAAGCATTCTGCATATCAAGTTGATGAATAGACCAATTTGAAGACAAGGCCAAGGTAAGAATAATACGTATGGTGCATGGTTTAACAATTGGACTAAACGTCTCAGAGTAATCAATTCCTTCTTGTTGTTTGTGCCCTTGTGCAACTAGACGAGATTTACGACGTGCAGTTGTACCATCAGGATTACGTTTGATGCGAAAAACCCATTTACATCCAATAACATTCATCGAAGGATCATATGGAACATAAGACCATGTGCCATTTCGAAGCAAAGCATTAATTTCATCATCAGTGGACGCACGCCAGTCTGGATCTTTTAAAGCTTGAGAAATACAAGTGGGTTCAAATGTTGAATCACATACGAGAGCATACCGTGAATTTGGCTTAAAAATCCCATGTTTAGCCCGCGTTACCATTGGATGCGCTGGAGGATGAGGTGCTGATAAATTTTATGACACAGGTATAGATGGCGACAACACAGTAGACGGCTCATCATTGGGAGTTAAAGCTGGCGGCTGATGATTAGAGGCAGAAACTGTCGGTAGCTGATGATGATTGACAACAGACGTTGTCGGTGGCTGTGTAGAAAAACCAGGTGGCTGGTTAACACGTGGAAGTTTCTGACAAAGAACAGGAGCTGTCGGTAACAGATGTAATGATTGTTGTGGATGATGATGATTACTGACGGTTGTAGTTGGCGGCTGTATTTGACGGCTGTTGTTGTTATTGGCTTTAGCTGATTGGCCAGAATACACGGAGAAGTAGAATCCCGTGAACAAAAACCCATATTTGAAGAAGTGGAAGAAGTTACCTGTGAAGGAGTCAAGACCGGGGAAGGTAATGCGGGTGCAAAGGGAAAGGTAGTCTCATCAAAAACCACATGACGACTAATGTAAACTCGACCCGTAGGTATATGAAGACACTTATAACCTTTATGAGATGGACTATATCCAATAAAAACACAAGGTGAAGACAAAGCATCCATTTTATGAGATCGATATGGACACAAATAAGGATAGCATAGGCAACCAAAAACACGAAGAGAAGTGTAATCAGGAGATTGACCAAAAAGAGCTTCAAATGGAGAAGAGTTATTAACCGAAGTCGAAGGAACACGATTCATCAAATAACAAGCAGTATAGAACGAATCATACCAATATGAGGATGGCACAGACGCCATATTAAGAATAGTAAGACCAGTTTCACGAATATGTCGATGTCGACGTTCAACCAAACCATTTTGTTCAGAAGTATGAGGACAAGAAAAACGATGAAAAATTCCAAGATCTCGAAGATATGGAGTTAATTTACGATACTCAGTGACATTATCAGATTGAAAAATTTTAATCTTTCTATTGAAAAGATTTTCAACATGTTTTTGGAACACGAAGAAAATAGAGAAAACTTCAGATTTTTGAGACATAGGATACATCCAAGTAAAACGACTATACGCATCAATAAAAATAACATAATATTTATATCCTTCATTAGATAAAATATGAGAAGGTCCCCACACATCGGAGACAATTAAATCTAATGGATGTAAATAAGTAGTTTTACTAGGACTGAAAGGTAACTTATGAATCCTATGCTCATGACAATAAGAGCAAAAACTAAAGGTTTGACTAGAAACTGGAAGTGAAAGGCGAGAAATAACTTTGCGAATGACGCAACATTGGATGACCCATTCTAGCATGCCAAGCTTGTAAACTAGCACGTTCTCCTATGCAAGCTTGAGGAAATTTAGACGAAACATCAAGTTGATAGAGACCACCCTTCCTAATTCCGCGAATAAGAACCTTCCCGGTACATCGATCCTTCACAAAACAAAAATCCGGATGAAATTCAAATAAGACATTATTATCAGTAGTAAACCGAGAAACAGATAAGAGATTATGAGAAATTTTTGGTGCAAATAGAACATTACGAAGTTTCAAGTGACGATCTTGAGTGCTTAAAACCGATTTAACCAACATTAGAAATCGGTATAGAAGAACCATTACCCATTTGTATTTGATCGGGACTGTATATTCGAGAGGAAATCAAGAAGAGAAAAATCATTGGTGATATGATCCGTAGCACCACTATCGGTGTCCATCTGGTGATGGTAGAAGACCCGTGTCCGAAGCGGCGATAAGCCCTTGGCAAAGATGACGGTGGCGGACGCCGAGGTGGACGGAAACTCCTATCATAACGATTCCAGCAATCCTGAGCTTCATGGTTCGGACGTTTACACAATTGACACTCTATAGCGGAAGCATCAGAAGAACTTGACCCGCGATTATTATCAGGGCGTGCAGGCCCACGTGAGTTGGTGAAAGGAACAGGCCCATGAGAGTTGTTGAAGTGAACAGGCCCACGTGATGAATTAGATGGGTTCTTGTTGTTGTTGCTGACCCACGAGTCTTTGGAGATTGGAAACCGGAGAATTTATTGTTTTGCAAGACGGGAAGTCGGTGAAGAAAACCTGGAAGATCGTGGATTACGAGAGTGTGCAGCCACATTAGCAACTGGCCGAGAGTCTTTTGAGATTTCGTCTCCCACGGTCGATACGTAACTTCGAAAGTAAGAAGAAAAGTAAGAAATCTTGACGGACAAAGATCTCATAGCAGAGTTAAGGAAGTGACAATGGAATCATAAGAGCTGTCTAAACCAGCTAAAAGACAATGACGAAACTCTTTATACGTGACAATAGTATCCATTTCTTTGCTAAGCTATCAACGAGATCTCTAGCGCGATCTATGTATTGGCGCATAGTTAGAGAACCCTTCTTTAAGGCTCGGAGTTCGCAGTGAAGATGATGAACTTGAGCATCTGATTTAGAACCAAAGAGAGATTCAAGGGATGACCAGATTGCACGAGAAGTGGTTAACCTGTTGTTGATGGTGGTTTTTAGACAAGGGATAAAATCGTAAAACCCCATGACCTAGTGTTACCCGCAACACATTAACTAAGAGCATTTAACTCTCAGTGTAAATAATTAATGGGGGTATTTTTTCAAAATACCAGATTAGGGTTTTTTCAACACAGAACCCTAATTCCAAAACCAAGCCGCAACTGCGCGCCATGGCAACAATGCCAAACCAAGCCGCATACTGCGCACCATGGCAACAATGCCAAACCAAGCCGCACCCTGCTCACCATGGCAACAATGCCAAACCAAGCCGCACCCTGCGCACCATGGCAACAATGCCAAACCAAGCCGCATACTGCGCACCATGGCAACAATGCCAAACCAAGCCGCACCCTGCGCACCATGGCAACAATGCCAAACCAAGCCGCACACTGCGCACCATGGCAACAATGCCAAACCAAGCCGCATACTGCGCACCATGGCAACAATGCCAAACCAAGCCGCATATTGGCACATGCCAACACGTGTCGCAAGCCATATTTCCAAGCCGCTATGCCTTTGGCCCACGCCAAATATAGCGCCCTAGGCTTGCAAGACTTGCTACTAGGTCAACATGGCCGCACGTGCCATTAGAACATGCCAACACGTGTCGCAAGCCATATTTCCAAGCCGCTATGCCTTTGGCCCACGCCAAATATAGCGCCCTAGGCTTGCAAGACTTGCAACTAGGTCAACATGGCCGCACATGCCAACACGTGTCGCAAGCCATATTTCCAAGCCCCTATGCCTTTGGCCCACGCCAAATATAGCGCCCTAGGCTTGCAAGACTTGCAACTAGGTCAACATGGCCGCACGTGCCATTGGCACATGCCAACACGTGTCGCAAGCCATATTTCCAAAACCGCTATGCCTTTGGCCCACGCCAAATATAGCGCCCTAGGCTTGCAAGACTTGCAACTAGGTCAACATGGCCGCACGTGCCATTGGCACATGCCAACACGTGTCGCAAGCCATATTTCCAAGCCTCTATGCCTTTGGCCCACGCCAAATATAGCGCCCTAGGCTTGCAAGACTTGCAACTAGGTCAACATGGCCGCACGTGCCATTAGCACATGCCAACACGTGTCGCAAGCCATATTTCCAAGCCGCTATGCCTTTGGCCCACGCCAAATATACCGCCCTAGGCTTGCAAGACTTGCAACTAGGTCAACATGGCCGCACGTGCCATTGGCACATGCCAACACGTGTCGCAAGCCATATTTCCAAGCCGCTATGCCTTTGGCCCACGCCAAATATAGCGCCCTAGGCTTGCAAGACTTGCAACTAGGTCAACATGGCCGCACATGCCAACACGTGTCGCAAGCCATATTTCCAAGCCCCTATGCAAGTTCTAACTCCCGTCTTTTATTTCATTGTGGAAGAAAAGAATCACGTTGAGATGTCTTCTGGAGATAATGTCGGTGCCAAGTCGGGAGGTGTTGAAAGCTTCAAAGATATGCCGAACATTGATGATGAGTTGTTCACCGCGCCTTTTCGACTATAGGAAAATATCATTCCACAAGACAACTCTTCTCCTATCGACTTTTAGGTTTTTCATGCTCCACTTTGGGCCCTTATGAAGGATGGATGAGGCGTATGTTGAGCAATGAGTACATTAAAGATAACTTGACCAGGAGCGTAGATTATTGATGCGGCTTGAGTGTTGAAACGTCTCGAGAGGATGTTAAAGTGGTTTACGATGCGACCGCCGAGGTGAGTCCCGGAGAGAGTGTTGAAGAAGGATCTTTGAAGCGAACGTGGGTCTCGGAGAAGGCGTTACGGCGGCTCTTGAATAGACCATTGAAGCGGCTTCCAGCTGGAGGGAGCGTTGGAGTGGCTTCCTCTTCGATTCGATTACCCTTGCGAATCCATGATTCTTGGTGACCATCTTTCTCATGTTGAAGAAGTCCTTGGTCGACGGTGAAGGAACTTCATTTGAGCCTCGGTCCCCAAGCGTGGTTTACATGGTTTGTCCGTAGTGGTTGTTGTCGAGCCAGGTATGGAATACCTTGGACGTTGTTTCATCATTGTGGGATTCGCGCGCGTGTAACGGAGTTGGAGTTGATGGACGCGCATGATGTTGTATCTTGGTGGTTTTCCTCTTGTCGCTTCAAGGAACCGCTTACGGATAGGCCGAATGTTGTACTGCTTTGTTGGTGAGATATATGCCCCTACAAACATTATGAGGCTCTTCCGGCAGCTTTGGTTCTTTCTATCGGGGCATATGTTGTTGTAGATGAGCGTTCAACGGCTCCAGGAGGATGACCAAAAGCGCGGATTCTCCAATATAGCGTGATAGACATGTATGTTTGTCGATAAAGTGACTCACCCGGATCTTGTTCGACCCTTTATGTCCGATAGAGTAACTCGCCGGATCTCTCTCGATATGACGGTTGGACATCGTTATCTTCTTGAGGCTGCTCCCTTGAGGTATCGGCTCCGGTGGAAGATTACCGTCATAGAGCGGTTATACGTTGAACCGGCACTCTTTAAACCAAATGGCAAAAGCATGGTATAATAAAAATTTCCGAGAGGAGTTCGAAAAGATATCTTACTTGCATCATGCTCGTACATCCTTATCCATTTGTAGCCGCATTACATCCATCCATGGAGGAGAACATGCCGTGTCCGCTGGTTGTATCTATTAACATGTCGATGTTAGGCGAGAGGAGGATCGTTTTTGGAGCAAAGACTGCTCAAGTCTCTGAAGTCTATGCAGCACCTGATCTATCCATTTTCCTCATGTATGAACTACAACTGTTTAACCGACTTGGATACAGGTATGACATGTATATGATGGGTGACCAATTTTCATCCGGTATTTCTTCATATCTCCAAGCAAATATGTCCTGGTACTCTTTGAGAAGTTGCACGAGCTTCGTGCGTTTATCCGTACACAAGGTTGAGCTGATGGAGATAGGCCTAGGAGATTCCTCAACGATTTCAATTTCATCAGTTGTAGAGTTGGTGCCATCTTGCAGCTGTTGTGGAGCATCTAGCACTTGCTCTTGTGGTTCGTTGCTGTTGTAGCATTCCATTAGGTGGAGAGCTGGGTAACAGTCTCCTCTGCCGATAATGGCGATCTTCGTGTATACCGTTTTCCTTTCTCGGTCATGACTCGCCATAAAAGTTCGTTCCCTCCTCGTGTGAACGTGGGTTGTGGCTTCACAAAGATGGAGAAGAATGCTTCGTCGGCAAAAGATGCATCGTGGGTACTAGCCCTCAATGATGCAAGTCGGTCTTCTTCCCGAATTGACGCCACATGGGGAGTGGGATGCAACGAACTTGTCCGATTCTTTCCACGGAGCTTCTCCCGTATGTCTTTGGTTTGGTTTCCCTCGAAGTTAGTCATTGTGGTAGGCTTCCGTACGACCTTGCCCAGGGGAGAGCCTTGGATGTCCCGAGAATCTTGAGAGTAATGAAAACGATCCTGTGTAGATAAGGGTCGTCTTGAACTCGAATCCTTGATGCGTGCGGTGACATGTAGGTCACGGTCGTGACCTTCCTCCAGTTGATAGCGGCGAAACGTCTCTCGCGCCGATTCTTGAGAGATGTGAAAGTTTGCATAAACTTTCCACTAGAGAAACCGCTTCCCGATCCACCGGCCTCCGGTTCATAGTGAAACTATTGACTTGAGGAAGATCGTTGTGAGGATCGGTCCCAGTGTAGGAGCCTCCATGACAGGACCCGCCGAACTAGAGTGAAACTATTGACTCGAGGAAGATCGTTGTGGAGGATCAGGTCCCAGGTGTAGGAGCCTCCATGACGGACCGCTCATATCGATGTCGCTTCTTTGATCAGGTCCATGTAGGTCCGTGCCATTGAAGTACCTTATCCGGTGCGTTGAATTCATTCCTTGTTGGCTCCAGGGCTTGCGGGTCATGTGGAAATCGATCGATTAATGTCTTAAGAAAAGTGAGTACCTCTTTCCGAGTTGCTCGCCATATCCGTTTGAGTCTTGACAAGAACTTCCCGTTTTTCCATCAAGTCTGCCATAATGGGAGATGGTCCTCCTCTCGCCCCTCCGGTTCCTCGTCCCGATGAAGGAGTGGAAGTTGTTGCTCTGGGTGACTACCGAAGGTGTTACATTTGATGAGATGCCGGACTTGCAGCTGCTGCGGCTCGGGGATGGGAGGTGTTGTAATATCACTGCTTTGAGCGATCGAATTGAACGTTCCCATCCTCTCGTACTCACGTGTTACTTGATTGATCTCTCCTTCCTCAAGCGTTTCTTCGCGGCCGACAAGGGTCTTGAGATGTAAATCTTCCAAGAGGATCCGTAAGTCGCAGTGCTCCATTTCTTTATCCAGAGACGTTGTAGTACTCCGGACAAGTCCTCTCCTCTCCCGCAGGAGTTGCCTCGGTTCTTCATTGTTGACTCGGACCATGTTGTTCATCTTTCCCCGAGTCTCCAAGGGCTCTTTTTCCTCTCTACCGTAAAGGTGTGACTCCGGCTAAGGATTCAGATTTCTTGCATTTGCCGAGTAGATGCACGCTGACCCTTCTTGTAATTGTGATGTTATATCATTCAAAATGCGGAATGTTCGGTCTGCCCTCCGGGTGATACCGCTGATTTGCCAAGACATCCTCCAACATTCTAGCTATGCTTCCCATGATATTCGAACCGCTTTGGGTCTCCGGGTGAGGATACATCACGGGATGAAAATCAAGGATTGAGAATTCAATTTTGCAAACCGATAGATCAACCTCCCACCGTGGTCGCCAATTGTTGATGGGTGAAAACTACTCCTGCAGAATTTGGTAATTTGGGGTGTGGATGAGGAATGAATCTAAACCTTCAACAAATGCACCTTTGCGCGGTGAGTGCTTGTAGATTCGAGAGATCAATGTCAGTGCAAGTCCGGCCTAAACCAAGAAATGGCCGTTTCTGGACTTGTTTTGGTCACAGTGAAGGAGATGGGGTTGATCTTAGGGAGGAACGAAGAAGGTGTTGAGATTGTGAAGGTGTTGGCTTGCTATGACTTGTGAGCAGAAGATGGTTGAATATGACGGTATCAACACTTGGTTTCGTCGATCGAACTTGTGTTGTTCTCCGTTATTCCCTTGTTCGTTTTGTAAATAGGCGGAGAACCTATTTATACAAGTCATTGAGCCTCATTCACGTTTCTCGTGGGGAAAGTGGAGGTAATGGAATGATGGAGTAGTGGAGTTATGTGTCGGTAACACACGACCTGATCTTGCCCACTTTTCCGTTCATCTCTAACCGCCCATGACTTCCTAACACGTTCTTGTGATGGAGCGTTGCACGCGTACGCCGTAAAACCGCTGCACCATACCCCAGTATGTATCCCCCAGTTTGTGACATGATTGATGTCTGAATGTGGATCGTGGATCCACGAAATATAGCATGTAATGCTGAATTGAATAACTGCGTTATTCGTAAAGTCGATACTTGTGAAGTATCGTGTGTATTTTATGCATCGCATTACGGTGGTAAAGTGATGGGTAATGACTCCTCACTAACCAAATAACTCTGACCAGGTTGTATAACCAAGTTTGGTGAAGGCGGACGGATGAGATGATGTTTGAGACACTCATCTGCACCGTTGATGAAATTAGGTTTTTTAAAGAGGTGCGCAAGCATCACTCTTTAGCTTGGTCGAAACTAAGCATGGGAAAGGTTTTGAAGAGGACCGACCGGGCATGTGTGTAGACAACACGCCGGTGTGCACGTCCATACTTCACTTTCCCAAGAAGGCGCAATCTAAGCCACTCAATTTGACCGTAAAGTTGAGTGGTTGAGATCGATTTGCGATAAGAGTTTGATGCCGCAAAGAAGCCGCGCGCCATGCTCTCTTCCGGGCGCGTTTTCCAAGACGACCTAGCTTGGTCGGTCTTGGCCGGTTAACTTGGCGTGAAGGTGGCGGGCTGATGTTCACGCCCATGTCTCACCGTCTCATGAAAACGCGATCTAAGCCACCCAATTCGTCCGGTGAAGTTGAGTGGTCGAGATCGATTTGCAATTTGGGAAGTGTAACCACGCATGTTTGAGCGGGCGCTTTTGGATTGTCCGGGCATGATATGCCTTGGCCGACCGCAAGAGGAGGTAGATGGGTCCACGGTGGTCATGCCGGTATAACCGGACCTCGCTTAATCTAATCTGTGACCCTCCATTAAAATGTCGGAGAAGATGGACGCGCGTGATGGCTTGAACCTAATTTTGGCTTTCAAAGCCGCGCGACCATGCTCTTTGGGCGACGGTTTTGTTGTAACCAACCACGGTTGGCTTTGACCGATTGGCCAAGTGTGTAGGCGGTCACATGGTGATTGTGTCGACATGCTCCTAGGGCCCTTTGAGTCTACATCTACACCCTCCATCTATACCTGCGAAGATGGATGGTTGAGACCGTTTTGCGGCACATGTAATATGCCGCAAACCCTAATTTAGGTTTTCCGCCCATAATGCTTGGTATGGACGGTTTCTTGGCAAGCAAGGCCAATGGTCGACCATGCGGGGTCGGCCGTGTGTATTCCATACCGCTTGGGGGTGATGGAATTGATCTGGTCATCCAATCATGCTTGTGGAGTCGATGATCTGCGATCGAATCATATATGGCAAGCTAAGGCCGTGGGTATTCCATACCATGCTTAGGGTGATGGAATTGATCTGTGGGTCATCCAATCATGCTTGTGGAGTTGGATGATTTGCGATCGATCATATCGGCAAGCTAAGGCCGTGGGTATTCCATACCATGCTTAGGGTGATGGAATTGATCCAGGGTCATCCAATCATGCTTGTGGAGTTGGATGATCGCGATCGGATCATATCCGAGACCGATCATACCAAGTCCGGATGCTCAATCGGGCTAGTATAACACACCAAGAGGGGCTCAATCGGGGCTAGTATAACACACCGAGAGGGCTCAATCGGGCTAGTATAACACACCGAGAGGGCTCGGGCTAGTATAACACACCGAGAATCGTCATTTTGTACGGTATTTCGTACATGGTTTCATTATAGTGCTTGGAGGTTCGTGTTACTGTAAGAGTAACACTTCTCGTCATGCCACACTGATAATGATTCATTATAGTGCTTGGAGGTTCGTGTTACTCTGTAAGAGTAACACTCAGTAGTCATGCCACACTGATAATGAGTACAGGAAATACAAGGCCGAATTAAGTGAGGGAGTATCCAACACTTATAAATGGCTTTATCTTTTACAAGATGTCGGTGCCGCATGATTTTTCCGGTTTTTTACAAACTCAACCTTGAACGAAAATCCACCATCAAAACCAGGAGATGAAACTCTGACATCTTGGTTAGCCTTGGTTCAAATCTAACATATTCGTTCCAAGATCCTTTGAAATAGAGTGCATTCGCCAATATAAATCTTGTGCCATCATCGACAACTTCATCAAGTAGGAGATTTTGAATTAATCCATTGGTTTCCTTTTCAGCCCACGTGTTTAATTTCTTCAGCACTTCTTTGCTTTAACCGCGAGAAACAAAGATAATAGAACAAAAAACACACACACGTACAAAAAAAAAATGTTACAAAACAAAAAACGAACAAAAGTATAAGGATTTGCATACCTTATTTACAAAATCCACGATTTCAGCTTTCGCTTTGTAAATTGCACGAGCAACTTCTTGGTATGAAAATTTTATTGGACAAGATTTGTCAATCCAAACACCGCCAACGAAAGAAAGTTTAGGTTCGGTTTGAATTTGGGTTTTGCCCAACATGTTGATGAGTTCCGCATGAATAGAATGTAGAGTGATGGAGTGTTCACATTGAGGAACTCTAATATCTTTTTAATGTTTCACCACTTGCTCCTTAAGCTAGTAAACCTAAAGCAATGTCTATTGTGTTGGAACAATTGCCGAAATCACCTGCAAAACAATCACAAAGAAAAACCAAATAAATAATGTTATGGTCGAGTCACGACTGTGTCGCTCTCTTTAAGACGTTTCAAGCTTTGACTCGCCCAAAATTGTGCAAACAATTCTTCCATGTCGCGTCGTCCCCGAGGATAAAACAACTAAGTAAATCTCTTTCACAATCACTCTTGCACTTTGAGAGTATGTGATACTTGTACACTTCTATTTCTTGCTCAAAATCAAAATTAGAAAACAAGTGATAATCATACACTAGTTTTCTTTCTCTCAAAAAATGCTTGGTTTTTCTTTAAAAAACTCCAAAAAAAAAAAATTAAAGAAAAACTCTCTACATGTTTTCCTACCAAATTTGATTTTTGTACTTAAGCATTTCAATAATTAATGATTCTTAATTATCACAAAATTAAAACCATTAACTTCCCCTAAATAAAACGGTCAAGGGATTAATGACAAAAATAAATCTCTTTTATGAGTATCATTAAGATCATGAAAAATAACTTTTATAAACAATAATAAATGGAAATAAATTTTGTTTTAAAACATATATTTCCATTCCAACAATCCCCCACTTATATTTTTTAAACATTGAGCAAGATCTATATAATGAATGCAAATCTTTGAGCAAGATCTATATAGTGAGCAACATTGAGCACTATGTAAAGGTATCTTTCGATTTTGAACCTTTACATAGTGCTGGACTCTCTAAAAATCTGACCATAGAATGAACGCAAGTCTTTGAACTCTAGGATATAAGAAGATTGTCTAACACACACAAAACTATACTAGTGTAAAGTCTAAAGCCAGCACATTACGTCCCTGTGATTGAATCCCGATTTAATGAATGATCTAGAGAGCTGCCCATATTATCATAGAAAGCGGCCACACTTTCACATCCATATAGGTGAGTCTATCAAGAGTACTCCTGTAGATAAGTACCCCACTCTAAATAGAGATATAGACATCATTAAGAGTTTTAGAAACAAAAACTCAACCTTAACTCGCTTAAGGATATCATGCGTCGGATGAATTCTAAAAAGCAAGATTCTGTGTCTACATATTATCCGTGACTGGGCCTCATTTGAACCTACATTTTGGGATATCCATTCATAGGTAGGGATTACTTTTTGAACCTACTTCTGGAATCTTAAGTTATAGGTTGAGTTTCCATCATGAAAAACTATGTCCATATCATTTGTGAATCGTTATTCCCTTTGAACCTATTTCTAGGTGCGTATCTATCACAAATGACTCAATTCTTAACGGGCATCAACATCATCCCATAAGATGTATTAACACCTTGTTATTAATCCTTTCGTCAAAGGATCAACGATACTCTTTGTTTGGACCATATATAATCCAATCACATAGCATCAAAGATGCCTTTCTATCACCATATGTGTCGACTCTACCGTTGTAATTAACGGTTCTCAATTCTTGCAATAGTCAGCGGTACTATCGCATTGGATTAATACGTCTTTTGTTCCTCTATCTAGTAGAGGATGAATCGCCCCATCCCGTAGAGGATTCATCTGAAAGTATTTCCAATCAGCTTCACAATATCCATAAAGGATTTCAGTAAACATTTACATAGTGTATTTCTAGGTGTAAGATGTGTTTGAAACACCTCATAACCTTTTCAATATTTTACCGATTTTCCATATTAGGATTGGTAAATCTGAATATAAAACCCCCACTATGGAAGCATATCTAACCAATTTTTTTTTCAGTGAGAGGTTTAATAGTAAAAATTAATACTAAAAATCAATAGATTTTCTTTCCTTATAAAAGATTCAAAAAAATATAAATCTTAGTATTTTTTTTATTCCACAAAAATGTTGCATTGATTTTTTTTTTATGTTAGTCATAAATGTACGAAATTAATATAGTATTTTTTTTTTTGGATTTTCTATAATAAATACATGAAATTATAAAAGATTCAAAAATATAAATTATTTTATTTTATTCCATAAATATGTTGAGTTGATTTTTTTTATTATTTTAATCATAAATGTCCGAAATTAATATAGTAGTTTTCTTTATTTTCTGGATTCTCACAATAAATGCACGAAATTAATATAGCAATTTTTCTAAATAATGAGGGCCATCCGTCGCGTGTGTCCCAACAATCCACCCAATCTACACCGCACATTGTCGATCAACGCACCATATCTAACGAAATTTCATCCGACGAATACGAATGGTTTCTCAATTAGCCAATGAGAGCGAGGTTACGCTTACCAACCAATAGGAGGGAGGGTATGCTCCACCGGTGCTACTTTTATTCTCGAGTGAGGGATGGTATTGAGTTTTTTAGGTTGTTGATACTATGGGGCATTCCATAACGGAGGATTGAAATAACCTAAAATTGGGAGTACATTGAAATAACCCTAAAATTAGCTAGCTGTCGGGCATTCCATAGCAGATGGCGTCCATGGGCTCCTTTGGTCTCAGACGGAGCAAGGCCTGTCCCCGCCGTAGGTGTAAGCCTTAAAGATTCTACAGATTTTTCTCATCTTGGCGCATCTGTGTGGAAACTCATTCATTTCAGACTTGCGACTCATGGTGTTTTGCGTGATAATGGAATTCCTATACAGTCTCTTGCTGCCTAATATGTCGCAGGTACAACCATCGTGGAACTGCAGCTCATATGTTGTTTTACTGTTCTTTCCCTATGGATGCTTGGAATTGGTTAAGCTCGATCTTCCACATGAATCTCCATTCTACTTCCATCCACCACTCCCAGCCATTTCTCATACCTCGTAACTTCAGAAGTTCTTCACAAATTCAGAACACTCTTTGGTCTGGTATTGTAATGGTTATTTGGATCACTTAGAGAACAAAGTTACCACTCTTCGCAGAACTACTAGTATCAAGTGTTTTATTCAAGAATCGGGAAAACTCGTGAGGGGTATTTATCAAACGACATGACTGAGTTCATTATACTTAGCATAATGGGGTGTGACAGATACAGAGTAGCAGTAATGATGTAACGAGGGTTGACAGAAATGTCTTACCCATTTAAGATTTACTTAGCTAGGTTTATTCCTCTTTTGTTTTCTTTTTCTTTTATCAACAAATGGCCTCTCTCTAGGTTTATGCTTAAGTATTAATTAAGCTTCCGTAAAAAAGAAACATAAAAAAGATAGTAAGTAATAAAGTGGGAATAGCCTTTAAAATCGATCAAAATCATTCATCAAAATTAAAAACCAAGAATAACAAGAAACTCTAAACTATTTAATAAGACTTGAGCGACAAGTAGACTAGCTTAATAAAGGATTAAGGACATGTCCCATAAACAACACTGCACCATTTTGCTCCTCTCTTATAATGAACATGAAAGGATGATCTCGCCACAAATTCGACAGGAGGAGGTGGACGAGGAGGATTCTTGCAACACCCTTCATCGCACACAACAGCAATACTAGAAGCAGCAGCTTCAGTTCCTTCTTCATCAACTTCAACAAAACACTTGTGATAAACCTCGGAAACATAAAGCTTAGTTTCTTTATTCACAATTTCCGTATTCATCTCGATTCGATCTGCCTTCCATTCATCAAAAGGCAAAACTAGTCCTACTTTCTTTAGAACGCTTTTGCTTCAAAATCGAAACAAATTTTGAACTTGGGAATCTTGCATACTCTTGTTGAAACCGGACGCACTGGGAGATACTTATCAAGAAAAGCAGGATCCGAGCTCACCTTTTCTATAAGTTCACCGAGCCCATCGTATTGCTCGGGTAAAATTATATACATAGAATAATGTGTAATTTTCCAATCACTTTTGTACGGGAGTCGCAGTACTTTAAAGTTATCGTTACAACTAATATATTGATCGTCAGGCGCTGACATGAAGGGAACATGTACTGATTGTTTTACTTTCAACAAAGAAAAGAAAAATTGTTTTCCACCGAGAAGATAGAACTTTGACATCTTCGTTAGTGATGGATCAAACTGATTACAGGTCCAAGATCCTTTGAAATAGAGTGCATTCGCCAATATAAATCTTGTATCTTCATCGACTGCATTAGCAGGTAGGAGATTTTTAATTAATCCATTGGTTTCCTTTTTCAGCCCATGTGTTCACCTTCTCCGCACTTCATTACTCTAACCAACATTTCATCGTTATAACGGCGAAACAAAGAAAAAGAAAGTAAAACAAACAGAAAAAATCACAAAGGAAAGAACAATATGAATAGTATAAGGATTTAGTTACGTACCTTGTTTGCAAAATCCACGATTTAGAAACTGACTTGTAAATCGTGACAGCAACTTGGAACGAAGGTTTAATAGGACACGATTCTCAACCCAAACACCGCCAACAAAAGAAAGTTTAGGTACGGTTTGTGTTTGAGCAACATGTTGGTGAGTTTAGTATTGTGAGAATTGAGATGATTGAGGCTTTCCGAGTTGAGGAAGCCTAATATCTCTGTTTTAGTGTTTCACCACTCGCACTTAAGCTAGTAAACCTAGAGTCATTGATTGAGAACGGAGAAAATACAAAATTCTTGTTTTTCGATTCGTTTAACCACACGTGTTTGACGAGTTTCATGCTAGGGTTGACGCTCTTTGCAAAGGGTTTACTTGTATTGTATGATCCATGACGCCTAATCCTATGATTAAAACAAACAAATTCACGCTCGATATTAAGAAAACCTACAGAAATTAAATAAACTAAACGGAGATCTTTAAATTGCTAAACTAAACGTACTCTCTGGAACAATTTGATAAGAAGGAGAAATTCTTATTTATAGAGGTCCGCGAGGAAACCCTATAAAGTATAGACACGGAATTGAAAAAGAAAAAATTACTATATTTAAATAGGATTGCTAAAACCGAGAAAACTTCCATAAACTAGCAAAAACGACACTAAAGCAGTCTTTCAACGAAAATGATCTATGGCGCCCAATCTATAACACCCATATGCACCCAGTGTTAGGTGGCGTTTCACGTGACTTTATAATTTCAAAAACAATCTGTTTGAATTTTACGACTCATGATATGTCTCAAGGTGATCAATCGGATATTATGTTTGATTTAAACTTTTAGGTTTCTCTTTGGGATGCTCACCATCCATGAGAAATAAACTAGGTTTCGCACCGTTCACAAAAGAAGAAATACGAAGAGCCGCCTTCTGTAATATTTATCAGTGGAAGATGAATCTCTTGATTCGCCTTATCCTCTAGATCTCATATGTACAATAGCACATATATATGTATATCAATGCTTCATGATTGATGTAAGTACACCGAGTTATCTCCTCACCACGTGTACTAGCAAAGCCCACGTGGAGGCCAATGTCATAAAAATGGATGACACATAGGGGCATCCATAGGATCTAGACGGCATGCCATCTGTCAAGTTCAACGGCCGAAGATGAAGGAGTATCAAGGGAAGATATCCCCACATAACACCAAAGAACTAGAGGGTCACTTTACCTCATCACGAGATGAGGCATAATCAACGGGCTGGGAAGGTCCAACTGACACGGACGTGACAAGAGAAGACTGACACCGCCCGGCGTGACGGGACCGCCCAACCACTCGCATTTAATGCTGCTCGGAGGGCACGTGTCAAATGACCAACAAGAGAGAGCGATTGATCGCCGTAATGAACATGTAAATACTAGAAGGCGCTAATGATAAGGAAGTCCGCGGATTATGCACAAAACACAAGAACATAAGACTTCAACAACTCTTTTCCAAGGGACCCACTTAGATTAGCTATATATATACATGTCCTTTCCAAACATTGGGAGAGGAACACAGAAGAGAGAGAACTAGAGTATAGGGAGAGAAATCGTGAGAAGTAAGTATGAGCATCAACTCGCGGGTTTGATGAACACCAAAAGTATCATGACTATTCTTGTAACCATTACTTCATAGTGAATACCCTGCATCCGTGGATGTAGGCCTTAGTGCTAAACCACGTAAATCATTGTCTCCTTTACGTTTAGCACTCATATATCTTTATTTATGTGTTCACTTCTTAGATCTACCATTTTGGATGATGATGAGATCATGACAAACCCGCGAGGTTTGGAATCAATGAATCAACATCTATCTATGTATTTTATGCTATATTCACACCTTAATACGTATATTCAATTCACGCAAAGATTGTTTGTGAACACGGATGCCTACGTGATTTCCGTGTTCACAATATGGCGCTAGAAACAAGATTAATCTTTCCCCGTGACTTTATAGCCTCTACCTCAAAAATTTTACTTAGAACATAGACAGATCCGTGTTTAAACTCATTTTCCACATTTCATATTCTTTGTACTTTCTACCAGCAGATCCGGGTCTTTTACAACCTTTAAATAGCAGATCGTATTTTGGGCTATTTTTCGCACATATTTATGTCCATTATATTTTCTACCAACAGATCTGGGCGTTGTGTAACTTCTAACCAACGGATCTATGTTTTAACTAGTCTTTCACACATAATTCCCACCAATAGATCTGGGATTTTTGCAAACAACACCCATGGACCGTATTCCAATTAATTCCGCACATCCGTCTATGTTTTTTCATATTATTCGCTAAACCAATAGCTTGAATACACTCGCCACTAGAAATCGAGCTTATGAAATCGAGTTTGAACTAACAACTAACCCGTGGATTTTTTGTCTCGGTTTTACCTCCATGCTTTCTCTGCAGAATATTACAATGGAAAAGAACAAAGATACAGTGGAAGACAAAGGTGTTTTCAAAAGAGGCGCCTAGGACTATGTCAAGTAGTAACAAGGAGCAAACAAAGGGTGAAGGACTCAAATCGGGAGACAAGACGCAGAATGGAGCGGAAAGCACATCACTTTTAGATGCGGCATCATTGCAATGGAAGCAAAGAAGGCCGCAGCGGCAAGAGCCGCTACACCTAATGTAGGAGCTTCGCAAGTGGTCGCCTCCAAAGTGACGGCTACAACCGTGCCCACCGAGCCTCGAGAAGCGAGAGTAATCAATAATACGTAACCTTCCTCACGGGATGCCGCCGACTAATGAACAAAACGCCAACCGCAAAGGGATCCCTACGGAATGATCGAGCCGGATACACGGCTACGGATGGATGAAATCAATACCACAGCCCCGAGGACAAGCTCGATGTATAGAACGCAAAATCAAGATTTGCGCAAATATTGGCGCAACTAGAAGACCTAAAAAGGAATCGGCAGACATACGCGGACGCTGCGTGGCCTTACTAGCCCAAGAGAACCAAAGAATTAAGAGAGAAGATCCTCCAAAGCGCGAGCTAGAGAATCAGCAAAAGACGAGGCTAACTCTCCATGCAAAATATGAGACCGAGGATGATCCTCAAAACATCCCTGCGATAGTCAATCAAAGAGGCATACCCTAAAGAGGTGCGCGGAATAATAGAAGGTCTGACCCAGACTACCATCCGGAAAATTCAGACTACTATGATGAAGAGGAGGCCACGATGTCACAACTTACAAGGAAGACGCGGTCTTCCATTCAGGACGAGCACTGTCTGGCAATGGAGAGTCTTCGTGAAGAAATGCTAGCATAGATGAATCAAATCAAGACCAGGCAAGGAGGTGGAAGACTAGAACAGGTTATGAAGGAGGCAAACACTACCCCACTAGCACGGCAGTTGGCTACGGCTACCATTCCACAAAGTGTCCGGTCCCATCCTTTGAGTGTTACGACGGGTCCACGGATCCCGCTGCCCACCTACGATATTACAACAGTAATGGCCAGGTGGGACCATGACGAAGCTATACTATGCAGATATTTCCCTTCAAGCTCCGAAAGGCTCCGCGTTATCTTGGTTTGATAACCTCAAGCCAGGATGCATTGATTCGTATGATCACCACCGAAAAGTTCTTCGCCACCTACATGTATAACAAGGTTGTGAACACAGGATGGAAAAGCTCTTCTCGCTTGCAATCAAATATAAGGAGTCCATTCGAGAATACACTGGATAGGTGGCACAATATATGAAAAGCTATAGGACATGTGGATCCCGTGGTGAGTATTAATTGTTACAATGGGGACTTGACAGATGAGCCCATTGTTTGTCGAAATCCACTGTATTTCACTCCAACCACAGGAGGGAGATTTGAGGATCATCATCTAAAAACATTCAAGGTTGGAAGAAATTCAACGAGAGAACCCAAGAGCACAAGCTCAACGACCACTGGACCAACCTCAGTGAACTAGCAAACAGACCAAATGTGGCATCAAAAAGATCGTAAAGACGACCACAAAGGAGTGGTAGAAAATTTGAAGACCGAGTCTACACGAAGCTCAACACCAGCCTACTCACGCATCTTAAAGGAGATCAAGGATAGTTGAAAAATTAGACCGGCCTGGTCCAAGGGGAAGCAACCACCGTCTCTAAGAATCCAAAGAGTACTCGGGTGATTTCCATCAGCTTCTACTGGTGCACCCAATCGAGAGAAGTGCAAAATCTCAATATAATGATACAAAAGCCGATAGATGGTGGGATCTCAAAAATATGTAGAAAAGGCCATGAACCAACAGCCAAACGTTAAGAAAGTCCAATTGCCGAGGGTAATCGCCGGGTGAATACTATATCCCCGCTAAAGAAAGCTAAAAACCAACCCTAAAAAATAGGGAAAATATTGAGGAAGCAATTTGAAGACTATTGTGAGCTTTACAATTTAGACGGGAAAGAAGTGGAAGATCACGAAGAATGGATGGACGCACCTCTAACCTTCGAGGTCGCGACATTGAGGATGACATGGAAGATCACAATGATCCTTTGATTCTCACCTTGCCAATCGCAGATGCAACATAAAGAAAATCCTCATCGGATGAGGAGCTCCGTAAATGTCTTGTTTTACGATACTTCAAACGATGGAGCTTAATGACGATCAACTCTTGACCTCGCACTATACCATCTATGGTTCAATGGTACGGCTACGAAGCCTCTGTGGATATTATTTTCAGGACGCAGTCCCATGAAAGTCGACACTCGCCAAGGTGGTGGATGCGCTTCACCCTACAATGCCATTATTGGATGAAGATGGGTCCACAAGCTTAAGGGAGTCGCAGCCACCTACCATCAATACCTTAGGTTTCCTACCCTCTAGGAGTAATGGAGATCAAAGGTGATCAAGCTTCCGCAAAGGAATGCCGGGCAATGCAAATACAACTCAACAATGAAGAAGATGAGAAAAGAAGAACCCGTAGGGCTCGGAACAAGACAACATCCAAAAGACAAAGCCATCGATGAATACTTGGAAGGAATTTCAGGAAAAGCTTGTCCAAGAGGAACTCCGCAGGGAACACTACATCAACATCAACCGCTAACCAGATGCTCTCAAAACAAAGTATCCGAGCCTACCAAATAAATAGCAATTAAAGAAAGTTCCTCACCTTGGGAACCAAAACTCACATTCACATCCTTGGAGGCGGTGAAGAAGTTAATATAGGGACGGAGGAGAATCCAAAAAAAGATCAAGATAGGAACCTAATGGAAGAAGAACGCCAAGCCTCACTGGGTGAAACTACTAAAGGAATACGCGGATATCTTCGTGGAAACTATCCTCACATGCCCGGAATAGACCCAAAGACAAGACAACATGAGCTGCGCATTAAACCGGCACACCCCAGTAAGACAAAAGATACGAAAGGTGGCTACGGAGTATCACAAAGCAAGAGGAAGCAGAGTCACAAAGCTGTTGAGGCTGGTTTCATAAAAGAAGTCAAATATCCTACTTGGATCTCTAACATGGTAATAGTGCCAAAGAAGAGTGGTGGGGTCGAGAACCGCATCGACTTCACCAACTTGAACAAAGCGTGCCCCAAGGACAGTTACCACTACCCAAAGATTGATCAACTAGTCGACGCAGAGAAGGATACGAAGAGCTATCATTCATGGACGGATACTCAAGGTACAATCAACTATTTTTGTAAGAAGATCAGCAACATACGGCATTTTACACACCCCACGGCCTCTATTGCTACGTGAGGATGCCTTTCGGGCCCGGAACGCGGAGCAACATACCAAAGGATGGTCGATGCCATTTTCAAGCCATGGATTAGCGGGACCTTGGAGGTCTACGTTGATGATATGCTCGAAAAGCAGATTGAGGAAGAACCATCACCAAGACCTCGAGGGACATCTTCAAGCCATGAGAGAACACAATATGAAGGTAAACCCGGAGAAGTGCACCTTCGGAGTAACATCCGAAAATTCCTTTGGGTACCGGGTGACAAAAAGGGGCATTGAAGTAGATCCCGCAAAAATCCGAGCCATAGTAGACATGCCATCTCCCAAGAATCTAAAAGAAGTACAAAAGCTCAATGGATCCCTAGCAGTCTGGGAAGGTTCATCTCGAGATCCCGGATAAATGCAAACCCTTTTTCAACATACTAAAGAAGGGGACGAAATTTGAATGGACTGAAGAATGCGAAGAAGCCTTCCTAGGCATCAAACAATACCTAGCGGAGATCCCTATCCTTCAAAACCCCACTCTGACGAAGTCTTGCATTGTACATCGCAGAAATGCACGATGCGTAAGCGCAAGATCGGGTCAGACCACACAAAGGAGGAGCAGCCAATCTACTATGTCGCAAGACCCTGAATTCCGCGAAAGAAACTACACAAGAATCGAACAACTGATTTTAGCCATCGTATGGTCTACCTTAAAGCCGAGGACGTATTTAACGCATGACATACGTATCCCATGTCGAGCACCCTTTAGAAGCCATCCTCAAAGGGGGAAAGGTAGGACGCATAGAAAAATGGAGCACATACCTCACCAATTCAACATCCACTATGAGCTTCAACACTGTAAATCGCAAGTGTTAGCAGACATTTCCTAGCATACCTACCTTTGACGACGAAGAAGAGGTGCGCATAGGATGGAGGGTCGCGGGCACCCTAAATAGAAAAGCAAAAGGAGCCAAATAATATTCTTGAACCGGAAACCCACTACAATGGGAGGTCTTTGTTGACGGGGCTCCAAAATAGAGAGGGCGCTGGGATAGGCATCGTCATCACCACACCATGGGGATAGGATCGCATACGCATTCGATTGGAATTTGAAGGCCATACAAATAACATCGTAGAGTACGAAGGAGTGGTCCATGCTCTCCGCTTGATAATTGAAATGGGGATACAAGAAGTGCGGTTGACAAGTGACTCACAACTAATCATACGCAGATAGGCTATGAATACAATGTGTACGACGAGACACTAATGGCATACATGGCTCCTGGGTGCAAACGTTGATTTCCCAAATACCAAAAATCAAGTTCCGCCATCCGCGTAGAAAGGAGCTGTGCACGCGGATGCCCCTGCATATATATCGCCCATGCTCAAGAACGAGGAAGTCAAAGCAATCAAGATAACAAGAGTGTAATGAACCATCCATCCAAGCCCCAAGAGATGTGCGCATAACCAACGCAAGTCAGGAGGAAGATATCTCCGACGATGATATCGGAGAGCACATATTCGACGACTTCCCAACAATGACATCATGCGACAAGCAGATGAGGACGACGATTACAATCGTGAAGAAGATTGAGAATCGAAATCCATTCTTTCCTCGAGGAAGGGAAGCTCCAGGTGACACCAAACAAAGTAGGAAAGTGCAATCCAGAAAGGATGTACGAGCTAAGAGACTGAACCTTATACGTAAAATCATTCCTGCCACTTTGCCGCCTCCGTCCCGATCCGAGGGACATGGCATCTTGAAAGACATCCGTAGAGGAGAGACGCGGAATCACAATTTTAATGAGGTCCTCGCAGATAAGGCAAAGACACAGGGCTACTACTGCCAACCATGATCCGAGACGCGTCGTAACGGGCGCAAAGGTGTGAGGAATGTCAAAGATTTATGGAGACGAATCCACGCCCCAGCCATAAAGTTGAACTCAAGGGGTAGTCCGTGGCCCTTTGCAAAATGGGTATCGACATAGTGGGCCCGCTCAGACGTTGATCGGGAAAAGAAGATTCCTAATATGGCAACGGATTACAAAGAAGTGGGTAGAAGCCAAGCAATCGCAAGAATTCGTGATTCGACGCCTTTACTTTTATTTTTCAAAATATCATTTGCAGTTTGGTATCCTCACAGAGATAGTTTCCGAGCAACTAGAACAAATGTGAAGGAAAGAATGTCGACTTGTTGTTCGACACTCTCAAAATTAAAAAAATCCACCCCCATATACCTGCGTAGCAATGGACAAGGTAATACGAACAAAACTTTGGCACTTATCCTTAAAAACAACTAGACGAGTACAAAGGCGGTGGTGTGAGCAATTACATAACGTTCAGGCATACAGTGACAACTCAAGATCAGCACGGGAGAGTCTTTGTTTTTACTCACGTATGGAGTAAAGAATCCCTACGGAAATTATACTACCAACAACAAAGACGAAGCATGGGAGAAGAACCTCACCACGGACATGATGTTGGAAAATCTTGACGATCTCGAAGAAAGGAGAGAAGGTATGACCGCAAAGAATGGAAAACTACCAAGCGCATGAGCTAGCTTTAGAGAATATAACAAAAAGTGAAACTTAGGAATTTTGTAGAAGGGAAGTATGTGTTAAGGACCATTCCCCAATACCAGAGAGAAAAGAAGTGGGGAAAATTAGCACCAACTTGGGAGGACCCTACGTGAATACATGACATCGCAGAAATGGCTCTTACTATCTGCGTAATTTGAAAGGGGAAATCCTCATGCATCCGTGGAATGCCAAATATCTCAAGCCATACTACCAGTAATCTATCACTCGCGTATGCATTCGTAACAAGAAAATTGACTTACAAGTCCACATGTTTCTATCTCATGAAGGAGTAACGCGCCTTAACTTTTCAATCAATCCAAGCTTTCCT
This sequence comes from Papaver armeniacum, assembly GCA_023531295.1. Taxonomy (NCBI): domain Eukaryota; kingdom Viridiplantae; phylum Streptophyta; class Magnoliopsida; order Ranunculales; family Papaveraceae; genus Papaver; species Papaver armeniacum. The sequence goes on from JAJJWW010018834.1 coordinate 943,194, forward strand.
TCAAGTGTCATATTCTATTCATTACCCACACGCATTTCAATTTATTCAAAACCCACAACCTATACCATATGAGACATGTATATACTACTTACATACCCATCTGTACATAGGAAGATCAACAAAGGAACGTAATATGAATGTACATTGAAAACCATGTCACATCTTAATAAAATATCGACACTATCGCTACCCGCGGGACGTAGGCCTTAGAGATGAACCACGTAAATCATTGTGCAGTTACTATTATTAAGAACTCGATATTATACTTTAATAAGAGGAATGTCCCGCACAAAGCGTGGATCATACCCACCGCAATAATGTCATGGAATATCCCCGCACAAAGCATACACATGTAATCTCTCGAACTCCCCCATAAGCGTCTATAAGTGTACGGCCATGGGGTGACTTCCCACGTAACTAGATACCCGAGAAATATTATAAGCCGCGAACTCAATGGAATATATCCTGAACGTCGGCCGCACCCCACCGCTCAGAAATCCTCCGCCAGGGGAATTAGCCGGACGGGTGCAAGGTCACAAGACAATTCCGGATATCAACCTGGGTAATTGCACGAACAATACACTTTCTCAAATTCCACGATCAACATCCTTGGATTACAAACACTACGGAATTAATCATTATATTAACTTGATTTGTAAAGCCAATAGATGCGAATTCAACAAAATTCAAATTGATTTAAACGCTAAAGTTTGATCTAGTTTTGTGATTGATTACAAGCCTAGAAAAAGAAAAGTAGCAAAAACGCCAAAAGGATAAGCAACCGAGATCAATCCTAGTATACTAGCTATGATCTACCGAGAATGAGAATTATCCACGGGTTTATCCTTCAACGACGAAGGAACACTACCACCAAAGAGGAAGGGCGAGAGAAGAACCCGAAGGGAGCACGGGCACCTGGACGCACGAGTATAATTCTTGGTTAGCCCATGGTTCTTCTTGAGATCCAACTCAATCTCACCAAGAGTCCTGCATTATCTTCGCCAACCACACGAGCCACGAAGCCTATGGCTACACTCTTCATCTCACTGATTTAGTGGAAGTGGAAAGATGGTCCACCTTTTGATTGGCTTGCTTTCAGCCGCTTCCTCCCGAGACAAGGCCAGACCACGATGGTAATTGACTTGGCCCTCCAATTGAACTACCTTAGCCTCGAGCTTCGCAAACTTGCCATCCGCAGCTCAAGTTGTCCTTGAGCTCGCGGATATTAGAAAAGGACAATTATAACATATACAACACAAAGCACACTCGATGACAAAGACGTATACCTTCACAATGATAAACCGCGTGAGTCCCGTGCTTCTGCGCATAATCATATTCATTTGATAACCTATCATAATCTACCTCGCAGAAGATTATGAGCATGCCGATCAGCGCTTAGGTCGTCTCGAAGCATTGAGTTCGAATGATGATATCGGTTAACCTCATCATTCTTCGATTCCAAACCCTTGTTAAGACGATACATAGTCACCTCGTAAGTTTTTCTTCTCATACTCAACCCTGACGGCCACATCGCCCGAGACGCGGATAAAGCACTACTAAGAGCGCCAGATTCCGCCCTAGCGTCATCTCTTTCCTTAGCAAGACGTTGCATATAAGCCCGCACATCTGAGGGATGAGAAGAACGCGCTTGCCGCAGTTCTTCTTCCATGACATTGAGCATAACTTCTGAGCGGAAATCGCCGCGAGCTTTCTCAAGATTATCCCGCGTCCATAAAAGAGCCCCGTTGAATAAATGACGGTCATGGTTATTTTGGTTTTGCAGATCTACCAAGTAAAACTTTTTCTTACGCCATTCTTCGGCCATAGCATTATGGACATCCGCGCGAGCATTCCATTTCGCGATTCACTCTTGAGTTTTTCAACTAACTCAAAGAATACGACCTTTTGACGAATTCTCTCACCCCAAAGCCACAACAACTCGGATTCCACCCACCGAAGATAAGACAATGGGAGGAGAGAAGAAGAAGATAACTCGTAACATATAAGGAACATCTAATAATCAAAGAGAAGGAGACGCAGATCCGAAATAGATGAAGAATTCTTCTCACCCACCTCTAACCTACCCTTGACCGAAGCTAGCCTTAACGCAGCCTTTGCCTCTTCCAAGTCCCGCTGCTCCTTGCGCTTGCAGCACCCTTCACTCTGCTTTATTTCCTTATATTTAGCAGAGGCCGAACTTCAACACTCGAAAGCACCTATTCACGATGGCGGAGTTTCGCTCTAGCTTGAGAGACTTAGCCTCAAGATCCTAGAAGATTATGGTTGCAATACTCACTCCTCATCATCTATCGATCAAAAAGGGAAATTAGTTCACATAACACACCTAAGTAAAATGGATAGAGAGGGCAGGCAAACCTCAATAACTGGCTGCTGGGATAACAGACTGGGTACCCATCAAAGAATAGCCATCATACCCAAATGGTAGAGGGAGGATTCACCACGAGATCAATCCCGATGTCCACAAGATTCTTGTCCCACTCTTCATCTACCACCTCCTCGCAGGTTAGCTCCATATGCCGCGAGTAAAAGAGTCCGAACTCTTTCCCTTCAATCACAAAGGTGGATGCGACACGACGAGCAAGTCTTTCTTTTTAAGCCAAGCCAAAATAGATCATCGCCATCCGCGGTCAATGACAGAGAGAAATCATCCGAGGAAGAACTGAGGGCTTCCCACCAAGTAAAGCACCGGTATTACCTTGCACTAAAGCCCGCCGGCGGAGGAAGTGCCAACAAAACCCTCCGGATGAACCGCCAAAACCTCGCATCAGATCCGCTGCATTTCAACTCCACCTCCGCAGCTACCTTGAAGAACATCCCGGTCATCACAAACAGAGCAGCATTGAAATCCGAGACAATCCCTATAATGCGGCCATGTCAAAAGATTGTTCCCGGATAAAACCTTACCAAAGGAGAACTCACAAAGTAAGTATCCCCATCCTTGTCACTACTACCAAGAGCAACTCCTTGCCCTTGTCTACAACGGCCCGCTGCAAGCCAATACCACTATCCTATGCGACCAGATTTTCACCAACCTCAATACCCGCGCCCCACTTGACTTAGCAGCCCCCCTGCACACGACATCACCACCACCACCTGTGGGCCCGATCACCACTACCACCACCGGTGGCCCGATCACCACTACCACCACCATGGCCCGATCACCATCACCTCTACCAACGCCCCACCAGCAACACTATTTCCTTCTTGAAAGGCGGAGAAGTCTCAATCCGCTCTTCCTTATCTAAAACATCCTCATCACCATCCACTGGACTGCTCACATCCTCGAAGTGCGTAGAATCTTCGGTGGGAGAATTTGACGATTGCTTGGGATTGATCTTTTTCTTTCTAAGCACTGCGAGACATAATGACAAAGAAACATAATGATAAAGAGACAATGCTAAAAGAGCCATTTGTATCTCCTTTCCTTAGCATAATCAACATTACTTAAGAAAACTAAGGGGCATATGTACGTAGAAAACAAACAACACACCTTAGCAATATTAGCACTCAAAATGTTAGTAGAGGCTTAGCATCTGAGATATCTTCATCTTACGCATCATCAACATCACGATTGTAAGCAAAATCCATACCTCCAAAACTCATCTTCCAAGGGCGTAATGGGCATAACGAGAAGGAGAGGCTTCGCGATAAGGATCGGTCAATGTAGGGCTGCCAACCATGGGGTCCGAGGACTCCAACCATAGGCCCACGGACCAACAACTTCAAGAACAAATGAATACCACTCATAGTCATGATCACGCTTAATTCTCTCATCAGCCAGGAATAGGAAGACCTTCAAACACCAGGAACCTCGCCATTTTGGAATCACTTACCTCGCTCAAAAGGCGAATTTCCCCTTACCAGAGCAATATTCCGCAGACTCACGACCACGACTTACGTGTATTCCCGTTAACATAATCTCCAAAGGACTTGTTTAAATTTTCAGGAGTATACCACCCTTCTCCTCTTCTAATTTGGGGTATAGAAGGTCATCGTTTTGCCCTTTGCTACGAAGATAGCATTCTCTGAGATGCGAAGATAATTTCCTGTCAACTGCCGCACCCCACGATTATGACTCTCGCTTTAGAAGTATCGCTGCCAGACAAGACCCAAGAGTAGAAATCATCACCGCCTTTATACAAAGGCAACATCAAACCATCCTCAAAGCACCCACGGTCGCCAATAAATGAAAGGCATCGTATCTGATAATTGGTAACCATCTCATAGGTTATATCTTTATCGGGGCATAAAAGCGCACTTGGAAGTGTCAAGACCGTGCTTCAATTGAAGGCTTCAAGATCGATGTGTCCGAAAGTGAACTTCTTGTTACCCAAAGGTAAAGGACGAAAGGTAATGTAAGAGTCATCCTCAGAACATCTCCCGTAACATCCTCCCGCAGTAACCCGCTACCTTCTTCTTAGAGGAACTACATCTCCCGAAGATTCTATCTCCGTATCCTTCCTCTTCTGGAGGCTGATTCTTAGCCGACTTGCCCGATCTAGGCACGAGATGGAGTCAAAGGAAGATTAGTCCGCGGTGGAGGCATGGCGCGAAGAGGCTGCACATCTAGAAGTTCGGCCGCATGCATTGGGCCGTTTTCAGAGACCCATCTCTGGGACGATTCACTTGCGCACCTAGACCCCTCGCTACGGATCACCTGAGCGAAGGCCTCTCGACTGCAGGGACGAGGATGTTCGTCTATCCCGAGGATTACCCCGCTGTTGATGGTGGTTTTTAGACAAGGGGTAAAATCGTAAAACCCCGTGACCTAGTGTTACCCGCAACACATTAACTAAAAGAGCATTTAACTCAAGTGTAAACAATTAATAGGGGTATTTTTTCAAAATACTGCATTAGGTTTTCAAATACGTAAACCTAATTCCAAAACCAAGCCGCACATCGCGCACCATGGCAACAATGCTAAACCAAGCCGCATATCGCGCACCATGGCAACAATATTAAAACAAAGCCGCATATCGCGCACCATGGCAATAATGCCAAACCAAGCCGCACCCTCGCGCACCATGGCAATAAAGGCTAAACCAAGCCGCATATCGGCGCACCATGGCAACAATGCCAAACTAAGCCGCACCCTCGCGCACCATGGCAACACCGCCAAACCAAGCCGCATATCGCGCACCATGGCAACAATGCCAAACCAAGCCGCACTCGCGCACCTTGGCAACAATGCCAAACCAAGCCGCACCCGCGCACCATGGCAACAAAGCCATATTTCTAAGTCGCTATGCCATTGGCCCACGCCAAACATAGCGCCCTAGGCTTGCAAGACTTGCAACTAGGTCAACATTGCCCACGTGCCATTGGCACATGCCAACATATAGCCATATTTCCAAGCCGCTATGCCTTTGGCCCATGCCAAACATAGCGCCTAGGCTTGCAAGACTATCAACTAGGTCAACATGGCCGTACGTGCCATTGGCACATGCCAACACGTATCGCAGCCATATTTCCAAGCCGCTATGCCTTTGGCCCACGCCAAACATAGCGCCCTAGGCTTGCAAGACTTGCAACTAGGTCAACATGGCCGTACGTGCCATTTGGCACATGCCAACACGTATCGCATGCCATATTTCCAATCCGCCTTTGGCCCACACCAAACATAGCGCCCTAGGCTTGCAAGACTTGCAACTAGGTCAACATGGCCAGACGTGCCATTTGGCACATGCCAACACGTATCGCAAGCCATATTTCCAAGCCGCTATGCCTTTGGCCCACGCCAAACATAGCGCCCAGGCTTGCAAGACTTGCAACTAGGTCAACATGGCCGCACGTGCCATTGGCACATGCCAACACGTGTCGTAAGCCATATTTCCAAGCCATATGCCTTTGGCCCACGCCAAACATAGCGCCCAGGCTTGCAAGACTTGCAACTAGGTCAACATGGCCGCACGTGCCATTGGCACATGCCAACACGTGCCGCAGCCATATTTCCAAGCCGCTATGCCTTTGGCCCACGCCAAACATAGCGCCCTAGGCTTGCAAGACTTGCAACTAGGTCAACATGGCCGCACGTGCCATTGGCACATGCCAACACGTATCGCAGACATATTTCCAAGCCGCTATGCCTTTGGCCGACGCCAAATATAGCGCCCTAGTCTTGCAAGACTTGCAACTAGGTCAACATGGCCGCACGTGCCATTGGCTCATGCCAACACGTGTCGCAGGCCATATTTCCAAACCGCTATGCCTTTGGCCCACGCGATATAGCGCCCCTAGGCTTGCAAGACTTGCAACTAGGTCAACATGGCCGCACGTGCCATTGGCACATGCCAACACGTACGCAAGCCATATTTCCGATCCGCTATGCCTTTGGCCCACGCCAAATATAGCCTAGGCTTGCAAGATTTGCAACTAGGTCAACATGGTCGACATGTCATTGGCACATGCCAAACACACACATTCGGTAGCCTAACTTGCAAACCGTGCAACCTACCAACAAGGCATTCCGCACATGCCATTGGCACATGCCGAACACACACGCGGTAACCTAACGTAAACCGGCAACCTACCAACAAGGCATTCCGCACATGCCATTGGCACATGCCAAACACACACGCCGGTAGCCTAACTTGCAAACCGTGCAACCTACCACCAAGGCATTCGCACATGCCGTTGGCACATGCCACACACGCCACTAGTGACTCCGGCATTACCACTTACGCTCGAGGTGCAACTGCGCAACGAAGGCATTCTCGCACATGCCACATGCGTCCCTAGCAAAGACCACTTGCACGCAAGATGCAACCAACACTCGAGACATCAACACAAACCGGGGATGCTTTCTAGGGTTTTGGTTTGGCGGTCACAAGATGCAAACATACACTACGCTCACATTAAGAAAGCGTGAAAAGGAATAAAGCGGTCAAATAAAAGAGGAAATAATGGTGAAAATGTTTTCACCCATTAAACCATGCGGTTACCACCTCCTCTCATTATTTCACCCTTTACTCTCTTCCTTCATGAGACCAGGGTACGTTTCAATCTCGACTTGTATAAATAGGTCTTACCTATTTCCACCGTATAACAAGTCTTGGCCAGAGAAAATACTACACTCGAAAGGTAACTTTGCAAGCTCTCCCAAAAAAGCTTTCATCTCTTGCAAGCTTCCCAAGCTTTCACTCGATACAAGTCGAGATACTACTACGGTCTCAACACCTTTCTTTGCTTCCCTCCCCAAATCAACCCTTCTCCTCCACTTTGTGACCGGAGCAAGTCCTGGGAACGGCCATTTCTTGGTTTAGGCCGGACTTGCAAACATTGATCTCTCGAATCTACAAAGTTCTCACGTGCAGCACATTTCTTTAGGTTTGAACCAGTTTCTCACTCACCTACCGCAATTACCAAAATCACAGAAACGATTTTTACCCATAAACAATTGGCGACCACAAATGGAGGATTGATCTATCTGGCTACAATGTCGATTGTCGATCTCGTTCTTCACCTGCATGTCAAGATGGTGGGGAAGGCGACTAATCCGACGCAACTACCGGGTGACAACCCGGTTCTTAGTTGTAAAACTACATGAGAAAACCTGGGACTTGCCGAAGATGCTACCGCTCGATCCGACTCAATCACTAGACGCCCTGTGATTACAGGTTGTAAAACTACACTTGAAAACTAGGGACTCGTTAAAGATGCTACCAAGAATTGGGGACTTGTGACTCATCCGACTCAATTGCCGACAACACGGTTATCGCTGATTAAAACTACACTTTAAAGCCGGGAGACTCGCCGAATACGCTACCAAAGAATTGGGGACTAATGCGATGCTACCAGCAAGGCCGCCTTTACACGGAGAGGGGCGTGTTCACAAAACCTATGAAGTGAGTAAATTTAGACCGCACAAGATAAACGATCTATTTCTAGGTCCTTAGTAAAACCGCTCATACTACCGAGTCTTGTGCCTATTGCTAGCACACACTTTCATAAAAGCAATATTCCTTTCCCAAAAAACATAATCGAGTCATATTATCGAACCATTCATCCCGTAAATAATCCAATACCCTAAAAGCTACCAAATTGTCTATCAAAGGTCAAGTTTTGAACTAGACATCCAATATGTTTTTCAAAAAAAAACCTAAACGAAAGTTTAACGGAGAAACGCTCAAGGAAAATCATCCAACAGAAGTCCGCTCTTTTGGAGAAAGTCAACTTCGCGTCTTCAAGAGCCGCTCTCTTCATAGTCAACATCTTGGAAAGCTTTTCGAGTTCCATCTCCCCGTCGTGCAATCTCCTCAACGGAAAGGCTTTCGATTGCCGCATCTTTCAACTTTTGATCTCGGCAAGGCCTTTGACAAACCACAAAGTGTTGAACTCCTTTTCTTCGCACACGTCGCGATGGTGCTCCCCATCGGCAATAATGTCTTCAAACGGTGTGACCCGGTCACCTCACGCATGTCCTCAATGGAAGATAAAGCTCTTCCACACGCTTAACCAACGCAAATCGACTAGTGACTTTCTTGGTTGTAGCTATATGCCCGTGCTTCTCTCGGATTCTAGTGTACAACGCCTCATGCTTAGTCGGCACGCACGAAGCCGCCAACCAAGACATGACCTCGGATAAGGAACCAAGTGCGGGGATCAAAATGGCGCCGCACTGGCCTCACTACTCGCAGGGTCTTCTTCCATGTCTACGACAGCAACCATCAGAGAATCATCCACCGTTTGAACCACATCCGTGCCCGGCAATTGGATAACGCTCATCTCCAAGTCACCAGCGGTAGTCACCAAAGGCAAGTTTTCATGCGGCTCTACCCGTAATCATCCTCCGAACTGGATTCCTCCTGCATGAACTTGAGGCAGATATTTCCCAAAAAGAGGAAACAAAAGAAAAAGAAAAGAAGTGCGAAACTCACCGAACCACTTCCGAAACAAGGAGACAGTCACGAGGAATCACTCTCACTCGTTGAGCCTTCTTCTCTCTCGACTCATCATCGCTATGAGAAGGCTCAATGCCGCTGGAGTTCTTTGAAGAAATTGCCGTCTCGGCAACGTGCAATAGCGGCCAAAGCATTAACACTCTCAAGCCCCGAAGGAAACAAGACACATATTCTCACGAAATTCATGTGTTTTGAGACAAACCAATGAGGAGGCGACACATACCTCCGGTTATTGGAAGAATCAAAGACACAAGGGCCGTGGGAAGATCTTGCGAAACCGTCCGGAACCCGCCAAGACGATTCTTCGTTCTCCGTTCCTTGGCCTTGGGGGCTTTCCGAATTACTAGGCAACTTTCGCTTGGGATCTCTCAACATTGGATACTCCTTCAGAACTGCTGGGGAAGGTTTGCAACGAACGTTTTCCACCACGTTATTCACGAAAACTCGGATCATAGTAAACTCGTTGTACCAAAACTCATTATAGCCGAAGGTCGTCGAAGTTACTCTTCCCATTTGAAAGAAGGAAAGACGGATACCCGGCTTAAGGGCACTGGCGTCAAGGGCGACACGCAATGAATCCTTAGGATCACCGGCCGGTAAACAAGAGGCACCCTTGATCGAAACCCATGTGACGCAAAGACGGCCAATATTGTAAGCAGCTATCCGGAAAGACCCCACGAAGAAAGACGGCATATAACCGGGCAAGGGGACTTTGAATGAACAGTTTTCACCAACGCTCAAATCGTCATCGAAGACAAAGACATGAGTGGATCGAAGCAAAAGTGTCAATTTGAGTCACCGACTTATGGACCGGCCCCCATGGACGAAAATTGATTTCATGCAACTTATCAAGAAAACTAACCAAGCTCACGCCAACTCTTGGACGCTTTGTTCACCCATCGAAGAATTCTGGGAGCCACCCCAACTCACGGGAAGCGAAGGCAGCGGTTTCGGAGCATACTTCTCAAAGTGCTCCCATAGCGGACTTGCGTAAAAGCAACGTGCACATATGAATCCACTTTCATGAAACCATTCGAAACTTGCATGTTCGCAACTAGGTGATCCGATGCACATACAGGGAACCAAGGAACTGACTTGCCAATGGGAAGAACTTCACCCTTTGCCAACTTCACAAAGAATCGCTAACAACTCCGGTCTTATTCCTTTCTTGCCAAAACCGTCATCAAAAATGTCTCTAGACAACTGAGAGCCAAAAATGCGGCGACATGAAGATCAATGCTTTTCTGTTCAGGCTCCAACTCGTCCGGAAACCATTGAGATATCCACCAACCGTAAGGGCACCTTTCATCCTCTTTCCGGGCAGAATCCTTCGACTTCGCAATGGAGTCTTTCCGAGCAAAATCCCCCAACTTAGCGGCCAGGTCATCCCGCATCTTCACCTCACTTTCAGATAATTGGATATTAAGATTCCCAGTTACCGGAAGGTTCAGCAAGAGGGCCACACTTTCCAAGGAGAAAGTTATCTCGCCCCATCTACATATGATTGTATGGGTGTCCGAACACCATCTGGAGATGAAAGCAACCAAGCCTGGGATATCCTTCCTAATCTGGAGATTTACTGAAGTCTTGACAGCATCAATGACCTGCGCTCGAGTCAAGTTGGTATTTATATGCTCCTTGCTCACCATGAACTCAACCCATCTATCAAAAGAACGCAACGGGCTTTGACACATCCTGAAGTCAATGTTGGAAGAAGAATACACCCCTTTATGAAGACAGAACAACCGAATGGTGCTCTCCGGGCAAACCGAACGTGTCTTCCTTTCATCCTCACCACCGGTTAGCAAAAATTGGCATTGAAACCCGAGTGATTCTTCCGAGCGGGGGCGAGGGCTCTAGTGAAGAATTCATCCTCTCGTGTTCGGTTTGGAATTATGAGCATCCTTCGACGAAGTGAAATTTGATTCGTGTAACATCTTATCAAATTCCTTCATAACAATTTGGTAATAAGATATCTCGCACAAAACAAACGGAGAAAGACGAAGTTATCTCCCGACACATAATCGTACTCCAACAACAACATAAAAAAAAAAAGCGAAAGGGGAAGGAGGACGTATTTTATTGGGTTCAAGACTATATACACAAGATTTTATTCGGGTTCAAGACTCTATACACGTATTTTATTCGGGTTCATGACTACACACGCAGTATTTTCTTCGAGTTCGAGACTATATACGCGGCATTCTATACGGGTACAAGTGTGTCTACAATATCTTTCTTCGGGTTCAGAATTATATACGGAGCATCCTCTACGGGTTCAAAATACACACGCAGTATTTTCTTCAGGGTTCAAATATTTCTTTCAGGACCGAAAATTCATATATGCAATATTTCCTACGGGTTCAAACAATATATGCAAAGATTTCCCTTGGTTGCATACATACAATATTTTCTACAAGAGGCACGCCAAGAAATCATATGCAAGTATTGTGGAAGCGCCTATTCTTAAGGTTTACACCTACGTGAAAAGAAAAAAAAAAAAGAGAAGAAGAGTACTCGAAGACATACCTGGAAGCCGGTTTCTCTTTGCCGCTAGTATGAAAAGAGAAAAGAATAAAGCGCAGGATGGGGAGAAAGGGGCTTTATATATATATATATATAGGCGTTAAAGACTTTGAAATAGGGAAGGATTTCCCTTTTACCAAAATCACGCGTGTAAGAAACGGGCCCACAAAGGGTGCGACTTCCCAATGCCGCCCAAGTCACGCCTGCAAGCACGGTTTCCAAGTTGCACCGGCCCCACCAATTGCGCCGACCTCCCAATGGCCACACAAGTCACGCCTGCAAGCACGCACGGTTTCTACACTTTGCGCCGGTCCCACCAGCTAGCACACTCAGTTTCCCAACTCACGCCAACTTCCCAACGTCGCCCAAGCTGCACCAGGCACACCAATTGTGCCGGCCTCCCGATTTGTGCAAAACTACCAGAGGCAAGGATTCCAAATCCTATTTATAAAAGGTCGACAAGACTCCTTCAATTTTCTTTACGGTTTTCGATTATAGTTTGTCACCATCTTATGCTTACCTCGCAACAAAGCCCCCTGTTCCGAGCTAAGCAGGGGACTTAATGTTGATGGTGGTTTTTAGACAAGGGCTAAAATCGTAAAACCCCATGACCTAGTGTTACCCGCAACACATTAACTAAGAGCATTTAACTCAAGTGTAAACAATTAATAGGGGTATTTTTTCAAAATACCAGCATTAGGTTTTCAACACAGAACCCTAATTCCAAAACCAAGCCGTATACTGCGCACCATGGCAACAATGCCAAACCAAGCCGCATACTGCGCACCATGGAAACAATGCCAAACAAAGCCGCATACTACGCACCATGGCAACAATGCCAAACCAAGCCGCACCCTGCGCACCATGGCAACAATGTCAAACCAAGCCGCATATCGCGCACCATGGCAACAATGCCAAACCAAGCCGCACCCTCGCGTACCATGGCAACAATGCCAAACCAAGCCGCACCACGCGCACCATGGCAACAATGCCAAACCAAGCCGCACCCTCGCGCACCATGGCAACAAAGCCATATTTCTAAGTCGCTATGCCATTGGCCCACGCCAAACATAGCGCCCTAGGCTTGCAAGACTAGCAACTAGGTCAACATGGCCGTACGTGCCATTGGCACATGCCAACACGTATCGCAGGCCATATTTCCAAGCCGCTATGCCTTTGGCCCATGCCAAACATAGCGCCCTAGGCTTGCAAGACTTGCAACTTGGTCAACATGGCCGTACGTGCCATTGGCACATGCCAACACGTATCGCAGGTCATATTTCCAAGCCGCTATGCCTTTGGCCCACGCCAAACATAGCGTCGTAGGCTTGCAAGACTCGCAACTAGGTCAACATGGCCGTACGTGCCATTGGCACATGCCAACACGTATCGCAGCCATATTTCCAAGCCGCTATGCCTTTGGCCCACGCCAAACATAGCGCCCTAGGCTTGCAAGACTTGCAACTAGGTCAACATAGTCGTACGTGCCATTGGCACATGCCAACACGTATCGCAGGCCATATTTCCAAGCCGCTATGCCTTTGGCCCACGCCAAACATAGCGCCCTAGGCTTGCAAGACTTGCAACTAGGTCAACATGGCCGTACGTGCCATTGGCACATGCCAACACGTATCGCAGCCATATTTCCAAGCCGCTATGCCTTTGGCCCACGCCAAACATAGCGCCCTAGGCTTGCAAGACTTGCAACTAGGTCAACATGGCCGTACGTGCCATTGGCACATGCCAACACGTATCGCATGCCATATTTCTAAGCCGCTATGCCTTTGGCCCACGCCAAACATAGCGCCCTAGGCTTGCAAGACTTGCAACTAGGTCAACATGGCCGTACGTGCCATTGGCACATGCCAACACGTATCGCAAGCCATATTTCCAAGCCGCTATGCCTTTGGCCCACGCCAAATATTGCGCCCTAGGCTTGCAAGACTTGCAACTAGGTCAACATGGCCGTACGTGCCATTGGCACATGCCAACACGTATCGCAGCCATATTTCCAAACCGCTATGCCTTTGGCCCACGCCAAATATAGCGCCCTAGGCTTGCAAGACTTGCAACTAGGTCAACATGGCCGTACGTGCCATTGGAGCATGCCAACACGTATCGCAGGCCATATTTCCGAGCCGCTATGCCTTTGGCCCATGCCAAATATAGCGCCCTAGGCTTGCAAGACTTGCAACTAGGTCAACATGGCCGTACATTTCATTGGCACATGCCAAACACACACGCTGGTAGCCTAACTTGCAAACCGTGCAACTTACCAACAAGGCATTCCGCACATGCCGAACACACACGCTGGTAGCCTAACTTGCAAACCGTGCAACCTACCAACAAGGCATTCCGCACATGCCATTGGCACATGCCAAACACACACGCTGGTATCCTAACTTGCAAACCGTGCAACCTACCACCAAGGCATTCCGCACATGCCGTTGGCACATGCCACACACGCCACTAGCAGCTCTGGCATTACCACTTGCGCTCGAGGTGCAACTCGCAACGAAGGCATTCCGCACATGCCATTGGCACATGCCACATGCGTCCCTAGCAGCACCACTTGCACGCAAGATGCAACCAACACTCGAGACATCAACACAAACTGGGGGATGCTTTCTAGGGTTTTGGTTTGGCGGTCACAAAGATGCAGCGTACACTACGCTCACATTAAGAAAGCGTGAAAAGGAATAAAGCGGTCAAATAAAAGAGGAAATAATGGTGAAAACGTTTTCACCCATTAACACCATGCGGTTACCACCTCCTCTCATTATTTCACCCTTTACTCTCTTCCTTCATGAGACCAGGGTACGTTTCAATCTCGACTTGTATAAATAGGTCTTACCTATTTCCACCAGACAACAAGTCTTGGTCAGGAGAAAAATACTACACTCTCAGAAAGGCAACTTTGCAAGCTCTCCCAAAAAAAGCTTTCATCTCTTGCAAGCTTCCCAAGCTTTCACTTTCTGATACAAGTCAAGATACTACTCTCCCAGAATTACTCTGGTCTCAACACCTTTCTTTGCTTCCCTCCCCAAATCAACGCTTCTCCTCCACTTTGTGACCGAAGCAAGTCTGGAACGGCCATTTCTTGGTTTAGGCCGGACTTGTACAGATTGATCTCTCGAATCTACAAAGTGCTCACGTGCAGCACATTTGTTTAGGGTTTGAACCAGTTTCTCACTCACCTACCGCAATTACCGAAATCAGCAGAAACGATTTTTACCCATAAACACCCGCGTAAGAGGAGCCGAAGTTCCGCCCCTAATGTTGGAATCCCTCCGAGGAGATCTATGAAGACTTGACGGAGGAGTTTAATAAGGAACCCGCGGACGATTGGACATATCTGCGGACACAAACACAAATAGAAGTACAAATCAGAGTCAAGGAAGATCGAAAAATGAAAAAATCTCAAGAACATCAGCGAACGTGAGGAAAACCCTAGATTTCATCTACAACCATTTAAGCTCTCATGCTTTTACTCAAACACAAAAGAAGAAAAAGAGAATCAAACATGGCCGGAAAAACACACGGCCTTGCGGCGACAACTTCAAATTCCATGATATGCATAAGACTAAACCCATCATGATTCATCACCAGAAAATCAAGAACTCAACAAGGGTAAGAATGGCGAGTAAACTAAATAAAGAATCCTACCTGAATTTCAATAAGCAACAGCAGCAGCAACAGTGAGCAATGCAACAATGAATGGTAAGGAAGAAGTTAAGAAGACGAAGAAGAAAGTGGGGTAGAGAATAAACAGATAATGTGAATTTAATTCACATTCCTTCATCCTTTTCTTTTTTTATAGGACCAAAAGAAACCTGTCCACTACCCAAGGGGCGCTTATGGCCGGATATGGGAAACGTGCACAATAAATGCAGATAAACTCCTTTTTAGGAGAAGTTATGAAGAGAGAGATAAAAACGTGCCACACGATTCTTCTCCCAACTAAAGCTGGCTTGAGTCACAAGAAGAGGGGCAAATTGTAAGTACACTTATTTATCTCCCTCACCACGTGTACTAGCAAAGCCCACGTGGAGGCCACGTCATAAAAATGGATGACACATAGGGGTATCCATAGGATCTAGATGGTGTGCCATCTATCAAGTTCAACGGTCGAAGATGAAGGAGTATCAAGGGAAGATATCCCCACACAACACCAAAGAACTACTCTGCCACACTTTACCTCATCACGAGATGAGGCATAATCAACTACTGGGAAGGTCCAATCGACACAAACGTGACAAGGGAAGACCGACACCTCCCGACGCAGATCGGACCGCCCCAACCACTCGCATTTAATGCCGCTTTCGGAGGGCACGTGTCAAATGACCAACAGAGAGAGCGAGGGCTGGTCGCCGTAATGAACACAAAAATACTAGAAGGCGCGGAATGATAAGGAAGTCCGCGGATTATGAACAGAACACAAGAAGATACGACTTCAACAACTCTTTTCCAAGGGACCCACTTAGATTAGCTATATATATATATACATGTCCTTTCCAAACATTGGGAGAGGAACACAGAGAGAGAGAACGAGAGTATAGGAGAGAAATCAGTGAGAAGTAAGTATGAGCATCAACCTGCGCGGGTTTGATGAACACCAAAAGTCTTGCGACTATTCTTGTAACCATTACTTCATAGTGAATACCCCAGACCCTTGGATGTAGGCCTTAGTGCTGAACCACGTAAATCATTGTCTCCTTTACGTTTAGCACTCATATATATTTATTTATGTGTTCACTTCTTAGATCTACCATTTTGGATGTTGATGAGATCATGACAAACCCGCGGGGTTTGGAATCAATGAATCAACATCTATCTATGTATTTTATGCTATATTCACACCTTAATGCGTATATTCAATTCACGCAAAGATTTTTTGTGAACACGTGGATGCCTACGTGATTTCCGTGTTCACAATTGAGTCATCAATAATCATGAATAATGATTGTAAAGTAAGTAAAACGAAAAGGGGAAATCAGATTGTATTTCTTTTTAGAAACCAAAATCAAGTTGTATGATGATGTGATCGATTTAGTGAAATTTTGATTAAGATTTTAAAATCCATGATGATTTTGTTATTTAGAAATTTTTAGTGATCTTGCAAAACAATAGGACAAGTGATTGAGATTGAATATGAACTTCGGAAAAAAAATCTTGTACAAACATATTTTGTAATTCAATTGAGCCATTCATCCATTCATCTAATGAGATCCATTTTCGAGAATTACTCGTTGAAACAGAGTTTTTCTCACTTTTCAATGTTTTCATTAGGTGTGGATGACATGGCATTTAAGGTTTTTTTCCTTCGTAAAGCCACATGGGCGCCACCTAACACTGGATGCATTTGGGTGCAATAAATTGGGTGCCATATATCACGGTTGGTCTTTCAAGCCTAAAAAGCAGCCTGTGGAGGAAGTCGAAGACCTAAGGCCAATAGGCTTAACCAACAATGTCTACAAAGTGTTGGCATGGCAAAGACATTAAAGGTAATACTCCGTAAACTTGTATCCAACCATCAATCGGCATTTGTTAAAGGTACGCAAATTCTTGACATGACTTTTTTTTTTTTTTTTTGAAAAGTCTTGACAAGACTCTGATTGCTGATGAATGCCTAGCTTCTAAGTTAAAAAGTAATATTCTTGGGTTTGTTTGTAAAATCGACCTAGAAAACGCTTTTGACAATGTCAAATGGTCTTTTCTTGTGGAGGTTCTAGAAAAAATGGGATTCGGTAGTACTTGGAGGAATTGGATATTCGGGGGTGTTTCTAAAGTGCCATTCTCCATTCTGATTAATGGTTCTGCCTTTAAAAAATTCACTTCTGAGAAAGGTTTACGTCAAGTAGAAACTCTTTCTCCTTTCTCCGAGTCTTCTTTAATAGTGGGCTTTTGGTTGGTTTTATGTCCTCTAATTCTTCTAGCTAGTTTTTTTTTGGATGATAATGCTTCTAAAGTCTGAAATCTTGAAATATATACTCCATTGGATACTTTTTTGGTTTTTCAAACAGAAATTCGTTTCGTGCAGTACTTTTCCTTCTAACTACTTAGGTATGCCTTTGGGCGACAAAGCTTTTTTTTATTTTTTTTTTTATTTTTTTTTTATTTTTTGATCACAAAGAACATCTTATTCAGAAAGGCAAGAAAAAATAATGAAGGAGACTAGGCCAATACCTCCAAAGACAAGAGAAAGAGGCAACAAATGAAATTGGAAACACGAAAAAACAAGATACAAACTATCGAAACCGATAAACTGGCAGGCCTGACCTATCAATTCCTATAGCAGAACGAATAAAATTTAGCGGCTCAGTCCACCATTGAGACCTTGTAGAAGCTCCCCATATGCATTTCCCTCTCTATATACGTGGGAATATCTAAAATGAATTGTGGATAAGAACTTCATACAGTTAGCCCAATGCACTGCTAGTCTCCATGGCACCAAAGAATAATCAGACAATGCTTTGATAACATGTGTTCAGTCGCATTCAAACCATATGCGTGACATACTCTTCGACCGGGCAATTCTGAACGCATGAATGGCTCTCCAGAACTCTAGGGAACTTGAGTTATCCACATCAATGGACTGTGCTAAACTTCCAACTACCAAGAAGCTATGATTTCGAAAAACAACATCACACCCTGCTGGACCTGGATTCCCTAAAGAGCACCATCAACATTTATTTTTAACTAGACTTAAAGTGGTTGCTGCCAACAAACCTCGATGATTTTGGGCGCTTTATAAGCTCTACCCGTTATCTTGAAAAATCTGAGTATACACAGCTCCTCCATCGAATTGCACATATAACCTTTATTCAGCATACCCGATTCACTAATCAAAAGTTTAAGCATAGTGGCTGCAGTCGATTCACCTTTACAGGATACGTTCACCTTTACAGGCTACGTTCACGGCCAACACCACCTGAAAAAATTCCATTAATCAAAGACCATTACATGATCTTTCCGCAACCCAAGACAAGACCCAAAGAATTAACAAGACATACCCGAGAACACCATCGAAGAAACCATAGAAACCAACATCTCTAACCATTCCTCGAACCGGCCTCATGTCTTCTCTTCTACACCTTCTTCATAGTTGCTAGTAATAGAGGAGAAACATGGAAACCATCTAGAAACTTGGTTTAGGGCAAAGTCCCAAACCCTAAACACTAGAACACCAAAATCCTCTCTCTACAAGTTTTTCTCTCATACCGATATTGACCTTCACGATAGCACATGACCCTCCCTACCAAAGAGACCAAAAATCTTAGCACAAGGTTTTACCACTCTTCTAGGTTGGATTGTCTACAACTCTACAATTCTAGCACTATATATAGAGAACACAAACTTAGCCCTTAAGAAACCTTAGCTTTAGGAACAAGCTATTTTTCCAAACTTGGCTCTTAAGTTAATTCCTAAACTTTAGGAACAAGCTAGCATCAATACAGATTGACAAATAGTCAAACTTATAACCACCGAAAATACCACAATTCTCCACCTCGGATAATTCTTTAAATCATGAGACGATCAAACAAAGAATCACCTCCATTCAATTGCACACCATCTCTATATACGCGTAGAATTACTTTGAATCTCATATCCGAACTTCCATCTTCGTAGAACCATCTCTTCGACCAAAAACACCATGAGCTTGATAAAAGTCTTCACAACATCTTCTTTATGAAGAACACTTGTGAAAATTGATCATGTTTCACAAACACCATGAAAATCTTCAATCATTATCAACGAATCCTTGCACAGACTCCACCATTGATCACAAATAGGACCATCCAGAAGAATCATCATTAACTCCACCTAACCAGTAAGCTAATTACATATTGAACTCTAATACAGAAAGGAATAATTAGCTCCAATATCATACTCCAGCACATGTCATGATTACCGCATATCTGAAACAAACCATCAGACATCTCCACTGTGATTAACATGATTAATCCTTTAAGCGATTCTCAAAGCCATCACCAATCTGACATACTTTTTACCACCATCACACCCAACATACTCGCTTAGAATATATACCATGTGAATGATCATATTACCGTGGTACATGCTTTTGAGATCGGGAACATTCTTGATTTTACGTGCAAGCCATCAAGAATACTTTAACATAGTGTTTGAGGGTGAAAACGGTTTCTGCTGATTTCGGTAATTTCGGGTGTGTGGGTGAGAAACGAATTTAAACCCTAAACAATGTACTGCAAGGGAGTACTTTAGATTCGAGAGATCAATCTGTACAAATCCGGCTTAAACCAAGAAATGGCCGTTCCAAACTTACTTCGGTCACAAAGTGAAGGAGAAGGGTTGGTTTTGGGGAGGGAAGCGAAGAAAGTGTTGAGACCAGAATAGTTGATTCTGGAAGAGTAGTTGTTTTACGACTTGTATCAGAAAGTGGGAAGCTAACAGATGGAAAGCTAGCAAATGTTTTCTGAGTGTTGTATGCTCCTGACCTGAACTTTTTGTTCGGTGGAAATATGTAAGACCTATTTATACAAGTCGAAGTGAAACGTACTCTGATCTCATTAAGGAACGGAAAAATGGGTGAGTAAATGGGAGGAGGTGGTAACCATTAACGCATGGAATTGATGTTCCATAAAAAAGAGTGTTTCACCATTACTCCTTGTATTTACTAACCGCCTCATCCTTACTACACTTCCTTATGACGGGCGTAGTGTACGCCACACGCTGTAAACCGCCAAACCAATACCCAAAGTGTATCCCCCAATTTGTGATATGTATTGATGTCTCGAATATTTTCGTGGAAAACATGTAGCATGGTTGTTGCCTGGAAAGTCGAGCTTGGGAGACTTGCTAGCTTGGTGACCTTCGACGGTCGAGATTTTGCATCTTAAGAAGAAAGGTAGCCATTGATCGTTGCACGCTTCCGTTTTTTGATAGCCGTGTAGGGAATACCAGCATGGTGGTGCGGCAGAGTTGGCATGCCTTGGCGCGGTTTGGCGCGGCCAAACTAGGGTTTTGGGTCAAAGGTTACCATGCTTTGTCTGGTAACCTTGGACAGCTAGGATTTGATCCTGGGATTGAAGGGAGATCGTTGATTGTCGCACGCCTTCGTTTTAGTAGCCGCATAGGGAAGGCCAGCATGGTGGCGCATCTAGGTTGGCATGCCTTGGCGTGGCCAAACTAGGGTTTCGGTCCAAAGGTTACCATGCGTTATCTGGTAACCTTGGTCGGCTAAAATTGATCCTCGGATTGAAGGGAGATCGTTGATTGTCGCATGCCTTCGTTTTAGTAGCCGCATAGGGAAGGCCAGCATGGTGGCGCGTCTAGGTTGGCATGCCATGCCTTGGCGCGGTTTGGCGTGGCCAAACTAGGGTTTCGGGCCAAAGGTTATCATGCGTTGTCTGGTAACCTTGGACGGCTAGGATTTGATCCTGGGATTGAAGGGCGACCGTTGATCGTCGCACGCCTTCGTTTTGGTAGCCGCATAGGGAAGGCCAACACGGTATGGCGCGGCAAGGTGGATGATACGGCATGCCATTGGAACATGTGGCATGGTCGGCATGCCTTGGCGCGGTTTGGGCGTGGCCAAAACTAGGGTTTTGGCGTTGGGCCAAAGGTTACCATGCGTCGGTTGGTGACCTTGGACGGCTAAGATTTGCATCTTAGATGGGAAGATGGTCGTTGATTGTTGCAGGCCTTTGTTTTGGTAGCCGCATGGGGAAGGCCAACACAGTATGGCGCGGCAAGGTGGATGGCATGCCATTGGCACATGTAGGGCCAAGGGTTTGGCATGGACGGTTTGGCATGATGGGGCCAAGTTGTGGTTGGCTTGGCATGGTGGGGCCAAGGTTTTGGCATGCCGTTGGCGCATGGTGCGGCTAGCATGGTTAGGGCCAAGGAAAGGTGCGGTTGGCTCGGCTAGCATGATTGGCATGCCTTGGCGTGGTAGATGTGGCTGGCATGGTTTGCCATTAGCATGGTGGTGCGGCTACTGGTAGACGTGGCTGGCATGGTTTGCCATTGGCACGGTGGTACGGCTAGCATGGTTGGCATGCCTTGGCGCGGTAGATGTGGCTGGCATGGTTTTCCATTGGCACGGTGGTGCGGCTAGCATGGTTGGCATGCCTTGGCACGGGAGATGTGGCTGGCATGGTTTGTCATTGGCACAGTGGTGCGGATAGCATGGTTGGCATGCCTTGGCGCGGTAGATGTGGCTGGCATGGTTTGCCATTGACACGGTGGTGCGCCTATAGCATGGTTGGCATGCCTTTGCGCGGTAGATGTGGCTTGCATGGTTTGCTATTGGCACGGTGGTGCGGCTAGCATGGTTGGCATGCCTTGGCGCGGTAGATGTGGCTGGCACGGTTTTCCATCGGCACAGTAGTACGGCTGGCATGGTTGCCATGCCTTGGAGCGGTGATGTGGCTGGCATGGTTTGCCATTGGCACAGTGGTGCGACTGGCATGGTTGGCATGCCTTGGCACGAAGGTGTGGCTGGCACGGCATGCCATTGGCACATGTGGTGTGGGATTTAGGGTTTGGCTTATCGAAACCCTAACTAGTATTAAAAAAAGGTACCCTGGTAATTTTTTCGCAGACATATTAAAGGGTTCAATAAGTGCGCTTAGTAGAGACATTATTACTCAAGTTATGTGATGTCACTATCTTACTAGGGTTTTACGATTTTAACCCTAAGCTAAAAACCACCATCAACACATAGACTTAAAAACAAAATTCTATAACATCTCGTGCATAACTTCGAAGCGTTGCTGGACTTGCTTCTACATGAGACCTCACAGCCCCATCCTTTCTTCAAACTTTGTAACCCATTATTTATAGTGCATGATTACTAACAACTTCAAGAAGTATATATGTATTCCACCTCATTCGGCTTTATTCTGCATCCCATACTACATCATAAAACCGTAACAAAGAACATACACTTCTACCAAGTTGAACCTCTCCGATTTGTAAATCACATGACAAATACATCTTTATGTAAACATAGGTTGAAACATTATCTTCAAAACAAATTTCTCCACCCGAACAATAAACCATCATTCAATTTCAGGTTGAATCACACCAGCCCATCCATGGCTCTGATACAAATTGTTGGGAAAATTGGCACCCCGAGCGCAGCGAAACACATGATCACAAAGGGCAATTGGTGATTTGAACCAAACATATATGTAAGAAATAATAAGTGAGACAGAAGATAAAGAAGCACACACAACCACAACACAAGATATATGTGGTTCACCTTTACAGGCTACGTCCACGGCCAACACCACCAGAAAAACTTCCACTAATCAAAGACCATTACATGCTCTTTCCGCAACCCAAGACAAGACCCAAAGAGTTAAAAAGACATACCCGAAAACACCATCGAAAAAACCATAGAAACCAATATATCTTACCATTCCTCGAACCAGCCTCATGTCTTCTCTTCTACATCTTCTTCATAGTTGCTAGTAACAGAGGAGAAACATGGAAACCATCTAGAAACTTGGTTTAGGGAAAAGCCCCAAACCCTAAACACTATAACACCAAAATCCTCTCTCTGCAAGTTTTTCTCTCATACCGATATTGACCTTCATGGTACACGACCCTCCCTACCAAAGAGACCAAAAACCTTAGCACAAGGTTTTACCACTCATCTAGGTTGGATTATCTACAACTCTACAATTATAGCACTATATATAGAGAACACAAACTTAGCCCTTAAGAAACCTTAACTTTAGGATCAAGCTATTTTTCCAAACTTGCTCTTAAGTTAATTCCTAAACTTAGGAACAAGCTGGCATCAATACAGATTAACCAAAAGCCAAACTTATAACCACCGAAAATACCAAAGATTCACTAGTCAAAATTAGGCGGCAAAGCTAATACTGCTTCTAAGTGGGATAAAATTGTGGAGTTGTACTAATCGTTTCCAAATTTGTGTAGGGAAGATGATACCTGAGTTCTTCGCCAGTCCTTTGTAGCACGACTTCACCGAAAAGACTCCGCTCGACTCCCATCTCCACCTTCTAGTATCTTCCCTATTGCTTAATACGGTTCCCTCTAGAAGATGAGACAGAGTAGCTTCCTCGTTAATCTCCAAATCCGTAAGTCTTCTTTTGAAATCCAAGTCCCAACTAATGCCCTCTTCTGAGTTGCTTTTGGCCAGTTCGAGGCTTTCATAGTTGAGGAAGCTTAATATCTGTTTTAATGTTTCACCACTCGCTCCACAAGCTAGTAAACCTAGAGCATTGCTGATTGAGAAAGGAGAGAATACAAAATTCTTGTTCTTGGATTCGTCTAACCACACATGTTTGACGAGTTTCATGCTAGGATTGACGCTCTTTAAAACAGAGTTTACTTTTAGGTGCTGATACATGATGTCTATGATCAAAACAAGCAAAATCTGACGGTGATATATACTAGTAAGTAATTAAGAACACCTAGAACAAGTAAACGGAGATTGCCAGAAATTGAAAAACTAAACCTACCTCCGGATCTAATAAAGCAATGAAGAGGAAGACAACAAAGTATAAAATTTCCACAAATTAACCAAAACGACACTGAAGCCCAAAATAGATGTCATTAGAGTCCATATCAGTAGGGAGATGTTGGTTCAGTTAAGGGGTGATCAGTTAAGGGGTGATGTTGGCATTGGTGAAGGTGTGTTAATCCATGAATCACCACCTTACTAGAAAAAACGTATTGTACGCCGATTATGTTTTGGCATTCTGTAAAAAAAAAAAAAAAAATTGATAGAAAACCCTATTTCATTAATAGCAATCAAAGGGTTACAGAGCAAGTGAGTACATCAATATTCAAGAATATAAAGAACCTAATACAGTAAAGAGTACAATACCAATAACTCCGACGAGAGAAGAGTCGGGATACCGGAAGACGACCTATTACAAGTATTAAGATGGATCCGATACAATCGGAAGAATGGACTTTGGATTAGAATCCTGCCATTTTGTTTGATATTCTTCTTAAGAAAGAGATGCTCCATGAAAGGAGTTGTTTGCTCACAATCTTGAATGAGAGACTGAATGCATACATATTTTGGAATGAATAATGCATACACCCTAAAATGCATACATATTTTGGAATTAAAATGCATACATGTTTTGGCATTTTATAAAGTATATTGCTCAAGCTCAACCTGGTAGTATTATTATGTACATTATTCCTTTTTAAATAAAATTCTCTTCTGATCAAAAAAAACATGTAGGAATGAGGCTTTCAATTAATGTACGTACTATATTGGTTTACAGATAACAATGAAGACGAAGACCGAATCGCCTAAAATTTCTATTAAAAATAATTCATGAAAATCTTTAGACTAATTCTCTTAAAATCAAAGAAGAACAAGAGATATCTAAGCTATTAATTAGTTACACTTGAGAAACACATAATTAGTTTGATAAAGGATTAAGGACATGCCCCATGAACAACACCACACCGCTTTCCTCCTCTCTTATAATGAACATGAAAGGATGATCTGCCACAAAAACGACAGGAGGAGGAGGTGCATGAGCACCCTGTAGGCATTGCATCCTTCCCATTAAAACAGCAGTAGAAGCAGCAGCTTCAGTTCCTTCTTCATCAATTTCTACGAAACACTTGTGATAAACCGCTGTAACATGAAGCTTACTTCCAGCCTTCACCATCTCAGTCAGCTCTGCCTTCGATTCATCAGTATTTAGCATCTCAGTCAGCTCTGCCTTCGATTCATCGAAAGGTAAAACGAGTCCTACTTTCTCTAGAACTCTTTTTGCTTCAAAATTGAAAGAAAATTTGAACTTGGGAATCTTGCATACTCTTGTTGGAACCGTATCCACCGGGAGATACTGATCAAGAAAAGCAGGATCCGAGCTCACCTTTTCTATAAGTTCACCGAGCCCTTCGCGTTGATTCGGTAAAATTATATACATAGAAAAATGTGGAGGGACTTTCCAATCCCTAGAAATATCTGAAGGGAGTTTCCTATCACTTTTGTACGGGAGTCGCAGTACTTTGAAGTTATTATGACAACTAATATATTGATCGCCCCTCGATGACATGAAGGGAACCTGTACTGGTTGTTTTCCGTCGAGAAGATTGAACTTCGATATCTCGGTCAGCTTCCGATCAAATTGTTTTATTCGGTCCCAAGACCCTTTGAAATATAGTGCATTCGCCAATATAACCTTGGTATTCTCATTAACCGCTCCATCGGGAAGAAGATTTTTGATTAATCCATTGGTCTCCTTTTCAGCCCATGTGTTCACCTTCTTCAGCACTTCGATGCTCTAATGCCCGTGCATTAAATAGTTACTAACAGAACATAAAACAAACAGAAAAAAAAAAAAACACAAAACAAAGAACTAGAAATATAAAGATTTTCGTACCTGATTTACGAAATCCACAGTTTCGGTTTCCGCTTTATAAACTGTACTAGCAACTTCTTGGAACGAAGGTTTAATAGCAGGAAACGATTTCTCAATCCAAAGACCGCCAACAAAAGACAGTTTAGGTTCGGTTTGTGGTTTACCCAACATGTCGATGAGTTCAGCATGACTAAAACTTAGAATAGTGGGGTCTTCACAATTGAGGAACTGTAATAGCTGATTTAAGGTTTCACCACTTGCTGTGGTAGCTAGTAAACCTAGAGCACTGTCAATCGAGAACGGAGAGAATGCAAAATTCTTGTTCTTCGACTCCTCTAACCACAATTCTTTAATGAGTATCATGCTAGGATTGACCCTCTTTGAAGGATGGCTTTTGTTCTTCGACTCGTTTAACCACGACCAGGAGTCTTCAAATCGTTTCGCGCCAGGATTGAATGGTGGTAGGTTAATGTTAGCTTGGTGGTGTAGTGAAGGAGGCTTTATTACTCTTCGTGTTTGATCCATGACGCCTATGATCAACACAAAATCCAACACTGATAATAATAAAACCTAGAGCAAGTAAATAAGCTAAACGGAGATTGCCAAAACAAAAAATATTAATAAGAATTGCGGGTTGTGAAACTAATGAAGCAAAACTCTTCTTATTTATAGTATTCGTGTGAACCAAAATAAGGAGGAAGATACCAAATTTGGAGAGGACGTAGAAACCTAAATTTGAGACACGAGGACAACTTGGTCAATAAACATGGTTTACACCGTAGCCAAACACCTTAATAAGGCCCTTAAAAAATATCCACGGGAAAAGTACAAATAAAGAATGCTTCCAAAACTAAAGAAAAGCTCAAGGACCCTAATCTTAAGAGTTAAGACTAATAAATAACCATAATAACCATAAGACTAAACATTACCAAAATTTGTAGGTGAACCAAGGCTTTGATGAAACTCCGGAGAGTTAACACCACTTAACAGTTTGTATTCGTTTGCCCCAGACGCGGAACTTGAATCTCATTAGGTCCCCGAGTCGGCTCAATCAGGTGTCATATTGTTGGTTTTAAGATTTTTAGCACCTCCGACTCACCAAAGATAAGTCAGACATACTAACCATAGGTAATTATGTTAGTGTTATTACCCAATGCTTTACCGCACCTTGTTAGAAAAACATATGAAGTATTGCTCAAACTGGTTCCATGATGCTATTCACCGGAGTTACATGTCACAATCCAGGCTTTTAATGTATGAACGGTTTACTGTCATACAAATTTCTTTCTAAAGTCAACATTTTAGAAAACTAAAACTATTGAGAACCTTTGGCACATAACATTGTTGTGAGTCACATTATGCCAATATTTCAGAGTATAATTAATGGTTATATTACTGGTGGTATACTGTATATATATGTTATTTACACCATGCCGGAACTCATGAATTTACACTTACACAAATGATGTATGACAAAAGAAAAAAGATAGGGAATAATCTTAAATTTGAATTAAAATCGTTCATCAAATTAAAAACTCTATCGAGTGAATTGTTATAAATTCAAAGAAGATAACAAGAAATTATAAACTATTTAGTAAGACATGAGAGACAAGTAGACTAATTTGATAAAGGATTAAGGACGTGTCCCATGAACAACACTGCACCACTTTCCTCCTCTCTTATAATGAACATGAAAGGATGATCCGCCACAAACTTGACGGGAGGAGGAGGAGGTGAACTAGCACAACCGGTCGCTATCCTTGAAGCAGTGGAAGCAGCAGCAACAGTTCCTTCTTCATCAATTTCAACAAAACACTTGTGATAAACCTCTGAAACATAAAGCTTATTTTCTGTATTAACCATTTGATCGTATTGACATCTCGGTCAGGTCTGCGTTCGAATCATCAAAAGGCAAAACTAGTCCTAATTTCTTTAGAACTCTTTTTTTTTGATGCAAAACAAGGGAATTAATATTAACTTTCTGAAACTGAAACAAACGAGTTCATATCCTCCAGTATTGCGTTTGCAATAAAACCTGGAGGATAGTCAGACCAATTTTGGGAAATACTATGAGTTCTAGCATGATTTTGACCTATCTCATTTGGTTTATTAATTTTCCTACTGATTCGTTTACAAATCCAGAAAGGATGCTCTTCTAGTTTTGTTTTGATGCTTGTATCATAGTATGGTTCTCCCAAGCAGCATGATTGAGATCTCCAGTGATAGCTTTGATGACTAATTCAGCATCCATTTCAAAACTTGCGAATTCTACTTTTAACTCTTCTGCACGCTGCATCGCCTGCAAAAGTCCCTTGCATTCTGCTTCCTCCGCATTCAAGAGTCCACTTGCATGGTCGCATCTTGCTTGGAAAAATTCTCCTGTAAAAGAGCGACATATTAGTGCCCATCCTGAGTAAGTAATATTATTAATAATCTTAAATGAAGCATCACAGCAGAAAGATAAGTATGGGGATTGGGGAGGTATCCATTGCTGGATAGTATCTTGGTCTCTAGTTTGGGTGATGTGCTGATTACGCAACATCTTTTTTCCGGTTGACATGTTCAGCAGCTGAATACTTCTCATTACTTCCAACGGGTTTGGTTTTTTATCTTCAAAGACACAACAGCATCTTGCTTTCCAGATTTCCCAAAGTGTATTTGCCATGAGTACTGTCCAATCTTCAACTAGTCTATTGAACTCGTTAGAAAATCAGCTTTGGATCCACTCATGTACTGTAGAATCACTACTTGGCATGCTTCTTCGTGCACCTGAGGTAGTAGACCAAATGGCTCTTGCGAATGGATAATGCCATAAGATGTGTTTTGTGGTTTCAATACTCTGGCTACAGACTTTGCACTGCTCTCCTCCATATCCCAAGTTTCTTGCCATACGCTCATTGGACGGGACGATGTCTGTCATGCATTTCCACAGGAAATGTTTTATTCTGGGTAATGTTGGGATACTCCATACACTTTTCCATATCCTTGCGGTTGCAGCATCAATAGTAACACCTCCACTTTTCAGTTCGACCAGTTTCTTGTAGGCTGACTTTACTGTGAAGTCTCCGTTTCTTGTCAACTTCCAAATGAGTTTATCTTCACCCCTCAATGGTATGTGCATCTCAGGATTTTTGAAGCTTCTTGCTGACTGAATAAAGAGTGTATCACAGGTACTTTCCATCTTTTCGTATCTTGATCAATAAGGTCTGAAACCTTGTTGTACTGGTGTGCGTTTTCCAACTCCACAGCTGGAATAGGAGGTGCACATGTTCCTTGAATCCATATGTCAGACCATATAGATATTTTTCTTCCGTTTCCGATTAGCCATATGCTGAACTTGATGATGAATTGCATATTTTCTTGGATGCTTTGCCAAGCCCAAGTTGAGTTTTTCTTTTTTTGAGCATGCAATGCAGATGTATTTGGGAAGTATCTTTCTTTTAACGCCTTTGCAAACAGAGTATCTTCATGTTTTAGCAGTCTCTAGGCTACTTTTGCTAGTAAAGCTTTATTAAAACATCTCAAGTCTCTAAAACCCATACCTCCATGTAACTTGTGTTTGTTGATGTTTGGCCATCCTGTAAGAAAAATACCTTTACTTTCCTCCTTTCCCCACCAGAAATTTCTTTGTATGCTATCCAATTCTTTTATAGTAGTTTCTGGAATTTTGAATATGCTCATATGATGAGACGACGTCGTATTTAAAACATACTTCACCATAATGGATCGTCCTGACTGGTTTATGAATTTTCCTCTCCATTTTGACAATCTTGTCTTTGTGTTAACAACCAGACTAGAAAAAGAAGTAGTCTTCTTTCTAGTAAGAAATAGTGGAATTCCAAGATATTTTTCTTCAAGACTCATTCTCTTCATCTTCAAACTTCTTAATAGGATTCTACAATGTCGCGGATGTATTTGATTTGAGAAGAAAACAGCCGATTTCTGGAAATTAATTTGCTGCCCCGACATATTGCTGAATGAATTTATCACCTGGAGTAGATTTGTTACATTATGAGCATCAGCTTTGGCAAAGACAAGGCAGTCGTCTGCGAGAAGTAGATGTGTAACTTGTGGAGCTTTCCTCGAAATCTTGATACCCTGAATTTTTCCTTCCATTTCAGCTTTGGCCAATGCACGAGTAAAAACTTCCATGGTAAGTAAGAATAAATACGGTGAGATGGGATCTCCCTGCCGTATACCTCTCGATGGTTTGAAAGCTTGTCCTGGTGAGCCATTTAGAAGTACTTGAATTTCAGTAGTGCTTATACATTCCTGTATGAATCCACACCATTTGCTGCTAAAACCTAACTGCTCCATAACCCTGTTGAGAAAGCTCCATTCAACCCGATCAAAAGCTTTAGACATGTCAAGTTTTAGTGCCATGTATCCCTTCTTAGTCTTCTTCCTCTTCATGCAATGAATGAGTTCATGTGCCAACATGATATTATCTCCAATCTGCCTGCCAGGTACATACGCCGCTTGCATTGTTGAGATTATTTTTTCTAGCTGCTCTTTTAATCTGTTCGCCAGAATCTTCGAGATAAGCTTATATGTTGAATTTCATAAAGCTATTGGTCGATAATCTCCAGCGGCTTGAGGAAGCTTGCATTTTGGTATGAGGCAAAGGTTGGTTCTGTTTAACTTTTTCAGAAATCTACCTGTACGGAAGAAATGTTGTATCATATTGATGACATCATGTTTTACCGTACTCCAATTTGTTTGGAAGAATCCTGGTGGGAAACCATCGGGACTCCGGTGCTTTCCAAGGTTGCATCTGCTTCAGTGTGCTATAGATCTCATCCTCATCTGGCATTCTTGTTAGAGAGTCGTTATCTTCCGCTGTGATGCAGGGTGGTAATAGAGATACCAACTGTTCATCTATTTCAGGGTTTGTTTTAGTCATAATTCCTTGAAAATGTTCAGCCAGTAGGGTTTCAAGCTCTTCCTTGCCTGTGCACCACGTACCATCCTGCTTCCTTAGAGTTTCGATTTTGTTTCTCGAGCTCCTTCTGTTCGCCTGAAGATGAAAGTGCTTTGTATTCTGGTCTGCCTCATGAAAGAAGCTATCCCTAGACTTCTGTTTGTAGAAAGCTTCTTCTCGTTGATGCCATTCTTCAATTTCTTTTTCCACCTCTTGCACTGCTCTAGTATTGTCCACCCCATAAGAACCGGGTTGCTGAAGCTCTAAAAGTTGTTGTTGAAGTTCTTTAAGCTCTCGTTTATGTTCCCAAAAGTCGTTCTATTCCATTTGGAAAGATCTCTTCTAGTCTCAGATAGTTTTTTATCCAAAACAAATCCCGCTGAACCTCTATGTTGCTTCGACCAAGAGGATTGGATCTGGAGCTTGCAACTGGCATCTCTTAACCAACATTCAAAGAATTTCCAATTCTTTGCATTGCATACATTATTAGGAAATAATTCTAACAATATAGGACAGTGGTCAGAAGCCAAAAATGGTAAGTATTTCAAGCAAGTATCAGGAAAAGCTAATAACCAATCGGAGTTTATTAAAGATCTATCAAGACGAGATTTTATTCTACCTGTGCCATGAGTATTATTTTTCCAAGTAAATGGGTTTCCATGGTAGCCTAGCTCATTCAGACCAGCATCATTAAGAATATTGCTAACACTAGTAGAGAAAGAAGATGAACCATTGTTATTTATTCTTTCTTCCTCGTGCAGCGTGATGTTAAGATCCCCAATAAGTATCCATGGGGCATTAATTTCATATGTCATGCAAATATCTCTTATAAAGTTCCATTGGACACTCCTTTCCTGGGGGTATGGGGATCCATAGACACAAGATAACAACCACTTTGGTTTAGAAGGGTCACTATGAACTAAACAATGGATCATATTTCGATCATGGTATATAATGTCTAGGTCAAAGCCATCTTTCCACAAAAGCGTGATTCCCTTGATCTCCTATGGAGGGAACATAAAAGAGTTTGGGAAGTTGAGAGGTCGACGAATCTGAGAATCTTATCACTGCTAATTTTTGTTTCTTACAAAAAAAATTACATCTGGACTAAGCATTCTATTTAAGTCCAAAATATATTGTCTAGTTTTTTTGTTGGCAAAACCATTGCAGTTCCAGGCTATTATTTTCATGTTTAATATGGAGAAGAAAGTGATTAAAAAACAAAAAGAACAACTATCAAAAAAAATTGAGTAAATGAGATTGGAGGATACCGCGCCATGTCTCACGATAATCATTTGTGGTTTGAATGCATTGCCCCTGGATTGTTGAGCCATCTCTTGGTTTGTGATGTTGTGTATACTAGTATTTGTTTCACCTCCTATGCTATTTGGTGGATGAACATGGATGTTGTTTGGATTCATAGAGGGTTCTTGGTTTAAGGTTGAGTTTCTCAGCCTCTTGTTTTGCCTATGATCTCCATTATCTTCAACATCATCTAAAACCTCAGACATTGTGATAGCGCCACTTTCATCTCCATTTCCTTGGTAATATCATTCCCATTTTGTAGAAACTCCTCATACTCAACAGTAGTAAGACTATCTAGATGTAATAGCCAGTTCCATTCTTCATATTTGTCATCTTGATGATCAATGACCCAGCACTTATCGCATATCTTCTTTGGTTGTAACTCCCAATGGTAGCGTATCCAGACATATTCATTACCTATAGTTTTCCACCAGCCACCACGATAAAGTGGTTTTTTGAGATCCATTTCTATCCTAGCTTTCACTGTATTTCCGTACCTTGGTCTGCAATTCGTTGGGGTAGTTGAGACTTTCGTACCTATGAAGCCAATGGCCTCATCAATAACTTTAACATTAAGATGCTCAAGCTGAAGATATTTGAATTGAGCTGTGAACACTTGATGTGTGAAGTCATAATCTTTAGCATCAGTTCCCGCCACAAATTTCTTGACCGCAAACAAAGCTTCTCCAATAATCCATGGGCCTTCTCAAATGATTTCCTCTTGTTCTTCCTCGCTATTCAGCCTGACTAGCATAAGGTTATGACCCATAATACGGATCTCCTTGTTTCTATATTGTCTCCATAGCGAATTAATCTCTTCTCTGATTATCTCATAGGGATTTTTTCTTTCTGTAGAAATTTCCCTAAGATTGCACAGGACCATTCTTCTGCAGCTGCAGAGATAAGTGAAGAAGATCCAATAGCACCACTTATCTCCCTTGGTATCTCTAAGGTTGTGTTTCTTAGTTGGCGTGAAAGAAGATTGATTCTGTTAGCACGACCATTTGCATTGGAAGCCATTGTATTGTATCTCTTGGTTTCTAGATCTTTGATAGTAGTGGCTATGTACCTGAATATTTTTTTGGCTTTTACTTTTCCTTGGAGGTTTGTATATATAGGTTCTCGGAATATCTTTAGAGGTAAATGAAGATTGGTACCATCATAATGGATATCTCCTAAAAATACTGAGGGGATGTAGATATGGTTATTCTGTTGAACCTTAGAATTATATTCATTTATGACTCGATGAAATTGTGCTGAATAGTTGTTGGGATTCCTCCAATTTTGGCTACTATAAACGGTGGAATCTAAGCAGGGAAACTGGTATATTTTTTTGTAACTGATTGGCACAAAAATAGGAAAATTTCTGTTTTTACTAGTTTTGGAAGGCTTGATTTTAGGAGGGAATTGCAGGGTTTGAAATTTCATGGAAGTTTGGATCTTGGATGAAGGTTTTTGGTGATTAGATGGATTAAGGTATTGATTTCTACTAAATCCTAAAGGGACATTTGGAGAATCTATTCTACTAGTATGTATCATCACAAAGAGGATGACTAGCACTACTGCTTTCCACACCACTGTTCTTATTTCAGATAAGGCCATTTTGAAAGCTCCACCACTGGATACCACAAATGATTATCTTGGATACACCTGCACAGGCAGAGAAGATTTACTTCCTCATAAGAGGAGGTTAGTTTCAATAAAAATTGAGAGAAAAGCCAAAAAGAGGAAGAAAGAAAATCCAGCAACTTAAATAAATCTAAAAAGAAAAAGTTATAGGAAAAGTAATAAAGAATCGAATCTCCTGAGATGAAAGGATCATTTTCTATCTAAAAATCTCCTTACTTCTTCTACTCCCACATCCATATGTTACCCCTTTTTGCTTCAAAATCCCTTGAACTTGGGAATCTTGCATTCTCTTGTTGGAACCTTACAAATTCGGGAGATATTGATCTAGAAAGGCTGGATCAGAGCTAACCTTTTCTATTAGTTCACCGAGCCCATCGCATTGCTCTGGTAAAATTATGTACATAGAAAAATGTGAAGAGGTTACCCAACCCCTTTTGTATGGAAGTCGCAGTACTTTAAAGCTATCCCAACAACTAATATACTGATCGTCCGGTGCTGACATGAAGGGAACACGTACCGATTGTTTTCCTGTCATCAAAGAAAAAAAAAGGTTGTTCCCCGTCGAGGAGATAGAAGTTGGACATCTTAGTTAGTGATGGATCAAACTGATCACGGTTCCATGATCCTTTGAAATAGAGTGCATTCGCCAATATAAGTTTTGTAAATTCATTGAATGCATTAGCAGTCAGAAGATCTTTAATTAATCCGTTGGTTTCCTTTTCAGCCCATGTGTTCACCTTCATCCGCACTTCTTTGCTCTAACTGTTAGAATATATGGTGCATTCTAGACCAAGTCAGTAACAATACTTGAAGATAAGTCGGTTCCAAGATATTGTGCAGTCAAGTCACATTCTAGATTATAGGATCAAGTTAGCTAGTAAATCCCGTAATGTAGATAGATAAGTTTCACCTAGTCAAAGATACGGTGTGTTTATTTATCTTCTAGGTTCATATCCTATCACCTATAAATAGGATTCATCATGTAAATGTAATTCTCATCCTAGCAAGCACGGAGATCAATCCAATTCACCTACGGGGTTACGTCAGTGGATGTAGGTGTTAGTGCCGAACCACTTAATTCGTTGTCTTCTTTCTTCATTTGTGTTTGATTTGCTTTCCGTCTAATCGATGATCCGTCTCGATACCCATAATTTATTATGGTATCAGAGCAGGGAGATCAGCTCATATTGCTTCCGCTACAAAATAAAAATCTTCGTTTTCGCATCTATCAACATTTTTTTTTAATTAAGTTTGATGTTTTTATCCATACATTAAAGTTAATGAGATGTTTACATGATGCTGGATTATTTCTCTACTACCCGTATTTCCTAGGGTTAGTATCTTGGATCACAGGGAAGTTCAGAAAATCTTCTTTCCTTGTTATCAAAATGGGTATCAAACTTTGGAAAGATTTTATGTCTTTTTTTTCGTTATTCACATCGAAATGCTCTTTCTGTTTTGAAGCCATCAAAGCATCAGACAGTTAAGAGATGGTTTAGTATTCACGGATTTTGCATATAAGATTCGTGGGTTCTATAATGGTTTTGTATTTGGCTCGCTTGATACAGATCAAGTAACAATTATTATTGATTTTGATTTTCTTTGTTGCTATTTTATTTAGCAATTGATTCCATCAAACACGTTGTGGATTATCAAGTTTACATTCACTGAATATCTTTATCTTCGAAATTCTTGCCAAAATCAGGTAATCAATTCGTTTATTTTTGGAAACATTTCCATATTTTCCATCTTTATCAAGATTCAAGATGTCATCTTTTATTTGAATATTACATATCTTTTGATTTGGTAACATCATTTTGTTACCATAATATTCTCTTTTTTTATGTTTTTTTTTTTTTTTTTTTTTTTTTTTTTTTTTTGGAAAACATAAGTTTCTTACTGTGAAACTCATAACTAATATTTTTGGTGTTCTTCGCAAGATAATACGTTGAACTATCATAGATTGATATTATTATGATTTCTGTATTGCAAACTCCCAATAACAATTGCTTTTCTTTTTATTCACGGGGTTCTACCATATATCAGCAATGGTTCGCATCTACAGCCATTGTAGTGGTTTTCCCGATCGATCTTGATTTCAAATCAATGTACCACTTTAGTATTGCAATGGGTACAATACAATCAACTGCTTTTATCATCATCTGCACCTTTGCCTTGTTCATCCTAAGTCTTTGTTATTTTTCACACCAACCAAGGATTTATGTCTTTTCTGTTCTCCCAATTTAATTTGGACGTTGAGATCTTCTATATC
Source organism: Papaver armeniacum (assembly GCA_023531295.1). Classification (NCBI taxonomy): domain Eukaryota; kingdom Viridiplantae; phylum Streptophyta; class Magnoliopsida; order Ranunculales; family Papaveraceae; genus Papaver; species Papaver armeniacum. The sequence continues at coordinate 979,122 of JAJJWW010018834.1, forward strand.
CAGGGACTATTAAAATTTGGGTTTCAACATATAAATCAAGTTTATCATTGTCTCTAACTTGTTCAGCATCTTTATCAATTCTCATCTAAGATGTTTATGTCTCTCTGTTCTCAAACAATAACAGTGATCAAATATCTCCCTGTACTCATATCTCTCAATTCATATCAAGATTTCTTGCCATTATTCCCAAGATTTCTTTTTATTTTTATCAATACCTAACGAAATGGTATTCATGTTCTCGGTGTTGGTTTTATTCCAACAATTGTTTATAACCATCCGTTTGGAAGCATAGTTTTGTTTTATTCCAAAATCGTGATATTCACTACAAATCTTAATTAAATGGATTAAAGTGCATTTAAATGTTAGGATAAGAAAAAAATTTCTTATCATTAGATTTTTTTTGTTTCCATCTGTCCTACCTTATCCCGTCTTTTCATCATATATATGGAAGAAGATATTGAAGAGAAGAAAAAGAAAAAAAAAAAAAATCAAATTGCAGAGAAAGCCGGCTCATAAAGTTCAACCGCCAAGGTCCGTGAATGAAGGTCATATGACATGGTCGAAGTACTTATACAAAGTTCAGTTACAAGGTTTCCTTTCAAGATATTGTCCAAGTTGGACACTTCAATTCTCTCCGTGTCCAACTTGAGGGGGGGTGTTAGAATATATGGTGCATTCTAGACCAAGTCAGTAACAATACTTGAAGATAAGTCGGTTCCAAGATATTGTGCAGTCAAGGCACATTCTAGATTATAGGATCAAGTTAGCTAGTAAATCCTGTAATGTAGATAGATAAGTTTCACCTGGTCAAAGATACAGTGTGTTTATTTATCTTCTAGGTTCATATCCTATCACCTATAAATAGGATCAATTATGTAAATGTAATTCTCATCCCAGCAAGCCTGGAGATCAATCCAATTCACCCTACGGGGTTCTGTCAGTGGATGTAGGCGTTAGTGCCGAACACTTAATTCGTTGTCTTCTTTCTTCATTTGTGTTTGATTTGCTTTCCGTATAATCGATGATCCGTCTCGATACCCATAATTTATTACCAACATTAAATCGTTAACACGCGGGAACGAAGAAAATAAAACATAAAACACAAAACAAATATCAAGAATATAAGTGTTTGCGGTACCCATTTTGTTACCATAATATTGTCCATTTTTTATGTTTTTTTTTTTTTTTCTTTTTGGAAAACATAAGTTTCTTACTGTGAAACTCATAACTAATATTTTTGGTGTTCTTCGCAAGATAATACGTTGAACTATCATAGATTGATATTATTATGATTTCGTATTGCAAACTCCCAATAACAATTGCTTTTCTTTTTTATTCACGGGGGTTCTACCATATATCAGCAATGGTTCGCATCTACGACCATTGTAGTGGTTTTCCTGATCGATCTTGATTTCAAATCAATGTACTACTTTAGTATTGCAATGGGTACAATACAATCAACTGCTTTTATCATCATCTGCGCACTGCCTTGTTCATCCGGTGCTGTTATTTTTCACACCAACCAAGGATTTATGTCTTTTCTGTTCTCCCAATTTAATTGGACGTTGAGATCTTCTATATCCAGGGACTATTAAAATTTGGGTTTCAACATATAAATCAAGTTTATTATTGTCTCTAACTTGTTCAGCATCTTTATCAATTCTCATCTAAGATGCTTATGTCTCTCTGTTCTCAAACAATAACAGTGATCAAATATCTCCCTGTACTCATATCTCTCAATTCATATCAAGATTTCTTGCCATTATTCCCAAGATTTCTTTTTATTTTTATCAATACCTAACGAAATGGTATTCATGTTCTCGGTGTTGGTTTTATTCCAACAATTGTTTATAACCATCCGATTGGAAGCATAGTTTTGTTTTATTCCAAAATCGTGATATTCACTACAAATCTTAATTAAATGGATTAAGGTCTGTTACGTCTGTTAGGATAAGAAAAAAATTTCTTATCATCAGATTTTTTTTGTTTCCATCTGTCCTACCTTCTCCCGTCTTTTCATCATATATATGGAAGAAGATATTGAAGAGAAGAAAAAGAAAAAAAAAAAATCAAATTGCAGAGAAATAGGCTCATAAAGTTCAACCGCCAAGGTCCGTGTGAATGAAGGTCATATGACATGGTCGAAGTACTTATACAAAGTTCGAGTTACAAGGTTCCTTTCAAGATATTGTCCAAGTTGGACACTTGATTCTCTCCGTGTCCAACTTGAGGGGGGGTGTTAGAATATATGGTGCATTCTAGACCAAGTCAGTAACAATACTTGAAGATAAGTCGGTTCCAAGATATTGTGCAGTCAAGGCACATTCTAGATTATAGGATCAAGTTAGCTAGTAAATCCTGTAATGTAGATAGATAAGTTTCACCTGGTCAAAGATACAGTGTGTTTATTTATCTTCTAGGTTCATATCCTATCACCTATAAATAGGATCAATTATGTAAATGTAATTCTCATCCCGACAAGCTCCGGAGATCAATCCAATTCACCCTACGGGGTTCTGTCGATGGATGTAGGCGTTAGTGCCGAACACTTAATTCGTTGTCTTCTTTCTTCATTTGTGTTTGATTTGCTTTCCGTCTAATCGATGATCCGTCTCGATACCCATAATTTATTACCAACATTAAATCGTTAACACGCGGGAACGAAGAAAATAAAACATAAAACACAAAACAAATATCAAGAATATAAGTGTTTGCGGTACCTTATTTGCGAAATCGACCGCTTCCGCTTTGTAAACTGCACGAGCAACTTCTTGGAATGAAGGTTTCAGCGAGGAGCTGACCCAAACACCGCTAACAAAAGACAGTTCAGGTCCGGTTTGTGATCTTCCCAACACGTCGATGAGTTTAGAATTAACAGAATTAAGATGGTTGAGGCTTTCCGAGTTGAGAAAGCCTAATATCTGTGTTAAAGTTTCACCACTTGCTCCAGAAACTAATAAACCTAGAGTGTTGTCGATTGAGAACGGAGAGAATACAAAATTTTTGTATTTCGACTCCTCTAACCAGACATCTTTGATTAGTTTTATACATGAATTTTTTGCGGTGCACATTCTGACACTAATACTAACTAAAACAACCTAGAGCAATATATAAACAACTTACCAAAGATTGAGACAAAAAAAAAAAAAAAAGTTAAAACCTACTCGTATATAATTGCACAACTAAACGTACTGTTGTTTCTTATTTATAATACGCTTGTTAAATTATACTGAGGATATCTTAATCGGTAAGTATTTCAAAAAAAAGATAATATATCTTAAGTTATCTAAGTTATAATACACTTGTTAAATTACATTGAGGATATCTTAATCAGTAAATTTCAGAAAAAAATACTCCCTCTGTTTTTGGGCTAAAATGAAAAAAATGATAGTATCTCTTTTCCAGAAACGGAAGGAGTATATATATTAATCAATAAGAAAACTAAGAATAATAGCAGACTCGAAATACATAAACTAGCAGAAACGGCTAATCCTCATTAAGGCCCATATTAATAGGGAAGATGTTGGTTCGATCAAAAGGGTTGATGTTGACATATTGGTGAAGGAATGTTACCTGCCATATATGGATGACAGGATGAGGGTGTCGACGTGTCGTATGTGTGAGAGTGAGTATGGATTAATGCATGGCTGTATTTGAGCGGAGACGTCAAATTCTCATTATCACAGTGAGATGATTTGAACGTTCCCTTTTCTTTAATCTCTTTCACAAAAGGAAAATCTTGCATCCAGAGGAAATGTGTCTAATACTGGTCCTGAAAATTCTGCTGGGGCACACAAGTAATTTCGAAAGTCTATCGGATTTTTCTGTTAACAATCGTGATTTTATATAATAATGGTGTATTGAGATTATTCAGCCCTGGAATCCATAAGATATTTGATGATGTAATTTTGAGAATGGATGAACGATTTCGAAACCATAAGAATTGCATTAAATTTTTAATCAAAATTATTCATCAAAATTCAAAACCTCTGAATCTCTTATATTCAAAGAAGAACAAAAGAATTCTAAACTATTAAGTGACACCTGAAAGAGATCTAAACTAGTATAATGAAGGATTAAGGACATGTCCCAAGAACAGCACTGTACCACTTTCTTCCTCTCTTACAATAAACATGAAAGGATGATCTGCCACAAAATCGACAGGAGGTGCATGAGAACGCTGTACGCGTTGCTGGATTCCCCCTAAAACAGCAGTAGCTTCAATTCCTTCTTCATCAACTGCGACAAAACACTTGTGAAAAACTTTCTCAACATGAAGCTTACTTTTAGTATTCACCATCTCAGTCAGCTCTGCCTTGGATTCATCAAAAGGCAAAACTAGTCCCATTTTCTTTAGAACTCTTTTTGCTTCGAAATCAAAACAAATTTCGAACTTGGGAATCTTGAATTCTCCAGTTGGAACCATACTACAAACTGGGAGATATTGATCCAGAAAGGCAGCAGGATCAGAGCTCACCTTTTCTATAAGTTCACCGAGCCCATTGCGTTGCTGGGGTAAAATTATATACATAGAAAAATGAGCAGGGATTTTCAAATCCCTTTGGAATGGGAGTCGAAGGACTTTAAAGCTGTCATGGCAACTAATATATTGATCCGCCCGGGATGACATGAAGGGAACGTGTACGTATTTCTTTTCTGATAAGAAGGGAACGCATACTGATTGTTTTCTTTCTAGGAGATAGAACTTTGACAACTTGGTTAGAGATGGTTCAAATCGAACATATTCATTCCAAAGTCCATCCAAATAGAGTACATTCGCCAATATAAACTTTGTATGCTCATTGACTGATCCATCATCTGGAATAAGATCTTGAATTAATCCATTTGTTTCCTTTTCAGCCCATGCGTTCACCTTGTTCAACACCTCTTTGCTCTAACCAACATTAAACCGTTACAAAAACATTAAACAAACAGAAAAAAACGAAAACGAAACAAAGAACAGGAATATAATAAGGACATGCGTACCTTGTTCGGGAAATCCACAGTCTCGGCTTCCGCTTTGTAAATAGCATGCGCAACTTCTTTGAATGAAGGTTTAATAGGAAACGATTTATCAATCCAAACACCACCAAGGAAAGCCAGTTTAGGTCCGGTTTGTGTTTTGCCCGACATGTACTCGATGAGATGAGAATGAATAGAATTCAGATGGTCGAGGCTTCCACAGTTGAGGACGCCTAATATCTGTTTTAAGGTTTCGCCACTTGCTCCAGAAGCTAGTAAACCCAGAGCAGCTTCAAACGAGAACGGAGAGAATGCAAAATTCTTGTTCTTCGACTCTTTTAACCAGATATCTTTGACTAGTTTCATACATGAATTGGTTGTGCTTTTGTTGTTTGTTTCTGGAAAGTTTGCCTTTGATTCTTTCACAGTCTCTCTTAGTTTCTGATCCATGCCTGTAGACACTGATGCTAAACGGAGATCACCAAAAAAAAAAAAAATTAAAAAAGTTGCAAAAGTGCTAAACTAAACATATTGTATTGAAGAAACTAATTAAATAGGGGAGAAGAACGATTGAGAGTCAAGGGAGTATTTTTTATTTATAACACTTCGTACGAAACCCTACAAACAGAAAAGTACCAGCCAAAAATATTAGGACTCGGAATTGCCCAAATATATAAGACTGCTAGACTGAGGAGACTACCATAAGGTAGAAAAAACGACACCAAAGCCAAAAATAAATGTCATTGGAGATCTCAATTTAACCGCAGTAAGGCCCCCCATATCATTGGAGTTCGATCAGGACTCGCCAGATATGGATGCTCAGCAGCCTGTACTAGGGAGGAAATGTGGGACATCCATCATGATACAGAGACGACTGAGAGAGATATTGAAACACTCGGGAGAATAAGATCTACATTGTAAAAGTTACCCTTATACTTCCATTACCATAAAATGGTGCCATTTATAGGCTACAAATTGCAAACCCAAAAACCACTAACACCAACTCGCGCATAATTCACTTCCATATTACTAGGACTTCCATAATACTAGGACTCTACCTAGTTCCTACTTTCACACGTCTCACTTCATGAGACCACACGTAAACTCGTTCAATAATAATCCTAAATATTAGGTAATTTATTAAGAGCTTCTCCAATGGTAAATGTGGATGTTTCCTATGTGGCATCACTTTTAAGACATCCTCTAGGTATAAAATCCTAAATATTAGGAGAAAATAAATTTTATCTCCAACCCATAGAGTGTTGTATCCTTCTTTTGCTTATTTGTAGGTGAATAATTGGTTAAAATTAATTCCATTTTTGTTTTTAATGATTTTTATTAATAAAAGTGTGACTAGGATGGGAAGACATCCTCTAAGAGCTTCTCCAATGGTGAATGTGGATGTTTCATATGTGCCATCACTTTTAAGACATCCTCTAGGTATAAAATCCTAAATATTAGGAAAAAATAAATGTTATCTCCAACCCATTAGATTGTTTCGTCTTTCATTACTTATTTGTAGGCATATAATTGGTTAAACTTATTTCCATTATTGTTCTCATTGATTTTTATTAGTCAAAGTGTGACTAGGATGGGAAGACATCCTCTAAGTGAATGTCTAAAACTAGAGGTTCACCTAGAGGATGTCTAACTTTTTTTTTCCACCTCATCCCCACATCAATGGGTTGGAGATGAGTTTTTATAAATATGATTGTGCATCCTATGTGGATGAAGACTTTTCCCCTCACATACATTCCATTGGAGAAGCTCTAAGTGAATGTCTAAAACTAGAGGTTCACTTAGAGGATGTCTAACTTTTTGTTTGCCACATCATCCTCATATCAATGGGTTGGAGATGATTTTTTATAAAAATGGTTGTGTATCCTATGTGGATGAAGACTTTTTCCTTCACACACATTCCATTGGAGAAGCTCTAAGACCATGTTCTCAGTAAATCTTTACAAATAACTCTAATACTAAATCTAAAAATATATAAACTTTTACTTGAACTGTATATATCCAGGGAGGAACTTACATCGAGCTTATCTTCTTGTTAGAGAGTTACACAAGTGGATCTTCATTACGAAGATCCCAGAGTTTGTAGAGGGAGCAAGTCCACCAGGTAAAACGTTGTTAGGTCCGTATGTGTATGCCAATAGATGAACCATTTTTTAGGGACCATGGTTTTTTTGGGACCATGGTCTTATTAGGCCAACCTCCCTATACTTATAAGTGGTGTCCTAAAGTTAGGTAAATACACATTTACCCTTTACTTTAATTTAAATTAAAACTAACCTAATAACTATATAAATCTAATCATATACATCTTCATGTACATCTAATCTAAATGAATCTATTAACCAAAAAAATCAAAAACAAGAGGGGAATCGAAATTTTTTAGTTTTGAAAAAAAACAAATATTCTCTTCTTCTTCTCTCTTTCCTTGACGTTTCTTGGGTTTTTCAATCGAAAAACCCATCAATCTTTTAATTCGTTTTTTGATTGGGAAAATTGAGTAGAAATCATTAAAATATGGTTTAAATGGAAGTTAAAGTGGCATGTTAGGTTAGGAATGGTTTTAAAAAAACTAGTTTTGTAACCGAACATTCTGAAACCAAGAACACGAAGAACATTTCGGTTATCACGAATTTAATTTTTCGTAACCGAACTCCGAGTTCGGTTGGTTCGCAAAAATAGTTTTAACCGAACTCCTCATTGAAAACCAATATATTGTGTTCGGTTGGTCCCCAAAAAATTCTAAAACTAGTTAGTAACCGAACTCTACCCATAATACAAAAAAAAAAAAAAAAAAAAAAAAAAAAAAAAAAAAAAAAAAAAGAGGTGAAGCGGCTCAAGAACTGCCTGGCAAACAATGACGCAGATTGTGGCACAAGCAAATTTTTATTTCATAGAATAGGTATGGAAATCCAAAAAAAGGTGTTGGTGCCGACTAGTAGCTCGGCTACCAACTAACTCTTTGTAAAAACATTTATGTTTATTTTTAATAAATGCCTCTGATGGCCTATTTAAAAAAAAAAAAAACTGAACTGTGTTATTTTTCCCACTATGTTGAGTTATGATTTAACCGAACTTTGCCTACTCTGTTCGGTTGGTTCGCAAAAATTTCTTAAACTATCTAGTAACCGAACTCTACCCATATTATAAAAAGAAAAAAAAATTCCTATGTAACCGAACTGTGCTATTTTGCCTACTATGTTGAGTTTCAATTTAACCGAACTTGTCCCACTATGTTCGGTTTGTTCGCAAAAATCTTGACAAACCGAACTCTTCACTAATTGCATACATGTGGAGTTCGGTTAGATATGTTGTTGGGTTAAAGTTTGCGAACCAACCGAACATTACTCAGTAAATCCTATAAACAAAGTTCGGTAACATGTCTGTTTCTTAGAACGACTAATAACCTCCATTAAAGAGCGGCGAGTTCAGAACTCGCATGTTTTGGAAAAAGTAACCGAACTACACTTTCTGATGAGTTCGGTAACCTGTTGTTGATGGTGGTTTTTAAACAAGGGGTAAAATCGTAAAACCCCATGACCTAGTGTTACCCGCAACACATTAACTAAGAGCATTTAACTCAGGTTTAAAAAATTAATAGGGGTATTTTTTCAAAATACCAGATTAGGTTTTCGACCACGTAACCTAATTCCAAAACCAAGCCGCACACCGCGCACCATGGCAACAACGCCAAAACTAAGCCGCACACTGCGCACCATGGCAAAGCAATGCCAAACCAAGCCGCACACTGCGCGCACCATGGCAAGCAATGCCAAACCAAGCCGCACACCGCGCACCATGGCAAAGCAATGCCAAACCAAGCCGCACACGCGCGCACCATGGCAAGAATGCCAAACCAAGCCGCACACTGCGCACCATGGCAACAATGCCAAACCAAGCCGCACATCAGCAAGCACCATGGCAACAATGCCAAACCAAGCCGCACACTGCGCACCATGGCAACAACGCCAAAACCAAGCCGCACACTGCGCGCACCATGGCAACAATGCCAAACCAAGCCGCACACCGCACATCATGGCAACAACGCCAAAACCAAGCCGCACACTCGCGCACCATGGCAGCGACGCTAAACCAAACTACATATCGCACTCATTGGCAACCATGACAAACTAAGCCGCTATGCCATTGGCACATGCCAAATATAGCGCCCTAGGCTTGCAAAACGTGCAACTAGGTCAACATGGCCATACGTGCCATTGGCACATGCCAACACGTACCACAAACCATATTTCCAATCCGCTATGCCATTGGCGCATGCCAAATATAGCGCCCTAGGCTTACAAACCATGTAACCTAGGCCAAGTCGCCACGCATGCCATTGGCGCATGCCATTGGCACATGCCAACATGCTCATTTGGTAGCTTTTCCTACCAAGGCCACGGCCCTAATGGCCACGCATGCCATTGGCACATGCCAACATGCTCATTTGGTAGCTTTTCTTACCAAGGCCAAGGCCCCTAACGCCGCGCATGCCATTGGCACATGCCAACATGCTCGCTGGTAGCTTTTCTTACCAAGGCCACGGCCCTAACGACCACGCATGCCATTGGCACATGCCAACATGCTCGCTGGTAGCTTTTCTTACCAAGGCCAAGGCCCTAACGGCCACGCATGCCATTGGCACATGCCAACATGCTCGCTGGTAGCTTTTCTTACCAAAGCCACGCCCTACTAACGACCACGCATGCCATTGGCACATGCCAAACACACACGCTGGTAGCCTAACTTGCAAACCGTGCAACCTACCACCAAGGCATTCCGCACATGCCAAACACACACCTTTGGTATCCTAACTTGCAAACCGTGCAACCTACCACCAAGGCATTCGCACATGCCATTGGCACATGCCAAACACACACGTTGGTAGCCTAACTTGCAAACCATGCAACCTACCACCAAGGCATTCCGCACATGCCAAACACACACGCCGGTAGCCTAACTTGCAAACCGTGCAACCTACCACCAAGGCATTCCGCACATGCCCACACGCCACTAATGACTCTGGCATTGCCACTTACACTCAACGTGCAACCTACCACCAAGGCATTCGCACATGCCATTGGCACATGCCACACACGCCACTAGCGGCTCTGGCATTGCCACTTACACTCAACGTACAACCTACCACCAAGGTATTCGCACATGCCATTAGCACATGCCACGCACGCCACTAGCGGCTACGGCATTGCCACTTGCGCTCGAAGTACAACCCGCAACAAGGGCATTCCGCACATGCCAATGGCACATGTCACACGCGCCACTAGCGGCGCCACTTGCACTCAAGGTGCAACCAACGAGATATCAACACAAAGGCGGGGATGCTTTCCGGGGTTTTGGTTTGGCGGTCCTGACTTGCGGCGTACACTACGCTCACATTAAGAAAGCGTGAAAAGGAATAAAGCGGTCAAATAAATGAGGAAATAATGGTGAAAACGTTTTCCACCCATTAAGACCATGCGGTTACCACCTCCTCCCATTATTTCACCCTTTACTCTCTTCCTTCATGAGGCAGTGGTACGTTTCAATCTCGACTTGTATAAATAGGTCTTACCTATTTCCACGGACAACAAGTCCGGGTCGGGAGAAAATACTATACTCTCCGAAAGGCAACTTTGCAAGCTCTCCCAAAAGCTTTCATCTCTTGCAAGCTACGAAGCTTCACTTTCGATACAAGTCGAGACACTACTCTCTCGGAATTATTCGGTCTCAACACCTTTTTTTGCTTCCCTCCCCAAATCAACCCTTCTCCTTCACTTTGTGATCGGCAAGTCCGGAACGGCCATTTCTTGGTTTAGGCCGGACTTGTACAGATGATCTCTCGAATCTATAAAGTGCTCACGTGCGGCACATTTGTTTAGGGTTTGAACCAGTTTCTCACTCACCTACCGAATTTACCGAAATCGGCGAAACGATTTTTACCCATAAACAATTGGCGACCACGCGGGAGGATTGATCTATCGGCTCAATGTCGAATTGTCGATCTCGTTCTTGACACCCAGATGTCAAGATGGTAGGGAAGGTGACTCGATCCGACTCAACTACCGAGACGACCCGGTTACCGGTTGCAAAAACTACACGAGAAAGCAGGGACTCGTTGAAGATGCTACCAGCGATTGGGGACTTGCGACTCGGTCAGGCTCAAACGCCGGACAACCGGTTATCGGTTGTTAAAACTACACCGAAAAACCGGGACTCGTTGAATACGCTACCGGCAATTGGGGACTAATTGGCGATGCTACCGACAAAACCGCCTTTTTACATGAAGAGGGCATGTTCGCAAAACCTATGAAGTGAGTAAATTCGGACTACGCAAGATATAAGATTTGTTTTAGGTTTTTAGTAAAACCATTATACTAAGTATTGTGCCTATTGCTAGCACACACTTTCATAAAAGCAATATTACTTTCCCAAAACATAATCGAGTCATATTATCAAAACCATTCATCGAAATAATCCAATATCCTCAAAAGCTACCACTTTATCAAAGGTCAAGCTTTGAACCGGACATCAATATGTATTTCAAAAAAAAAAAAAGAGAACCTAAATGAAAGTTTAGCGAGAAACGTTCAAGGAAAATTATCCAACGAAGTCTGCTCTTCTTGGAGAAAGTCAACTTTGCATCTTCAAGAGTCGCTCTCTTCACGAGTCAACATCTTGGAAAGTTCTTGAGTTCCACCTCTGTCGTGCAATCTCCTCGGCGGAAAGGCTTTCGATTGCCGCATCTTTCAACTTTTGGATCTCAGCAAGGCCTTCGACAAACCACGAAGTGTTGAATTCCTTTCTACGCACACGTCGCGATGGTGCTCCCGATCGGCAATAACGTCTTGAAACGGTGTGACCGGTCACCTCACGCATATCCTCGATGGAAGATAAAGCCTCTTCCACATGCTTAACCAGTGCAAATCGACTAGTGACTTTCTTGGTTGTGGCCATATGTCAGTATTTCTCCCAGATTAAAGGTGTACAACGCCTCGTGCGCCATTGCACTTGGACAAAGCCGCCAACTTGACACATGACACGGATAAGGAACCAAGTACGGAGGATCAAAAATGGCCTTTTGGCCTCACGACTTCAAAGGGTCTTCCTCCATGTCGATAGACGCATTTATGTGTCTATATTAGTCTCAATTCTCTGTAATGTTAGTACTCGATTTTGCGCTTATTTTGGTATTTTATGTCTTTGTAGGTGTTTTTGGAGAAATAAGCTTTTGCGGAAAAATTGGCTCGAAAAGTGGTATTTGCGCTCGTGGGAGAAAATTACTATTCGGACCCCTCATTTGGATAAGGGGTGACCAAATAACTAAGGGGCACCAGTTGCTATGTCGCACCCCAACGAGAGGATAGGGGCGGCCACCCATCTTCTACATTCAAATTGAGAAAATTGGCGGGAAAACATTCTTTACACGGCGCGAATTAGGGTTGATGATTTAGACCAGTTTTAGCGAGATTTAATCGATGATTTTCATGGGCTAGGCTTTGTTAGATCAAAACGGGGTTCGTATGGGTGTTTGGATCGATCAACTTGGTGTAACTCGGGTTGGAGCTAAAGCGAGAGGTGAAAGAAATACGGGTCTCTGTTGGCTTGATTTTGGAAGTTTCGGGGAGATTAAATCGCGGAAAATCCTTCCTAAGATACGTAATTACCTAATAGAGAGTTTGGGATGATTTGGAAAGCTTGGAAACGCGTAAAACAATTCGGCGAGAGAGATTATTGCCGTGGCTTGCACGGAAAAAAAAGAGGAGAGATTTAATCGGGTTTTAGAGGTTTTGGAGGTGTATAAAAGTGTGCTCGAGTCACGAGAGAAGGGTATTGAAGTTTAGAAGAAGTTGGGGAAGTTTAGAACACCACGGAGAAATCAAAGTTGCGGGGAATTGGAGTTACTGTGGTGTAGGAGGAAGAACACGAAGAACAAAGGCCCTCCAAGACGATCGTTTAAAGGGTCTTGAATACAACGACAATTCAACAGTGCCTAGCACAGTTTACGTAGCAGTTTCTTCGTAATATTTGCTTTATAACTTGCCGATACAGATTACAAATCGGTCGTGTTATTATTTTTCATCCTTTTAATCAACTTTTGGGCTATAAACATGTATTTTGAGCAAGTGATTAATATGAGGAGCTAAACCCCTTTCTTGAGGCGACGGAGGAAGCTATTTTTCCAACAAATATGTGGTAATATTTATTTAATTATTAATTTCGCAATTCTTTTTATGATTATTTGCATTGAATCGAAATTAAAAAAAAAAATTTTTGCTAACTCTTTGTGTTTTCACTTGATGGTGCATGCTTAGCTTAGAGCTCTTGATGTTCCATGCTTGAGATTAACAACTAGTATTTGAAAATCAACTATTGGCAATATTTAAGAATCAATTGAACGTATGAATTGCATGATAATTATTAATATTGAGTCACATAAAAATTGGAAAATAGTGGAAACCTGAGTCTCAGTGCTTTTTAAAATCTTGATACAATTTATTCTGAGTTTTCTAGTTTTATTTGAGTCTAAAAATCCTTCACAAGTCTGAGAGGAACGACATCTTTCTTACCACATTACTACAACTTTCAAAATCACATCAATTTTTGGCACTGCTGCCGGGGATTCTTGAAGATGAATAACGGTATCAAAAACTAGCAGTTCGACCAACGACTTGTTTTTAGGGTTTTAGATTTATTTATTTTTTTAGTTTTTTTTATTTTATTCTTTTGTTCTATTTTACGTTTTCTTGGGTATTTGTCTTGTGGTTACAGGTTTTCGATCTCGGATCGAAAAGAAAGGCGAGCCAAAGATTTGGTGAATAATTAAAGACTTGGAGTCAAAGACAAAGCGAAAAGCGAGTAAGAGACAAAGAATTTTATTTTTATTTTTATTTTTATTTAATTTTTAGGTTTTTTGAAAAAGCGTATTAGGGTTTATAATTATTTTTGTAATTTTTCTTTTTATTTTTAGACTTTTTGGACATTTGGACATTTTGGACATTATTTTTAAACCCTAAAGAAGGGTGGTCTTAAATATAAATTGTTTGCAGAGAAGGAGGACAATTACGATATTGTCTACTGCACCTTGGGTTCGTCTGTGCGACATAGGAGTCGGTGGCCCGAAGTCGACTTCAACCGATTCATCCCAAATCTGGAGCGGGAGGTAAGATCTGAACACTCGCGAATCCCTGTCAGTGAGTTACTAGACTCCTTCGTTTGCATATATCTTTGAGGACTTGAATACGGTTGCTTTAATTTTCTAGTAAAGGGCAAGGCCTGGCCATACAAGATAAGGGTTCGGATTTCATCACCGTTCTCTTCTTGCCCGCCTTAGGAACACGTAACCTACGCGAACCTAAGCCTTAAAATTTTGACTAGAACAAGACCGATAGGGTAACTTGAGCTTAATAGGAAAGTCATTCGAAAAATATTGGTTACTCTTTTAAGCACACTTCAAAGTTCATAAAGGTTTACGTGAGTTGAATGCGTGGTGCGCCGCATTGTAATTAGGTGAGGCCTTGGGTATCAAAGCTCTACCGAGCTTCCCTCGCCTCTATTCAACTCACTTTGACTCGGGTTGATTCAGGAGGGGTTTGCTTAAATTGTGGCAATTTCCTTTCGAAGGATTAGAAGCTGGTCTAGAACAATCTAAGTGGAGCCATCATGCTTTTTGTTTGCTAGAAATCTCTAGGTTTGCTCTGGTTGAGTCGTCCTTGATTTGTGATTGCTTAGAATCCCCTTCCTAATTCTTTTGTATGCCTGAACGTAAAAGAGACGCCCTAGGTAGATTTGTTAAAGAGAAACCTAGTAGTTCTAAGCATCTCGATTACCTCAATTTAGAAAGTCCGATTTTTGAAGAGTCCGTTTTTGAACCTCAGTTTAAGGAGAAAATCCCTAATATTCCGATAGTGCCAGAAATGGCAACTTTGAAAGCCTTGTTAAACCGGAGCTAAGGCTACTCGTCCCTCGTGTATCGAGGTTATTTGAAGCAGAAGCAACTTATGAACTTAAACACGGGACCTTACATTTGCTCCCAATCTTCTTAGGGAAAGAAAATGAAAACCCCTATTTCCATGTTAGGGACTTTGAGGAAATTTGTAGTACCTAAAGATTAGAAACCTTGATGATGATGCTTTGAAACTCGAGTTATTCCCTTTTTTCCTTGAAAGATAAGGCTAAATCGTGGCTATATAGTTTGGCTTCCGGTTCAATTGAAACATATGAACAACTTACATCTTGCCTTTTTGAACAAGTTTTCCCTAGGCACAAAACATCGTCTATTAGGATGCAAATCTGCACATTTTCTCAACGGGAGGGAGAATCTTTGTATAGGTATTTGGAAAGGTTCAATGATTTATTAGCCCAATGTCCTCATCATGGTCTAGAAAAGGTTAGGTTAGTTCAGATCCTTTATGAGGGTTTAGATTATTTCACTACAACCACAATAGAATCCATGTGTACGAGTGGGTTTGAAAACCAAGCTTGATTGATGAGGCGATGACATATTTTCATGAAATCGTGAAAAAGATCCAACAATGGGAAAATAGTAGGGAACCCAAGAAAACAATTCTTCTAGGAAGAGGAAACGTTAATAGGCTAGAAGGAGGCTTTGAATCGGATGCCAAGATTGCGGCAATAGCTAAAGGTTAGAAGCTTTAGAATTGGGTCACACTTTAGTGGTAGAGTTGAGCCTTTTTGGGAAGGCAGGACTATTGAAGAGCAAGCCAATGCTCTTTATAATAATAACACTAGATTTGATAACGAGTCAAAAGTTTGACCCATATTCGAGAAACCTATAATCTGGTTGGAGAAACCATCAAGAACCTTTCATGGTCAGGACCAGAACCAAGGTCGGTTTAGTAATTCGAATGCTCCCAGGGTTTTGGCTATACTAAGAATCCTTCGGGAGTAGCTCGGTTTCAAAATCGGTCAGATAAGAAGATTTTAAGTCTAGAAGAAACTCTTGCCTCATTTATTCGAAACAACGAAAAGATGCACCAATCACTTTCACAAAGTGTAGAAGCTAGTAATGAGGATAGGGCAAGAAAACAGTCAAGCTATTCTTAGAGTTAAAAATGCGAGTTAGTCGATAAATGAGTCCTTGAGAGAAAAAGGTAGGTTCCCTAGTCAAACAAAACCCAACCCTAGAGGAGTTCATGAAGTAGGTGAAAAACCATCACATCGGTTGAATTGGTTAGAACCCTTAGGAGTGGCGAGTAGTAGACAATCGGGTAACCATGCTAGATAGTGAGCATCTTGTAGTTCACCCCTCGGGACCATCCATAGGCGAGGGGTGATAAAATCTCTCGATGATGCCAATTCGGTTCTGAGAGGCCTATTTTATGCCTAGAGCCCCATTTCCACAGCTATTAGTACCAACCAAGAGTGAATCCAACTTTAATGACATAATGGAGGTTTTTAAGAAAGTTACCATAAACCTTCCGTTACTAGAAGCAATTAGGCAACTTAAACATGCCAAATTCCTTAAGGATATGTGTCTGCGAGAAAGCGCAAGCTTAGTGTCCCTAAAAAAGCCTTTTTAGCTAGTCATGTAAGTTCGATCATTGAGAACAACACAACTCCTAAATATAAAGACCCAGGTGCCCCTACCATTGCTTGCACGATAGGAAAACATCGGGTAGATAAAGATTTACTTGACTTAGGAGCTAGTGTGAACTTACTGCCGTACCATGTGTACTTACTGACTAGGACTTGGTGAATTGAAACCTACCAAGATAACACTGCAGTTAGGTGATAGGTGCATTAAAATTCCTCGTGGTGTGATAGAAGATGTTCTTATTGAGGTTGACAAGTTTATTTATCATGTGGATTTCGTGGTCTTAGATACCCAACTTGTCCACGACCCGAGAACCCGGATACTGTGATTTTAGGTCACACATTTTTAGCTACGTCTAATGCGATCATAAATTGAACCGGTATTATGAATCTATCTTTTGGTAATATGACTATTGAGTTGAATATTTTTAATGTCAATAAGCTGCATTACGAGCTAGATGACACATGCATTGAAGAGGTGAACATGATAGGAACCTTAGTTCGGGAGTCATTACCAAACATCATATTGGAAGATCCATTAGAGAGTTGTCTAGCTCATTTTAGCATGGATTTCGAGCGATGATAGCAACATTGAACAAGTAAATGCTCTTTTGGATTCTATTCCTATGTTAGATATCGATAAATGGAAAGCTAGGTTCGAACCATTACTAGCTACCGAATTTACCTTAAGCCCTTGTTTCAAGAGCTAGAGATCCTCCTAAGTTGGACCCTAATTATGCATTTTTAGGCCCATCCGAGATTTTGTCTATAGCTTCCGATTTGGATAGTGATCATGAGAGTAGGCCGGTGACCGTACTTCAAGACAATAAGGAAACTTTAGGGTTGCCCATAGAGGATATGAAACATATAAGTCCTACGGTTTGTGTGCCTCGGATGCATTTAGAGGATGAACCACACGATTATAAATTAGAGAAAGCAATTGACCTTTTTCCAGAACCTAATGGTCTAGAAATTAGGAATATTGTGACTAGTCTATCTAGAGACTTAGAAAATTCTAAGTTTGGGGGTAGTAATCGTCAAGTATCCCTATTTGAAGTCCCTAACTTGGGACTCGAGCCTAGTGTGTCTCGAGGTATTACACGAGTCTCTTAGACTCCACAACCCGATCCTCCCGATACTATCCGGGAGGAAATCCACTATTTGAGACTCGTTATTTGGGTAAATCCGTTTATCAAGACACTCATATGAAGCCCAAGTGGGCACCACGGGAAAAACCCGGTTGTCTTGCGGGAAACCTTGGATGAGGATGTACTATGTCTATTCATTTTTCTGATTTGGTGCAGTTGTCTCATAATTGTGGTAGTTTTAATTGATTTTGATGATCCCCAGTTGTTTAGACTATTGATATACGATTTGAAAGGGTAATTAACCATTTTATGGAGTACGTAATGTAGTGAAGACTTTAAACTTAGCACTTCTTGGGAGGTAACCCAATATTCATGCGACACGGTAATATCTTTCCTTAACTCTTTTACTTCTAATGGTAACACTTTCTCCTTGTTCATGCTTTTAATTTTATCTTTAGAACATTGAGGACAATGTTAGATTTAAGTTTGGGGGTATGGGAGAAACTTTTAGTTGCATGATAAACTCCGAGCCTAGAAATTTATGCGTATTAAGGATGGCACTAACCAATCTAAGTGGATGGAAGCATTTTGGTTGTAGGAGTTGAGGAACCAATCGATTAGATGGCAACATCTAAAGAGTTTATTCATAAAAGCACGAGCTCGGGTGTTAGAAATAACATGATAGTTTCACCAATCTCGTTGAGTCCTTTTCACTTCTGTTTTTATTTTGTTTGTTTTTAAACTATGTTTCTCTAAGTGATTAGGTGGGTCCCACGAATCAAGTTGTTATCGATGCTAGGGTGAATTAGAGTGATTGAGATACCACGAAAAAAAAAAAAAAAAAAAAAAAAAGTTGAAAAAAAAAAAGTTGAAAAAAAAAAAAAGTTGAAAAAAAAAAAAAAAAAGTGAGACCGAGACCATCGACCAGCTAGGAATAAATTCAATAAAGTCGACCACTTGGAACCCTTGTGTATGCGTTGTGTTGACCTAGAGTTAGGTTTATCGACCGCTGGTTCCCTTGTATATGCCGGTGTGTTGATATTAGTGAACTAGTATCTCAGTCCATTAGGATAGGTTCATTTTGGCGGAGGCCTTGAGACGAGATATGGGAAACATCGATCACTTAGTAAACATCAAAACCATCATGTTTTCTCTATATCCATCTTCTTGATCTATCCATGTGATTAGTTTTGACTCCGGGCATTGATGTCCATAGTGCGACTATCACGAGTAGAGCTACGTGACTTATATATGAATTTTAGTATGCTTGAGTGCAAACTGGGTGTATGCAACAAGTGGAATTTCGCATCGGGGTACTTCCTCCTATAGTCAATAAGTATGCCAACCAAGGAGACTTTTTAGTGCCTTCCAGGTTACGTGTAATTAGTTAAGTGCAGGTATAAAGGTTTTGTGGGTACACCTCTGGTAAACCCTCCGAGGCTATAACTCGGCCACTAGGGTCACCTAGGGATTTAAAGGCTTATTGCATACGCTAAATGCAATCGACGATACTGTGCGACGGTGAGTTAGGATTTTATTTATTTCGGTTTTGCTCGAGGACTAGCAAATAATAAGTTTGGGGTATTTGATAGACGCATTTGTGTGTCTATATTAGTCTCAATTCTGTAATGTTAGTACTCGATTTTGCGCTTATTTTGGTATTTTATCTATTTGTAGGTGTTTTGGAGAAATAAGCTTTTGCGGAAAAATTGGCTCGAAAAGTGGTATTTGCGCTCGTGGGAGAAAATTACTATTCGGACCCCTCATTTGGATAAGGGGTGACCAAATAACTAAGGGGCACCCAGATTGCTATTCGCACCCCAACAGAGGATAGGGGGCGGCCACCCATCTTCTACATTCAAATTCGGAAAATTGGCGGGAAAACATTCTTTACACAAGCGGAATTAGGGTTGATGATTTAGACCGGTTTTAGCGAGATTTAATCGCCCGATTTTCATGGGCTAGGCCATTAGATCAAAACGGGTTTCATATGGGTGTTTGGATCGATCAACTTGAAGGCTGTAACTCGGGTTGGAGCTAAAGCGAGAGGTGAAAGAAATACGGGTCTCTGTTGGCTTGATTTTGGAAGTTTCGGGGAGATTAAATCGCGGAAAATCCTTCCTAAGATACGTAATTACCTAATAGAGAGTTTGGGATGATTTGGAAAGCTTGGAAACGCGTAAAACAATTCGGCGAGAGATTATTGCAGTGGCTTGCACGGAAAAAAGGAGAGATTTAATCGGGTTTTAGAGGTTTTGGAGGTGTATAAAAAGTGTGCTTCGAGTCACGAGAGAAGGGTATTGAAGTTTAGAAGAAGTTGGGGAAGTTTAGAACACACAGGTAGAAATCAAAGTTGCGGGGTGGAGTTCTCTTTGGTGTAGGAGGAAGAACACGAAGAACAAAGGCCCTCAAGGCAGGTCGTTTAAAGGGTCTTGAATACAATGACAATTCAACGGTGGTTACAACAGTTTACATAGTGATTTCCTTCGTAACATTTGCTTTGTAACGCCGATACACGTTACAAATCTATTTGTGTTATTATTTTTCATCCTTTTAATCAACTTTTGGGCTATAAACATGTATTTTGAGCAAGTGATTAATATGAGAGGCTAAACCCCTTTCTTTGAGGCTGACGGAGGAAGCTATTTTCCAACAAATATGTGGTAATATTTATTTAATTAATTTCTGCAATTCTTTTTATAATTATTTGCATTGAATCGAAATTTAAAAAAAAAAATTTGCTAACTCTTTGTGTTTTCACTTGATGGTGCATGCTTAGCTTAGAGCTCTTGGTGTTCCATGCTTGAGATTAACAACTAGTATTTCGAAAATCAACTATTGGCAATATTTAAGAATCAATTGAACGTATGAATTGCATGATAATTATTAATATTGAGTCACATAAAAATTGGAAAATAGTGGAAACCGAGTCTCGGTGCTTTTTAAAATCTTGATACAATTTATTCGAGTTTTCTAGTTTTATTTGAGTCTAAAAAATCCTTCACAAGTCTGAGAGGAACGACATCTTTCTTACCACATTACTACAACTTTCAAAATCACATCAATGTTTACGGCAACAACCATTAGAGAATCATCCGCCGTTTGAGCCACATCTGTGCCCGGCAATTGGCTAACGCCCATCTCAAAGTCACCAGCGGTGGTCACCAAGAGCAAGTTTTCGTGTGCCTCTACCCCAGAATCATCCTCGAATCGGATTCCTCCTGCGAACTCGAGTTAGACATTTTTCAAAAAGAAGAAACGAAGAAGAGAAAAGAAGCGCGAAACTCACCGAACCACTTCCGAAAAAGAACCCGGTCTTTGCGCGGAGGAATCACTCTCACTCGTCGAACTTTCTTCTTTCTCGACTCATCACAGCTATGAAGGCTCGATCTTTCTTTGCAATTCTTTGAAGCTGTTACGAGTCTCCAAAGCAGCGTGTAAGACGGTGAAAGCATTAACACTACTGAAGCCTGGAAGAAACAAGACACATGTTTTCTTATTTATTAACGAGAAATTCACGTGTTTTGAGACAAACCAATGAAGAAGCGACACGTACTGGTTATTGGAAGAAGCGAAAGACACGAGAGTCTGTGGGAGGATCTTTTGAAACGTCCGGAACCGCCGACACGATTCTTCGTTCTCTAGTTCCTTGCCTCGGGACTTTCAGAGTTGCTAGGCAACTTTCGCTTGAGATCTCTCAACATTGGGTACTTCTTCAAAATCTTTGGGAAGGTTTACAACGAACGTTCTCCACCACGTTATTCACAAAAGCTTGGATCATAATAAACTCGTCGCACCGGAACTCATTATAGCCAAAGGTCGTCGAAGTTACTCTTCCCATTTGTAAGAAGGGAAGGCGGATACCGGCTCGAGGGCACGGCATTGAGGCGGCACGCAATGAATCCTTAGGAAGCACCATTTGGTAAGCAAGAGGTACCCTTGATCGAAACCCATGTGACAAGCAACACGGTCGATATTATCAGGTGACTATCATTGGAAAGACCCCATCAAGAAAGATGGCATATGGCAAGACAGCAGCTTTGAATGAACAAAATTTCACCAACGCTCAAATCGCCATCGGAAGACAAAGACATGAGCGGAGCGAGAAGCAAAGGTGTCAATTTGAGTCAGCCGACCTATGGGCCAGGCTCCATGGGCGAAAATTGATTTCATACAACTTATCAAGAAGACTAACCAAGCTCACGCCAACTCTTGGGCCTTTTGTTCACCCATCGAAGAATTCGAGAGCCGCTAACTCGCGGGAATCGAAGGCATCGGTTTGAGCATACTTCTCAAGTTCTCCCATAGCCGGACTTGCAAAAAAGCAACGTGCACATATGAATTCACTTTCATGAAACCATTCGAAACTCGCATGTTCGCAACCGGGTGATCCGGATGCACATACGAGGCAGGAATAGCTTGCCAATGGGAAGAACTTCACTTTTTGCCAACTTGCGCAATCACTAGCAACTCTGGTCTTATCTCCTTCTTACAGAACCATCGTCAAAAATGTCTCTAGACAACCGAGAGAGCCAAAAGTCTTCAGACGTGAAGATTGCTTTACGAGTTCGGGTTCCCGGCTCGTCCGGAAACCATTGAGATATCCACCAGTTGTAAAGGCACCTTTCATCCTCTTTCGGACGGAGAATCCTTCGACTTCGCGGTGGAGTCTTTCGGCGAAATCTTCCAACTTAGCGGCAAGGTCATCCCGCATCTTCCCCTCACTTTGGATAATTGGATTTTTAAGATTCCCGATTCTAGGAAGATTGACAAGAGAGCCACACTCTCCAAGGAGAAAGTTATCTCACCCCATCTACATATGATCGTTATGGGTGTCAGAACACCATCCCGGAGATGAAAGCAACCAAGCCCGAGATATCCTTCATAATCTGGAGATTTCTTGGAGCTCGTGACATCAATAATCTGCGCTCGCGTCAAGTTGGTATTTATATGCTCCTTACTCACCATGAACTCAACCCATCTATCAAAAGAACGCAATGGGCTTTGGCACATCCTGAAATCAATATTGGAAGAGGAATATACCCCTTTATGAAGACGGAGAACAGTATGGTGTTCTCTGGGCGAACCTTGACGTGTCTTCTTTTCATCTTCACCATAGGTTAACAAAATTGGCACGAAACACTGGGTGATTTTTCCAGCGAGACAAGTTTTTTGGCAAAAAACTCATCATCCGTGTTTGGTTTGGAATTATGGACATCCTTTGATGAAGCGAAATTTTGTTCGGAGTAACATCTTGTCGGATCTCTTAATAACAACTCGGCAACAAGATACTGCACACACAAAAAAACACAAAATTATCTCCACGACACATAGCTCGCCCAACAAGAGGAAAACCCGAAATTAAAAAAAAAAAAAAAAAAAAGAAAGAGAGAGAGGAGGCGTATTCTCTACGGGTTCAAGACTATATAGCGATATTTTCTACGGGTTCAAGACTATATCTGTGATATTTTTCTTCGAGTTCAAGAGTATATCTGAGTATTTTCTTCGGAGTTCAAGACTATATACGCGGTATTTTATACGGGTTCAAGTATGCCTACGGTATCCTTCTTCGGGTTCAAAATTATATGGAGCATTTTCTACGGGTTCAAAGCGCAGCGCGGTATTTCTTCCCGAGGCCAGAAAAATCATATATACAATATTTCTACGGGTTCGAAGTCGTATGGAGCATATATACGGTATTCTTCTTCGGGATTCATATGCGGTATTTTCTACGGGTTAGTACTGCTGATATTTTTCAGGGTTCAAAATTATATACGCGGTATTTTATACGGGCTCAAGTCGTCTGTGGTAACCTTCTTCGGGTTCAAAATATATATGGAGCACTTTCCTACGGGTTGAATAATATATGCGGTATTTCCCTTGGTTGCATAACATACAATATTTTCTACAAAGAACACGGGGAAATTATATTCGCAAAGAAAAACGCCTAGGGTTTACACTACATAAAAGGAAATCTTGGAAGACATACACATTTGGTTCTTCTTTATGACTCTGTCATTAGTAGGAAAGGATGAAAAGATGAAAGTGCAAGATGGGAGAAAGGGACTTTATATACATAGGCGTGAGGATTACGAAATAGGGAAGGATTTCCTTTTACCAAAATCGTGCGTGTAAAGCGGGCCCACAAGGCGCCTGACCTCCCAATGTCGTGATTGCACCGGCCCCCAATGTGCCAGACTTCCCAATAGCAGCCCAAGCCACGCACCTGCAAGCACGCACACCTTGCGCCGATCCCGGCTAGCACGCTCGGTTTCCCAGTCACGCCCACAAGCACGCGCGGCTTCCACGCCTGCTTGCGCAGGTCCCACCGCTAACACACTCGGTTCGAACTCACGCCAACTTCCCAACGTCGCCCAAGGCTGCCTTGGGCCCATGGTGTGCTAGCCTCGTTGTCCAAAACTACGAGAGGCAAGGATTCCAAATCCTATTTATAAAAGGTCGGACAAGCCTCCTCAATTCTCTTTACGGTTTCTTTGTTGATAGTTTGTCACCATCTTATGCTTACCTGCAACAAAGCCCACATTCCGAGCTAAGCGGGGACTTAATGTTGATGGTGGTTTTTAAACAAAGGGTAAAATCGTAAAACCCCATGACCTAGTGTTACCCATGACACATTAACTAAGAGCATTTAACTCGGGTTTAAAAAATTAATAGGGGTATTTTTTCAAAATACCGGATTAGGGTTTTCGACCACGAGAACCCTAATTCCAAAACCAAAGCGCTGCTAGCACCATGGCAACAACGCCAAAACCAAGACGCGCACTTTGCGCACCATGGCGGCAATGCCAAACCAAGCCGCCCTGCTTGCGCACCATGGCGGCAATGCCAAACCAAGCCGCGCACTGCGCACCATGGCGACAATGCCAAACCAAGCCGCTGCAGCTGCGTACCATGGCAGCAATGCCAAACCAAGCCGCACAATGTGCACCATGGCAACAATGCCAAACCAAGCCGCACACTACGCACCATGGCACACAATGCCAAATCAAGCGCCACCAGCTGCGCACCATGGCAACAATGCCAAACCAAGCCGCTGCTTGCACACCATGGTAACAACGCCAAAACCAAGCGCTGCTGCGCACCATGGCAACAATGCCAAACCAAGCCACCTTTGCACACCATGGCAACAACGCCAAAACCAAGCCGCTACTGCGCACCATGGCGTGACGCCAAAACCAAACTACATATCGCACTCATTGGCAACCATGACAAACTAAGCAGCTATGCCATTGGCACATGCCAAATATAGCGCCACTAGGATTACAAAGCGTGCAACTAGGTCAACATGGCCATACGTGCCATTGGCACATGCCAACACGTACCACAAACCATATTTCAATCCGCAATGCCATTGGTGCATGCCAAATATAGCGCCCTAGGCTTACGAACCATGTAACCTAGGCCAGAGTCGTACGCATGCCATTGGCACATGCCAACATCTTGTTTGGTAGCTTTTCCTACCAAGGCCACGGCCCTAACCCACGCATGCCATTGGCACATGCCCGACATGCTCATTTGTAAAAGCTTTTCTTACCAAGGCCAAGGCCCTAACGACCACGCATGTCATTGGCACATGCCAACATGCTGTTGGTAGCTTTTCTTACCAAGGCCACGCCCCTACTGGCCACGCATGCCATTGGCACATGCCAACATGCTCGTTGGTAGCTTTTCTTACCAAGGCCAAGGCCCTATGACCCGCATGCCATTGGCACATGCCAACATGCTCATTTTGGTAGCTTTTCTTACCAAAGCCACGGCCCTAACGCCACGCATGCCATTGGCACATGCCAAACACACCACATTTGGTAGCCTAACTTGCAAACCGTGCAACCTACCACCAAGGCATTCGCACATGCAAACACACACCTTTGGTAGCCTAACTTGCAAGCGGGTGCACCCACCTACCACCAAGGCATTCCGCACATGCCATTGGCACATGCCAAACACACGTATTTGGTAATGACTTGCAAATAGTGCAACCTACCACCAAGGCATTCCGCACATGCCAAAACACACACGCTGGTAGCCTAACTTGCAAACCGGTGCAACCTACCACCAAGGCATTCCGCACATGCCACACACGCCTGCACGGCTCTGGCATTGCCACTGCAGCTCGACGTGCAACCTACCACCAAGGCATTCCGCACATGCCACACACGCCACTAAACGGCTACGGCATTGCCACTTACACTCAACATACAACCTACCACCAAGGCATTCCGCACATGCCATTGGCACATGCCACGCACGCCACTAGCAGCTCTGGCATTGCCACTTGCGCTCAGTACTGACGCAACAAAGGGCATTCCACATGCCAATGGCACATGTCACACGCGCCACTAGCGCGCCACTTGCACTCAGGTGCAACCAGCGAGATATCAACACAAACTGGGGATGCTTTCGGGGTTTTGGTTTGGCGGTCAAAGCTTGCAGCGTACACTACGCTCACATTAAGAAAGCACGAAGAATAAAGCGGTCAAATAAATGAGAAATAATGGTGAAAACGTTTTCACCCATTAAGACCATGCGATTACCACCTCCTCCCATTATTTCACCCTTTACTCTCTTCCTTCATGAGGCCGGGGTACGTTTCAATCTCGACTTGTATAAATAGGTCTTACCTATTTCCACCGGACAACAAGTCTCGGTCGGGAAAAATACTATACTCTCGAAAGGCAACTTTGCAGAAGCTCTCCCAAAGCTTTCATCTCTTGCAAGATTACAGAAGCTTCCACTTTACGATACAAGTCAGACACTACTCTCTCGGTGTCGGGTCTCAACACCTTTCTTTGCTTCCCTCCCCAAATCAACCCTTCTCCTTCACTTTGTGGCCAAGAAGCAGAGTCTGGAGCGGCCATTTCTTGGTTTGGGACTTGTACGAATTGATCTCTCGAATCTATAAAGTGCTCACGTGCAGACACATTTTGTTTAGGGTTTGAACAGTTTCTCACTCACCTCTAGAATTTAAAGAAATCGCGACGATTTTACCCATAAACACTGTTCTTCATAAGGTTAGAGACAAGCCCAAATCTACTCTAAAAATTTGAGTTTTTGAAAATTTGGAGCAATTCAATAACATTATCTAAGTTTGAAGCATACCTTGGTACCCAAATACCCTTCCTCAGGTTGTGGTTGGTAAAATCCATCGTTTTCATGTTTCCTTCTTCATCTTCTCTAACTTTACTCTCTCAATAATTCTACTTCTTTTAAAAAATACCCATCTGATTTTTTAATCTCACTAATTATCTTTAACTTAATCATCTAACTCATCATTACACTAACTAATCATTACCCAAAATTAATCAGGAGGGTAATTTAGGTATTAATATAAATAAGGGGTAACCTAGATTTACTTTGAATGTCTTACCCAAAATAAAACCATGGTCCCCACAAAAAACTATAGTCCCCGAAAAACGGTACCAATAGATTGTGGTCGAAGTGGTGGCCCACAAAGGTAAGTTTCTTCTAGTGGGTCGCAAGTCAAAATGAGATTTCAGCCCAGGATAACATGTGTAAACTAAGAGAGGGTGGAGGTTCGAGTGGCAATGATGAAATCAAGACGGAGTTGGGAATTATTGAAACGATTAAGCTTACAATTTCTTATTAGTTACATAACAAAGGTCAGTTTCATCATTATTAAACATGTTCTAGATCCGGTGTTTAATCATGTGATGGCTATGCTAAAATTGCCCAAAGGTTTAGTCAATAAGATTGACAAGTTTAGGAGAAATTTCCTTTGGGAAGGAGATAGAGATTCTAGGAAAATGCGTAACATTAATTGGATAACTGTGTGCAGTCCAGTTTTTAATGGTGGGTTAGGTTTGAGAGACATGGAACTAAATAATTTAGCTTTTCTGGATAAAATGGCTTGGAGGATAAGTGAGGACCCCGACTCTGATGTAGCTAGACTCTTGAAGGCTATTACAATGATACTGATTTCTGGTCTACTAAAACTAAGACTGGCTGTACCGCTAGTTGGAGAAGCTTAGTGCAGGGGAAAGAAATCATTAGGGGCAGCCTAAGGTGGTGCATTAGAGATGGGAGTCAAGTTGACTTCTGGAATGATGCTTGGATTAGTGATCTTCCATTGACTGCAGTTACCAACTTAGTTGATGTGAACTTACCTAGACTTAGGCTTAGTTTGGTATTGCTACGGCTTTTATAAAAGTATTTTGATTATGCGTTGTTGTCTTTGTCTTTGTGAGAAAAAGTAGTTAGGCGTTTTGGTAAAATATTAATTCAAGTTAAAGGCGATTAAAAAACCAATCAAAGTATGTTTGGTAAAATATCGATTCAACCATTGTTGTTGTGACAAATGACAAAAACAGCCATATCTCTGAAAATAGTTTTATTCAATTTTATTGGGTTTAAAAATAATTAAAAAAATTTCTGCTATTAAATATAAATATATAAAATATTAAATTTACTAATTATTACTTTTATTATGAATGTTAAAAAAAATTATTTTACAAATGTATAGAACTTTTGAATTCAATTGGGTAAATAAAATGGAGTTCAAGACTCGTACAAAACTTTGGTTATTTTATCTAACCACATACTTTTTAATGAACCCACAATTGGGGATATCAAAACTAATTGGGGGTGGAGGAAAAGGACAAAACCTGGATCCAAATATCAATTCAAGGTCACCCCTTATCTAAGTGTTTTACGTAATACCTAATTTACCCCTCACTAATCATGTTTAGTGGTTAAATATAATTAGGTAAGTTAATAGTTTAGTTTGATAATCATTAAAATAAATCATCATCATTGAATTTGTTGATGCAACAACATTAAATCAAGATATTTATGATCATGAAAGTTTATGGGAGAACCAACCATGAAAGTAAACAAATTTGAATATACAAGTGCTCAATTAGTCATATATAGGTATTAATGTATTGAAATTTGATTTTTTTTTCATTGAGTCGCCATTATTCGCTGAAAAACTTCGGTCTTAGGCATGGTAAGGCATGGTCGATTCCCAAATGAACCATGCCGGTTTGAGGAAAAAACATACAGAAAAAATTTGTCTAAAATAGCAAGTATCGGCATGGTATTCATCCTGAATAACCATGTCGGAACTCAGTATCGGCATGGTATTCATCCTGAATAACCATGCCGGAACTCAGTATCGGCATGGTCTTCATCCTGAATAACCATGCCGTCTTGAGAAGACAATATCGCATGGTCTTCATCCTAAATAACCATCTTGAGGAACTCGATATCGGCATGGTATTCATCCTAAATAACCATCCGGAACCCAGTGTCATCGACATGGTCTTCATCTAAATAACCATAAAACCTTTGAGTGCCCGGCATGGTCTTCATCCTAGAATGTAAAAAAAAAAATTCAAAGTGAGGGCCGACGAGAGAAGGAGAAAGGGAATTTGAAAGGGATTGAGGAATGTTTCAAATTTAAAAGGGAGTAGGGTATTTTTATGTTTGATTTAGCTTTTATTGTTTTAAAGGGTAGTTTCGTATATTTTCCCCAAAAAACACCCCTTAACAAACACTATTGGTTGGGGAAGTAATTTATATCCCCCAATTAGTTTTAGTATCCCCCAATTGCGCATTAATATATATATTTATATAATTTGTAAACAAAAAATCAAACTAAAATTAAGTAATTATTTAATATTAGTTTTTATTTTTATTTTTTTACAAATTAATGACATGGTATCATAAAATAGTTTGAAAATAAAATATAATAATATTAAAAAAAATAAATATAAGAAATACAAAACTTATTGTATATAGTTAAGGGTAATTTTTGTCATTTACAAAATAAAATGGCAAAAAGTATAAATCAAGCATTAAATTTTAGTGGAACCAAAGCTTATGCTTTTGTAGCTTTTAAAAGCTCCTCCTCCCAGCTTTTAAAAATTGAGGAATTTGGCAAGTGTTTTGGATAAAAAGCACTTTGATATTTTTTTACCAAACACCAATTTCAAAAAATTATTGACATATATAGGTTTTGAAAGTGCTTTTGGAAAAATAAAAGCATTACCAAACCCAGCGTTAGTGTTAAAGATGTTATAAACCATAGCACGAACCAGTGGGATCTTGAGGCTATTGATAGTCTAGTTTCTGACGAGATCAAGAGGAAAATCTATTATGTTCCTATTACTTTTTGTGTTGTTAGAACTAATGTTAGGGTCTGGAGTGAAGGTAGAGATGGCACTGTGAGTGTTAGAGAGGATTATAATTATCTTATTTCCAAGAAAGTTGGTAATGTGAATACCAATATGGACTGGAATTTCTTGTGGAGCATCAAATGCCCACCGAAAATTAAATTCTTTTTTTTGAAATTTTGCGACAACAAACTTAACCTTAATGAGTCTCTCTATAGAAAATTAAAGGCATTACTTCTTCCCCTGGATGTTCTTTTTGTCAACGTGACTTTGGAACTTCTTATCATTTGTTTTTCAATTGTTCTTCAGTTTCTCCAATCTGGAATAAGTTATTTGACATGACAGGTAAAAGGATTGAGTTGGATGTAATTTCGCCTACTTATCTAAAACATCTATTGTCTATGAATGTTTATGTTGGTAGTATTAAGTGGTGCTATATTATCCCTTTTGTGCTATGGACTATTTGGAATAGTAGAAATAGGCTCTATCATGAAGGTGAGAGGTTTGTTGCTTTAAGGATTCTTGCTTTGGCCATTAGGAAGGCTAGAAAGTATTACTTTACTGTGATACGTACACAAAGAGGAAAGAACTGAATGCATGCGTGAATTTTTTGTTAGATCGCATTGCCTTAAGTCGGGTTATTACAAGTTGAATACAGATGGATCTTCGTCTAACTCTATTTCTGCAGGAATTTGAGGGGTGGTTAGAGATGATCTTGGCTCTTTTATGCGAGGCTTTGCTAAATACATTTTCCAGAATGGGAATAATATGGCTGAAGTCTGGGCTACTAGAGATGGTCTGCAACTCGCTATTCAAGTGGGGATTAGGAAGCTCGAGGTCAGCTGTGACTCCAACTACATTGTCCAACTTTGCACATGAGCAATTGCTCCACCATGGTACCTGAAGGGCCTTGTTCAAGATATTAATGCTTTGAAGGAGAAATTCGAAGATTTCGTTTTTGTCCATCAATACAGAGAATCCAATTTTGTTGATGATACTCTTTCGAAGAAAGATCTGTCAGAATCCTTGAGAGTGTGGATTACTTGTCCACCAGAGGAGATAGTTAAGGCTCTAATATTATATTCTTTTCGATAATTATTCAACCCTTCCTAATTAGAGTTGTGAGTACGAATAGGTCAATGAATATTATCGTCAGGATACTTGAAGCCCCACAACAATGTTGGAATCAAAGCTTGTACAACCTTGACCCTACCAAGAACATACATGATTAGTTTCTGATGATGCTTGTTAGAGAGCAAAACAAAGACAGTTGAGATGTGTTTTTAATGGAAAACTCAGGCGCTTTTTATAGGGGATTTTACATCTGTTAAAGATGTAAAATAATGGTGTCTCCAACAGGCATCTCTTCAGAGTGAATAGACATCTCATCCTTCAACAGACGATAATAGTGTCTATTGTAAAACATGTTTCTAATCAGTTTTCTAACTGTCCAGTCAGGTCGATCACCGAATCCTTCCATAGCGCCTACAATTAAGGGTTTGTTGAAAATCCAACAGTTACAGTCCAACCACCCTAGGCTAATGGAAGAGAGGTTTTTTTTTTGTGTTTTTGTGATCTTTGTGTTTGGAACCCTTGCCTTGTTTGTGGTAGGGGCGAGCATGGGCCAGTTTTTACCTCATCCGCA
Source organism: Papaver armeniacum (assembly GCA_023531295.1). Taxonomy (NCBI): domain Eukaryota; kingdom Viridiplantae; phylum Streptophyta; class Magnoliopsida; order Ranunculales; family Papaveraceae; genus Papaver; species Papaver armeniacum. The sequence goes on from JAJJWW010018834.1 coordinate 1,010,540, forward strand.
TCAAATCCAGTGGATGACAAATTTCAAATTTGGCATCCATGTCCAATCCAACATTCAATGGATGCACGAATAGGCGGATTGGATACGGATGGTCCAATGAATTTGTGTTATAATTAAAATTTTAAACCAAAAAATGAAACTAACAAAAATGACTTGAGATTAAGAAGAGAAGGATACGACCAAATTCTATGTCTCAAACTCAAGCCCAAAAAATAAGTTGCAAGAAAATGACGAAGAGATAAATCGACTAAATTATGGACTATCAAAAACACATAATTAGCATCATATCTTACGGGTATTTTAAACTAACGGACACGGACTTCGAACGGATTTTTAAGAGTGCATCTGCTTCCAATCCAAAATCCGTCGGATTTTCATTTGCATCAAATCCACTAGCGAATGCTTCATATATCTATCCACAAAAATACGGTTGGAGCAGATGGAAACCACAGATTTCGGGCCAAATGCTCACCCTTAGTTTTTGGCACTAGTGGTACTTCCTGGGTGGTGTTTTGTTGGGTTGTTTATGTCTTGTAAGGCTTTTCGTCCGGGTACCTATAGGGCTTTCCTTTTGTTTTTCTCGAGCTTTTTCATGCACCTTAATTACTTTTTACAAAATTTTAATCCATCGATCAGGAAAAAGGGTACAAGTGTCTACGAAGTTTTTATTTTTTTTGATCAGTCAATAAAAAAAAATCGTTGAAAAAGTGGTATTCAGGGGTACCTCAAAAAAATTAAAAAAAAATAAAAAAATTGGAATCGATCTCCCAAAAAGAGCAAAGAACAAATAGCTAAGATGATGCCAGGGATTTATGAGAATCGCCTAGATGATGTGTTGAAGCTCAGGCGCATATTAATGTCCATGTGGTGGGGTGAGTTTACGGAGCGGCACGATGTAACCTGGTAAATTCACTTTCTCACAGGTGGGTAATAAAAAAATTTAACCTCCTAAAGCAAAGAAAGGTAAAGCTGCTGCTAGAGGTGTAAAGCGTCTTGACCCGGCACAGCCCGGCACACGAAGTCGCGTGCTTCACGTGCCATGTGTCGTCTTTGTATTATTTTACCAGCGATTTAAAGCGTGTTGTTGCCGTCTTTGTGCTTTATTAGTCAAAAGCTAAACATATTGCCACCACAGACACGACACCGCGAATAAGCGTGTCGTCTTTGTCCCGTCTTGGCACATGTGCTATAAACAATTTGAAATCACTTAATGTATACATTAAAGTCGGACATTATCACAAGAATTTAATTAGACAACATATCATTTGAAATTATTTCAAGTAAAATTAACAAGTTTATTTAATAAAAAGAAATAGCCTATCAAATATAAAATTGGATTATTGTAATGTAAATTAATGTTCTAGTTAAATATAGGTGGCGACATTATAACAACGATATTGAAATATATTTTCCAAATATTAAGGTATTATATGTGTTGTTATAAATAAGCCAACATAAAATGTTAAAAACTAGCTAGAATAGTGACTCTTTTGTGAAATATATAAAAATGTGATGTATTATGCCTTGTTATATGGTGTATTTGTACATGTTATGACGTGCTATCTTAACGTGTTGTCTTTGGCTGGAGTCACGTGCTTATCATGCAGCGTCTTTGTCTTTGTGCTCTTGTGCCAATTAGTCAAACCCAACACGTCCCATTTAACTAACGTGTTGTGCCGTCTTAAAGGCTAAGTCACGTCTTTGGGGTGAGGCTCAAATTTTAGCGTGGTGTGCTGGCCTGTGCTCGTGCTGGCACAACCCAATTTACACCTCTAGCTGCTGCACAAGATTACCAAACTTCACAAAGGCTATCAAATCTCATATAACTCAAAGTTGATTTTTGCTTGGTTTTGGTAATTAACGTCATGTAACAACTTGGAGAAATATATCTATAGCATATGTACACGTCTAAAGAATGATTTGTCTGACGGTTGGTGCAAAGATATAAAAATACTAAATGCTCATTTGGGCTGACCAACCGGAGGGTCCAAAACACTGACGGACCCATGAAGGGACTAAGGGTGCCATAGCCCGGGTCAATGTGTAGAAAAATAAATTTATGTATGAGTAATCTCATAAGTTTTTGGTTTAGCCAACTCGTAGTTTGATAAGTGTCCATAATTAGTTGTAAAATTATAACAACTTGCTATAATTTTGGTCGTAATCTATGCTTTTGCTGCTTTCTTTGCTTCACATGCAGTAGAAAGTCTTCGTTTATTCCCTTAAATTCCTCATATGCAATATTTTCTCCATTAGTTTGTACGCTTAAAATTATTTCTAACCCTCTAAAAATTTGTCACGGCCTTCGGCCGCTTAGTGATTGCTTTACCTTATGAACGAGCCCTACCCAACAAATAATCCTGGGTTAGTCCCTGGTCCAAAAGAAGGGAGTCATATTTTTATAAAATGAATCTTCACGCAAATTTGTAATCTCATAAGAAGATCGGAAATCTTTAGTGTTCATGGTTACTTTTTCATTTGACACAATTGTCCCTCCCTTTTAGTTCAATTCCTATAACTCTATATGTATCTTTTTTTCTTGGGGTATTTTGTGTTTCCTCCCCTTTAAAGATAGCTAATTAGCGTTTCCTCCCCAAATAGATTCAAATTATTAGTGTTTCCTCCCATCGTTACATTTTCCATCCATTCCTCGGTTAGCTGAGTCAGCCCCTGTGCCCGCGTGGCATAAACTGTACACGTGTTCTATGACTTCCCCAAAATACCCTCCACCAAGAACCAGTTCACAATCATCACCAACATACCCATATCCATTGCCGCAACCACCACCTTCTCTATTATTTCTTCATAGCTCAAAACTCTAACCTAGACTTCATCACCAATTCCTCCATCTATCATCACTTCAGAGTCATCCCTAATTTCTATTAGACCCCTGCAGCACAATCTATTCCCGACACCTTCATTCACCAACAGCTCCGTCAACAACACAAAAAAATCTTCTCCATAATCTCATCCACGAATGTATCTTCACCAGTATAACAATAACTCAGCAAACCCATTAAATCCATTGTTCTTCTCTAACACGACCCTCAATTCCATTTCTCAATCCCTTCACAGAACCATTAATTTCACCATCTACCAACTCGAGCTTTTGGTGTTCCAATTCCATATTCTTTATAAACCCCATCTCCAATATCCATTGATGTAGCTTCATCTCTTATAACTCTGAACACATATCCATTTGTCTCATCTCAGATTCCCATCAATACCCATTGCCATCAACACGGTGGAAAATTCCCAATTCATAACACTAATTCAAACAATAATTTAATTGGATTGTTGCATGAAGTTGCAGATGAAAAATTAGGTTTGGTGGTGAGATTGATTTGGGTATCTAGGTTTAATGGGTCTGTCTAGGGTTTGAGTCGAATTGGATTCGCTGAATCCAATTAAATTATGATGATGTTGAAGATGGATCTGGTGATTTTGAGTTGAATTAGATGAATTTAGAGAGAGGGTTTTAGTTTGATTGTTGTTGGTGGTCAATTAAAGATGATAGTTAGGGTTTGTTGAATCGCTTTGAAGCAGAGAAAGAGATGAGGCTGGTGGAGATGAAATTGTGTTGCTACGATAAATGGGTGTTCTGAGTTAAAATGAGTTGCAGGTGATGTTGTGTTGCCGTTGAAGATGCAGACGAGTGTCTGAGTATCAGTTGCAGGGAAGAACACGAGTTTCTAGTAATTCAATTCAGATTATGACTTTGATTTAAACAAATGGGGGTATTTTTGTAATTTTGTTCGACACGTGTACATTTTTGCCACGCGTATATCCTTGCTGACTCAACTAACTGAAAGTTGGATGGAAAATGTAACGATGGGAGGAAACACTAATTTGAATCTATTTGGGGAGGAAACGCTAATTAGCTATCTTTAAAGGGGAGGAAACGCAAAATACCCCTTTTTTCTTCAAGGGTATAATGCGCAACAAGAAAACTAGAATATAACATATCTAAAACTCCGTGCCTTAAAATTTAGAAATTTTATCTCGTTAGAAAACTTTCAAAGAGATCTACACAATGAGTACAAACAACAATACCAAATTAAAGTTTTTACGAAAAAATCGGAGGTGTTTATCCTTTTAGGCACAATTTTCGAAAATTGAATGCATAGCCATTATACAAACCACTACAAGGATGCATAATACATTATATAGCCATATTTTGGTTTATGCATCAACTAGTTTTCCTAATAAAAAGATGTACTCCCTCCGTTTCAATAAAAATGATACTCTCACTTTAGGCACAATTTTCGAAAATTGAATGCATAGCCATAATGCAAACCACCACAAATGATAACATATTAAAAAAAAAAAAAAAGTTTGGTTTATGCATCAACAAATTTCCCGTTGCAACTAATAAAACAATGTACTCCCTACGTTTCAGGAAAAGTGATACTTTCCCTTTAGGCACAGTTTTTGAAAATTGAATGCATAGCCAATATGCATACCACCACAAATGATGCATAACACATTATGTAAGCCATATATTTTGGTTTATGCATCGAGTAATTTTCCATTTTAGGAAAAGTGATGCTTTCACCCATTTTCAGGAAAAGTGATACTTTTATTTTGTTTCAGAAAAAGTGATATTTTCACCTGGTTTCAGAAAAATTGATACTTCTACTTTTTCAATTTGGCCTATTTTAGGCAAAGATGAAAGCTGTGAAAGTATCTCTTTTCTAAACGAGGAGGTAATATATTCCTAAAAATATTATTCCAACAAAAGAAAAGATGCATAACGAATTATAGAGCCACCACAAGGGATCCATAGCAGTTTATGCAGTCCTATCTTGGTTCATGCATTCACTAATTTGATTATGAAACCATTAAAACGATATATATATATATATATATGTCTCAGAAATAACATTCCAACAAAAAATAAACGATGTATAGCCGCATTATGCAACCAACGGTGTTTCGTTTCTCTTCGGTCGGCCCTCTCCCCCACCGTAGTAGCGGTGTTCTAGTTAATTTTAGGGCTCAAAAATCTAGCTATGCTATCAAAATGTGTAGGTTATGAAATATATGGAAAAGTATTAGAGAAATGAAAAATATACTACAATCAAATATCATTTATTTTTAATTTCTTTTGACGAAAAACAAATGCATTTGCAAAAATAAAAGACAAGAAAAAGGATACGCATGCAGAATCAAACAGCCAAGTATTGCAAGTACTTATTCTACCACCATAGCTTCCTAACTAGGCCGACCGATCGACCGGAGGGACCGAAGGGAGAGAGTCCCATTTATAGGCATTCTTTTGTAAAATGAAGCCTTGTGTAACTGTGCAATTTGATAAAAAGATTAAAGATCTTTGACGTCCATGGTTACTTTTCCACTTGTCATAATTGTCTTTCCTTTTTATCCAATTACTATAACTCTTTACTATCCTTTTTTTCTCAGGAGTATAATTGGCAAGCAAACTAGCATATCACATAAAGATTTGTGCCTTGGAATTTTAAAAAAATTATCTCATTTGAAATATTTTAAAGAGATCTACGCAATGAGTACGAACAACAATATAAAACTTAAACAAAAAATTCGTAGGGTTTATCCTTTTAGGAACAATTTTGGAAAATAGTTTATGTGTTAGAGCATAGCTCGGTTGAACCCACCAAGCGTTGGTATGTCAGGTTTGGTTGTCATATTTTAGTGAACCAAAAATCATTTAAAAAGAAAGCTTGATTATGTACTAGAGTCAACTTCGTATAGGTTAGCTTGAAAGTATTAGGATATGAGACATTACAAGTATTTCTAAGACTTGAAGAAGTGAAGAAGTAAGGAGATATAACGACAACATCATCCTTCCACTTGAGGTTAGTGATATTTGACTTGAACGGTTTCATTCCCTAACGTATCTTTCAAGTCGTGCATATTGAAAACATAACTGCGAAGCACGAATGATTACACTCTAGTTAGACGTAGTATTAAGGAATACAATAAGAAGTATAATGCTTATCTTTTGAAATTCGTATATAAGACAACGACATATTCGTTTAAATGTTATTATGATTATGTATGGGTATGAGGTGAAGATTTCATCCTAGGAAACAATGTTTTACATTCGTTTAAAGGAAGTAAATTCATGAACTTGTTTTGTGAATCGAAAGGGAAATCGCTAGGGTTATTGGTATTGTTATTCGTTGCATATCTTTTGAACTACCACTATGTATGATTAGTATAACCGCTCATGACTGGTTTATGTTCTTGGTAAAACTATTCACAAGGCCTGACTTTTGTATTGGTATGACTTTTATTAGTGAAACCGATCTTAAGTAATCACCTGAGATGGCATGATCGATTTAGTGTTATTGGTATGACCAACTCTAGGCAAAGAGGCCGATCCTAGTAAGAGGTGCAACCGATCACAAGAGGGGAATCGATCCTTGTAAGAGGTGCAACACGTTTCTAAATATTGGGAACCAATCATATGAACATGTGCAACACGTTTTTAGACATTGGGAACTGATCTTATGGACATGTGCAACAAATACAAGTTAGATACCATATATATGGGAACCGATCCTAGTACCTAGTCAACCGAATTTTTGGAAATCTAGTTGACTAAATACAGTACTCACATGGAGGTAGAACTGAAACTTGTTTTGGTAAGCCGTGAAACCATGATTGGTGATTGAGTATTCTTGATCAATCACATAGTTCTTGAAAGTCGGATGAACCAATTCTAAATTTGTTTGGAAGTGTGGCAAATCGGTTTCAAGATTGTAAGTATGAAGAGGACTTACAGTAGTAAAGATGTCGACATACTTTGAACATGCGATAACGCTTATCTTTATTGTTCAAAGATATTCCTTAATACCTAAAGGAAAATCCAGGATCGAAAAATAAATTGAGAATCTTTTAATTAAGGTTTTTAATTTTATTTTTTGGAAAATAAAAATTAGTAATGTGCATTTACTAGTTGGAGATTTTCTAAGAGATTTTCGGTCAATGTTTGGACAAAGCATTTCGGGAATTATGAAATAGAATTTGGAGTATATTGCATATCTTGAGAATATTTTCGGTTTTGGAAATTCCTTGGTCTATAATATCAAAGTTTGCGATTAGGTGCAAACTAATCCTCGAAACCAGCAAAACTACCTAGTTATGTTTATTCCCGAGTGGAGCCGCCTATTAGGAGAGAAAGTAACCTAATTATGCGAAATCTCTTACGGCCGCTCGGTTTAAAGACTTCTTTGGGATTAAGAAGCTCTATTAGTACCGTTGGTGGGAAACTAGATAATTACGGTTTATTATTAGTTTTCGACTGATTTGATTGACTAACGGTTATTGAACTTTGATTGCACCTAGTTTGTTTATGCTTGAGTCTTCTCTTCTAATATAAGATTCACTCAAACTAGATCAAAGTTTCGATGGGGATCTTTACATTGTTTGTAGATCTAAAGTCGTCTTGTGATAATCCATTTGTCAACGGACTTCAGTTACGTGCGTAATTGATCACAAGAGATTCAAGTTGATTGTGTGAAGGTGTTTATTGAAGATCTAAGAAGATTTGAAGACGAAGAAGATTTCTGATTTGAGTTTATAATCTTTGGTGTGCACAATACTTGTTTTGGTTAAAGAGGATCCAACTATAATCGGTTTATCCTTGTGGTAGATTGGATTGATTAGTTGAGTAGAGCGGCATCAATACAATTCTTTTTGATTCAAAGTATTGATTGCAAAATCTTGTGAGTTACTTTGGTTGTTGTTATTATATAGATCTAAGGACACGACAAATGAGTTTATTGGGATAAGCGGAAGAGCCTTTTGTCGAACTCATCACTTGCATTTGAAAAGAGTTGTTACCAAGCAGATTTGTTGTTCCTTTCTTGTTTGAAATACGAACCAAAATTGTTCCAAGTACGTGACTTATTACAAGTTGGAGGCGTAGGATTACATATGGAACTAGGTGAACTATAGGTTTAGTTGCTTGGTCTCAACTATCTGAAGTTGGTTTGATTTTGTATAGCGGCTTAATCCGAGGTATTCAGTTAGGGACAAGGTCCTGGGGTTTTCTGCATTTGTGGTTTCCTCGTTAACAAAATATTCTTTGTGTCATTTACTTTTATTTTCCGCAATTATAATTGTTGTTATTATAATTTTAAGTAAATTACACAAACGTTAATTTCTATTTACTTCATAGTAATCCTATTGTGTTTGGTTAAGCTTGAACCTTTTATCAAGTAAACATACTTCGTTGTTGTATTGTCTCGATCTCGTAGTGTGAACTGATTGTTGTATTGTCTCGACTCTGTCCATAGATAATCCCTTTCGGAGAAAGGATTTATAGGTAGAAAAGTTTTAGATTTATGTATATTTGGGTACCCACGTCTTTCAATTGGTATCATACCAAGCAAACACGAAAAGATCTAACAATCTGTGTTTGGTGCGATCCAACCTATAAGAATGAACTCGAATTCTCATGAATCGACTTCAATTAACATCTTGTAAAAATTTGACGGAACAAACTATCTATGGTGGAAATCACTCTGAGATCATTTCTTCAATCACGAGACTTTAATACATTACTATTAGTCGTCGATGGTTATATTCGTCCAAACATAGAAAATTCGGAAAATGAGTTTAAACGCTTAGTAGATTTTTCAAATGAAGAAAAGGCTCTTGCAAAGCAGAATTCAGATAGTTTGAATGCTATAATACATGTTGTAAGTCGTGATCTACAACATCATGTATCAACATGTCAAACTTCGAAAGAAGCTTGGGATAATCTTCAAATCGTATTCGAAGGAAACACTTCAGAGAAAGAGGCTAGACTTCAAACTCTTACGTATGATTGGGAAACCCTTCGAATGGATGACAACGACACTTTTGAAGAGTTTCATCTTAAACTCTCTGGGATAATTAATGCTTCTTTCTCTCTTGTAAATATTATCTCTGAAAAAGATATCGTGTGCAAAATTCTCAGATCGTGGCCACCAAGATACGATTCTAAGAAGCATGCAATCATAGGATCAAATGATCTCTGAACTCTCTCACAAAGCACACTCGTCGGAAAGTTAAATATCTTTGATCATGAATCACAGTCTATTCAAAGTAAAGGAATCGCTTTTAAAGCTGCAAAAATTCCGAAAGCTCCAATGGAGAGGAATAGATAGATGGATGATTGGATGAGACAGTTGCGAGAAAATTACGATGATGAAATTGAAAAATCATTATCATTGATTACTAAACAGTTTGAGATCTCTTAAAGAAACGAAATAAGAGATTCATAAAGGATACTCATCGATCTTCTCGCCCACGTGATCGAGTTCCTATCAAAAAGGATCATGAAGAAGTTGATGAATATCAGCCGCAGTGCTTTAAGTGTAAAGAGTTTGGTCATATTGCTAAACACTGTCCCAATCTTAAGAAATACACTAGAAGCAAGGCTCTAGCTGTAAATCTAGATGAGAACTCGATTCATATGATTCGAAGAAGAGGAAACAACTAATATTGCATTAGTTGTCAATCTTATTTCTTCCTCCTCCATTAGTGATTTACCCATTTTAAAAATGGACATGTCTTCCAAATCATCTAATGGTAAAGGGAAAAAATAAGACAAGATGCAAAAAACTATCTCAAAAACGGAATTGATAAAAGTTACATAGGCAGCAGTCGATCTCAATACTTCGCTAGTTCGAGGTAACAAGAGGAGAATTTCTCATACGATACTAGATCAAGGACACTATGGTGGTTCAAAATTTCATAATGAGAGAAAATATCATACTAATACCACTGATCGGTATTAGAATTCTTTCTCACCATGTGTGCCTAATTTTGAGTGAGGAAAAAAGAAAAATCAAGGCACTTATCGTAGATTATGGGAATAAAATCTAGTATTTGAAAAATATTTGATATATTACATTGAAACCTTTGCTAGGTCAAACTCGCATGCGTTGCTTTATCTCAAGCATGTTTGTCAATGTTAGTGATCAAAACTATAAGTCTTGATTTCTATCCTATTTATAGATGTCTCGGACTAGGACATAGATAGTGTATTTGTGCTTAGATTTCCAGAGTTCATCATTTGAAGACGAAAGAATTACTAAGGGGAGCTTGTGGAACTTCTTAAACAAAAGGTATGTGGAGACTTGAAATCATCTATCACTTGAAAAGTCAATTTCTATTATCTCCTATATTGAGACATAAGTCGTGTTAAGATATAGTTTTCTCTATAAAAATTTGAGATTTATTTGAGTATATCTAGCTTACATATTCTCGAAATATGTGTTGGTAAGATTTCGCCGACCAAGTTCATCTTATATCATAAGAAAATTGCTGAAGTAACATCTTACATGGTTTGTGTGATACAATCATTTGATGTAGGCTTGGAATGTTTTGATAATGATTATTTCGATATCTTGAAAATTGCTTTGATGCTAATAGTGTGTGAAAACGGCTATTATCATTATAGAAAAATGTTTCAGTGATTGAAATAAAGAGTTTAGAATCTTGTAACCATCTTTGGATATAAGCATAATGTGTTCGTACATTAGTGTATAAGTCCAAAACCGGGAACCTAAAGTATGCATACTAAAGTGCGCGTACCTGTACGCATCTTTTGCCCGAGGAAAGTTCACGTCAGTGAATTTCTCTTTGAGTTTGAAAATAAAACAAACTCAAATCCGGTTTATAAATACGCATACTTAAGTGTGTTACTTTTCTAAAATCGGTTATACATGAACCTAAACATTTTATCAATATGGAATGCAATCTTTGCAAACCGTGGCTATAATGTTCATGTATTGATTCGAGTGAATCAAACTGATTTTGCTTCAATTGTGTTCTAGTATAATCCATGAGAATATAGCAATTGAACAACTCTTTAACTAGTTTCATTTGAGTCATTTGAACTAGTTATGGTTAAGATGAATAAGATTGATATGAGAGTAATCATATGGCTAACCTTTGTTAACTATTTGTGAACCAACATGGTGTACAAGTTTAGGTACGGGTACATAAACCTAAATGAGGGTACATTTCATTTGTGTGTAACAAGCTAAGTTCGATCTAACGGTTGAAAAATATTAGCTTGGGAGAATTAGGTTTTTCATCTAAAGGTGAATATTGAATGCTTTGTTACCAAGGTAACTTAGATTGCAAACCCTGATTTGAAAACTATATAAAGGAGAACTCTAGCAACTAGGAAACCTAATCCCCACACCTCATGTGTGTTACTAGTTTCATAACTAGAGTCGATTCTCCTTTAACCTTAGGTTTCTTCTCGAGACCCTGTAGGTTAACGACTTAAAGACTTCATTGGGATTGTGAAGCCAGACCCAACTATTATCTTTGTAGTTGTGTGATCGATCTTGTTGTTTCTATCGTGTTGAGTACAATTGTAATAATTGACTCGAGATTTTATATCTCCGATATGCAAGATAGAAAAGTAATCACAAACAACTTCGTCTCATCGTTTGTGATTCCACAATATCTTCTTTCGCTATTCGATTAATATTATTGTGAGGTGATTGATAATTCTAGGTTGTTCTTGAGGAATATAAGTCGGGTTATAGATTGGTTCTGTTCACCTTGATTTATCAAAAGATGGAACAAAATATCTTGGGTATTTATGTGGGAGGCTGATTTATTCAATCATATAGACTTTTCTGTGTGAGACAGATTTATTTATCAAGTCTTGACTTTGGGTCATAGCAACTCTTGGTTGTGGGTGAGATCAACTAAGGGAATCAAGTCGTAGTATCCTACTAGGATCATAGGCGTAAGGGCGCAACTGCCACCTTGAATAAGTGTGAGATTGATTAAGGTTCAACAATAGTCCAGTCTGAAGTTAATTGGTAGTAGGCTAGTGTCGACTGTAGCGGCTTAATACAGTGTGGTGTTCAATCTGGACTAGGTCACATGGGATTTTCTGCATTTGCGGTTTCCTCGTTAACAAAATTAGGTATACGTGTTATTTCTTTTCGCATTATATTTTGTTATATAATTTAAATATCACGGGTTGTGCGTTAAGATCAATCAATTAGAATATCCAACCTTTGATTGTTGATTTACATTGATTGACACTTGAACATTGGTCTTTGAGTACCGTTCAAGTTGTTTCACATAATAATCAGGCTCGCGGATTTCTATCTGTTTGTTTTGCTGATTATATTGTGAAACAGAGATATTAAACTCTTTAATATACCTTACTCTAGATTGAGTCTGACTGTCTAGTTGATTCTCTAGAAAGTGTATTGGAGTAAATCCTCTCAGATTGCCAAATAAATTGTTGGGTGTGGTTTTTATACCCCTGCATTTTCAATTGGTATCAGAGCAGTAAAACACATTAAAGACCTCATAAGTCTGTGTTTGTAGCGATCTGATATGGATGAGAATATCTCTAATCTTACGCCACCAGTTCATGGACATCCCAACTTGGTTAATTGTCCTGGCTCCACTAAGAATGCTATTTCAGCATATTCTTCTAAATCCACACTTAACTGGGAAAACAGTCTGGATAAACAGTTAAATGACCTTTCTGATGAAAGTGACTCAGAAGAAGGACAAAGTGTCGAAGAAGAAGTCTCTCAGTACATCATTCTCTTTGATCATCTCTAAAGAAATAAGTCAACATCTTGCTTGACTAAATTTTTAACTCCTCTCTCGTTGAAAAGCGAGAAAATTTAGAAAACTCTTTAAGGGATATGATAGCTTATTACAAGCGGCTCTTAAAGATCGTAACGAAGACATATGTTCAAAGGGTTCTGAATGTGATGGTCTTCGTCAAAATCTCGTTACATTGGAAGAAAGATTTGCAGAAATCAATGCAAGTTATGTCTCTCAACAAGAATGTTTTAACATCGGAGAAAAGGCATTTTTCACGCGTGAAAAACAATTGGAGACTGATCTTAATACGACTCTTGAGAAGGTTAAGTGTTAAAGTATATCTCGGTTGAACCCACCAAGCGTTGGTATGTCAAGTTTGGTTGTCATATTTTAGTGAGCCAAAACTCATTTTAAGAGTCGCTTGATTATGTACTAGAGTCAACTTCATATAGGTTAGCTTGAAAGTATTAGGATATGAGAAATTACAAGTATTGTGAAGAATTGAAGAAGTATTAGGATATGAGACATTACAAGTATTTCTTGAGAATATTTTCGGTTTTGGAAATTCCTTGGTGTCCAAATTTCCTTGGTCTATAAATATCAAAGTTTTGCATTCCGTGCAAACTAATCCTCAGAGCCAACAAAACTACCTACTTGTGTTGTTACAGGTGGAGCCTCCTATTTGGAGAGGAAAGTAACTTAATTAGGAGAAATCTCTTACGGCCGCTTGGTTTAAAGACTTCTTTGGGATTGAGAAGCTCTATTAGTACTGTTGGTGGGAAACTAGATAATTGCGGTTTATTATTAGTTTCGATTGATTTGATTGACTAACGGTTGTTGAACTTTGATTGCACCTAGTTTGTTTATGCTTGAGAATCTTCTCTTCTGATATAAGATTCACTCAAACTAGATCAAAGTTTCGACGGGGATCTTTGGAATGTTTGTAGATCTAAAGGCGTCTTGTGATAATCCATTATGAGACTCGATTGCATTGCGTGATTGATCACAAGAGATTCAAGTTGATTGTGTGCGGTGTTAATTGAAGATCTAAGACGATTTGAAGACGAAGAAGATTTCTGATTTGGGTTCATAATCTTTGGTATGCACAATACTTGTTTCGGTTAAAGAGGATCCAACTATAACCGTTTTATCCTTGTGGTAGATTGGATTGATTAATTGAGTAGATCGACATCAATACAATTCTTTGTGATTCAAAGTATGGATTGCAAAATATTGACAGTTAATTTGGTAGTTGTTATTAGATAGATCTAAGGACGACAAAGGAGTTTAATGGGATAAACGGAAGATCCCTTTTGTCGAACTCACATCACTTGGTTGAAAGAGTTGTTACCCAAACAAATTTGTTGTTCCTTTACTTTATTTGGAATACGAACCAAAGGAATTGTTCCAAGTACGTGACTTATTACAAGTTGGAGGCGTAGGAATACAGGCGGAATTAGGTGAACTCTAGGTTTAGTTGCTTGGTCTCAACTATCTCGAAGTTGGTTTGATTTTGTATAGCGTATTAATCCAAAAGGTATTCAATTGGACAAGGTCCCGGGGTTTTTCTGCATTTGCGGTTTCATCGTTAACAAAATCTTGCTGTGTCATTTACTTTTATTTTCCGTAATTATAATTGTTGTTATTATAATTTAAAGTAAATTACACAAATGTCAATTCCTATTTACTTGATAGTAATCTTATTGTGTATGGTTAAGTCCGAACCTTTTATCAAGTAAACATACTTCGTTGTTGTATTGTCTCGATCTAGTATCTATAGACGATCACACGAAATGTGAACCGATTAGTTGTATTGTCTCGACTCTGTCCATGGATAATCACTTTCGTAGAAATGACTTATAGGTGGAGAAGTTTTAGATTGAGGTATATTTGGGTACCCTCGTCTTTTAACTATGCATAGCCATAATGAAAACCACCACAAAGGATGCATAACACATTATGCAGCCATATTTTGGTTTATGTGTCAACTAATTTCCCGTTGCAACTAATAAAACGACTACTCCTTCCGTTTTAGGAAAAGTGATAGTTTCACTTTATGCACAACTTTTGAAGATTGAATGCATAGCCATTATGCAAACCACCACAAAGGATGCATAACACATTATGCAGCCATATTTTGTTTATGCACATGACTAATTTAAGTTTCTAGAAAAGTGATACTTTCACTCCATTTATCGGAAAAGTGATACCTTCACTTTTTCAATGACTATTTTTAGGCAAAGATGAAACTTCGAAAGTATCTATTTTTCTGAAATGGAGATAATATATGCCTAAAAACATCATTCCAACCAAAAAAAGGATGCGTAACGAATTATAGAGCCACCAAAAATGATGCATAACAGTTTATACAGTCGTATATTTGTTCATGCATCCACTAATTTGGTTATGCAGCCACAAAAACGATGCATAAACCTCAAAAATAACATTCCAAAAAAAAAAAAAAAAACGCATAACGCGTTATGTAATCAACGGTATTTCGTTTTTCTTTGGTCGGCCTTCCCCACAGTGGCGTTGGTGTTCTAGTTAAAGAGAATATCAGATATAGCAATCAAATTCTACAATCAACTTTTGTGTCATAGTTGTCAAAACTCATGGGTCTAACTAACTTTAAAAGCCAACGTACATTACAAAATATTATCTAAAGTTTATATACCCTGTCTTAATTGGGGCCTATGGTGATTAAATTGGGCCTATGGATTTCTTCATCCACCTAATAGGGAATGATAAGGGGTGTCTAAAATGTATTAAAATACTAGATTACCCTTATATATTCTTAATAATTCCCAAAACAAATTCTAAAATCTAAATCATTTTTATTAACAATCCTCAATCAAAAATTAAAACCCAATTCATCAAAATAAAAAACTAAAACCTAATCACAAATAACAATTCAATTCTCTATTTTTTGGTTTTAGAAAAAGAATTCGGCGACAAACAAATTCGAGTGATTGAGTTAACTCCCTTTAATATGTTCCTTTAGAGAAACTCAACAATGATTTAACCATGAATTTCTGAAATTTTTTCATCTAATTTTCTGAAAAATCAACCCAGAATCGGTTTATGTGTGCCCTAGAATAAATCGATTGTAGTTGATGTTACCAGGAATCCGTTTTTGGTGTACACATACATAAACCGATTTTGGGTTGATGTGATGAACATCAACCACAATCGGTTTATGCTAATGCACACATAAAAATATTCTGAGTCCAAGTTTGGATTTGTAGAGAAATCAAGAATCGGTCTTTATGTGCCTCACATATAAACCGATTATGTGAAATATCAAATCTTATGTTTTTTTTTTTTTTTTTTGCTAGAATCGGATTATGTGAAAGACCACATAAACCGATTCTGGTTAACCCATTTTTTTCTTCTAGTTAATACTCGATCAAAAAATGAGTATGAAATAATACTCGATTTAAGTTCGAATACATGTGAAAATGCGAATGATTTTGCACCCAGTTTGAAAACGATTATAATTTTATACTCGAATTGAAAACGAGAATGACTTCTCAAAGGATTTGAAAATGAGTATGAAATCATACTCATTCTTAACTCGAGTATATGTATAGAGCAGAATAAATGTTAGTTGTAACAACACATAATTTCCCGATCATAAAAAAAAAAAATACCAGAATCGGTTTATGTTCATGTCCATATAAACCGATTACGGATAATATTGATTTTCATGTCTATATAAATCGATTCAGGGTAAAAGCAAATTTCAAAAAATTTATGTATGTTTTTGAAGTTATAATCGGTTGATACTAATGTCAACATAAACCGATTCTTGGTTGGTGTTCTTAAAAAAAATTCAAAATTTTAAATTTCTTCATGTTTTGATGATTCATTAACACAAATTAATTTCACGTCTAACACGATTTTTTTACTAATAATCAAATAAATTAACACTAAGTAATCAAGGATAAATTAGCCATTAACTAAAATAGTTGGATAAAATGGTCACCACAAACTCAAAATAGCCGCCCCATCTATCTAAATGAATTTGACAATTAACCATTAACTAAAATAGTTGGATTTCACAAAAACAAATATAGCCGCCCCATCTAGTGTCACACACTCAGTGTCACTACCATCTACACTTGTCTTGTACTTCAAGTGGTCGGTGATTTAAACCCCGAAATTATTATCTCCGCCCATAACCTATCCATCCACGTGTTTCCACTTTTAGTAAGAATATTCTAAAAATAACAAATCTCGAGACGGAAATTTTCTTGTCCCTTTCACTAGATTTCATCTAATCAAACGGCTATTATCAATTATTATACTCCACTATTCCATTACCAGAAAAATCTTCGTAAGAATAATATCTTAATTATTTAAGAAGTTGAGATATCTATTAATTTCCATGCAAAATCTAACCCATTAATACTTTTTTGGTAATCAGGATCCGGAAATTAACTCTGGGTCTGATCGAAGTTTCTGTTTTAGACAAGATTTGAGTGAGAAAATAGGTTTATACTCATTACTCTGTTTCTTTCGAAGAATCATCAAAAGGAAATAGTATTAATTTCTGGTTATTTTGGAGTAATCAGAAGACTTCAGTCACTCCGTTGAAGTTTCAGGTGAGAATCCCGTAAATTTTCTACTTTATAAGAAGTATTTAAGAATTTTAATGAATATCCATAGTAGTCTTTGATGAATTGTCTCTGAGAGTTGAACTCTGTTTCTTGTTTACCAGAAAAATCATTAGAATATCTGTCTTTATGTAAAGATTAATAATTCTAGAATTAGATTGTGTAGTTTTATCTTTAATCGAAGAACTGGGAATTGAAGATTGAATTAAACCTCTGTTTTTTGGTACTTGTTGTTTGAATCTCTATGATTATCGAGAATTTTCATTGAATTTTGTGTTTGTTACTTCAATCATCTTGTATATTTCTGGGTTTATTCACTCAAGATTCAGCTGTAAATGCATGTGTTATGATCGTCTCATTAGTAGTACATGATGAAAGAAAGTTTATTTCTTTAATGATTTTTGTATTAGTTTGGAAGTTTGATTAATCAAAAGGTTGAATCTTGAATCTAGGATCTTGTTTTCCTCCGGATTCGAGGTTCAATATTTTTATTATTTGATTTGAATAAGCGTATACTTAATGGTGGAGTTGCAGAATATTTGTACTACTACTTGATTGTGAATTGTGACTTTGGTTGTTCCCTTTGTCGACATCTGCCCGAGAACCTGGTTTTGACTGCATGAAACTTAGAATATGATTAAGTTGAATCAGTTGGGCATCAGTGTTTTCTTTAATTCTTCGTTTATTGGGTTTGCGTTCCTTTTGTACAATTGTAGACTTTGATTTAATTGAATAGTATTGTTAATCTTTAGAAAAAGGCAAGGCATCAATTCAATGGTACCTTTCACAAAACTAAAGCTCAAGTTAATGTTATCTACAAGTTATCAACAAGAATTTTGGTTTTTGATGCTTTTCCGGTTTCGAACTTTTCTTGTTTAGCTATAAAATATAATGATTTACGCAAATGTTTAGCACAAATAGTTTGCATTGGAATTTCAGCCTTTGAGAAGATTTACAGATATCTTGTCTGCAATTTTAGTTTGTTTTTTATTTATTTTGGTGAATTCTGAAAGTTTTGTTAGTTTTAAGGAAGTTTTTACGAACTTATGTCACTGATATTGTTCTTCTTTACAGGCAAGAACTTTACTTTAGTCTGATACGTATACCGAACGTTGATGGCACTGGTGGAAGTTGATTCTTGTTGGGAATCCTCGACAGGTGAGTCCTTCGAAAGTAGTTTTAACATAGAGATAGGAGAAAGAAATTCACCTGAAGTTGTCACGGCGGTGGAATTTCCCACCTCGGGAGATCACAATGACAGCATCCCTAAGCCACCACCTCCTCCTTCTGGTTCAAACTGTTCCAAACCCACAACCCTGTTGAATTCGACTTATGTTCCAAAAGAAACAAAAGATACATGGGACAGAATTTTCAATGAAGGATCTGGGGCTGATGTTCATGTACTCACGGACGAGCAAGTTGTTATTCCAGCTCATTCTAGTGTTCTTGTAAGTGACATGAATTTCATTTAAGTTTTCCAAATTTGATGATGGGCCATTTGATTTGATATGGCTTACGTGTGTAATGTTGCCTTTGGCACAGGGAACTACATCTGTTGTGCTAAGGAAACTTTTGAGAGATGCAAGAGTTAAAGATGGCATTCGATGTATCAAAATTTCTGGAGTACCCTCTGAAGCTGTACATACATTTATCCGCTTCCTCTACTCTGCCTGGTATAGTATTATTGGGTCCATCTTTACAGAAATTTCATTTTAGGACTTATTCTGCTGAGCTCTTCGTGATCTGAGTTTGAGAATTGTATTTTGATTTGTGGGTCAGTTATGAGGAAGGCGAGATAAGGAAATTTGTCCTCCACTTGCTGGCCCTATCTCACTCGTATTCTGTGCCACCTCTAAAAAGAGTTTGTGCACATCTACTAGAGCGATCAATGCTGACCACAGAGAATGTAATCGATGTGCTTCAGCTAGCAACACGGTGCGATGCACCGCGCCTTTCTCTCATGTGTGTTCGAATGGTTGTGAAAGATTTTAAGACAATTTCTGCAACTGAAGGATGGAAAGTGATGAAAAGTGTTGATACTGCGCTTGAGCAGGAATTGCTGGAGGCAGTTGTGGAAGCAGAATCTGTAAGTTTGATCAGATACTTATGTCTGACAAATTCTTGCTAATATTCAATGACAGTGAATTTTCTGCTTATTATTCGAATCTAACAAATTGGGTGTTCTTTTATGTTTGCTCGGTATCCACGCAGAAAAAGGAGGAGAAGATAAAGAAACGTGAAGAGAAGAAAATGTATTCTCAACTAAACGAGACAATGGGGGCACTATTGCATATATGCAGAGACGGGTGTAGGACAATAGGTCCTCGTGATAAGATGTTGAAAGGTACCCAAGTTTCTTGTGGATTCCCTGCCTGCAAAGGACTTGAGGCCCTCGTTCGTCACTTCTCGATTTGCAAGATCCGTGTCCCTGGTGGATGTGCTCACTGCAAACGCATGTGGCAGCTTCTTGAGTTGCATTCCCGCATTTGTAAGGAACCTGATGCCTGCAAGGTTCCCCTCTGTAGGTAAGCAGCCAAATTCTGTCTTCCCTAGCACAATTTTTTTTGCATAGTTTTGGATGATGATGTTGGCATGACCATTAGACTATCCTAGTTATAGACCAGCCATATTTTGAATTCCAAAACACGCTCGAAGATAGGGAAAACTCTAGGCATCTTGATTTTGAGTAATGTATATTGCGAATATGGTCAACATGGTGGAAATGACTTATTTTCAAATTCTAAATGAACCCTTCATTTTTCAGGCACTTTAAGGTTAAAATACAGAACCAGACCAAGAAAGATGAGGCAAAGTGGAATCTATTGGTGAGCAAGGTGATAGCTGCGAAAAAAGTCAGGTAACGGAATCAGGAATACATACATACATACTGTAACTAGCTTGTTACATATATCCAGAGGGCAAATGGCGAATTTTAATGTCATCCGTACCCTTATAATTTGACGTCATTGTAAGTTTAAAATTGAACTGTAATAACATTAACAAAGAAATGTTGCTTAATATGAAGCTATTTTACGCATGGTCTCAATGTTTTATATCAATGAACGCAAATCTTTCTACCAAATAAGCATAATCAAGATTAACATCGAGCTGAATAGGCGGTGCCATCTTTGCAGTCTTCGTTTACAGAAGGCAATCAAACATACCCTTCTACTAGGCATTGCGTCAATTGCCATCTCTCAAAGAGATCTAGGAAATGAATGAATGTAGTTGCTCCAAACGCTTAGGATGAAGGCCATATTTTCATTCAAAGACCCAAAAATGTGTATGCATTTTGGGCTTGGGCCACATGCCTCACAGTGGCTTGGGGTCTCATAGATTTCCACCGATTTGATCCTGATTTTGGGAAGAGATGCAGCAAAATCATCTACAAATAGATCATCTACCATAAGTATACTAAAAATAAAACTGAAATAGCAGAAACCTTGTTAAAGGAGTAGATGCAATCCTACAAACAAATTACTATCACATCTGAATGTAAGTTTCAGATGCCGTATTACCTCATGTGTTTAGAGTTACGTCGTCATATTGTATTATGTTTTCAAATACAAATTTGTTAGCAACTTGACACTCCTCGAAGACCATTTAATTTAACAAAATGTACGCTCTTCCCAAGGGGAATTTTACAAAATCCACCAGAATCTATTGGACCATTTTAGTTTTCTTGGTCACATTTTCATTGCTAACATACGAAAGAAAGCAGAGACTTGCAAGTTGCATCTAAATGGCAAGGGTAAATTGGGTTTATTATGAATAAACAGGAAATAATTGGTTTCAAAATTTCATTCCCCCTCCCTCCATTTCTCTTTCTCATTTGGCTATTTTGGTTCGAATTTTTGGGTTTGGCGGTCTCTCACTCAATTATTTCCTGAAATTCTATTTCTCGTATGCTTTCTTCACAATATCTCGTTTTCTTCACCCGAAAGCGAGGAAAAGGATAAGTGTGGCTAAAACTGTGTAGTGGTGGTAGTATATTGTTTTAGCATAGTTTATACTTCAGTTCCGTGTTGTATGGGAACACCTATTTTATGCATTTGTGGGTTATAGATGTCACTTTTAGGTGTTATCATTTTTGTTCATTCACCCGATAAGGGTTACTGCATAAAACTAATTTCAACATCATTTTGTTCATTCGTTGCACGAATAAAAGAGCCTGGCGTGATTGGGGTATACCCAATGAGACAAAATAGGGTCATTTTGAAGTAAAGTCAAGCCACCCCTTAACCTTGTATTTTAAAATGGTTAATATGCCCTTGTTTAATTAACACTAAAAAATTGATTAAGTTAATTAATTGAGTTTAGATTAAAATTTTGAAAATGAAAATCCAGTGGTTAAACCTTTTAATTAGGTCTTATGAGTTCGATTTCGATCAAAAAATTTGGTTTTCAAAAATGTCAAGGTCGGCAAGATATACGTTTGGTAGGTCTTGGCTATATATGGCGGCATGGTCTTTGTTTGAATAAAATAGACCAATTTTAGCTAGGCAAGGTATTTAAATGAAGAACATGCCGACTTTATTATTTTGACACATAGGAGATGGCTATTGAAAATATTAGTGGCAAGGTCTGAAAAAAACCCCCATTTAGTGAAAAATACCAGCCGTGGTTGAAAAACCAGTAGAAGCGGTATAAATTCGACAAGGTATTTAAATGAAGAACATGCCGACTTTTTTTGTGAGGAGAGGGCTATTGGAAACTATTGGTCGGCAAGGTCTACGAAAAAAACCAGAATTTGTTGAGAAAAAATACCCGCAGGCGGTTGAAAACCCCCTCCAGACGGTATAAGTCGGCAAGGTCTTCAAAAAGCCTCTACAATTTGTAGAAAAAAATTTACGATTCGATGCATGGATGTTTGAAAAGTCGGCAAGGTATAGATATGGATATCTTTATGAGCCCTGCCAATTGCTAAATTTAGAGATGAAAAAGTCGGCATGTTATTGACCTTATACCCTGTAAGGCTATTTTTGGTAATAAAATGCGACAAAAAATACCTACTTAGGCTTTTAGTTCGTTTTGATTCTTCGTTTTTTTTTTTTTTTTTGATTTCACATGTATAGTTAGAGTCTGGAAAAGAAAGATTTTGATTTTGATTTTTATATGTTTTGGCGGCCAAGGTTTTAGTATGGTTAATTTGGTCTTTTAACACCTTTTAGACACCCCTTAGCACACTCCTTTGGATGGGAACAAAATGGGTATACCCCGATTAACAGGTATACCCCAGTCAGGTAAAAGAAATAGGCTAGTTTGGGGGCGAATCGATTTTTTTAGACTTTTTATTTTATTTTTTTTTTTTGGAAAAGCAAATTGTATTAATCAAATAACAGACAAGAGATTTACAAACTCATTTTTGACAAAAATATTAGAAATAACACTAGATTTTAAGACAGTTTCTTTGAATATTGGAAGACACTGTGCCTAAGATGCTTTATCCGAGCTTCTTTGCAATATAATCCATTTGCATAATTATATTCCTGTTTATATACTTTACCTGGGCCAGTGGAAATTTTCCAGTATTGAGATAGTTTCATGAATGGGTATTATCCGCGTTCCAAGGAGAATCTTTGCAAGTCTTGTTGATCGTTTCCGCCAGTGTTTTGCAGTTTGTTGCTATCGAGACACTAGATAATATATTTTCACATAACCATGAGGCTGCTTTTAACAAGGCTTTTGATTTCGTATGAAAAGCTGAGGAGACCCACTCCGATCCCGCTGCAATATGCAAGAAAGATTCGTTGTCGACTGAGTAAAGTAGAAAGGCATATCCCATCGTCGAATCTTCTTTTTTAAAAGCCGCATCAATAAAGATTATATCCAGTCCGACTTGAAGTCTGACCATTTTTCCTTGGGGATATTTCTTTCTTTGTTCTTCAATTTTTTGGATCTTTCCTTGAGAATTCGGTGCAAGAATTTTTATTGATTTTCTCTATGAGGTGATTCGGATTTGGGTTGATTTTTGAAAACCACCGAACATCTATACTTCCAAATAAACCAAGATATAGTTGCGATTTTATCGACCATTGTAAGAATTCTTGATCCGTGATCCACTCATTTATCAATTAACTATAGATTCCGAACCAATTCTGGTATTCATTGCTTCTACAGAAAGACCAAACCAAATGGCTCTTGCAAATGGGCAAAACCGAAACAAGTGTTGTTCTGATTCTCGCTCATGTGAATCACACATTGGGCACTCTGTGTTTATTTCTGTATTATGAGATCCGAGTCTTGAATTAGTTGGGAGGGCTGTTTGAGCTAATTTCCAGACAAAAAATTTAATTCTCGGAATTACTTGTATCTTCCATATTTTTGCCTTGGAAAGGTATTTATGTTATTGTCTTTTTGGTTTTATTTATGATGAAGTTGTATACATTTTTTGCCGAGAATATTCCGAGGGGTGATCTTTTGCCATCCGATTTTGTCTTGTTCTTGTCTTTTCGGAGAAATGGCTAGAATCTTAGCTTTATATCCTCGGTTCAAAGTAGGTATTGAGCTTGTCTTGATCCCAAGTATCTTCAGGAGTTATCAACTCATTTACCCTCATGGAGACAGGATCTTGAATATTAATAGGTTTCGAATAATATATAGATTAGGCACCCATTTGTCTTCCCAAATTTTGTAGAAGCTCCATTTTTACTTGCAGAGACAAAATTACCTTTAATGAGCTCCAGCCCCTTTTTTATGCTAGTCCAAATCCATGATAATTTAGAAGACCTATAAAATTCCAGCGGATGAGAGTTTGGAAAGTATTTTTCTTTGAGAAGTTAGCCCAAAGTTAATCTTGGTCTGAAATGAGACGACTGGATAGTTTAGTAAGGAGAGCTCTGTTAAATTGGTGCGGGTTCTTGATACCTAGGCCGCCTTGAGAAATAGGCTTGCATATCTTGATCCAGGCCTTTATATAGCCTCCTCTGCTCTTGGGTTTATTTTTATTCCACCAAAAGTCTCTTTGGATTCTATCTATTTGATCTAACGTTTCTTTAGGAAAGAGAGCACTTGCATCAGTAAGTTGGAAAGCCTTGAAGGATGGACTTTATTAGATTTGTTACGCGGACTTGAGAGAGTAACTTAGATTTCCAACCTTGAAGAGTGGCATAGTATTTTTGTAGTAGAGGTTCGAAATTTTCTTTTCTATTTTTATCAAAGAAAAGAGGGGTTCCTAGATATCTATCATTTTTGTCATTAGGGAACTTTAGAATCTTCACAATGATTTTCCCATATTTAGGGTGAATTCTAGGACTGAAATATATACGGATTTTGGAGGTTTACCATCGACCCGTAATCTCGCCAAATCTTGATAGAATATCTAATGGGTTTTTGCCTCGCCTAGGTCATCTCTTGTGAATAAAAGCGGTCATCTGCGAAGAAAATGTCGAAATATTGGGCATCTTTATTTACCTTGAGGCCTGAATTTTTCTTTTTGGAAACTGCTTTTTCTAGGAGTCTAGAAAGAATCTCCATGCATATTAAGAACAGGTATGGTGAAAGCGGGTCACCCTGTCTTAGGCCTCTAGAAGTGGAAAATTTGGACCCGGAGAGCCATTTAGAAGGATAGAAAATGAAGTGGTTGAAATGCACTGCATTATGAGGTTAACCCACGAATGACCAAAACCAAACGCTGATAGAGCTGATTTGATGAAATTCCACTCTACTCTGTCAAAGGCTTTTGAGAGGTCTAATTTTAAAGCGAAATTTCCTTTTGTAGCTTTTGAGTATTTCATAGAGTGAATAAGCTTATGGGCAATGATAATGTTATCTGTTATTTGTCTCACAGAAAGAAAAGCAGATTGATTAGGGGATATTATCTTGTTTAAGATAGGTTTTAGCCTGTTAGCTAGAATCTTGGATATGATCTTGTATATTGTGTTACTCAAGCTGATGGGCCTAAAATTTGATGGGGTTTGTGGGGTGGCTATTTTAGGAATCAGGGTTATGAAGGAATGATTTAATTCTGGGGTTAGGATTCCGGTTTTGAAAAATTCTTGAACAGTATAGGTTATATACGAGCCCATTATATCCCAGTTGGCTTTAAGGAAACCTGGTTGCTGGTCATGGAAATCCCCACTGATTCATCGTGGAAATTGTATTCCAAATTTCTTCTTTTGAGGAATAGCAATTAAAGAAGAATTTTCGACCTCAGAGATGCAAGGTTCAATAAAACTTGATAAGTCTTCCCCCGAGTTGTTGTTCTGCGATGTGCCTATCTGAGTAAAATGGTTTACCAGAAGGGTATTGATTTGATATCTGTCTGAAAGCCAAAGACCCGATGGTTCTCTTAGAGAGTTTATAGAATTGATTCTTTTCCTATTGGAAGCTATAGCATGGAAGTATTAGTATTTTGGTCATATTCCTTGAAAAATTTATCTCTAAATCGATGATAGTAATCATTTTTGATTTTGTACCATTTGCCCTAATTCCGCTTGGAGTTGTCTAATTTTATCTTGATTTTGACGAAATTTCAGATCTATGTAGGCTTTAATCCTATTATTCGGGGATTTAATATTTTTATGGATGTTTCCAAACACATCGAATTCCATTGAGATAAATCAAGGATAATAGTTTAAGCTTCGGAATAGATATTTAAATCTTGGGTAAAGTCTTGGAGGAAAATTCCAAGAGTTGGCAAATTATCGAAATAGGAATGTGGGATGAGACAACCAAGATCTAATGCATCTAAATGGTTTTGTAATTTTTGTTTTCTAGATTTGGATCAGAAGGAGCGGCGTACATCAGAACCAACTCTAGAGCGAGATGACTCACCTTTGTGTCTGGAAAATCTTGCGTCAATTGGAAGGATGTTAAAGCTCTGTCGATTCTTTCACATATATTGGCATCACTTCTCTGTTATTAGACCATGTGAATGGCGCTCCTTCGTACCCCGCATCTTGAAGCCCCAAAAGAATCTATTGTCCAAGTATGAAAGATTTTACTATTGAACTAGTTTTATTTACACCTTGTTTTGAAGTAAGTTTAAGAATAACATCTTTACCGATATTAATATGTTACTGTTTGTTAATGGTATTTATTTATGTTAGTTAATTAGTTATGTTAGTTGTGAAACTTATTAATGGTAGTTAGGGACGGATCCAGGAATTAGCGTTGGTAAAAAAAAATACTTTCACCAGAGAAGTGAAAGATTCACAAGAGAAGTTAAAATAGTACCTTTCTTTTTTGAGGATATATCATATGTCGCTTATCCAACAGCGAAATCTTAATCGTTTCATAAGCTTTATAACAATTGGTGAACTATGTATCACCTCACCTGCAAGGGTGCAACATGAATCACCAAAAACCTTATAAAATCTCAAAGCTGATTACAATCGATAAAATTAACAAAAAACATTAGAAAATTAAATTCCATTCAACTTGTAGCAAAAATTATATTCCATCAAGTTTGCATAAGTAGTTAAGTACAAAAGATAGCATACTTTATAACAAAACTAGAATATAACCCGTGCCGTAACAGACGGCCTCGATAATAAGTAATTTCATATATTTTGATCTTGATTCGTGATAGTTCTGATCTCGCAATCTTTAAATAACATGTCAATTGGTTCCGGCATTTTTTTTCAATTGTCATGTGTTTTAATTGGTTTATTTTCACATTAAAACGATCAACCAAGTTTTATACTTTATACTATTACATGTTTAATGGAGTTAAGAAATTAACATAATATGATATTGCTCACCCAAAACCCACCACCACAAATCGTATGATACCGTTTTTTCTTCACCACCACCCACCTGACAGCTGGCCAAGGGTTGACTAACCCGGCTCTAGCCCCTTTAAAATTCTAATAACTACATAAAAATCTTTAATTTTATCCTATAAATATTACTTTTCCCATCTATATTTAGGGTTTAGTTCTCCAAATTAATATGTTTCTTTTGAAAAAAAAAGTAGCCCCTTCAGTGTTAATTCTGACTCTGCCACTACCACTACCACCACCACCACCCACTCCATGTAGGTCGTTGGACTTAATTCTAATTTCCAATCACAAACGCCATGTATAAGGTTTAGATTGAACAAAATTCCGTCAATTTATTTGTTTCATTATATTTTTTTTCCGTTTAATATTCTCTTTTATATTGCAATCAATTTTATGTTAACGTTAGAAAATCATGATTTATACGATATGGTACTAAAGATAGCAGAAACATACTTGATTCTATGTAGGAACTACTTCTCAAGTTATGGAGATCCTTCAACCATAAATTCTATGTATCTGAATTCACATCAGAAACATACTTGATTAAATTTGAATCTCACTCAGATTCCGAATTTATTATGGAATCATCACCCTGGGTAACAAGAGATGATTTGTTAGCTTTGGAAAGATGTGTCCCAAACAAATTACCACATGAATATACTTTCGATGTGAGTGGAATTTTGGGCACAACTTCATGGATTACACGTAAATTACCTAGATAGAAAGTTCATTCAAAAATTGATTGCTTATGCTGGCAGCAATAGAACTATTTCGGTGCAAGAATCTAGGAACTGGGGTAAATTTGCCAGAGTCCGTCTTCCAGTGGATATTAAACAACCTTTAAGAGATTCTATCTCCTTTCCTTTGTCCAATAATTCAGGTAAATAAGATATGAAAGATTACTAGATTCTCGTGATTCTGTGGTCTTATGGGTCATTTAATGAAGTTATGTCCAAAGGTTCATCAACTCAAGGACAAGGTGCATCATGTGAATTCCTCCGGAATTACAACTTGTGGGCAGTGATAATCTTATAACACCAAAAATATCAAAATCAATTAATGCATCTTTAGAAACTACAACAATGTCCTGGAAGATTTTCAACAAGAAGAAGATTATCGAAGTTGCTTCCATTAATGGAGATCAAGTTGTAATACCACGATAACAGAAGTTTCAGGGATGATGAGTCATCATTCAAACTCATCAGTTGATGCAAATCTTTCCTACAAGTCAGCTTCAAACACGTGTTACAATAAAGAAGTTATCTTGGGAAATCAGTTTCCAGTTCCAGGTTATGTATTGGATAATGAAGATATGACGGTTTCAAACCAACACAAATTCCACTTTATCAATCCTAATCAAGGTAAATCCCAATTTTCACCCTTAACTGCTCCAACCGTTCCTGATACGAGATTTCCAGTAACAGTGGGAAACGAAAAGCACCACGTTCAGGGAACCACTTCCATTGCTACACTTCAACAATTGAACTCAAAACTCTCTAAAGGAAAGTCCGTTGTCTTGGAACAAGAACATTCTTCAACCAAATTCAACTATAATACTTCTGAGTCGTTACAAGTAGCAGAATCTTTCCAATTCGTAACCAAAAAACTCAAGTCTTCTACAACAGAGGTGTCAAGTAAATCAGTTAATGAGAATCTTCATCAACTTTTATCCAGGACAATCCACAGACCACAGGATAGTGACGGTGGACGGGTTTTATGGAATCCCAGAAAACCAACCAAGATTACCAGGAGGCGTGAATGGAAATCGATGGCTAGAGAACTTCGCATTGCCTCTGTTTCGGAGTCAACTTCCATCGGAGATTCTAGTGGCACTAAACGAATGCAGGATGGATCATGTAGCAATTCTAGAGTCTTACAATCAGATTTGGATTCAAGAATCGAGGAGGATTCAGATGATCAATGGGCGTGTGAGCTAGCCTAATTGGCCGCACGGTCCATGTTAGTCTTTGCTTGGAATTGTTGGGGTTAGGGAATGACCCAAACAATTCAAACTTACAATCTTTCCTTAGGAGTACAAAACCAAATATTGTATTTCTTTCAGAGACCAAATTATCTGAAGTTTCTTGTAATCCGATTCTGCGTAAGCTTGGTTATTCAAACCATTGTACAATTCCAGTAGTAGGACGAAGTGGTGGCTTATTATTATTATGGCAAGATGATATTGAAGCTGATCTCATTTCTTCTTCGAAAAACTTAATTCATCTTCAGGTGAAACAAAATGGAGCTTTTCATCGTTGGAACTTATTATGTGTTTATGGTCCTCCCAACAGATTAGAAAGAGGAAATTTCTGGCAGAGTTTATCCGTGTATTCTCAGCATGTAGAAGGACCAAAATGTTACATAGGAGACTTCAATGCAATTTCTTCAACAAGAGAAAAATATGGAGGTGATCAATCTATGAACAGTACGATAATACACTTCAACAACTTCATTCGTAATAATCATCTTCTTGATTTGGGTTTCTCTGGTCCGGCTTTTACATGGACTAATGGAAGACAACATCAACGTTTAATCAGACAACGTCTGGATAGAGTTGTTGCTACTCCAGACTGGTGTTTGATGTTTGAAAATTCTGGAGTTCTACATCTGCCAAGGTTATCGAGTGACCATTCTCCCATCATCCTGAATACTAGTAGAAATATTCCAAGAAACTCTCCTCCTTATAAATTCGAGGCTTACTGGTGTACTCATCCAGATTTTTTAAAGGTGGTGTTGGAAAGTTGGAACATTAATCTTACTAGTGATTTGATGAGTAAATTAAATTCTCTCGTTCGCTTTCTCAAAAGTGGAGCAAAGAAAAAAATTGTTTGTATCAAGAATAATATCGGTAAAGGCGGAAGAAAAGTTATTACATCTTCAAGGGCTTAATCCCCGTGGCAACCCTTCAACAAGAAAAAATAACTTCTGATCAGCTAAATGAATATATAATTATGGAGGCTACTTACTGGGAACAAAGAATGAAGCAAATTTGGTTGAAAACAGGTGATCAAAACTCTAAACAATTCCATTTATCGGTTCAACAAAGAAGAAGAAAAAATAATATCTCTAGTCTACAAGGAAGTGGTGGACAATGGCTTACAAACCCAAGTGCAATTGCAGATGAGTTGATTACTTTTTTTAAAACATTGTTTCAAGAAGATTTGAATATTCGGACACCATCTGATCTACAACAATCTGCTTTTGTGATGGATGATCTTTCTAGTGCTTCTATTTCTGTAATACCAACATCTGAACTTATCTGGAAGACGGTGAAAGATATGAACTCGTTTGGTTCTCAGGACTGATGGTTTTCCGGTGGTTTCTGAAAAGAAATGTTGGTCTATAATAGGAGAAGATACAACAAAATTCATCCAACAAGTTTTTCTTTCGGGAGAACTACCAAGTAAGCTAAATCATACCCATCTTAGTTTAATTCCTAAAGTGAAAAATCCGGTTTCCAGCAATGGAATTTCGACCAATATCATTGTGTAACGTTTTATATAAATTCGTTGCAAAGATCATGGCTATAAGACTTAGCCCATTTTTGGATATGTTTATTTCTTGGTCGCAAAATGCCTTTGTAAAAGGAAGACAAATAACGAGATAATATTGTCATCGCAAAGGAATTAATTCACTCAATGCATAAATCTAGATCGAGACAAGGTTTTTCGCATTGAAACTGGATATGTCCAAAAGGCGTATGATCGAGTTTCATGGTCTTTTTGGGTTTCATGCTTCATCAAATGGGTATACACGGCCATTCACATCAAGCCCGATAATGAACCGTGTTTGTTCTACTACTTTTCTATTATTGTTAACGGTGCACAATATGGTAACTTCCAAAAGTGGAAGGGGACTACGACAAGGTTGTCCGTTATCTCCGTCATTATTCATTATTTGTTCTCAAGGCTTATCTCTTCTTATGGCAAAGTTTGAAGACCAAAATCTTTCACAGTGGCTACAAACTCAATATCGGTGCTCCTTCAATAAGCCACCTAATGTTTGCCGACGATACATTTTTTCTTTGGAAAGAATTCCCGAGCAAAATGTGAATCAGTTGAAATACATCTTGGATAGTTATGCCTCTTTCTCGGAGTCGATTATTAACTTTTCAAAATCTTCAATACATTTCAACAAGGGTTGCTCCGATATTAACAAAAGGAGATCCATTCAATTATTCAATGTCAGAGAGATGGAAGTTAATGAAAAGTATTTGGGTTCCTATCCTTTGAAGTCGGATTATAGTATCGAAACACATGAGCCGCTAATATTAAAGTTTGGAAATAAGCTATACGGCTATAGATCATTCTTTGTTAACTCTGCCGGGAAGGACGAGTGCTTTCTAAAAATGTCTTATCTGCAATTCCTATATATTCGATGGGGACCAATAAACTTCCAAGGGGGTAATAAATCATATAACTCATATTCAGAGATCCTTTTGGTGGGGGCATGATACTAATACCGTAAAATGTCACTTCATTAAGCGGGAAAAGATGGCTAAAGCTAAAGGAAGATGGAGGACTTGGTTTGCGTAATATGGAGCGGAGTTAATATTTCGTTAGTCTCAAAATTAGTCTGGCGTTTTTAACAAGTACCGATGTAACTTGGGTGAAACTATATAAGGCTAAATATCTCCGGTCGCTCTCCTTTTGGGATTGTAACCCAAATCCAAGTGATTCAAAAACTGGAAAGACATGCTTTCGGTTAGAGAAATCTTCGTCAACAATTCTTTGTGGTTTATAGGATCGGGGAATTCTATACACATTTGGAATGATCCATGGGTTCAAAACATCCGGGTTTAGACCAACTAGAACTTCTCGATCCGACAAGTTCGAGCTAATTGGGTGTCAGATCTCTTCTTACCAGGTCAGAAGGTGTGGGATGTGGATCTTCTGGTTCAACTATTTCCGGAGAATCAGGTAGAAGCTATCTTAAATATCTACATTCCAAGATGAATCACGTAGAGGATAAATTGATTTGGTTAAAAACTAAGTGCGGAAAGTTCTCGACGAAATCTTGCTACAAGCTCTTTGGTGATAATGTGGCGACATCTTCTTCTATCTCTTCGTTTCCGTGGAAAATTTTCTGGAAAAAAATGAAGACACAACCGAAAATTCATAACTTTATTTGGAAGATTCTTCACAACGGGATAGCGGTTTATAGTAATCTTTCAAGGTTTAACTCTCATATTCATAACATATGTCCAATTGTCACCAAGAAGAAGAATCAGTCCAACATCTTCTTATTTCTTGTCAATTCTCAAAGGCTGTGTTTCAGGAAAGTCCGCTCTTCATTGATATACAAGAAGGTATTTCACTGATGGATGGAATTCAGCATTGGTTAAATCAGTCAGACCAAGGAATAATGTTAAATCTGGGTTCTTGTATTCTATGGAACATATGGAAAATGAGGAATGATAAAATCTTCAACAACATTCAACCTTCGGTTTCAGTGTGTATTTACAAAGCTCTGGAAGACTTCAAGCTTTTCGACCTTCACCATGCTTTGAATTATTGTTCTTCAACCACGATACAGAGGCAAAACACAGTGCATTGGCATCCTCCCCCCTTGTTATACATTAAAATTAATGTAGATGCTGCTTATAACAACGGTAAAGGGGCTGCAGCAGCGGTGGCGAGAGATTCATTTGGTAGGCATTTGGGAAGTGCTGCTTTTTGTTTTGATTCCTTCTCTTCAACAGTGGCAGAAGCAAAGGCTTATGGTCTAGGTCTACAGTTGGCGAGAAGATTGCAATTCTCTAAAATAATCATTGAGGGGGATGCGGAAGAGATTCCTAAAGCTATAATAGGGAACATGAACGATATTCCTTGGAGTATTCGATCAACTGTTCTTTCAATCCAAGATCGCGTCAAGGATTTCAGAGAAATTAGTTTTATGGCTGTTCCTAGAGACGCTAATTCAATTGCTCGTGACTTAGCTCAATTTGCAATTTTAAACTTTGTAAACAGATGGTGGTACTTCAATGAACCACCGGATTGTATTATGCAACGTCTCATTTTACATGAGGATTAATATAATAAAAGTTCTGTTTCCTTCAAAAAAAAAAAAAAAAAAAAACGATCATGAACATTTTGTCCTATATTATTTGATATCATCCCTGAAATATATAAATCATGATAAAAACAACCAACCACATCTTTCAAAATACAATGTTTTTTTTTTTTTTTGATGGAAATCACAATACAATGTTATATGTGTTGTAACGACACAAACCTAAAATGTCCACCACTACTCACCAACACCCGCCACCACTATTTCTTCAACCACATCAGGATTTTTATAAAGGGGAACAAAAGTTCTTGGCAAGTTGCGTAAGGTTTAAAATAGATTTTTTTGGCTGACTTTATGATAAAAATGACCAAAAATACTTACAATTAGGCTTGGTTCCGCCACCTGACCACCACTAATGTTTCCTCCTCCACCACTTTATAAGAACCGCCACCGTTTTCATTACCGCCACAATATCTATTGATAATATTTTTGTTTTTATTAAATTTTTATTTTTAGTCTTAATAATCATTTGATATGAACAATTAGTGAAACACTAATTAATTAATAAAACACTTTCATAATGAGAAAAATTAATAGATCATTTATTATGAGCAATTAGTAAAACACCAATTCATAAAGTACTTATAGTATTTAAGTTGAACAGACCACTACCATAGGTTTATCTCCTCTTAGAAAAATCTCGGTCGTTTTTTATCTAGCCTAACTTAGCCAAACTATTTTATGTTAAAGTTAAAAAATCATGAACGACAATAATTAACAAATAAGAACTTTGTCGACAAAGTATATGATATAGTACCAAAGATAACAGGGGTACCATTTGGATGACCCAACGATCATGAACATTTTGTCCTATATGATTTGATATCATCCTTGAAATATATGGTACCTGTCTCTATGAATCATCACATCTTTCACGATAAAATGTTATATGTGTTGCAACGACACAAACCTAATATGTCCACTATCGACACCAAAGACGCACCACCACTACTTCTTCCACCACCATGATGAGTGGGAGTCAGGATTTGAGAAAGGGGGAGCAAAAATTCTTGGCAAGTTGCATACGGGTTTTAAAATGGACTTTTGGCCCACTTTATGATAAAAATGATCAAAAATACTTATAATAGGGCTTAAATTCGCCCCTGACCACCACTAATGTTTCCGCCTCCACCACTTTATAAGAACCGTCACCGTTTCCAATATCGTCACAAATTTAAATTGAAATTATTTTTATTTTTATTAAAATTATTTATTAATGGAAATAAATATTTATTAAATTAATTGAGAGGACATTTATAATTAAAAACTAAATAATCATTTACTATGAACAATTAGTGAAACACTAATTAATTAATTAAGCAGTTTCATAATGAGAAACATTAATAGATCATTTATTATGAGCAATTAGTGAAAACACTAATTCATAAAGCACTTATAGTATTTAAGTTGAACAAACCACTACCGTAGATTTATCTCCTCCTAGACAAATCTCGGCCATTCTTTATCTAGCCTAACTTAGCCAAGCTTTGTTTTGTATTTAAGAAAAGTTGTAATACGTTGAGATTTTACAAGTACGGGTACAACATTTGCACCATAAATATGAATATTTTCGATCTGGAGATATATATATATATATATAAACTAGCTATAACAAAAGATGTGCAACCTATATATACTGACTTGGGTACTAGAATTGAACCTTTCGGGGTCTCAATGAAGCGAAGTCCTTTCATTTCACTTTTTCAGCAATTTTTCTTTTAGCATGGACTACCATACAATCTCCAAGAAACTCATCACCCATCTTGTTACGAGGTAATACCCTTTATGTAATAGCTGTTGAAATAGGTAGAGTCAAGACAAGGCAAATTTATCTATTTTTCAAATCATACACATTTGACTTACTAGTTTCGACCAATATATCACCGACATAATTAATACTTTGTAGTCATGTTTGAAATCGGGTTGTCGACAACGTGACATTTGTAATGTTTTAGTTGGCTTCTTTGAAAAGGCGAGGGTACCCAAATATACCTCAAGCTAAAACTTTTCCTACCTATAATTAGTCCTTTCTCCGAAAGTGATTGTCTATGGACTGAGTCGAGACAATACAACTAATCGGTTCACACTTCGTGTGATCGTCTATGGATACGAGATCGAGACAATACAACAACGAAGTATGTTTACTTGATACAAAGGTTCGGACTTAACCAAACACAATAGGATTGCTTATCAAGTAAATAGGAATTAAAGTTTGTGTAATTTACTTTAATTATAATAAAAAAATTATAATGCGGAAATATAAAGTAAATGACACAGCAAGATTTTGTTAACGAGGAAACCGCAAATTCAGAAAAACCCCGGGACCTTGTCCAGAATTGAATACTCACAGGATTAAGCCGCTACACAAAATTAAACCTAACTTCGTATAGTTGAGACCAAGCAACTAAACCTATAGTTCACCTAGTTTCGTCTGTATTCCCACGCCTCCAACTTATGAATAAGTCACGTACTTGGAACAATTCCTTTGGTTCGTATTCCAAATAGTAAAGGAACAACAAATGCATTTGGTATCAACTCTATTCAACCAAGTGATGTGAGTTAGACAAAGGCTCTTCTGTTTATCTTAACATAAACTCCTTCGTTAGGTTCTTAGATCTATCTTATTCTCAATTACCAAAGTAATTGTTAAGATTTTGCAATCAATAATTTTAATCACAAAGAATTGTATTGATGCCGATCTACACAACTAATCAATCCAATCTACCACAAGGATAAACTGATTGTAGTTGGATCCTCTTATACCGAAACAAGTATTGTGCACACCAAAGATTATGAACCCCAATCAGAAATCTTTAATATCTTCTTTGTCTTCAAATCTTCTTAGATCTTCAATAAACACCTGCACACAACAACTTGAATCTCTTGTGATCAATCACGCACAGAACAGAGTCTGTTAACAATGGATTATCACAAGATCGTCTTTAGCACTAACAAGGTCTAAAGATCCTCGTCGAAACTTCGATCTAGTTTGAGTGAATCTTATATCGAAGAGAAGATTCTCAAGCATAAACAAACTAGGTGCAATCAAAGTTCAACCACCGTTAGTCAATCAAATCAATAGAAAACAAAAGATAAACCGCAATTATCTAGTTTCCCACCAACGAGGTACTCGTAGAGCTTCTCAATCCCAAAGAAGACTTTAAAGCGAGCGATCGTAAGAGATTTCACCTAATTAGGTTACTCTCCTCTCCGAATAGGCGGCTACACCAAGTAACAACACAACCGAGGAAGTTTTTCTGTCACAAAGGATTAGTTTGCTAGAAATGCAAACTTCAAGTATTTATAGACAAGGAAGTTTGGACAGGAATTTCCAAAACCGAAAATATTCTCAAAGATATTCAATACATTCCAAATTAGGTTTTCATAATTCCTGGAAATGCTCTGTCCAAAATAATGATCGAAAATCTCTCTGGAAAATCTCAACTAATAAATACACATTACTAATTCTCATTTTCCTAAAATAAAATTAACAACCTTAAATAAAAGATTCTTAACTTATTTATTTCGATCCTGGGATTTTCTTCCTGTAGCTATTAAGGAACAACTTTGAACAATAAAATATAAACATTACTGCACGTGTTCAAAGTATGTCGACATCCTTACTTTGTAAGTCCTCTTTCATACTTACAACCTTGAAACCGATTTTCCACACTTCCAAACAAGTTTAGAATTGGTTCATCTGACTTTCAAGAACTATGCGATTGATTAAAAAACACTCAATCACAAATCATGGGTTTAACGGTTCTACCAAAAAAAGTTTCGGTTCTACCTCCATGTGAGTACTGTGCATAGTCACACTAGCTTTCCAAAATTCGGTTGACTAGGTACTAGGATCGGTTCCCCACATATATATGGTATATAACTTATATGTGTTGCACATGTCCATAGGATCGGTTCCCCTTTGCCTAAAAACGTGTTGCACATGTTCATAGGATCGGTTCCCCTTTCTGCTATAAACCTTGTTGCACCTCATACAAGGATCAATTCCCCTTTGTGATGTGTTGCACCTCTTCATAGGATCGGTTCCCATTACCTAGATTCGGTTCAACAAAACACAAACTCGATCATACCATTTTAGGTGATTACTTAAGATCGGTTTCACTAATAAAAGGCATACCAATACATAAGTCAGGCCTTTGTGAATAGTTTTACCAAGAACACAAACAAGTCGTGAGCGGTTATACTAAATCTTACATATTGGATGTTCACAAGATATGCAATGAATAACAATCCCAATAACGCCATGCAATTTCCTTTTCGATTCATAAAAAAGTTTATGAACTTACTTCCTTAAAACACATGTAAAACATTGTTTCCTAGGTGTTGATGGTGGTATTTAAACAAAGGGTAAAGTCGTAAAACCCCAAATAACCTAATGTCACCCGGTGACACATTTATTAGGACATTTAATGCATGTAGTCAGTAATTAATAGGGGTATTTTTCAAATTAGGGTTACAACCAACAAACCCTAACTCACCTCCGTGCCGATGGCAAATCATGCCAACCACACCTAGCCCAAGCTAGCCACGCCATGCCAAATGCACTCTTCCTTGGCCCTAGCTACGCTAATCACACCAAATGCGCCAAAGCATGCCAACCATGCTAGCTGCACCTCCGTGCCGATGGAAAATCATGCCAGCCACACCTAGCCCAAGCTAGCCGCGCCATGCCAAATGCACTCTGCCTTGGCCCTAGCTACGCTAATCACACCAAATGCGCCAAAGCATGCCAACCATGCTAGCCGCACCTCCGTGCCGATGGAAAATCATGCCAGCCACACCTAGCCCAAGCTAGCCACACCTCTATGCTAATGGCAAAGCATGCCAGCCATACCAAACGCGCCGAAGCATGCCAACCATGCTAGACGCACCTCCGTGCCGATAGCAAATCATGCCAGCCACACCTAGCCCAAGCTAGCCGCACCTCTGTGCCAATGGCAAATCATGCCAGCCACACCAAACGCGCCAAAGCATGCCAACCATGCTAGCCGCACCTCCGTGCCAATGGCAAATCATGCCAGCCACACTTAGCCCGAGCTAGCCGTGCCATACCAAATGCACCCTGCCTTGGCCCTAGCTACACCCTTACAGCCGCGCCATGCCAAAGTAGCGCCCACACCTAGGCTTGCAAACCATGAAACCTAGGCCAAATTGGCCACGCATGCCATTGGCACAAGCCAACACGCTCGCTGGTCGCTTTCCTACCAAGGCGCGACCCAAGTTGGCCACGCATGCCATTGGCACATGCCAACACGCTCGCTGGTAGCTTTTTCCACCAAGGCGCGACCCAAATTGGCCACGCACGCCATTGGCACATGCCAACACGCTCGTTGGTAGCTTTTTCTACCAAGGCGCGACCCAAATTGGCCACGCATGCCATTGGCACATGCCAACATGCTCGCCGGTAGCTTTTTCTACCAAGGTGCGACCCAAATTGGCCACGCATGCCATTGGCACATGCCAACACGCTCGCCGGGTAGCTTTTTCTACCAAGGCGCGACCCAAATTGGCCACGCATGCCATTGGCACATGCCAACACGCACCGCTGGTAGCTTTTTCTACCAGGGCGCGACCCAAATTCTCCACGCAAACCATTGGCACATGCCAACACGCTCGCTGGTAGCTTTTTCTACCAGGGCGCGACCCAAATTGTCCACGCATGCCATTGGCACATGCCAACACGCTCGTTGGTAGATTTTAGCTTTTTCTACCAAGGCGCGACCCAAATTGGCCACGCATGCCATTGGCACATGCCAACACGCACTGGTAGCTTTTACAACCAAGGCGCGACCCAAATTGGCCACGAATGCCATTGGCACATGCCAACACGCACACCGGTAGCTTTTTCTACCAGGCGCGGCCCTAATTCGCCACGCATGCTATTGGCACATGCCAACACGCTCACGGTAGCTTTTTCTACCAAGGCGCGACCCAGATTGGCCACGCATGCCATTGGCACATGCCAACACGCACCGCTGGTAGCTTTTTCTACCAAGGCGCGACCCAAATTGGCCACGCATGCCATTGGCACATGCCAACACGCACGACTGGTAGCTTTTTCTACCCGGTAGCGGCCCAAATTCGCCACGCATGCCATTGGCACATGCCAACACGTCGTCGCTGGTAGCTTTTTCTACCAAGGCGCGACCCAAGTTGGCCACGTATGCCATTGGCACATGCCAACACGCACCGTTGGTAGCTTTTTCTACCAGGGCACGGCCCAAATTCACCACGCATGCCATTGGCACATGCCAACACGCTCGCTGGTAGCTTTTTCTACTAAGGAGCGACCCAAATTGGCCACGCATGCCATTGGCACATGCCAACAATCTCGCCGGGTAGCTTTTTCTACCAAGGCGCGACCCAAATTGGCCACGCATGCCATTGGAACATGCCAACACGCCGCTGGTAGCTTTTTCTACCAAGGCGCGACCCAAATCGCCACGCATGCCATTGGCACATGCCATTGGCACATGCCAACACGCACCGCCGGGTAGCCTTTTCTACCAGGGCGCGACCCAAATTCTCCACGCAAGCCATTGGCACATGCCAACACGCTCGCTGGTAGCTTTTTCTACCAGGGCGCGACCCAAATTGGCCACGCATGCCATTGGCACATGCCAACAATCTCGCTGGTAGCTTTTTCTACCAAGGGGCGACCCAAATTGGCCACGCATGCCATTGGCACATGCCAACACGCTCGGTGGTAGCTTTTTCTTCCAAGGCGCGACCCAAATTGGCCACGCATGCCATTGGTACATGCCAACACGCACCGCTGGTAGCTTTTTCTACCAGGGCGCGACCCAAATTCTCCACGCAAGCCATTGGCACATGCCAACACGCTCGCTGGTAGCTTTTTCTACCAGGGCGCGACCCAAATTGGCCACGCATGCCATTGGCACATGCCAACACGCTCGCTGGTAGCTTTTTCTACCAAGGCGCGACCCAAATTGGCCACGCATGCCAACACGCACCGCTGGTAGCTTTTTCTACCAAGGCGCGACCCAAATTGGCCACGCATGCCATTGGCACATGCCAACACGCACAGCTGGTAGCTTTTTCTACCAGGGCGCAGCCCAAATTCGCCACGCATGCCATTGGCACATGCCAACACGCTCGCTGGTAGCTTTTTCTACCAAGGCGCGACCCAAGTTGGCCACGCATGCCATTGGCGCATGCCAACACGCACCGTTGGTAGCTTTTTCTACCAGGGCACGGCCCAAATTCGCCACGCATGCCATTGGCACATGCCAACACGCTCGCTGGTAGCTTTTTCTACTAAGGAGCGACCCAAATTGGCCACGCATGCCATTGGCACATGCCAACAATCTCGCTGGTAGCTTTTTCTACCAAGGCGCGACCCAAATTGGCCACGCATGCCATTGGCACATGCCAACACGCACCGCTGGTAGCTTTTTCTACCAGGGCGCGACCCAAATTCTCCACGCAAGCCATTGGCACATGCCAACACGCTCGGTGGTAGCTTTTTCTACCTGTGGCGCGACCCAAATTGGCCACGCATGCCATTGGCACATGCCAACAATCTCGCTGGTAGCTTTTTCTACCAAGGCGCGACCCAAATTGGCCACGCATGCCATTGGCACATGCCAACACGCTCGGTGGTAGCTTTTTCTACCAAGGCGCGACCCAAATTGGCCACGCATGCCATTGGTACATGCCAACACGCACCGCCTGGTAGCTTTTTCTACTGTGGCGACCCAAATTCTCCACGCAAGCCATTGGCACATGCCAACACGCTCGCTGGTAGCTTTTTCTACCAGGGCGCGACCCAAATTGGCCACGCATGCCATTGGCACATGCCAACACGCTCGTTGGTAGCTTTTTCTACCAAGGCGCGACCCAAATTGGCCACGCATGCCAACACGCACCGCTGGTAGCTTTTTCTACCAAGGCGCGACCCAAATTGGCCACGCATGCCATTGGCACATGCCAACACGCACAGCTGGTAGC
Source organism: Papaver armeniacum (assembly GCA_023531295.1). Taxonomy (NCBI): domain Eukaryota; kingdom Viridiplantae; phylum Streptophyta; class Magnoliopsida; order Ranunculales; family Papaveraceae; genus Papaver; species Papaver armeniacum. The sequence continues at coordinate 1,051,515 of JAJJWW010018834.1, forward strand.
TTTTTCTACCAGGGCGCGGCCCTAATTCGCCACGCATGCTATTGGCACATGCCAACACGCTCGCTTGTAGCTTTTCTACCAAGGCGCGACCCAGCATTGGCCACGCATGCACATGCCAACACGCACCGCCGGTAGCTTTTTTCTACCAAGGCGCGACCCAAATTGGCCACGCATGCCATTGGCACATGCCAACACGCACACCTGGTAGCTTTTTCTACTGGGCGCGGCCCAAATTCATCACGCATGACATTGGCACATGCCAACACGCCGCCGGTAGCTTTTTCTACCAAGGCGCGACCCAAGTTGGCCACGCATGCCATTGGCACATGCCAACACGCACCGCTGGTAGCTTTTTCTACCAGGGCACGGCCCAAATTCGCCACGCATGCCATTGGCACATGCCAACACGCTCGCTGGTAGCTTTTTCTACCAAGGAGCGACCCAAATTGGCCACGCATGCCATTGGCACATGCCAACAATCTCGCTGGTAGCTTTTTCTACCAAGGCGCGACCCAAATTGGCCACGCATGCCATTGGCACATGCCAACACGCTGGCTGGTAGCTTTTTCTACCAAGGCGCGACCCAAATTGGCCACGCATGCCATTGGCACATGCCAACACGCCACTGGTAGTTTTTCTTACCAGGCCATGGCCATAATGGTCGAGCATGCCATTGGCACATGCCAACACGCATCGCTGGTAGATTTTCTTACCAGGCCATGGCCCTAATGGCCGAACACGCCATTGGCACTTGCCACACACGTCACTAGCGCATTGCCACTTACACTCAACGTACAACCTACCACCAAGGCATTCCGCACATGCCACACGCGCCACTAGCAGCGCCACTTGCACTCAAGGTGCAACCAACACTCGAGATATCAACACAACCGGGGATGCTTTCCAGGGTTTTGGTTTGGCGGTCATACAACTTGCAGCGTACACTACGCTCACATTAAGAAAGCGTGAAAAGGAATAAAGCGGTCAAATAAATGAGGAAATAATGGTGAAAACGTTTTCACCCATAAACACCATGCGGTTACCACCTCCTCCCATTATTTCACCCTTTACTCTCTTCCTTCATGAGGCCAGGGTACGTTTCAATCTCGACTTGTATAAATAGGTCTTACCTATTTCCACCCGGACGACAAGTCTCGGTCAGAGAAAAATACAACACTCTCGTAAAAGGCAACTTTGCAAGCTATCCAAAAGCTTTCATCTCTTGCAAGCTTCCTAAGCTTTCACTTTCTCGATACAAGTCGAGACACTACTCTCTCGTAATTATTCTGGCCTCAACACCTTTCTTTGCTTCCCTCCCCAAATTAACCCTTCTCCTCCACTTTGTGACCGAAGCAAGTCTGGAACGACCATTTCTTGGTTTAGGCCGGACTTGTACAGATTGATCTCTCGAATCTATAAAGTGCTCACGTGCAGCACATTTGTTTAAGGTTTAAACCAGATTTCTCACTCACCTACCGAATTTACCGAAATCGGCAGAAACGATTTTACCTATAAACAATTGGCGACCACACCGGGAGGTTTGATCTTTCGGTTACAATGTCAATTTTCAACCAGCGATCTCATTCTTCGACCCAGACGTCAAGATGGTAGAGGAAGGCGATCCACTCCGACCCGGCCATCGACTACCGGATTATCACCATGACATGACAAGGGACGACCGGGGACTTCTCACAGTAGAAGCAAAACGATCCGCCTGTGGATTAACGACACCGTTATCCGACAACTCAAAGAACGATTCAAGATCGGGGACTTCCCATGACCATGTTTCAAAAAAAAAAAAAAACTTGGTCTTGCACCGGAAAGTTTATTCTCATCAAGACTGAGAAACCGAGTAAGTCTTATCTAGACAAAAATACGTGGTTTGCTTTTTCAAGTCCTAATAAAACCGATAGCCATGTTATGTTTCATCCCATATCATCTACCAACACACGGTTCCATGGTTTTCCGGGGATGTTTGCGTCACTTTCAACCATAGCTAAAACAATCAACTCCTAAACAATTCATTCCAAAAAGAATAACCCAAACCGTCAAGGTAACATTTATCTATCAACCCAAGAAATCCAGAAGACAAAAACGATAAACCGGGCGTTTTGTTTGCCTTTCAAAAAAAAAAATTCACCTACCCGTACATACCTACTTTGCACAATAATAATTACCCCGTCACTATTAGCAGGACGTTACTACGGTGACATTTGAAGAATTTTTTATGATGAAGTATTTCCACAAGTTTATGAAAGGCATACCTATGGCTACGCTTTACACCAAGACAAGAAAATAATAAAACAAATTGAAAGAGAAACGCCGGGAGTGCATATCGGAATATGCTTGCCCACTTTACCACTACCGTTAACACCATGACGTGATAACAAAGATACGAGGTAAAAAGGGGAGCCAACCCATTTCATAAGCATAACAATTTTTGGAATTTGAATAAGGAAAGGATTTCTGCTTGAGCTACGTATGGGAAGAGGCAATCGGGCCCGCAGGAACAAGTCCAAGCCACGCCAAGCCAGACCGTGCCAAGCCAATGGTCCACACCATACCGATATCCAAGCCAGCGTCCATGCCTAACCGGCGTCCACACCAAGTCGGCGCCCATTCCAAGACGATCCAGCCGCCTACCGACGCGCTTCTCAGATGCGCTTTACCGATGCGCTTGCCTGACGCGCATGCCGGGAGCGCTTGCCGGGACGCGCTTACAGACGCCAGCACACATGCCGCACGCGCATGCCAGCCGCAGTACCACACTTTGTGCTAACATTTTGCATCCTTCCAACGCTAACATCTTGCGCCCTTCCAAAGACCATCCTCGCTCTTCGAAATGGCGCCATGGCTCCAAAGACTTCGTGATCAAAACCGTGTCATTTCGCACGATACACTTACGATCACTGTAACTGCAGCTACTTCCGCCACCCCAACGGTTCTTCAAGCATGGAAGCTCCAACCGTCACCAGAGACGCTACTCCACCATCGTGGCAAGATACTTTCGAAGATCCAGGAAGAAGTCGACCTCCTTTTAGCATCGGTTGATTTGATGAAAAGACAAAAGATACTTCAAACAGACGCGCGTTTATAGATGAAGAGGCTCGCGTTGCTCTTGAACGCCCAAAAGCAGAGGGGATAAGCAATCCAATTTCGTCACACGTGAAGATCAGGAAAGACTTCTCCAAAATCGAAAGCAAGGGAAATCAACAACTCTCCTGAGTTCACGGAGACCTGATGGACGCATTTATGTGTCTATTTTAGTCTCAATTCTCTGTAATGTTAGTACTCGATTTTGCGCTTATTTTGGTATTTTATGTCTTTGTAGGTGTTTTTTGGAGAAATAAGCTTTTGCGGCGAAATTGACTCGAAAAGTGGTTTTTGCGCTCGTGGGAGAAAATTACTATACGGACCCCCATTTTGGATAAGGGGTACCTCAATTACTAAGGGGCACCCACTTGCTATTTACACCCCCTAAGGCACCTGCTATCGGCACTCCATCAGAGGATAAGGGGAGGTCTTCTTCAACATTTGAAAATTGGTTTTGGCGGGAAGACAAAACCAGTTACGACCAGACTTAGGGTTTGGTTTTTGAGCGACTTTGAAGGAGATTCAATCGCAAAATTTCATTGGGCTGGACTTAATTAAGCTAAACAGGGATTGTATGGGTGTTAGATTCGATCAACCTTGGCTGGGTCATCGGTTTAAGCTAAAACAGGGAACAAAAAGTGCAGCCATCTCCGTAGCTTTATAGAGACAATTTGGACGTGTTTTTGATCGATTCTATCACGGATTTGGGTCTCTCTAGGCCTGTTAGGACAACAAAGGTATGGTAAGAGATTTGTAAAAATGGGAAGATTGCACGTAATCTCGATAAAGAGGGAAACAAATCCCGTGCTTGGCAAGAAAGAAACGGAGGAGATATGGAAGTTTCTCACGAGATATTTTTGGCCCGTGGAGTATATATATGAGGGGATCGAGTATTTGGGTGGTGGTCGAGAGTTTGGGGGCCGAGCAGAGGGTTTGGAGGAGCTACAGAGATCGGGCGGGAAGGAGTTTCGTGAGAAAGTTCTCTCGTCGCTGCAAAACTCAAGAACATCAAGAACGTTGAACCAACAGAGCGGTCGCGGTATGGGGATCTCGTAAACAACGACAGAGAAAAACAAGTATCGTTGTTCAACAGTCTTAGAAATCAGAATAAAGTGACGCTCCGTAACACCATTACAGCGTTACAAATCTCTGTTTTATATAATTTCTTCAATAAAACACCTTTTTGAGCTATGGATTATTATTTTGTGCGTGTTTTTGATATGAGGAGCTAAACCCCAACACTGGGACGACGGAGGAAGCCATATTTCATGCGTGTGGTAATTATATTTAATTCTTTCATGACTTTTTGCATGGATTGTTAATTGTTTTATGGTTTTTATTGAATGGTTGTGATTTCAATTGATGGGTTATACTTAGGTTAAGTCTTTCGATATCCCATGCTTTAGATATACAGTCGTTGCTTTTCAAAAATCTACCTTGGCAAAACATAGAGTCAATATTTTATTATTATTTGAGCTATAATTGTCTAGAATAAATATATGAATCGCATGAATGAATTTTATGGTGGAATCCAAGTCCCAGCTTCTCTCGATATTTGTGACAAAACTTGTGTATATATTTTCTTTGTTTTTAGTATTTTCCGAAACCAAATCTTTACAAGTCTGAGTTGAACGAACTCTTTCTTACCACTTTTCTACAACTTATTAAAATCACATCAATTTTTGGCGCCGCCGACGCGGACTTGTATTTAGATTTGTTTTAGGTTTCTTTTTCTTTTTATTATTTTTGTTCTTTTTTACGCCTTTGGTATTTTTCGATTCTTTTCATATTTGGAGCGAAGCTACAAGGAAACAAAAAGTGCTATAAAAGGAAAGCATCGCCAAAGAAGGAAAGAAAAGAGGAATCTGAAAGGAGTGAAGAAGAAGATTTTGTATATAGTTATTTTGTTTTATTTTTAGAAACCGTAAATAGGGTTGTATTTTTGTAATTTTTCTTTTTATTTTTGGACACTTTTTGACTTTATTTTGGACTTGGACTTCATTATTTTTTAAAACCCTAAGGAAGGGTTAAGATTAAATAAAAACCGTTTTGCGTGGGAAGGACGACAGATTACGATACTGTCTCGGCCCCCGGGTTCGTGACATCGACATCGGAGGTCGGTGGCACCGAGTCGACTTCAACGGTTCATCGCCCGTCTGGTAAGGGAGGTAAGACTCTATCCACCCACGAATCCCCTGTCAGTGGGTTTTAATTCTGTGTGACAACTCACACCCCTGCAAATAAAATGTCGAACTGGTATTACAATAGATACAACGAATATCCGAATGAGTTTCAAAATGGACGTTACTACTTTGACCATAGTGTGAATAGTGGTTGGGAACATCAGCCTTTTCAAGGTTATGGATCATACCATGATGAGCCCAATTACTATCCACACACGCACGGGTCATACGAGCAAAAATTTTATGTTTCTCCTTTAGAAGAGTCTCTCAGGAAATTAGAGAAGACGACACGTAGGATAGCTAAGATGAATAACTTAGTTTATGACGAAAGAGAACTTTCTATTGAGGAATCCCTCAAGCTGATGGCGGAGACGAACGAAAGAATTGCTCGAAATCAAGATTTCCAATATAGTGTTTCCAAAAATACCCTTGAAAATGAGGATAGTTATTTGCATAATCAAGATGACGAGGATAAAATTGGTAACACTACTTGTTTAGATGAGGTTCGACCATTTTCATGTTATTAAATGATGATTATGATGAGGATAGTGTTGATGAAGAATCTGAAATATTTAGGCATAGTGATCAGGAATTTGTTACTCCAATTGAGCTTTACAATGATAATGTTTCTAGTTCAAATCCAAATAATTTTAATAATTATTCACCTATTCAAAAGGACGAGGATTTGACTAGAGATACCCCCGTTTTAGACGATGTAGTATTCCCTTATGATTACGAAACCGATGATAGTTTTGAGGAACGAGTTTATTCCGAGAATATTGTTTTTCGAGTCTAGCGATTTAGAAACATTAGTCTTAGATAAAGAAGATGAACTCGTAGAGCTTTTAAATATGAGTGAGGATGCATCACCTGAGTATAATCTACACGAAGCAATTGACCATTTTCAGGATTCCGATGATCTAGAAATTAGGGAAATTGTAGATAGTCTATCTAGGGACACCCAAAACTCTAAGTTTAGGGGTGATTATCATTCTCCCGTGCTTTACCTTTAGCTCTTGTAGAGATCCCTCACTTGGGACTTGATATATGTGCCTCAACCATTGAGCCAGATTTCCTTCATACTAGTTCTCCAGAACCTAATAATGTCCATAAGGAAGTTCAGTTGTTAGAAACCCATCCTCTGGTTGATGTGGTTTATCCAGGCTATGATACCCAGATTGATTTTGTTTTCTCACCAAATATCTTTCAACCAATTGTGGGAATGTATGAGTTCAAAATGTGTCAGTTATTAAGTTCTGAGACCAAACCTAATCATTTTAGGAGAATAGAAATGACACGTTTTCTTATGATTGACTCGCCGGTTCATCGTGGTCAATTGTGTGAGTCAAAACTGATTGACTTTCAGGATCCGCAGTTATTCAGGTTACTATTATGTGCTTCAAAGTTTTTACTTGAGATTTTCCAAACTCTAATACCTGAACCGGATCTTAGCTACGAGGAAATCCAACACATGAAAATATTTTATTTGGACCCAAATATAGAGCTCGAACCCGAACCACGCTAGATGTAGTTGTCTTAAACAGAAACTAGACAAGGGTGTGCTTCATTTGTTAATTTTCTTGGCATGTTTACGATTCCTTTACTTGTGATAGCTCTATTTGGTTTTGATGACCCACAGATATTTCGGCTATTACTTTATGATTCTATGAGGTGACTAATCATTTCTTAGTCTGGCTGAAGACTTTAAACTTAGCACTTCTTGGGAGGTAACCCAATATTCATGCGACACGGTAATATCTTTTCTTAACTCTTTTACTTCAAATGGTAACAGTTTCTCCTTGTTCATGCTTTTAATTTTATCTTTAGAACATTGAGGACAATGTTAGATTTAAGTTTGGGGGTATAGGAGAAACATTTTAGTTGCATTATTAAACTCCAGAGCCTAGAAATTTATGCTTATTAAGGATGGCACTAACCAATCTAAGTGGATGGAAGCATTTTGGTTGTAGGAGTTGAGGAACCAACTGATTAGATGGCAACATCTAAAGAGTCTATTCATAAAAGCACAGAGCTCGGTGTTAGAAATAACATGATAGTTTCACCATATCTCGTTGAGTCCTTTTCACTTCTTTTTTATTTTTATTTTGTTTTTAAACTATGTTTCTCTAAGTGATTAGGTGGGGCCCACGAATCAAGTTGTTACCGATGCTAGGGTGAAATAGAGTGATTGAGCTACCACAAAAAAAAAAAAAAAAAAAAAAAAAGTGAGACTAGACCATCTGACCAACCGGAATAAATTCAATAAAGTCGACCACTGGAACCCTTGTATATGCCAGTTGTGTTGACCTAGAGTTAGGTTTATCGACCACTGGTTCCCTTGTATATGCCAAGTGTGTTGATATTAGTCGACTAGTATCTCGGTCCATTAGGATAGGTTCATTTTGGCGGAGGCCTTCGGGGATGATATGGGAAACACCATTCACTTAGTAAACATCAAAACCATCTATGTTTTTCTCTATATCCATCTTCTTGATCTATCCATGTGATTAGTTTTGACCTCAGGATATTGATGTCCATAGTGAGACTATCCGAGTAGAGCTCGTGACTTATATATGAATTTTAGTATGCTTGAGTGCAAACTCGTGTACAAAGAATTGGAATTTCGCATCGGGTACTTCCTCCGTAGTCAATAAGTATGCCAACCAAGGAGATTCTTTAGTGCCTTCCAAGGTTCTCCGTAGATAGTTAGGTCCTGGAGTATAAAGGTTTTGTGGGTACACCTCTCGGTAAACCCTCCCGAGACTATAACTCGCCACTAGGGCCACCTAGGGGTTTAAAGGCTTATTGCATACGCTAAATGCAATCGACGATGCCTCGACGATGTGAGTTAGGATTTTATTTTGTAGATTTGATTTGCTCGAGGACTAGCAAATAATAAGTTTGGGGGTATTTGATGGACGCATTTATGTTTCTATTTTAGTCTCAATTCTCTGTAATGTTAGTACTCGATTTTGCGCTTATTTTGGTATTTTATGTCTTTGTAGGTGTTTTTTGGAGAAATAAGCTTTTGCGGCGAAATTGACTCGAAAAGTGGTTTTTGCGCTCGTGGGAGAAAATTACTATACGGACCCCCATTTTGGATAAGGGGTACCGCAATTACTAAGGGGCACCCACTTGCTATTTACACCCCCTAAGGCACCTGCTATCGGCACTCCATCAGAGGATAAGGGGAGGTCTTCTTCAACATTTGAAAATTGGTTTTGGCGGGAAGACAAAACCAGTTACGACCAGACTTAGGGTTTGGTTTTTGAGCGACTTTGAAGGAGATTCAATCGCAAAATTTCATTGGGCTAGACTTAATTAAGCTAAACAGGGATTGTATGGGTGTTAGATTCGATCAACCTTGGCTGGGTCATCGGTTTAAGCTAAAACAGGGAACAAAAAGTGCAGCCATCTCCGTAGCTTTATGGAGACAATTTGGACGTGTTTTTGATCGATTCTATCACGAATTTGGGTCTCTCTAGGCCTGTTAGGACAACAAAGGTATGGTAAGAGATTTGTAAAAATGGGAAGACTGCACGTAATCTCGATAAAGAGGGAAATAAATCCCGTGCTTGGCAAGAAAGAAACGGAGGAGATATGGAAGTTTCTCACGAGATATTTTTGGCCTGTGGAGTATATATATGAGGGGATCGAGTATTTGGGTGGTGGTCGAGAGTTTGGGGGCCGAGCAGAGGGTTTGAAGGAGCTACAGAGATCAACAGAAGGAGTTTCAGAGAAAGTTCTCTGCTGCTGAAAAACTCAAGAACATCAAGAACGTTGAACCAACAGGAGCGGTTGCGAAGGGGATCTCAGAAACAACGATGAGAGAAAAACAAGTATCGTTGTTCAACGAGTCTTAGAAATCAGAATAATACTTGACGTCGTAACACCATTACAGCGTTACAAATCTCTCGTTTTATATAATTTCTTCAATAAAACACCTTTTTGAGCTATGGATTATTATTTTGTGCGTGTTTTTGATATGGGGAGCTAAACCCCAACACCGGGACGACGGAGGAAGCCATATTTCATGCGTGTGGTAATTATATTTAATTCTTTCATGACTTTTTGCATGGATTGTTAATTGTTTTATGGTTTTTATTGAATGGTTGTGATTTCAATTGATGGGTTATACTTAGGTTAAGTCTTTCGATATCCCATGCTTTAGATATACAGTCGTTGCTTTTCAAAAATCTACCTTGGCAAAACATAGAGTCAATATTTTATTATTATTTGAGCTATAATTGTCTAGAATAAATATATGAATCGCATGAATGAATTTTATGGTGGAATCCTAAGTCCCAGTTCTCTCGATATTTGTGACAAAACTTGTGTATATATTTTCTTTGTTTTTAGTATTTTCCGAAACCAAATCTTTACAAGTCTGAGTTGAACGAACTCTTTCTTACCACTTTTCTACAACTTATTAAAATCACATCAAGACCCTTCTTCCGTCAGGACCCGCATAATGGGAACTTCGCCCACAAAGTCGTACAATCTATGATGAAACAGTTATGTGAGATTCTATATTTCTCCAAGGCGTAGCGTCAAGACATATTTGCACCCCTCAACCGCACTGCATCAGGAAAGCAGGCGTTTCCAGCCAGGGAAGCCGTTCCCAAACCCCAACCTCTCCTAGAAAGCACGATCAACAGATGTAACCGGGGACTCCTAACCTCTGTTCTCTTGAGGGATGTCGAGTTTGACAGAACGTGACGCGGCCTCCGACTTCAAAATGGTAGCCGTCAAGGCTCTGAGAGTTGCAATATGTCGTTTTAACGTCCTCTCCAAAAGTAGCTCCGCATCAACATTCTCTCCAGAAGTAGCTCCGCATCAACGTTCTCTCCAGAAGTAACTACGCATAAACGTTCTCCAGCAGCGGCTTCGCTTCAACGTTCGCTTCAACGCCACTCCTTCCTGCAAAGGGTCGTGCCGCCACACTCCCCATATCAAGGAACATAGCCACAACCAGCCAATCTTCGTAGTCATGGACACCTTTTAATCCATCTCGCCAAAACTCGTAATCATGGACAGTTTGCTCGCTTACGCATACATCCAATCCTTTTACTTCCACTAAGCCCATAGAATATCGCCCAACCTACTTTGTTACCACGACAATGTAGTTTCTCCCGATTACATCTCCTACCAAGAATTGTTGCCCGTCATTCGTTGATACCGACGAGCTTCACCGCATAAAGAATTACTACAAAGATGGAAACACGTATACCATACTTGAGGACGGAAGATATACACGGATCCCTTCACTTGGGTCAAAGCTCCGAAGACACAAATCCACCAAAAATCCGTACCCACAACAAGGTCCTCTACTCTTCAAGGGTGCAAGCACAAGAATATCATCACCTCTCTCGTCTAGAAGACGCCTTCAACACTTTACGAGGCCGCGGAGGATCCCGAGCTTCGCACTATTCGTAATATGTCATCATGTAATTTCGAGCATCCCAGTGTCACATCCAGAAGAGTACGATAGGCTTATATCAAATCCCGTGGAGGGGGGGTTCAAGGCGATGTAATGAAAGTAGGTTATTCATGGGGACTACCAGCGTGAGATGCTTTCACTCTCCTCAACCAGGTTATTACTGATTTCAACATCATCACTATCGAGGTTTTACGAGCCGCGGGAATTTCTCAACATGAAGCCGTACATGTGCACCGAAAACTCCAAAAGCACGCCAGAAGGTTACGTTCACGTATTCATCCATGCCATCATATCAAACCAAAGTATGACCGGGGACTTCTCACCGCATTCCATTTCGTACGATAGTCCAAGATTGAGATGGTTTGAAGGATTAACTTGGAACAAAGTCTGGAAGACTTGATAGCAAATAGCCGCATCGGCAATGGAACGTCTCCCTATTTCATCCCGGGCGCTTAAGTTTTCGACCATGCAAGCATTCACAACAACTTGAACATGTCCATACCGAAGTCCGTGGAATAACATCGTTTTAACCCTCTACCGCTCGTTTACAACGACTTGGATACTATTGGCCGGAGATGGAAGACCAATCTCGATTACTCTAGAAGATCCCGGCGGAGGAACATGCACAAGCATACGTAAACAGATTTCATGCATAAAATGACCATGTAAAATCCAGGGTTTTAAGGAAGGAGATCTCACTTGCTAAAAACCGCCAAACACATCCAAAGAAGATGCATCGGCACCGAAGTTTTCTCCCAAATGGGAAGGGGCCGTACATAATCACTAAAGTGTATGACAGTGGTTACTACAAGATTATCAAAGAAGATGGGGGAAAGCTAGAGGCGGTTATCAACGGAAAGTGGCTTAAGGCATACTACGCCTAATCACTTCCCCGCAACATGCTACATCAAAATGGCCAAAGCTTCCTCCTCTTCCAAAGATGGCTTTTGTGGCAGGAATCACACCGCAAGAATACCGGCTGTCGACCTTCACAATATTGAGACGATGCCGCAACCAATTTGATATTAAACTCCAAGGATTCACAGGTGGACACCATGTTCTCCCACCTTTGAATGGATGACTCGCAGCAAAGACAGACGGACATATTCTCCATCTCAAAGAATCATTGGCAAAAGACAAGCCACTGCGGAAACCAAGGCGGATTTAACGTAACTTCACTACGCTCTCCGGTAGCGATATGGCCGTATGTCTTCCATATCCTCGTATAAAGGACCACGAATTCTTTCCGCACCATGAAACCGCCAATATTCCGATAGTTGGAGGAGAGACACCTCATACGAGTCCCAAACGACAAACCTGCATAGGGGTATTCATGACAAGAGAGCCCTAAATCATCGTTCTCCAAGTCTGCAGCAGTCAACAAGGTCGGATTTGAAGGAAGGGGAACGACTAGGTCATCCTCATCAATAACTTGAGAACGCATGTTCCAACGGGATATCTCTCGCACAAAAGGGAAATTTTCCATTCATCCAACAAGCGGTAAAGCGTACGTCGGTCCACCAAAGAAGAAGAAAACATACAGGTATGATTTTCTTAACCCGAATAGCCTTTGTTGGGATGCTCCCGCAAGAGTCGACTCGTGCCTTCACCGGAGAATCATTTGGTTAGAAGATGATTCGTCTCTGTGCGACATGACAAAGAGAGAAACTCAACAAGAAGAACCCTTTCTCAAAAGAGGGAGATGATGCAATTACGTTGGGTATGAATACGGAACCTTAAAAAATGAAAGAAAGCAATGAGGGACATAACGCTTCCAGATTTTAGCATGGATAAGGCCCTGATTGGAGCCGCGCGCTTGAAGGAAGGCAAGATAAGGAAACTTTGCTACCTGTAGAAACACCTACTCCCTCCTTGTTTACATCGGTCCCGCCAGCTAGCACGATCAGCTTCCCCACATTGCGCCGGTCCCACCAGCTAGCACGCTCAGTTCCCAACTCACTCCCTACTTCCCAACGTCGCCCAAGTTGCACCGGTCCCACCAATTGTGCCAACTTCCCAAAGACCGCCCAAGTCGCGCCAGCAAGCACGTTCATCTTCCCCACCTTGCGCCGGTCCCACCAGCGAGCACGCTCAGTTTCCCAACTCGCAACAACTTCTCAATGCCGCCCAGCTCCCTGTCTCTCACGAAGACGCTAACTTCCCAATTGTGCCAGCCTCCCGATTTGCGCAAAACTGCCAGAGGCAAGGATTCCAAATCCTATTTATAAAAAGGTCAGACGAGCCTCCTCAATTCTCTTTTACAAGTTTGTTGTTGATAGTTTGTCACCATCTGATGCTTACCTCGCAACAAAGCTCCCTGTCCGAGCTAAGCGGGGACTTAATGTTGATGGTGGTTTTTAAACGAAGGGTAAAGTCGTAAAACCCCAAATAACCTAATGTCACCAAGTGACACATTTATTAGGACATTTAATGCATGTAATCAGTAATTAATAGGGGGTATTTTTTCAAATTAGGGTTACAACGAACGAAACCCTAACTCACCTCCGTGCCGATGGCAAATCATGCCAACCACACCTAGCCCAAGCTAGCCGCACCATGCCAAATGCACTCTGCCTTGGCCCTAGCTATGCTAATCACACCAAATGCGCCAAAGCATGCCAACCATGCTAGCCGTACCTCCGTGCCGATGGCAAATCATGCCAGCCACACCTAGCCCACGCTAGCCACACCTCTATGCCAATGGCAAAGCATGCCAGCCATACCAAACGCGCCGAAGCATGCCAACCATGCTAGCCGCACCTCCGTGCCGATGGCAAATCATGCCAGCCACACCTAGCCCAAGCTATCCACACCTCTATGCCAATGGCAAAGCATGCCAGACATACCAAACGCGCCGAAGCATGCCAACCATGCTAGCCGCACCTCCGTGCCGATGGCAAATCATGCCAGCCACACCTAGCCCAAGCTAGCCGCACCTCTGTGCCAATGGCAAATCATGCCAGCCACACCAAACGCGCCAAAGCATGCCAACCATGCTAGCCGCACCTCTGTGCCAATGGCAAATCATGCCAGCCACACTTAGCCCGAGCTAGCCGTGCCATGTCAAATGCACTCTGCCTTGGCCCTAGCTACACACTTACAGCCGCGCCATGCCAAAGTAGCGCCCACACCTAAGCTTGCAAACCATGCAACCTAGGCCAAATTGGCCACGCATGCCATTGGCACATGCCAACACGCTCGCTGGTAGCTTTCCTACCAAGGCGCGACCCAAGTTGGCCACGCATGCCATTGGCACATTCCAACACGCTCGCTGGTAGCTTTTTCTACCAAGGCGCGACCCAAATTGGCCACGCACGCCATTGGCACATGCCAACACGCCGTCGGTAGCTTTTTCTACCAGGGCGCGGCGCAAATTGGCCACGCATGCCATTGGCACATGCCAACACGCTCGCTGGTAGCTTTTTCTACCAAGGCGCGACCCAAATTGGCCACGCATGCCATTGGCACATGCCAACACGCTCGCTGGTACCTTTTTCTACCAAGACGCGACCCAAATTGGCCACGCATGCCATTGGCACATGCCAACACGCACCGCTGGTAGCTTTTTCTACCAAGGCGCGACCCAAATTGGCCACGCATGCCATTGGCACATGCCAACACGCACAGCTGGTAGCTTTTTCTACCAGGGCACGGCCCAAATTCGCCACGCATGACATTGGCATATGCCAACACGCTCGCCGGGTAGCTTTTTCTACCAAGGCGCGACCTGGTTGGCCACGCATGCCATTGGCACATGCAAACACGCACCGTTGGGTAGCTTTTTCTACCAGTGGCACGGCCCAAATTCGCCATGCATGCCATTGGCACATGCCAACACGCTTTCGCTGGTAGCTTTTTCTACCAAGGCGCGACCCAAATTGGCCACGCATGCCATTGGCACATGCCAACACGCTCGCCGGTAGCTTTTTCTACCAACGCGCGACCAAATTGGCCACGCATGCCATTGGCACATGCCAACACGCTAGCCGGGTAGCTTTTTCTACCAAGGCGCGACCCAAATTGGCCACGCATGCCATTGGCACATGCCAACACGCTCGCCGGGTAGTTTTTCTTACCGGCCATGGCCCTAATGGCCGAGCATGCCATTGGCACATGCCAACACGCATCGCTGGTAGCTTTTCTTACCAGGCCACGGCCCTAATGGCCGAACACGCTATTGGCACTTGCCACACATGTCACTAGCAGGCATTGCCACTTACACTCAACGTACAACCTACCACCAAGGCATTTCGCACATGCCATTGGCACATGCCACACGCGCCACTAGCGGCACCATTTGCACTCAAGGTGCAACCAACACTCGAGATATCAACACAAACTGGGGGATGCTTTCCAGGGTTTTGGTTTGGCGGTCACAGCTTGCAGCGTACACTACACTCACATTAAGAAAGCGTGAAAAGGAATAAAGCGGTCAAATAAATGAGGAAATAATGGTGAAAACGTTTTCAACCATAAACACCATGCGGTTACCACCTCCTCCCATTATTTCACCCTTTACTCTCTTCCTTCATGAGGCCAGGGTACGTTTCAATCTCGACTTGTATAAATAGGTCTTACCTATTTCCACCCGGACGACAAGTCTCGGTCGGAGAAAAATACAACACTCTCGGAAAAGGCAACTTTGCAAGCTATCCAAAAGCTTTCATCTCTTGCAAGCTTCCTAAGCTTTCACTTTCGATACAAGTCGAGACACTACTCTCCTGCACTATTCCGGCCTCAACACCTTTCTTTGCTTCCTCCCCAAATCAACCCTTCTCCTCCACTTTGTGACCGAAGCAAGTCCGGGAAAGGCCATTTCTTGGTTTAGGTGGGACTTGTACAGATTGATCTCTCGAATCTATAAAGTGCTCACGTGCAAGCACATTTGTTTAGGGTTTAAACCAGTTTCTCACTCACCTACCGAATTTACCGAAATCGGCGAGAAACGATTTTCACCTATAAACACTAGGATGAAATCTCACCTCATACCCATACATAATCACAATAGAATTCAAACGATTATGTCGATGTCTTATCTACAAACTTTAATGGTTAAGCAATAAACTTCATATTGTATTCCTTAATACTATGTCTATTTAGAGTGTTCATGCTTCGCAGTTTCATTTTCAATATGCACGATTTGAAAGATACGTTAGGGAATGAAACAGTTCAAGTCAAATATCACTAACCTCAAGTGGAAGGATGATGTTGTCGTTGTAGCTTCTTACTTCTTCACTTCTTCAATTCTTCGCAATACTTGTAATGTCTCATATCCTAATACTTTCAAGCTAACCTATACGAAGTTGACTCTAGTACATAATCAAGCGACTCTTAAAATGAGTTTTGATTCACTAAAAATATGACAACCAAACTTGACATACCAACGCTTGGTGGGTTCAACCGAGCTATGCTCTAACAATCTCCTCCTTTGTCAATTTTAGTGACAAAACTCTTACAATCATATGGATAAACAAATTACAAGAATTCATTACACATACACTTGATTCCCGAATTCAACGGCACAATAACCTGCATTCATTCAATCCTTAAATGCCGTTGTTGACATTATAATAACAAAGCTAATACTCCCCCTAAAGGTAAGATAGGTAGATTTCATCAATCCGCACATCTTTGTTATACCAATCAATATGATATGATACTCCCCCTTAGTCTATGCTTTCACTCTTTCGTTAGATAAACATTTAAGCACAATGTTCTTTTCCTTAGTGATACCAATCAATATAAAATCAATACCGGTATCACTTGTTTACTCCATATATTTCTCCCACTTTTTGTCACAAAATGACAAAGAAACGAAATAATAAAGGACAATACGAAAAGAATATTAGAAATCTCAAAATAGACTTGCAAACCTATAGAGTTAAGCACGAGGGTTCCACACACCATTTTTGATAACCAATATCAAAACCGAAACTACAAAGTAATTTGTTTTGATATGTTATCAAGGAAATAATTGCCCGAAGCAATTTTCCCAATTTAGTTTAGCAAACCAAAAATCAGCTAAGCACCTTAGTTCCTTTGCTAAACCGATTGTACAAAAACAATCGCTTCATTCGATAAGACCAAAATAAAGATAACTCTATTTTTTTCATCAGGTTCTAATTATCCATATAACTTAGACCTTTCACTTTTAAACAAGACAAGTACTAGGTTATTTAACTAGCATTTCTTGTTAAGGCATTCGATTAGACTTGAATAACCGAAACCTCCACTTTGATAAGATAAACTTAGTTTCTCTTATCTGGAATCGAATTGGACGAAACAACTCATCCCGTAAACCTTTTCTTTCGTTAAGCCATAAATAATTCATACAAACCAACATAAATCAACTTGCAAAATTATTCACCTCAACCGAAAGCAATTGAAACAACATAGACACTAAAGCACCGCAATTGCACCAAAATTTTGTAAGCCTAAACAATTGATACCACACAATAAAGCAAGATAACAATAGTTTTTCTTAACCGGAACCAATTGAATCACACACATATCCATACACACATCATGGAATAAAACATCAATTGAACCGAAATTTTGTTTAGCAAAAAAATATATATAAATGAAATCAAGGCTTTTCTTAAACAGGAAAACAATTAACTATTGTTACCTCAAATTTCGCATCCGCTTCTCCAATATGTTTGCATATTCTTCCAGGGAGAATTGATATTGAAATATCATTATGTTGTCATCCTTATGCAAAACAAAAGAATAACAACAACCAACCTTTAACCAGAGAAAGGTTGAAAACCAATTTTAACAATTACAAGCAAAAGTTGAAAACCGTCGAAACACATATGCTTTTATGCTAAACCAAAACCGATTCAACATATTGTGACTTTTTCACATATTGTTTCTACCAGAACCCCTCATGATCCTTTTATAAAGCCTACCAACATGGGCTAGAACTTAATCCTGCTAAATCAAAAGGTCACCCAAACCATAAGGGTTCACCATAGTATGAGATCGAATATCAAGGTAATAAAACCGAAATCAAACATCCAATAAACATCCATAGCAATAATAAAGCATTCAAGCACGGGCTATGTAAATCAAAACCATCACAAGAAAATTATAAATCAAATAATTTTATTCATAATAGAACAAATACAATCATTGAAAGAAATCAAAAATTGATGCCTATTTTCCTTTATTTTTCACTAAAGAAACATATAAGAACAACTTGCCCAGATTTATGCTTCCTCACAATCAGAATATTTGGGCAACAAGTGAGGATCCATAATTCAACACAATCAGTGTGTGTTAAGGTGAGACTTATTCTCACCATAGTTAACGAAGACATCCTTAGGATGACTTATAAACATAATAGACTGTGTTTCCTTCTGTTCTTTCCTTCTCTTGTAATTACAAGAGTTTGCAATCACGTTGTTCTAGGAGTTGATTAAACTCATAGAAATAGTTAGAGTTTGCAAGAAATGCATTACACTTAGATATTTCTTCATTGGATTCTTCCTCCGGAATATCATCAAGAGTGGAGACATAAGCTTTGTTGCACTTTTGATTTCTTCTGCTGGGACAATGTTTTTCCATATGTCTGAATCTACGACACTTGAAGCATTATACTTCATCATTACCCTTTTTATGTCAAACCGATGGTGCATCAGAACATGTTTATCAATAGCTAAGATGTCCTTTATACGTTGCACTAGAAGCACAATAGTTGAGTCAAGCTCTTTTCAACATACGCCTTGTCCTCTTGGCAACGTTTTCGCCATTCTTCAAAGATAAATTCTCTATCAAAGATCTTGCGTAATCACTAAACCGAATTGAGGTACAATTGGGACTCAAGAGTGTACACTCACCATCGTTGCATGTACTATGATCAAAGCTTCACCGGAATCGACAAGTCAAATTGTGACAGGTGGAAGCATCAATTTTCTTAATCTATGGTTTCGTTTTGTAAGATCATTACTTCAAACTGGTTTAGTAAATATGATGTCTTTTCTGTTTGATAAATATGGGTTTTGTTAGTATGTTACTAGATTAGGTTCCCGTATTGGAACCGTATGTTGTTAGAATTTTGATAAAAATGGGGTTTTTGAGTTACATTAGTTTCCTTAGTGTTGCATCGATTATAAGAATCTTTTAGTTCACCGCTTTCCTATTGTTTCGTGGTTCGTAAATTCACCATTTTTTATATGTTTTCTCGATTGGTAGGAAGTTGAAGAGAAAAAGCTCGTGATGAAGATGGCCGACCTCTCGTGAGTCTCGAAGCTAATCCAAATAGAAATAAAGTGTGATTTCGATCGTTTTTGTTACAATTTTGAAAATTTGTGATTGTTGATACAGGACATCGATATGGCAAAGTATGCATTGGCATTAACGGGTCATTTAGATTGGCGAAAAGATCATGCTTTTGAACATTCCATGGGTAACTAAGTAAAGCCTTATCCATCCTATTTCATTTGCTAGCTTAATTTTTGGGCGTCTAGTATTGGGGATTCTTCTTAAACTTGTCTCGTGTTGTATGTTTTTGCTGGGTCCATGATAGGGTGCAAATTTGGCCTGCGATGGTACCACCCGAAAGGTTAGTGTACCTAATCGAATAAGCTTGTAATGTTTGCATCTAGTCCTTTAGCTTGTCAAAAGTTATTCTCTGCAGGAAAGATGTAGTGACACGTTGCATTACTTGCAAAGCCATCTAGTTTAGTTTGGTAAATGAGCAATGTCACCCTTAACAAGATAGGTTTGTTGCAAAATTTCTGAACAATTTCAAACATGATTTATACTTCAAAACATAGGAACACTATATGGAACAAGCCATCGACCAATAGTTTTTATTCCTAGTAATTTTTTAAAAATGTTGAATTACGATGTATGTTGAGACTCTCAATTGCAGCTAACCCAAATGGTACTCATCCTTATTGGTAACTTATCGAGAGAAATTTGGCTTAATCGTTGATTGCATGGTTCATACCCTTCTTCAATTTTTAACGTTCAATATATTTTCACTACCCTGTCTTTAAAATGGAGCAGGAATAGGACACAATTGTCAATTTTCGAAAGTCCTCATATTTTCTTTACAGGATGAATTATTTATGTGTAAGTAGTATGTTGTTATTGTTTTGAATTCATTTTGTTTGAATTTTTTGCAGGTGGAATTAAAGTTTGATCATATAAATGGCAATGGATGCATCTATGGACCTCCCTACGAGTGTCAGCTGGCAAGTCTGGTGAGTAAGGATATCAATTGGTGAAGTTCTCCTAAGACTTCTATCAGATCTCAATTTCTTCACGAGTTATGCACTGGATGTTTTACATATGCAAAGTAGTTGCAGTTCATATGTTTTGTTTAAACTATAATTTGAGTGGATACTTGTATGTGTAGTTGTAGGCGATGCTGGTCTCGAATATATTCCTCATCTCTTTTCTCTTTTTTTACTGTCAATTGTTGTAGTTTTTTTTTTTTTTTTTTTTTTTTTTTTTTTTTGCAGCTTAGGAATGGAGTGATGGACCTGATTTGAGACAGTATAGATGGGGAAGTCTTACCTTCAACTTAGTGTTGAAACTTCATGGTTGTAAATCGTGTAACATGAATATGGGTTAAGGTCTTCCAATTTAGTGTTGAAAGTTTTTCGGACTTGGAACTCGAAGTATTTTAGATAGGTGAAATTGTAAATTGTGTACACTTTTTTATACAAATTTAGTTTTCAAGCTATTTAATTTTGTTAAATTCAGTTTTGAGTCATTATTAATGATTCAACTTTTAGTTTTTGATTCAGTTGAACCAGCTTTGGATTCAGCTGAACCAATAATCATTTTTTTATTAAATATCATCAATAAAAACTACTGTGTCTATCAGTATTTACCGATAGACTGTCAATGAAAGTGGTTTTTTTAAAGAATTCAACCTTGCAGGACATAAGTCGTTTTGGGAAAAACCACTTCGATTCCAAATGATAAACACAAGTCGTTTTTAAAGATACTACCTCTTGTCTTGCGGTGGTTTAACTTCCATTTTCCAATAGTGTATCCGGATCTTATTCTACTGGTTATTGAAGTTCATGAACTTTAGATTAAGAACATGCATGATAGCTATAAATTAAAAAGCTCTCTTCGTCACAGACTTTGTGATTCCTCAAAACAAATATCTAAACTCTGCTTTAATTTGTTTGAAATGTTCTTGAGAGGTAGTTAATGATATAGTTAGGCTTCTCTTTTATAAGATTGTGAGGTTTGCTAGATTTATCTACTACAAACAAATTTTTAAACCTTGATTATATATCTTAAAGGGAAATCAAATAGGTTTGTCTGTTAGAGGCAGATAAGTATATGAATGATTTCGATAAAGATTTTTTGAGCTTCAAGGAGTTACACATAAAACAAACTCGTCATGAATTTTTTAACTTCGAGGGTGAATATTTGCTAAATGAAATTGAATTAAGACAACTATTTTACTTTTTTTATTTTGCATGTATTATCGCAATCAACCACTTGTGTTGATCTCTATGCAACCGTTGGATGCATACATCAATACACTTATTTTTCTTCAGCTCAACATGAAGAAAATTTTTATTGAAAAAGCTAGCAAGCTTATTGCATCTGGCTATTGGAGAAACACAGGTAATAAGAAGCCTCAAACATCATTTAGATATTAGTCGACCTTCATACTAAACTAACATTACTGATGCGTAAATTCTTCAAACGTGATTCAAATATAATTTCTCCACTGTTAACGTCGTGTCAAGTATGTTAACATGAAAATTCTCAAACGGCGTCAGGGGAGCAATAAAATCGACACGTCTAGAGATGAATCAAAAACATGGTCCAAATGTAGACTATTCTCGTCCACCGTTGAGATCTATAGACGGTGGGTGGGCTTTTTTAGAATCAGAATAGGACCTCAAAACAACAATCAACGGTTAGATTTTATAGGTCCATACTTAGTCCATCAATTTAGATCCATCTTTAACTTTTACGGCGTCAAGAACAAACTAGGCAGTTATCCATACTTAGTTCATCACTCATTGATTCACCACCCATCTCTGCGTTCAGCCTCCATCATTATTACATCACATCTAACTAATCATTAGACGTTTACATCAAAACCTCGAGTAATTAACCCACATTCGACAGTACCACCATCACACCTCCTGGATTCACTTTAACAGTAAATAAAACCAACGCCACGTGGTGAAAACAACACAACCAACTGTCTCCACAGGTGGGTCCCACTTATTATCAAAATCTCGCGATATTTTGGGTTTCTAAATTCTCGGCGGCGCTAAAAAATTCCTCCACTTTCCAAAATTTTCAAATCGCCGATTTTTAAGGCATTCACGCTTTATCTTTCTCTCTCATCAGCTCTTTTCTTCTTTACTCATCTCTCTCTTTTCTTTTTCTTCTTCTTCAGGAAATTCAACTCAGCTGTTCCAAAACCCGATCTCGATTCTCAACTCACTTAAAAACTCTTTCCTTTTCTGTTTCCAACTGTTTTTGGGACTGGGTTCTCAAAATTTCAGAGTTTAGGGTTTGAAACTGAAGTTTTTTAGGGGTTTTTTCAGTTAGAATCTGGTTGAAAATTCGTCAAGATTCAAAAAAGGTTGAAGCTTTAGGCTTTAAATTAAGTGTGCAAGTACAAAAGTGGAGAAATTCATGTAATTTTGGTTGGAATTTGAGGGAAGTGTAAATTTCGGGATCTGTAGGGTTTGGGGGTATATAAAGGTGAGATCTTTTAGTGGTTTGATAAATTAGGTTTGTTTTATTTGGGGGTTTTGTATGTGGAGTTTGATTAGGGTTGTTGTGTGAGCTGCGGAGAAGAAGATGTTTTACTCGCAGTTTATATTGGCGAAAAAAGGTCCACTTGGGACAATATGGATTGCTGCACATTTGGAGAGGAAGTTGAGGAAGAATCAAGTTGCTGATACTGATATTGGTGTCTCAGTTGGTTAGTAGTTCTTAATTCAAGTTTCTTTTAATTTTTTTCAGTTATTGATTTTGTTTCCTAAAATAGGGGTTTTGATAACTGTTGAATTAAATGTTTAGTTGATTATTAATTTTTTATTTAGATTGCAAATTTATTAATTGGTT
Organism: Papaver armeniacum; assembly: GCA_023531295.1. NCBI lineage: Eukaryota > Viridiplantae > Streptophyta > Magnoliopsida > Ranunculales > Papaveraceae > Papaver > Papaver armeniacum. The sequence goes on from JAJJWW010018834.1 coordinate 1,074,300, forward strand.
TTGGGTTTTGAAAGAGGAGAATTTAAGACCAAAATTGGCTTTTGATGGCTCATTTACTAGAATCATTGAACTTGTAATTAAGAGCAACACAAAAACTTGTATTGTTTCCGGTACCAAATTCTTGATATGTTTTGGAGTGGTATAGTGGGTAATTAGACAGTTATTAGGGAAAACTACGGTTTAGGATGAAAATCACGAAACTGGTTTAGGGTATGGTGCCGGAATCCTGCTTAACAAATTGACTCAAAAGTTATGTTCATTGCACTAGTGGCTCCGGGGCAGGGGGGAGCATGTTACCTAAATTGGGTGTGTGATTTCTTTGTTAGAGGCTTAGAGTTGTAGATTCTTGTTTAATACATTGTTAGTTTGTTACCTAAATTGGGTGGTGCCATAATCTTACCAAGTAGTTCAGGCGTTTGGTGTAAGTGGGAATCGGTTTTCGCATATTGCAACTTCAAATGACTAGAATTTCCAAGAATGTGAGCGGAAAAAAGACTAATCGGTATTTTTTTGTTGAAATATGTCTCTCAAACAGCAAGACTATTCCACCAGTTTCTACTTTGCCTTGTTCACATGAAGCCAGATACTAGATTTTAGAGGAATTTGATATACTAATTTACAATTTAAAAATGCGTTGTGCAAACAGACCTACTTAAATTATCTTTCTGATTGTTATTGGATCTGTCTATTACAGATTCGATTCTCTTCCCTGATGTTCCAATTGCACTTCGGCTGTCTAGCCATCTACTACTTGGAGTGGTGAGGATATATTCTCGAAAGGTGAATTATCTTTTCCATGATTGCAGTGAAGCATTGCTTCAGGTAAAGCAAGCTTTTCGATCCACTGCTGTTGATCTGCCACCAGAAGAATCTACTGCACCTTATCATTCCATTACGTTGCCAGAGACTTTTTGATCTTGATGATTTTGAGCTTCCAGACAACGATATTCAAGGGTTTGTTCTAAAATACTCTCTTCATTGTCTGTCTGTCTGTCATAAAACAATATTACAACAAATAAATGAATGCATGGGCTCAGTGAACACACTGTTGTATATATTCCGTTCTATTAAGTCTGATTGACGGGTCATCATAGACCTAGTTAACTATCTTTCTGTTGAGTGCTCAGCTGGTATGCTGGTGATCATAGATTAGATGGTTATCTCAGTGGCATTCAGGTTGACATCAGGACTCATTATTCCCGATGATGGTACCCTTTGAAATGTGGAGTTCCACTTGTAACTCTGTAAGAACCTCTGTCCGTGAGGTTCTGTTTTGTAGATTCTGGTTATCTTTTTTGTGGTGCTAATTTGTGGTCCCTTCCAGCAATTTAGGGTTTTTGCTAATATAACTGTGCCAACTGTTATGCAGCAATTATGTTGATCACCATGTCAGTACAAGAGAGCAGATTACTCTTCAAGACACAATGGAAGGTGTTGTCTACTCCACATCACAATTTGGACTGGATGGTTAGTAGCAAGGCATGAGTTGTTTTACACTTTTTAATTTCCTGCTGTCTGTAGACTAAATTCATGTGGTTCTGTTTCCAGAGAGGTTTGGAGACGGAGATACGTCTCAAATTGGCTTGGACCTTGAAGAGGTAATTGTTTATCTGGTTTGTAGTGTTGAAAATGCATGATTTTTATTCTATTGCACTTAACGTTTTTCCTTGTTTGGTCTCAAATAGGACTTGTTCCTGGAAAAGGGTTCCCCATCCCGAAGTACTGCTGTTTTGGTTGAGATGGATGAGTGAGCACTCTTCTTCAAGCACATGAATCTCTTTTCTTATACTTTTCTGTTTGGTTAATTTTGGCATCTACAGTTTAGTTTGTTTTAGTGTATCTGCTGTGGTGATGGATTCTGCTGATTTGTCATTTTAAAATTGAAACATTGTTCTGTGTATAATGATGCAGTTCTTTGTTACGGTTGAATTCTTATTCAATTTTCGTTGTCTTGTTATAAAAGATATGTTAGACAGCTTTATTTGTCTCTTAACTGTTAAAATCTCTGCAACTTTTTTCCTGTACTCATGTATCTATATTTGTTTTTGTCTCTTGTAGGGATCCGCAGGAATCAGGTCAAGCTATGACACCTTACACACCTTTCCCTGATATTGATATGGATGATGAGGAAAATAGGTTTATTGAGGATAGGGCAGCTGAAGCATCAGAACATATGCTAGTTGATATTAACGGAGAACCTCAAAATCAAATGGAAGCTGATGAGCCGTCCCGGGATCTGATAGGTGGTGAGAAGGTTCCATCTACTCCTGGATTAGTGGATGAGGACGTTTCAGCCAATGGTCATGTTCAAGAAGTCATAACAACAGATAATACTTGCGATCTCCAATTGGGTTCCGAAAATTGTGATTCAGAGAAGTTGGTGGACAAAGAGAATATTGGCAGTCCTTCCCATATATCCAATCATCAAAATGAAGATACAAATGTTGAACTAGAAGCTACTGATGTCCTCATGTCAAACGGAGATGATGGGTTGATTTTGGGGAAAGAGCAGGTGGTACAAGATAAGCAACATGAGGATTCTCCATCCACTGTGGTGGCCTCAGATCCTGTACCCTCCGACCCTGCTGGTACTATGTCTTCACCCACTTCAGTTCTTGTTGAACAAACCAAACCAGTTTCTCCAGCATCCGAGTGTATAGATAGACCTATACCCACTTCAGAACCTAACCCCAGTCTTGGAATTATTGACTCAGAACTGTACACTAGTCAATGACTCTGTTTCACATAAAGAGACTGTTGAGCCACAAAAACGCCATTAATGCTACTGATGCAGTAGGTTCAGATGAGCCCGAGAAGACCGAAGGTGGTAACGCTTGCGCTGATCCCGAAAAGGCAGATATTTCGACTACTGTGACGTTTTCTAACAAGTTCATGCTTCATGCTTGCAAAACCATTCAGAACCAACCTGATACAGTATCATCTCTGGGAGATGCTTTGGCTGTGGTTCAAGGTGTGTATGCTAAGCCATATTGTTGTAAAATTCAGCTGTAATTGTCATTCATTGTATTGCTCACTTCTCTCCGATATGTTATCATTTTTTAGGTGAAGGGGGAAATGTGACCATGGAATTCGTTCAATCTGATGATGTTCAAAAAGATCTTACCAACTCCAATGAGCAATTAGACGCTAACGTTCGAAAAGATGATAATGAAGAAGCCGCAGAACTTCCTGCAAGTTCCGACTTGCCAGCTCCTGAAATATTGCTTTCAGCAGCCCCTGAAGCATTTCCAGATGTACCAGGTGTTTTACTTGCAGAGACGACTCCAAGAAAAGAGGTAGCTCAGGAAGGAAGTGGTGATGAGATGGGAAGTCTGTTGAAAAGAAAACGTGACATGATAGAAAGTACACCAGTTCTACCAGATGAGAGTGCGGCTGACCTTACTGGTGATGCGCAAGCTAAAAGAAGTTTGGACTCTGTCCCTGATGACGATGATTTGCTGTCATCTATCTTAGGTATTAAACTTGGTTCTTCATATCCATCTCTGCTATCAGAATTGTCAAAAGAATGATGTTTTCCTTATTTTTGTTTGTTGTTCTGCTTATGGTATAGCATTATTTGGAATGTGATTTGAAACTAAATTTTGTTGTTTCAGTTGGAAGAAAATCTTCAGTGTTCAAAATGAAGCCTACACCAGTACAACCTGAAATACCAGCTCCAAAACGACGACGAGCTGCTCCGCGGGTCGGAGTGCCTAAGAGGAAGGTGCTGATAGATGATTCCATGGTCTTGCATGGCGAGTATGTGATTCTGTGCCATTTCTATTTGATACTTGTTAAGATTATACCCTCCCAAGCACCATATGTTTGTTTGTTTTTCACTCGTCCAAAAACATCTGTGTTTAATGCCTCCGATGAGTCATCTTTCTTGTTCTTCAGGCCAAGCTGCCTATTGTTTCATTCTGGTCCTTTGTTTATGTCAAATAGTTTGCCTTTTCATATGGGTTGCATTCTGATCCTTTGTTTATGTCCTGTCTATAAAGTCTGATACGACAACAATTGACAACTACTGAAGACATACGCCGCTTAAGAAAGAAAGCTCCTTGTACCCGTCCAGAAATCTGGATGATTGAAAAACTTTTATTAGAAGAGGATTTCTTCAGTGAACCACTGTTTACCGGTGAGTAATGCACTTTCTAGAACTTTGTTTTTAACCACCCTTCTCTACTTTTTTATTATTTCTAATATGTCTGTTGATATCATTTATTTATGGAAGAGGCGAAAGGCTTTACTATATTCTATTTTCTGTTTGCTCAGGTATGCATGCAGACCTGATAGATTTGCACAATGGGATATTCGACATCAGTGCAGTGAGGATTACAGAAATTGATGCAAACCAAGCTCCTCAGGAAGGAGCATATGTTGAGGCGCTTTCCATTGGCGAAGATCTTAATAAAGAAGATAATGTGGAAGATAGGGATGACAGAGCACTTGAACCTACTGAAACACTTCTTCACACTGAAAAAGAAAATCTCATTAACGCTGTTGAGAATCAAGAGCAAACAGAAATTTTAACTGATGATCAAGTGGTAGATGGGTCATACATGGAAGTTGACGTCGCGAATACTGAAGTTGCTGGTACAGAGCAAAATAATATTTCATTGCCAATGGATAAAGAAGTTATTCTGGAAAATAATGAGAAATTGAGTAAGCCTATTGAAGAGGATGATGCGGCTTATGCTGCAGGACAAAATCACGACTGCTCGACTCCCACTGAGGGTGTGCTGATTCAAAAAGATGGATCTTATGCTCAGGAAAGCGAAAACGGTGGTTTGGTTGAAACAACACCGACAAATATTCCTCAAGAGGGGTTACTGGAAAACGGAAACTGCGAATATAATGAAGCTTCAGTTGCTTCAGATAATGTAAACCCTTCCTCTGAAATTGATGACCATGGTAAAATAGAGATTGAAAGAAGTGAATTGGAAGTCGTGGTTGAAGATGAAACTCTGACAGAAAAAGTTACGGTTGAAGATAGAAGTTCTGAAATTGATGACCATGGTAAAATAGAGATTGAAAGAAGTGAATTGGAAATCGTGGTTGAAGATGAAACTGTGACCGAAAAAGTTACGGTTGAAGATAGAAGTTCTGCTCCTGATGTTATTTCTAGTGAAGAGCCTCAAAGGGATCACTTATGTCCATCAGAAGTTAATGGAGATGAAGATGCTCCTCTTTATTTAGAATCTGACGCGGGGAGGGGTATGGACGAAGAATGTAATGCATTGGACACAACAATGAGAGAACCAGTTGTAAGTTTAGATCTAGCTTTCTTTGTATCTTTCTCATCAAGAGCATGCATTCATCCCTTTTCAGCATTTTTCAGCCGCATCTTCTACTTTGTGATAGTGCATTTGAAGTGGATGTACTTCGCTGGGTCTGATTGCACTCATCTACAGTACATAAGTGATATTTTATTATATGATGTGAATACCTTATTGCATCTAGTTCTTAGTTATCAAAGCCTAAGTTTGTCTTCCACGTTAATACCAGATGAAATAGGAATATCATAAATCTCGAACAATGAACCCTAGTTACCCTTTTATTAGCCAGGGAAATTTTAGCAAATATCAGGTTACTACAAGGAAATGGGGAATGGGAATAGGCCACCAGTCAACTACCAGACCTTAGAACACAGTCTGGACCAAACTTCCCATAACAGTTTCTTTGGAAATTTGTAGTATATCAACTTGTTTGTATATCTGTTTGTCGTTTTGCGCCTTACGCTTTCTATATCATTCATTGCATACCTTACATATGTCAAATTCTTGCGACACTTACTCTTGTTTCGTACAACTGGCATTGGGAGTTTATTATGGCAGTACATGAGACTATAATTTATAATTTTCTATATTGAAAATATTGTTACTCTTTCTGATCATATTATTTCTATTTCTTGGTGCAGGACACTGAAAACACGATGGAAGATATCGATACAGGTATGTGCTCCCCTTCTATAAATGTTGAGATTCATCTCTATACACTACTGAGAGTTGGACCATAATTTACTGTATGAACAATATTGCAGCTGTGAATCGTCTTACTCATTATATAAATCAAATTCGTTGCATGCACAGCCAATATAAAAATGATTTTTTTTTTCATGTATCGTTTCTTAAATGGTTCAATTTTTGCAGAGTTTCTGAACTTCGATGACAATGAAGTGGAAGAAGAAGACGAGGAAGATAATGATATGCCTAATACTGAAGAACAACCCCGAATTCAAGAAAACTCTGGATGGTCTTCAAGGACAAGGTATATATTCTTCTATTCTGTTTTAAAATTTGATCATCCGGTAAACATTCCTCCTGAGAGTAACTGCAAAAGAGTATCTGTGGATGTGAACGGAAAGGTGTCTAGAACACTACAAGGGAATAGATAGGGTTTATAACATTTTATATGCTGTGGTAGGACATCCTAATTAGGCTTTCTACCTTCCCTTAGAAATTCAATTTTGTAGCCCCATGCTCAATGTAAATCAAGATTCAAGAAGACACGCATATGATTAGTGAGGACTTGGTCGGTCATCTGCACATATTTTGGGCTTTTGTTACCCTACAAGTTCCCTGCCAAATCATTGCGTGGGATCTCCTGGATGGTGCTGAAATCTGGATCGGTAGAGTACTTTTAAGAGTAGTCCAGTTTGGAAAATAATCTGTTAAATGCATGTATGTAATTTTGGGATATTTCCTTGCAGATCTGTTGCTAAGTACCTCCAGACCATATTTGACAAAGAACTTGCTAATGGAGAAGTAAGAAAAGTTATTCCCGTGGACAACCTCTTATCTGGTAAAACTCGGAAGGAAGCATCGAGAATGTTTTTCGAGACCTTGGTACGTCTTTTGAACTACTTGCTGATGGCAAGATACATATGCCACTAAATATTGTGTTCTGATCGAACTTCCCTTTCTTTCTTATACAGGTTCTGAAAACAAGGGATTACATCCATGTAGAACAAGAGCAGCCGTTTGCCAATATCAACATTAAGCCTAAAGGAAAACTTATGAAATCAGATTTCGGATACATGCTTCATTAGGCGGTGGACAGTATACAGACAGCAGGTCAATAATCACCAATTGTAGTTTTACTTGTCAAATACACGACTCCGCTCTTCAACCACTTTCTTCAGACAGCAGGTCAATAATCACCAATTGTAGTTTTACTTGTCAAATACACGACTCCGCTCTTCAACCACTTTCTTCTTTCTCCCAGTTTTCGTTTTCTGTTTCTAGGTTTTGTTAATTATGTAGTTGATAGATTAACATGCAGCGGAGTTAAACTAGCAGCCATGTATTTGTAATACTGATTCTGATTATTAGTCTTCTTGTATATATCTCTGTAGTATCAGTTTTTTTTCTTAAAAATTGATGGAGGTAATCTTATTATTTTGTATTTGTCTAGAATGTATACTTCGTTGTTGTGTTCTATAATCGGAGTTTAATAATTTTTTTCCCTTTGCTGTGCCTAATTGCAAAATGACCGAGGCAATCACCAGTCTGAAATCCATATTTCAACATGATTTGCAAAGGTGGATACAGAATTACAGCCTCCTGCAGGATTCTTGATTTTCCAATTTTTTTTAGTTGTAGATGATTTCGTCTTCTGTATATTACATATAAATATATATTTAGACTAAAACGATCCAAAATCTTTTACACGAGCTTATGAGTGCAAAGAAATGAACTAAGAAGAGGAAGAAGAGCTTTCATCTTCTGAAGAGCTATACTGAGGCTGCACTGGGAATACAGGAAAAACTGTTGGTTGTGTTGGATTAACAGGAACTGGAAACTGGCGAGCAGAACTTACTATTGTCCGTTCGTTGATCTTTCCGACTTCCTTGCACACTCGATCAAGAACTGACAGGAAATCTCTTACTACCAAGAAAATTCTAAAAGGATGAGCTTCTTCTTTTGTAGAATTCCCATGGAAGTACTCGGTTATTTCTTTGACTACTGAGAGGGCGACGCTTTCTTGAGCTTGGATTCTTATTATCTCCAACTCTGCTTTCTTCATGAAGCTATTCATTGATTCTGCGAATCTTCTGGTATATTCATTTGAACCTGTTGATTCGTTTAATCTCATAACTTCACCAATGTTTGACAACCCTCTGGCAAGTTTTGATACGTCGCTGCTGAGAACATCAGAATCCATTGTAGCAGATTTCTTGACATTTGCCAGTTCTCCACTTATACTGGAAACAACTTCCAAACCTCGTTTTCGGAATTCAACATCGTTGTGGATGTCTGTTTTCTGATTAGGACCAGAACGACGAGATCCTTCTGCTCTTATTATTTCTTGCACGACAAAATGCAGTAGAGTTGTTTTCCCATCGGTACCTTTGACATCTACCAGCTTGAGGAGAGTGTCGAGTTTAAAGGCATGAGCATCACCACGATTAGTTCCAACATTCATGCGGTTTCCTGTCTTTAAAACGGCTTCTAGAAGTTTTAAGAACATCCTGCTGTTTCTTAGTTCCTCACAGGCTGCCTGTAATTGAAGAAAAGTAAGGTGCTCAGCGAAAATATGATACAAGCAATAAAGCATCACATCTTGGGTTCCCAATATCCCATGTGCCATGTTGGAGTGTCCGAGGGGGTAAGATGCAAGAAGCAGAACTATTGGTTGGCCAGAAGTCTTCATCCAAGATGTAACATTGCACTAATTTGGTCAAGAGAGTAGGATGTAAAACTTGAAAGGTTTGTCGAAACAGGTACACTCAAGAATCTTCAAAAGTTAGCTAGGCCATGTACATCGAGTCTCAAGTGGTTTCATGGAACTTTGAAGGACTTCAATGCCACACTTTCGGTTGCCCAATCAATTTAAAATGAAATAAGTATCAATAAGGATAGAAGGAAAGCAACCTACCTCGAGAGTTATGAAGGACTTTCTGAGGTACTCAACCTCTGAATCGAAATTGGCTATGTACAACATAGCAGCCACTCTCTTAAATGCAAAAGGAACATCAACCAATGCCTTCAGAAACCTCTCAGCAGTTCCAAGCTTAAATGGCGAGTCATCTTTGTATTCTTTTAGTTTGCGTTCTTCCTCTTTTGAAGGTGCCATCTTCAATAAACTTTCAAGAAGATCAGTTCCTAATGTATCCGTGTTACCTGTTTACAGATGCAAAAGCTTAGCGTCAGTGTTCATCCATCTTACTACATACGGAAGAAGGGGATGGAACCTTCACCATATCCAGTTAAATATCCATGAAGGACTTTAAACAAAAACGTATCTTTGCGGACAATGCAGTTATTAATTCAGTTATTTCAAATGAACCAACCTAATCTCTATACCAATACTAATAGACAAGAAATCATCTGGCCATCCTCCATCGACTACATTTAGAGTTGACTGTAGAAACTTAGAAGCTTGATTGATCTGACCCAAAAACTTCTAAGTTTCTCGGAAAGAACAACATGAGTGTAACATAGGACTGAAATTGGAGATATTATCAATTCAGCATTTCACAAATCTCAGCTCAACCCAAGCGTCCTGATTCTGTATTTGATCCACCTACTATTTCAGCCTAAAGCATAAAACTGTCTCGTAATCTACATACAGATGTCCTAAAAGCTAACAAGCGAGCATTATCAAATTCAAAACCAACATGTAAGGAAAAAGCAGGTATCATTTGAACTCCATAAAGCAAATTCCAAAGTATCCATCATAATTAATAAAAGAATCCAACTTCACCACAAGAATTAAAGCTTTTTACCTTCCAAAAGTGCTTCACAGACTTCCTCAATAGTAACATTAAGTGCTCTCAATAGAATCGAAATGTTCTGTGACTTTTTCGGATCGAGAACTCTATTCTCTTGATTCGGCGAAGGAAGACCACCAGGCCGAACACCACCACCCTCTCTCACATTTGTATTGCCATTATTGTTTACAATGAACAATGACTCAATCATTTCCTCATTCAATCTATAAGCAAAACCACAACCTTAATCAATTCATACACAAACCAAACACACAAAGATCTGAAATGACAAAATGAATAGAGGCTGTAATAAAATGAAAAACTTACTGGAAAGAGCTTGATCTGAGCTGATCCCACACCATAGTTTTATCAGAACTAGCCCTGACCTTATCCCAGTGCAATGGCTTCAACTTTGGTCTAGGAGTTTCTTCATTTCTCTCAACACTCTCCACCTTCTGTGATACATCAACAGGAGAAACAGCAATTGATTGGAACACAACAGGTCTAGACGGTGTAATAAGAACTGGTGGTTGTTGTCTAGACAACATCTCTTGCTCATGCATCTGAACTCTGGAAATCTGTGTTTCCCAGTACCCAGGTGGTGGTGGTGGAGGTGGAACTGGTGCTTGAGCTTGAACTTGAACACTACCAGGATATCTAAACAACCCATTAGTCCTCACTTTAACAGGAGATGGATTTCTATGAGCAAAATCTCTGTCAGGTGGTGAAGATGGAGATGGTGGTGAAGGTGGTTTTCTTTTTGGTGGTGATGGTGTCATTGGTCTGATCATTGGTGGTGGAGGAGGTGGTGGTGGTGGTGGTGCTGCCATTGATTTATGTGGTGGTGATGGACTATTACTAGTACTAGAACCAGAATTTGAACTCGGATATGATAAATTACTTGAATTAGTGCTAGTTTTTCTTCTGTTATCAAACAATTGCCCAGAAAATCCTCGCCTTGAATCAGATCCAGTATCTAATTTCTCAACATTAGATCCTCTTGGTGAGTAAAATTCTTCATCCAAATCTTCATTTCCTCCTCCGGCTCCGGCTGAGACTCCCACCCCAGCTTCAACATTCTCAAATTCCCTGCTGAAATTCTGTCTAGCGAGTTTAGGAAGTGGCCTGAGCTCAGGTGAACTCATTTTAGATGAGTTTCCTGTAAACCCACCATTGTTGTTACTGTTATTATGATTACTAGAATGAACACTATCAGAATCAAGCCCATGAGCATTAGCCACTGTACCCAGATACAGAAACTCAGTACTAGTAGTAGACACAGTTCTAGTTCTAGCAGGTGGGAGTTTCTCTACAACATTTGAAGACGGATTATAAGTAGGAAACAACCTATGACTGTCTGATCTAGATGTTTTAGTATCTGAAGTGAAGTGTTTGCGTTTGTAAATCAAGAGAATGATTGAAATGATGAAGGCTGTTGAGAATAGTGATAGGATTACAGCAATGGCAACGTATTTTGGTGAAGCTGATTGTTTATGTAGTGATTGCGGGAAGATTAAGGATGAGATGTTAGCTGGGAAAGTTGCAGAGGTTGCTGGTGGTGTTTGTGGTGTTGATGGTGTAGATGGGACATCAGGGAAGAATGGGTTTGATGGTGGGGTTAATGATGAGAATGGGTATTTTGGTTCTGGTGGGGTTTGATATTCTGGGATTGGAGAATCAGCTGATGGTAGTTCTGATGGTGGTGGTGGTTGTGATGATGATGATGGTGGTGGTGATGTATCTATTGGGTAGAATGGTTGATGTAGTATTCTATGATGAGGATGAATTTTACTTGAATTCACAGTAGACAACAACAAGACTATGAATAAGAATAGAAGAAGAGAGCAGTAAGATGATGAATGAGCTGCCATTGTTGTTCTGATGTTCAAGGTCTGGTTTTTTTTATGGTGGGCATGAAGAAAAAGATGTGTTCTGCTGCTCCATTTTTCCTCTTCAGAATGGAGATCTCACTTTAGTGATGAGAGACTGAGACATAGACTGGTCTGTGATTTTGTTTCTTCTTCTTTTTCTTGAGATGGAGAAGAGGACTATTGGAATTGAATGTTGAAGTGAAATGCTAGGAAAATCACAGCCAGCCAGCCAGCCTATGACAGGCTCAGAGAAAGAGAGAGAGAGAGAGAGAGAGGTTGTTGTTGTTGTGTGTGACAGTGGATGAAAGGTGAGTGTGAAAAGATGAAGAAGAGATAAAAATGAGATTTTTTTAATGTGTAGTGTGAAGAGAACTAGACTGGATGAGATGAGGTTGAAGAAGAGACAGTAAATAATTAAGAAATGGGAGGTGACAACCAGAAACAAATTGAACATGATTATTTGAGTTTGATTGGATTAGTTATGTTTTTTTTTTTTGTATTTTAATTTTGGGGGTTTGGGGTATAATCCTGGAGGTACATTGTAAAGTTCTTCTCTGTAATAATTGGTTTACTGTTCATGGCTGCTTTTGTTATGACACATGATAATACTTCAATTAAGATTGTAGACATTGGTCAAGTGAGTTCTATCAAAAAATAAAAATAAAATAAAATAAGACACTGGTCAATTAAGATCTAAAATCTGTCTTACGCCTCGTTTGTTTACAGCTGACTCGGTGTCTGGGTCTGAGTCAATTCTTGACTCGCGCCGAGTCATCAATCTGACCGATTGTTTTCTATTTTGAATCAGATCCGATTCGACTTCTTACTCAGACCTAATCCCTGACTCCGACCTGTTTGAATTAGGTAACAAAATACCCCTGACTCATGGGATCAAACCACTGACTCACATATTTTTGAGTCAAAAGAGTCACATCTGACTCAAAACAAACATATCGAGTCAGATCTAGATGAGTCAGGTGATTTCACTCAGATCCAGACGACTCAGATGAGTCGGGAGTAAACAAACATGGTGTTAGAGTATGTTTGACAACTAGAAACAACAGTGTTTCTGCTCTGCTTCTCTATGAGCAAAAGTAGTTATCAAAAATTACAGTTAAAGTTTTATTATCTCTTCAGGATGTGTTCCTAAGATATTGTTTTCAAATTAACATTTGACTTTTCAGCTTAATGAAGTAGTTAGTTCATGTACTAATTACTTCATAAAAAAGTCATTGTGAGATTATGATGCCAATGTATCTTTTGGTTTTCCGACTTTTTATTATTTGTTACCTGAAGCCTTAACCCTCTCTTTAACACACAATTTGCAACCTCTTAGTTCAAGTAAAAATGATGAGTGTTAAACAGAAAGAAACACACAATTTGCATCTGGCCAAACTAGTACAAAAGTTGCAACCAAAATTATTTACCCAGCCGTATCCAATGGTATCGAAATCATTTATCATGCAGATAAGACCTTTGTAGTGTAGCTAGCCTCTAGACAAAACCATAATCAGTTTTGGCAGGCATCTTGTTTTTTTGTGTATTCATCACAGTTCACACACATTGCGTTGAAAATAGAGGTCAAATTTGTTTACGATTGCCATTAGCTGTGCCAGTACCACCAATACAGTAGCCAATTGCCGATTACTGGCCAAGTTATCCCACAGTGAAAATGTGCAACTTGCAAAACAATCTTGTGGTCATTTTCTAGGAAGTAGAGTAGGGTGGATCATTGGATGTATCAAATTCGCCCCACAACCTTTTAGGACCATCCATCCAACTTAATATTCTTATTCTCGAGACACTCACTGTGGCACCTGCGAAGAATTTTACGGATTCTTTCGGGCTCATGGAAGATCTTCTTTCACTATGGTCCATAGGGAAAATGGCAAAATATGTACTTTCTCAAAATCAAAATTATGCGCAAACGTATTTTTTCAAAGAATAGAATTTTTTAGTTGTGATTTTGTTTTTTGTTTTTTTTGATGGTAAAAGAAATTTTATTAACTAGCAAATATAGTACAAGAGATTTACATTTTCATTGTTATCAAAAACATTAGAGAGAATGCTAATTTTCTGGATTTTTTGTCGCAATTTGGAAGATATATGCTGGAGGTTTTTTATCCTTGCTTCTTTAGCCAAGTAGTCCACTGCTGAGTTGTGCTTCCGTATTATAAACTTTACCTGTGCTTGAGGGAGGCCTTTCAAAATTACCTTGGTCTCCTGTAAAGTGTTTTCGGCTGGCCAAGAGAAGCTTGTGTTCACCATGTTTATCGTGTCAACTAGAGCTTTGCAATCAGAGACTATTGAAACACTTTACAATATATTTTCTTTTAGCCAATTAACTGCCTTTAACAAGGCTATCGATTCCGCATGAAGAGCCGATGACGCCTTCTCTGAACCCGCTGAAATGTGCATGAATGACTCGTGGTCCACTGTGTAAAGAATAAAAGCATAACCCGTAGCCAGGTCTTCTTTCTTAAACGAAGCATCTATAAATATTATCCAATCTGTATTTAAATAAGACCATTTATAATTGACCGGCTTCACCTTTTGGTTGTTAATTCCCTTTTGAATTGTTTTTGAGGGAATAGAGTGCAGAAATCTGTTTATCTGGCATATCAGTTTAATTGGGTCAGGAGATATTTTCTCGAAGACTACCGAGCATCTGTATTTCCATATGAACCAAAGAATGGTGGTTGTTTTTTCCACTAGGTTAATTGAATCTTTCTCCGAAATCCACCCTTTAATCCAATGATCATCGTGTCAGTGTTTCCTGTCGAATTGAGCCTGTCAAGCGAGAACCCAAACCATATAGCTCTAGCGAATAGGCAATATCTAAAAAGATGATTGTCCGTTTCATGAACTTGTGCATCACACATCTGACAATGAGGATCAATATCTGTGTTTTGGGCTCCAAGTCACGCGGAGGTAGGTAAAGAAATTATAGATGTTTTTGGAAGTCAAGAGATCTTGAACTTCATTGATTAAGAAATTATGATGTTTTTGATGTTTCCATCTCATTTTGTCTTGTTCATGTATCCTTGGAGTTATGGATTGTATTTTTCTTCTCTCTTCGGGGTTGAAGAATTTGTTCAGTTTTTCCTGATCACATTTGTTTTCTTCTGTTATTAACTCTTGAACCATTTTTGGGGCCTGTTCTCGAAGGTTGGTTGGTTGAGAGATTATTTCCTCATTTGGAATCCACTGTCTTCCCGATTTTTGCAGATTTACCATCTTTAACTTGGAACAAAATTTCCTTTGATAAGGTCTAAGCCTTTCTGTATGCTTGTCCAAATCCACGATAAATTTGAAGTTCTAGAGGCTTCTAAAAGGTGAGAATTTGGAAAGTATTTCACTCCGAGGAGTTTGACCCATAATTGATCTTGATCTGAGACAAGGCGATCTGGAAAGTTTGGTGAGGAGAGCTATGTTGAATTTGTGGGGATTTTTTATTCCTAGTCCTCCTTGTGAGATAGGCTTGCATATGTTGGCCCAAGCTCTGATGAACCCTCCTTGTCTTTTTTGCCCTTCTTTTTTCCACCAGAAGTTTCTCTGAATTCGATCCAATTGATCTAAGGTATCTTTCGGAAGAGCAATCACTTGCATTTGATACGTCGCGAAAGCTTGCAGAATAGATTTTATTAAGATTGTCCTACCTGCTTGGTAAAGGAGTTTCAATTTCCAACCTTGCAGAGTGGAGTAGTATTTTTTAAGAAGCGGTTCAAAATTTGCTTTTCTATTTTTGGCAAAGAACAGGGGGGTACCGAGATATCTATCTTTTTTAGTCATCAAAGGGACTTTAAGAATTTTAGCTATGATTTTTCCATGTTTGGGGTGTATCCGAGGACTAAAATAGACACTGGATTTTTTAAGGTTTATCATTTGACCGGTGATATCTCCAAATAAGGATAAACTATCTAGCAGATTTTTTGCCTCTCCTAAATTGGCTCTTGTGAATAGAAAACAGTAGTCAGCAAAGAAGAGGTGAGAAATGTTTGGCGCGTTTTTGTTGATTTTGAGACCAGAAATTTTCCTATCAACAATCGCTTTGTTAAGGAGCCTGGATAAGATTTCCATGCAGATAAAGAAAAGGTAAGGGGAGAGGGGGTCTCCTTGCCTTAAACCTCTCGAGGTATGGAATTTTGGACTGGGAGAACCATTAAGGAGAATAGAAAAGGATGTTGTGGATATACATTGCAAGATGAGGTTAACCCAATTTTCATTAAATCCAAAACTAAGAAGAGGTTTTGTAATGAAGGTCCATTCCACTCTGTCAAATGCCTTAGAGAGATCAAATTTAAGCGCCAGATATCCTTTTTTTCTTGCTTTAGAAGTTTTCATAGATAAGATAAGTTCGTGTGCGATTATGATATTATCTATGATTTGTCTCCCTGGCAGAAAGGCAGATTGATTTGGAGAAATCAATTTGTTGAGGATGGGTTTTGGTCTATTCGCCAGAATTTTTGAGATTAATTTGTAGACCGTATTGCTTAAGCTAATGGGCCTAAAGTCACTCGGAGTTTGCGGGATGGATAATTTTGGTATGAGGGTGATTTTGTTGATAAATCGTCAGATTGTACATGGAGCGTCGGCCAAAAAGTATATGTGCTAGTCGGAAGAAATCCGTATGCCGATAATTATAATATTTAGAATTATACGGAAGAAATTTTTCCTTATGCTAATTTATTTCTATAATAATACATGTACTAACTAAAATGTCTCAAAACTATTTATTTTGAAAAACATAAAATAAATGTGCTAGCACAGCACAACGCGACACAACACGTTTATTTTTCTGGCTCATCACAGTACAACACGCCATTTAGCACAGCACAACACAACACGTCTGAATCTCTAGCACAGCCCAACACAGCACGCAACACGCTAATCACGTGACTTCGTGGACTGGGTTGTGCCGGGCCGGCACGTTTTACACCTCTAGGTGTGACTACAAGATAATGCAACGAAAAGAGAAAACAGTAGCCATTATTTCTTGTTAAGCAGTGTTTTTAGAGGGATAAAATATCACATTATCACGCCATCCAGATCTCGTGTTGGTACAAATCATAACATGCTCTTAAACCAAATATTCCGAATTGGGCAAACTATTCGAATGAATGCCCAATCCGAGCACGCTTTCAGCATCATGTCCATCACCAGAGGGCTGAATCTAAATTTTCAATTAGTATCATATTACTTTCACAGTTCACAACAACGGTTTCGTGGTGTAGTTGGTTATCACGTCAGTCTAACACACTGAAGGTCTCCAGTTCAAACCTGGGCGAAGCCAAAACGTTGATTTTTTTGTTCTTCTCAAATTAGTTTTTTACTCGGCGATTTTTTGGATTCGGCGATCAAATGGAATCAACAAATAAACAAGTCGATCGACAAAATCCTTGTCTCTCTCTTACTCATCGAGTCTTTAATTATTAATTAATTCAGGACAAGTGACCTTTATTGCCTCTGCAATTTACTCTATAGTAATTTTCTCTTTTACAGTACAGTACTATACTATTACTAGCTATGCTTGGCGCCATATAAGCCATTTCTTTATGCGCACTTGTCATTTTCAACCCACATTCTTACGAAATCTTTCACATTAATAAAATAAATAAATTATTTCAATAAGAATAAGAGTTTTTGTTGTCCTGGATAAGTTCATTTTCTAGCTCCAAAAGGTAACTCACAAACTATATTCTACTAATCTCGGCGAGTCTTGTTTGTCCATAAAACTCAAAACTAATTTAGACTCATGACTCATGGAGGTCTAAAATGTCAACATAGCTTACTCAAAAATGAGACTCATGAAGTTGGAAAATGTTAAGTTGCTTACTAAAAATTGAATACGAGCCGATGTCACTATAATACAGTAAGTGATGGTTGATGATATTTAGGGGTGTTCATGGTTACTGGCAGGGCCGGCCCTGGGGCAAAGCACCCAAAGCAGTGCTTTGGGCAACAAATATTTTAGGGCATCAAAAATGATCTTTTTGTCCGTTCTTCAATAGAAAAGTCAACAACATTTCGAAATACTAATAAGGAAGCAAAAAATGAATTTCATAGATAGATTTTGGCGTGGAAGATGGAGTGCACTTTTGAATCGGTGAGGTGTTAACACCCTACTTTCTAAAGGAAATTGAGTTTTTATAGTTTCTTTTATACGTGGGACTTACCTTGGAAGTAAATAGAAAGACAATTACCATTTACCAATACCACGTTTTGCTCTTCTCTTATTTTTAATTATCGAAGAACAAAAAAAAAAAGAGAACAAGCTTTAGAACAATAAAATGTAAATCATTAATTCTCTTAAATTAGTTGTTCACTAATGATCTATTTAGGATCTCAAAATAGAAAAGAAAAGAGAAAAAAAAAGCAAAAGATGGTCAATTAGCAAAAATATCTTGCAAGGTTTTTATTTACAATACTATAAAAGAGGTTTGATGGATTTCCCATGAGTCTTTGAAAGAGAAATAGTCGAAATACTTGGTTATAATTTATTATTGGAGACTCGTTTCTCGAAAACATATCCTAACACAAATTTTTACACCTAATATGATCTAAAAAGTTAAATAGTTGTTTAGTTTATTTGGTTAATCAAATAATCTACCATTTATATAAAGCCATGTATAGGGGCATCAATTTGTATATCAGCTTCGGGGCATCAGCATCTCAAGGCCGGCCCTGGTTACTGGTTAACCGAGAAACCGAACCAAACCAAACCGATTAGGGGGAAACCGAACCGAACCATTAACTAATGGTTGGTTTTGGTTTAGAAAAGACGAAACCGAGATTAATGGTTTGGTTTTGGTATGATAGAGAAACCGAACCAATAACCAATGGTTAACCGAATATTGATAAAAAAAAAAATTCATCGATTAAATTTTCATTAGAGATGTCACTGGCACTGCCATTAGTTAAATCTCTTTTGATCTCTAGATTTAGACTAAGCTTTAACTACTCTTGATATTCTTTTTATTTATTTTTTGTCTGTAATTTTTTGTAAACCAATACTATTTTTTTCTGTAAATTAATGTAAATTTTTTTTTTTGGTTTGA
Organism: Papaver armeniacum; assembly: GCA_023531295.1. NCBI lineage: Eukaryota > Viridiplantae > Streptophyta > Magnoliopsida > Ranunculales > Papaveraceae > Papaver > Papaver armeniacum. The sequence goes on from JAJJWW010018834.1 coordinate 1,092,944, forward strand.
TATAATTATTGGTTAACCAAAAACCACTGGGGAAAACCGAAACTCTGAAACCATTTGGAAACCTAACCAATGGTTAGTGGATTGGTTTGGTTTCAATTTTAAACCGAGCAGATGGTTTCGGGTTTTGGTTTGGCTTGAAACCGAACCAAAACTAACCATGAACACCCCTACAATGATATTACTAACCGAACTCAAAACTCATCAGCACCAAATTTTATATGTAGATTGATGATTTTTTTCTCGACAACTTGTACCACTTATTAGCTAACGTCTAGCGATAGTTCTTGGATTTTTCAGATTATGATATTCACCCATATAAGTTTCCGAAGGTCCCAGAGCTATATGACTTCAGGGAAGAAGCTGTTTCAATACAATTAACATGGGTATTATTGCACAATCTAATTATGTTCTTAAAGCACAATTTATTTGCACTTAAAAGCACTGCAACGGTCGGATCCATCTAAAATCTTACAAGTGAGATAGACAAATAAAGTGTCGGTGGACCTAAGAAAGTGTCCTACAATATTCCCAAAATCTTACCCCGAAAAATCACCTTTTCCCGCTTTTATTCCCGCTTTACATAATGGGATTCACTTTGGTGTGGGCCTTATCCGTATCCTTTCTACGTGCATTACGTTTTTATTACTATTTTTTGTGATTTTTACTTTTCGAGGATTATTCTTTGTTTTCCATTTTCCATGGTCTGACTATTCTTGGCTTAGCCGGTGATAACAGATTTCAATTATGGCAGGGCACAGTGATCGATGACTGACGGGTGTCAGTCTCAGGTCTGATTTTTGCATGCGAGAATCACGGGGTCCTTTAGTGATTATGTTTTTTACTTTACACTTCATACGTGTTCTTTGCACGTGAAAGTTTTTCTTTCCTCCGGCACCAACATTCGGTTAATGTGATACCCACTTAGTTTGGCCGATGCCCTGTGATCCTACCAAGGTGGGTTTTTATTTTTTGTTTTCTTTTAAGGAAACATTGTTTAAAACCAAGCGCAAACAGAGTACATAGTTTACAGCCTAGTTAGTAATTCTCCGAATCATTCACGAATGATTCGCGAACGTATCCGAACCGACCGATCCGAATGATATTTCCGAACTATTTGAACTCCGAACCTAGTTTCGGATTATATGGACCTCATCGAATGATTCGCGAACGTATCCGAACCGACCGAATCCGAATGATACTTCCGAACTAGATTCGAACGCCAAACCTCGCTCTCCCGTAGGTAACTATCGACAGGATTGGTTTTGTATATACTTTACATTTAAATACAATTATTCAGTTAAAATTTTTTATTGGTAGTTGTTTAACCAGTGTTTTATGTGTTGATTTTTGTTTAAAAGTCTATAATTTCGTTTTGTAATACATTTATGCGATTAAATTGTTTACTTCTTGTTAAATAATCACGCTAAAATGTTTTTTCCATCTTATTAGTCTCGTAATAAGGTCATAATACTTATCAATTTATCATATATGTGAGTAAGAATTATAAGTCCGAACTCACATTTATAAAACGAATATGCATGTACGTATCCGTTCAGAACTCTTTGTCAAGAACAACGAACCGTTGACCGGATTTTTGACCGAATCCAACCTATCCGAATCCGTATAATTCTCGTACGTATGCCGTCCCGAACTACTACCCGTACCCCGAATTGCTAACTAGGGTTTACAGCATAGAAGAAGCTTAACCGAAATACAGATAGGAGGTGTGTTATGATGTAAATTGGGCCGATAGCATGTTTACGGCACAGCACTGCACATCTAAATTCGAGCACATCACAATACAGCATAACACGTTAACTTAGTGTGTTGTGTTATGCTAGACATCGGGCACGGCACAATACGTGGCACGTGTAAGCATCACAACACGGCACGCAAAGAAAGCACGCCAAATTATGCATAAAATACAATACAATACATCACATTTCATGCATATTTCACAAAAAAAAAAGTCTTTAGTTTAGCCAGTTTTTGACATTTTATTTTCATTATGCTCATTAATTTCCATAATAATACATATACTAACTAAAATGTTGGAAAAATATTTACTTTGGAAAACATAAAATAAATGGGCTAGCACAACACAACACGACACATCACGATTATTTTTCTGGCACAGCCTAGCACAACACGTAACACGCTCAGCACGTGACTTCGTGGGCTAGGCTGTGCCGGCCCGGCACGTTTGACATCTCTAATCCACAAACACTAGTTGGAATTTTCTAGCTAACTTAGTCAAAATATCTGCTGCTCTATTCATTTTACGCAGAACATATTTACAGAGCTAACTACCTAATAAAGTTAACCTTTTTTCAGGGTCTTGATTCTTGAACATAAGAGAAAAGTGTGTTCAAAAGGTCACAATTGACAGCATTAACAAGTGCAAAATTGTCAGAGATGAAAATAATGTTATGAACATGGGTATTTTGAGCCCATTTAGCAGCCTTCAAAACTGCTTGATCTTCAGCTTCTAAAACCGATTCCGCACTCGTTGGCCAGCATCTGGCTACTGTAAATCTACCCTTGGCTCTATAAAAGACAGTCTCACAGCCTGCAGAAAAAGACCATTTCCCTAAAAAAGCATCTACAAACATTAAAAAAGTGTTAGGGTATTGATGCACAGTTGAATACGAAAATAATACTTATTAGAGATAGTTTCAGTAACAAAAAAAAAAGGTTTTTGAAGACTCAAATAAAGCTTTTGTGTTTGATTTAGGGACTCTAACAAAATCTTGACCTCTTGGATAGTTATTACAGGACATTGACGCTTGTTTTCCATGCTAACACTACAATGTGCTTTCCAAATTTTTCACAATTTAATTATATAAATATTAAATAATTTCTGAGCATCAGAATTTATCTTAGCATCAAACCAATGCAAAATCCATTCCTTAGAGAGAATTAAATCGGCATACAGTAACAAAAAGGGCATAACTGAAAGTAATATTTTAACCTATTTAAAAAATCAGTAATTAGATAGAGAATAAATTTCAAAGTGACTTCCTACATGATTTCTGCTTTTGGTTGTCAAACACGCTATACGACAACAATTAAAATCTATGTCAAGAGTCATTAAGATTGGACTTTTACATCCAATTGAGAAATCTCCATTGAGGGAATCTAGAGAGTACATAAGTTGATCATCTTTAGTAAATATAAATATTTTTAGAGGGTCAAGAACAAAACTTGCGCTGTTAACGATTAAGTAGAAACATACAATTTTATATGATTGGAGGGTGATTTTTCATGAAATTTGGCAATTCCCTATTGCAGGCTAGTTAACAGGGAGGTATTCAATTGAGATTTCAAATGACTTCCAGAGAGTTTCCAAATCCACTGTTAGTCCATAGAGAATTTTGGAGAGTTTCCTAATGTCTCTTGTTATTGGTTAGAGACTTTTTTTTTTAAGTCATTTAAATTCTCTGAAACTCCATGTTATTGGATTAGGATTTCGTAAGAGTCACTCCAACACCTCTGTTATTCGAAAGAGAATTGAAAGTCATTGATTTGTAATTTCAGAGATTTGGGGAGACTTTTTTATGAAAATAGACATGGTAGAAATCTCTCCTCAAGAGGTGATATTTTGGGAGACTTGGAAATTTAGGGAATATTTGTTTTTGAGAGTAAGACCAATTTTTTTCTCTTTTTTTTGGTTGAGTTGATGACCAATGGACGAGCCATTTGCGATAAGAATACTACCGACCTCATCTGAGTATATTGGATATTTCCTCTTTTTTTTTTTTTTCCTTTTCACTCGTGTATATCGACCGAGCTTTTTCTTTACCACTTCAAAGGACATCTCCCCTGATGAAACAACGAAAAGATATCAACCGATGATGAGATAACATAGAAAATAAAAAAAAAAGTGGGATGACTGAAAACTTAGGCATGAGACATCGATGAGATTTATTCTGACAACGAAAAATATTTTACTAGGTATTGATGGTACTTTTATTAACATTATAACGTGCATAACTGAAAAATTGGTAGATGTTTTAATTTTTTTAGTTAAAAATTATACATTTTTTTGTCTTTATAAGTCACAGAGACTTTTTACAAATCTTGTTTTTTTTGTCTCTACAAGTCATAAAGACTCTCTGAATTACTCTCTGGTAATCACTAGAAATCTCTAAATTTCCAGAGAATCTCCAGGAGTTACTCAAATAAAAAAATCTATGAAAGTCAATAGAAATCTCCTCTGACTAACCCTTGTAAATTAGTTTACCTTTAAAATCAAATGGCAGTCATAAACAAGATGAACCCAAATAACTTTATGAAATATTTAACTCATATTCGCATGATTTATATGCATAACTCATTGACACAATCTTCACAATTCTAGCATCTGACTTTGAAGTTCGGTTGCAACAACTTACAATGGAAAGTGGACCAAACGTTCCCTTTGTAGGTCTAAGAGTGCTCCAATGCAATGAAAATGACTGAATAAGTGGAACAATGAACGACGTACTTACATGTAACTGTCCGATAAGGGGAAGAAGCAAGTGAGGAAATCAGGCTGTTTTACTGTCCCATAGGGCATCATCGTTGGCTTGGGGGCAAGTATTTAATGTACGAATATGACATGACCTAGATCTCAAGGGTCCATTCTTTAATTATTACAAATGCAGCCCCAAAAGACTCATATCTGTAAAAGAAAGAAGAAAAAGAGTTTCCATGTTGGGGTGGCTCGTTGCTTTCTAATTACCATGTAAGAGCCATAAACTATACTAAGGGGAAGTAGAATATTACTAGGGGTTTAAGATAGTAAAAACGGGCATGTGGATCTAAAATCTTTAAAATTTTAGGTTTGGAAGTCAGTTTAGATACAATGCGCCCTTGCTTTAAACTAGCTTCGTCCCTCGTCATGCCTCAAAATTCTTATATAAACTATGGATGAATCAAAAATGATTACCATACGGCCATTCATCGTAGCATGATGATGAAAATTATTGGGTGACAGCATAAAGATATCTGAGTTCGAATCTCATCAGCACCAAATTCTTATCAAAAAAAAGGAAATAATGATAACCATGACCCTTTTAAGAGGTTACTAAATTCCACTGAGATTTACGGATCTAGTCTGGTCTGGTGGAGTTAATTTCTCTATCCCAATGGATTTTGGTAACGCAATGCGAGTAGCAGCCTTAGGTGATCACCATGCAGCACACACACCTTAGCAGAATGCTTCCTCCATTATAAAATGATGCCAGGATGGTCGTACATTACTTTGACTTGAACACATGGTCGACTACTGTTTCCACTCTCCTTCCATTAATGAGTAATTGAGGAGACAATTGGATTATGAAGACGAATCTGGGTCTGATATCCCCGGAATGGAATGGTAGTTCATTCTATTTATGACGAAGAATTAAAAATTACAGTTGCCATGAAGAGGGGGACACGTACATTTATCATTCATGCTGCATTGACGAAGAACACAACTAAACAAGAGAAGCATTAAGTGCAAACTCATTTCGACCTTATAAAAACATTGTACTTGATCGTATAACATTAATATAATCTGTACTGAGTAATTTAATTTGGAGTTAATCTCACACTAATGTCTGTCTGAAACATTCAGGTGATAAATTAATTTTTTGGAGTAAACTATTGCACCATGGACGGTTCATTAAGGTGCTGAGAATCTACAACTACAAAAGTGTTTTCAACGGTGGAAACCTAGCAGAGCCGACATAGAAGTCGGTTTGGGTTCATCGGTACACGGTCGACAATTCCTGCGTGCTCTAAATTCATGTTGGTTTTTAGACGATGATCAGAGGAAAGAGCGTAAGGTCATTATTTTTTTCACCAAACACATGATTAAATTTCTTTAATATTGAAAAAACTTGTACGATTAGTGAAAATTAAATTCCAATAATAGGTGGGACTAAACAGATATATGATACAAGAAGGATGTTTTTTAATTAAGGGGGACAACTCTTGATGCGATTCCTTCTTAATATGCCTTCCAACGGTTGTTGCTTTGATTGCTTTTTGATTACTTTTAATTAATTAATGTATTTAGTTTTAATAATCATTTTACTAGATCTTAATCTTTTGATTAGAATAAACAAAAAATGCGGGAATATGCAAATCAATTATGAGTGTTTTTGAGATAGATTTCAAGAGGATTCAAATTGATGATGACTTCATCAACCACTTAGCATTTTTTTATTTTTTTTTGTATACATGAGTGTTTTGATTTATTGGTAACCTTTTTCTTTTTATCCAAGGTTTTCTTTTAATTTTTTTTTTCTTTGCTAAATGGATTTAATTTAAAATTAGTAGCAGATACAACTCAAAAGTTATAAGCAAACATGTAATCAACGTGATGTATTACGCTGTAGAATCATTAACAAAAATGAAAATAGGACTCATGCTGCCGTTCTAATCTAGGATCTGTATTGAATAGTCTGACCCTAATGAGAATAGTGCCTTTGGCTAAGCGATTAGCAGGAAGATTGATTTCCCTAAAACCATGTCTAAATTGAAGCCATTTGGAGAGGTCGCCAGAGTGATCTTTTTCCTCTCTCCACTAAAGAGAAACCAGAGCAACGGAATTTTTTCAAAATTGAATCTTCTTTTCTCAGATCGGCTCCTTTTGGGGAAAAGGAGCCGATCTGAGAAGATCGATCAACACCCACATCCTTCTTTTCCTTCTTTTCTTTTGTTAGTCAGTATTACTATCTTTTTTCTACGGATTTTTTCTGATTGTTATTGCTGTTTTGGGGTTCTTTCCATTAGATATGTGCCTCTTTTGTGAAGGTTTGATTTGTGTGACAAGGATGCAGAGTATGTCGTTATCATCAACTCCGATCTATGAACAAATCCTAGCAACAACATCAACATTGGTTCTTTATCCAGATCCACTAAATCAAAGAATATCGATTATTTTCTCTGATTTCGGTGATGATTGGGTTTTAGTTTTTAATGTTTTAGGTTTATTTAATAATGTTTTAAGAAGATTAACCGATCTAGCTTTTCTTAGATATTACAGTTTAGGTTTGGCTAGCAGTTCTAGTTTTAACATTAAAGCTATTTGTTCTCATGAGTTACCAGCAGCAGATACATGTTTTAAGACACCATCAACTTTACCAAAGGCACAGAAGACACGAACAATCAACCGATTTAAGACTGATTCCGATGAAGCTCCAGATCGATTTTGACCGATTTTTTCTCCTATGACAGATCCTAAGTTACAAATGTTACTGTTACAGTTACTTTGAAAAAATCCTTGACTATTGGGTAGATCTTTGGATCTTTGTATACCTAGGTCATTTATTTTACCATGTTTTTAGAAAAAACCCTGAGAAATGGCTGGATCTTTGGATCCTAGCATCTATACAAATTGTATTATTGCTATATGGTTTAGATGAGTTACTTTCAATCCAAATCTGGCCATTTAAACTTGTTATGCTACTCAAAAAACGGTCTAGAATGGTTAAGACTATGCATCGGATGTTGGTTTGTAATTGTATAATTATGTGGTTTGTTTGCTGCTTGTTTGAAATCCCTATAATATTTGGAAAACCTATGGTCAAAATATAACCTTTCCGATTCTCGAATCGGAAGATCATTATCAATGTAAGTGAGGTTTCACCTCTTTTTCAAAAAATAAAATAAAAATTGAAGCCATTTGTGTGTGTGCATATATACATTTTTAAGACCTAGCAAGAATAATCCAAGGTAATTTGCCATTTGAGAAAGCCCCGAATTATATCTTTAGAATTAAATAAACTGTGGGATTTTAAAATTATTTTCTAAATCCCTTTCTAAGCTTTAACGATAGTTAGTACGCCAAGCATGCCCGCCTAGTAACAACTTGCACATGGCAGAACAAGTCCTTGGCACATTTCACGCGTTGGCTCGCTTTGGTACACAGAGAATGAAGTTGTCACCACATCGATGTAATTACGCATTCACGATCGTTAAGGATGATATACCCACCTCCACGCCCAGTTGCGGGGCTACGGAGGATTCCCTCCTTCACAATCCTCGTTAGTTGCGAGCTACGGGGAGGATTCCCCCTTCACAATCGTTAGGATAGTTTCACATGTTCACTAGTTCAAGGGACAAAAATTGATACATTCTAGATATATATGCACATGAACCAAACGGGTCTTTCCCGAATGAGAACACATGACGGAACTGGAGAGGTAGTCGGGCTTGTTGTTTGCCGCTAAGAGAGCAGAGCCAACAATCACACAAGAACCAAACACTACTCATACGCCAACATGTATTTTCCATCAAGAAAAGACCGTCAAGAGTAGAACTAGCAACCCATGCCAATGAAGGCAAGTGTAACACCCCGTGTTTTTAGCATGGTGCATGCACAAAGATGCATCATGGCTAATGATGAAGCTTCATTCAAAGCTTCCTTGTGTAGTAAGAGGCATTTGGGCTAATATCGCGCCAAGAGTGGCGCATTATGTTGGGCATATTGGCCAAGGCCAATATGGCACCAAGAGGAAGCTACATTGGCCTAGAGCCAATAACGGCGTATTGGGTAAGCTATACCGGCCAAAGTCCAAATCTCTCAAAGAAATGGTGAATTAGGACTATTGGGTATATGGACTTGGGTGTTGCGGCGCAACCATTGCGCATTATGCGAGGCTATTGGCCTAAAGCCAATATCACACAACAATTTTGCATCGAGCCGAGCGGGCCGACCTAGTGAATGTTGTGCAATCCGTGCAATATGGAAGTCGGGCCTATGGGCCGAACAACAACTCAAAATCATTGCCGGTTAGTCGAAAGAGTATAAATGATGCTTAGGCCTTATTTATACCGTATAGCTTTGCCAATGAAGCATATTAAGCATGGACATTATTATACCATACCGCAGACTCAATAATGCACAACCTTTGTGCATCTTGATGGAACGACCTACATGGACTAGGCAATCACCATTATTGCTTGGCCACGGCCTTGCAAATGAGTTGGCTTAAGTTGTCGTCCCTTCGAGGATGAACTACGGTCCGTGCTTGATCCCTTTAGAGTAAGTAAAGCACGAGGTGTTTATGGGTAAAAATCGTTTCGCCGATTTCGGCAAATTGGTAGGTGAGTGAGAAACTTGGTTCAAACCATAAACAAATGTGCTGCACGTGAGCACTTTATAGATTCGAGAGATCAATCTGTACAAGTCCGACCTAAACTAAGAAATGGCCGTTCAGAGACTTGCTTCGGTCACAAAGTGGAGGAGAAGGGTTGATTTTGGGAGGGAAGCAAAGAAAGGTGTTGAGACCAGAACACTGGGAGAGTAGTATCTCGACTTGTATCGAGAAAGTAGAAGCTTGGGAAGCTTGCAAGAGATGAAAGTCCGTTGGGAGAGCTTGCAAAGTTGCCTTTTTCGAGAGTGTAGTATTTTTCTCCCGACCGAGACTTGTTGTCCGGTGGAAATAGGTAAGACCTATTTATACAAGTCGAGATTGAAACGTACCCGGCCTCATGAAGGAAGAGAGTAAAGGGTGAAATAATGGGAGGAGGTGGTAACCGCATGGTGTTAATGGGTGAAAACGTTTTCACCATTATTTCCTCATTTATTTGACCGCTTTATTCCTTTTCACGCTTTCTTAATGTGAGCGTAGTGTACGTAAGCCGTGACCGCCAAACCAAAACCCCGGAAAGCATCCCCCAGTTTGTGTTGATATCTCGTTGGTTGCACCTTGAGTGCAAGTGGTGCCGCTAGTGCGCGTGTGGCATGTGCCATTGGCATGTGCGGAATGCCCTTGTTGCGGGTTGTACTTCGAGCGCAAGTGGCAATGCCGAGCTGCTAGTGGCGTGCGTGGCATGTGCCAATGGCATGTGCGGAATGCCTTGGTGGTAGGTTGTATGTTGAGTGTGAGTGGCAATGCCGAGCTGCTAGTGGCGTGTGTTTGGCATGTGCCAATGGCATGTGCGAATGCCTTGGTGGTAGGTCGCACGGTTTGCAAGTTAGGCTACCGAGCGTGTGTGTTTGGCATGTGCCAATGGCATGTCTGTGAATGCCTTGGTGGTAGGTTGCACGGCTTGGTAAGTTAGGCCGTTTGTGTTTGGCATGTGCCAATGGCATGCGTGGCCATTAGGGCCGTTGCCTTGGTAGGAAAAGCTACTTGTGAGCATGTTGGCATGCGCCAATGGCATGCGATGGCCAGATTAGTGGCCGTGGCCTTGTAGGAAAAGCTACGGCCGAGCATGTTGGCATGTGCCAATGGCATGCGTGGCCGACTTGGCCTAGGTTGCATGGTTTGTAAGCCTAGGGCGCTATATTTGGCATGCGCCAATGTCATAGCTGACTTGGAAATATGGCTTGTGGTACGCGTTGGCATGTGTCAATGGCACGTACGGCCTTGTTGACCTAGTTGCACGTTTTGCAAGCCTAGGGCGCTATATTTGGCATGCGCCAATGGCATACGCTTGGAAATATGGCCTCGTGGGTACGCGTTGGCATGTGCCAATGGCACGACGGCCATGGTGACCTAGTTGCACGTTTTGCAAGCCTAGGGCGCTATATTTGGTCTGCGCCAATGGCATACGGCTTGGAAATATGGCTTGTGGTACGCGTTGGCATGTGCCAATGGCACGTACGGCCATGGTGACCTAGTTGCACGTTTTGCAAGCCTAGGGCGCTATATTTGGCATGCGCCAATGGCATAGAGGCTTGGAAATATGGCTTGTGGTACGCGTTGGCATGTGCCAATGGCACGTACGGCCATGGTGACCTAGTTGCACGTTTTGCAAGCCTAGGGCGCTATATTTGGCATGCGCCAATGGCATAGCGGCTTGGAAATATGGCTTGTGGTACGCGTTGGCATGTGCCAATGGCACGTCACGGCCATGTTGACCTAGTTGCACGTTTTGCAAGCCCAGGGGCGCTATATTTGGCATGCGCCAATGGCATGGCGGCTTGGAAATATGGCTTGTGGTACGCGTTGGCATGTGCCAATGGCACGTACGACCATGTTGACCTAGTTGCCGTTTGCAAGCCTAGTGGCGCTATATTTGGCATGCGCCAATGGCATAGCGTCTTAGTTTGGCATGGTTACCAATGAGTGCGATAGGTAGTTTGGTTTTGGCGTCGTCGCCATGGTCTGCGGTGCGGCTTGGTTTTAGCGTTATTCTGGTGCGCGCAGTGCGGCTTGGTTTGGCATTGTTGCCATGGCGCGTGTGCGACTTGGTTTGGCATTGTTGCCATGGTGCGCGGTGTGCGGCTTGGTTTGGCATTATTGCCATGGTGGGGGTGGGCCGGCTTGGTTTTGGCGTCGTTGCCATGGTGCGGAAGATGCGGCTTGGTTTTGGCGCCGTTGCCATGGTGCGCAGATGTGCGCTTGGTTTGGCATTGTTGCCATGTTGCGCAGGTGTGCGGCTTTGGTTTGGCATTGTTGCCATGGTGCGCCGGTGTGCGGCTTGGTTTTTGGAATTAGGTTCGTGTCGAAAACCTAACTGGTATTTTGAAAAAATACCCCTATTAATTATTTACACCTGAGTTAAATGCTCTTAGTTAATGTGTTGCGGTAACACTAGGTCATGGGGTTTTACGATTTTACCCCTTGTTTAAAAACCATCATCAACAAGAGGTACCGCAATGAGTCAAAGATTGCCGGTCCAAAGATTTTGTCACTCATATCATCTAATTTTGAGAGTGATTTCCGCATATTGGTATCTCATATCATCTGATTCGGTATTTCAATACAAGAGATGATTGTGGACGAACTTGATGAGGCGAGTTGCATTTCATTCCTTGGATGTCTATACCTCCTATCAAGCTACACACAAGCTGGCATATGTACCAATGGCGAGTTGGGCATGGCCAGGAAAGTAGGTTACATCAATATGAAAGTTAACTGAGCTTGCATAAGCCTAAGGAATGTGCGACATGAGCCTGGTAGATGCACCCTTGCACGAGCAAGACAAGTGCATGCTCAAAGCAATGCCTAAGCTAAGTGAAGAGGGAGTTTTAGGCCTACAATGGCCCATGCACAAGTTCAATGACATGTTTTATGCCTACAATGGACCCGAGAGCCAATGATGTATGTAGGGTGCATCGGTAATAGCCTCAATGTATTTAAATGGTTAGGAGAACAAGGGTAGGTTGGAACGGTGTGGAAGCTAAGTTAGTTGCATCATGATCCATGAACATGCTTGTGAGGGCAGATGAACATGCATTTGCACAATTTTAATGTCGTTACGGCCTGCGCACCCAGACGCGCTAGGCGTAATTTTCCGCTACGTCACAACATGTGAAGCACGAGCACCAAAAACAAATCGTTTCAATTGAACACGCTGTGCGCGAACAATTTTTGGCAATCCATCATATCAAAAAGAAAAAATAATAAAAATCTGAGAATCCATAATCAATTTATCTATGATTATTTTCCTCTTAAAGCTCCATCAAGTACAACACATCGGAGTAATTTTCTGATTTGAAAATCTAAAACAAAACTTATGCAATTTTTTTTGGTTTGATTCTTCTGCATGTCCTTTTAAACTGCCTCAACACTTGCAAATCATAAGTTGTATTTCACCTTGTTCTTCAAAAACTACATGATTAATAATAAGGGTACCAGTTCACTGGGGATGATACCAAATTTTATATAAGGCAAACAAGTGTAAACCGATAACCCTATTAGCAATGTTGAGAAACCGAAGTTCTTTTCATAGTGCTAAAAGCTTCCACCAACCAGAGCTCCCGAAGATATATTGTTGACCTTGATGTCAATGTAGTCCACTGACACCAGGTCTTGCACAACAACTCAAACGACTTTTTTCTTTTTTTCCCTGCCGAGAAACCTTGATACGACACTGAGTACATAAAGATAATCCCCATTTGTTCCTATCTTTCAGTGGTACGTTCCAGTTCCACTACAAAAAGACTAACTAATACAGTAGACTGAGGTCCATTGCTGGTGATATGATTAGTAGACCTAGAATCAATAACTAGGATATGTGCATATATCTAACTGTACAAATGGACCAGCTGGGGTGGGCCATTTTTGCCACTTACAGAGGTTATATATATATGATCTTGAAGGGTACACACCCTAGACCCATTTTTGCCACTTGAGAATTATATTAACATTGTCTACAAAATTCGTGCAATTATTTGTGGCTTTACGAAATACTTTATTGAACTAATCTGATTTTATTACTTTGTTTAACTCTTTATTAGTTGTGCGGAAAGAAGATTTTTTATGTCCATGATCTTGGTAGGAGGGTTTTGTTGACCATACTTTTGACAAATTTTACTTCATGTCTCACATTTCCATGAGTAATTAAGCTCAAAATGTTGAAAACTTAGTCAAGCTCTTGGAAACTTTATAACACTGCTTTCTTTCTTTACTCCTTTCTTGTTTCAAACAAAAGTCCACAAACATCATTTCAAATTGTTTAACAGTGCTGTATCTTAAAGTTATCTTGTTGGTGGCGAGAAATTTTTTTCTCCATCATGATTGATCCCGAAAAAGTTCTGAACTGACCGATATTACTCGATGACTTTACCACTGTATTACAATAACTAACTGCAACGGAGGAATAAATAAGAAAACAAGTGCTAAACTAATTAATCCAACAAGGAAGTGTAGGACTTAAAATCCATGTGGGGAACAATAAGATTCCCTCTACAAACATATAAATGAATGATTGATTGATGAAACTAACAAGTTTCTTATACTTGATCCTATACCAATCTTCTTTGTCCATATTTACCTACATTAACATGTTGTATGATACACTTTCTTCTTTCGTTGTACCTTGATAATTATTAAAATAACACAATGAATCGTGAATGATTTGTTCTCTAGAAAACAAATAAGAAGCATACATTCTTTATGGGCTTTCTTCATATATATAACCACTAAACAACAATTACAAACGTCAACTTAAGTTCATTCTTATATTCATTTTCCTTGTCAGTACACAGGGAAAGACCTTTCATGGTATTAGCAAGCCATTTGTAAGGATCAATAGTGTTTCTTTGAGCTTGTTCGAGTAGTGTTCGTTTCAACCGGTGAAAAGACATTATTGGTTGAACGTGGGGCTCTTTCTTCTCAGACGAGAAAAGCCGGTGAAAGAAAAACTATTTTCCGACTAGCTAATTGAGCTGGATTGTTTGACAATGAAGATGTATATAGGTAGCTAAACTATTCATATCATGAAGTTGGTATGGGCACCTACCTGCCTGCAGTGTACATGCACAAGTTCTTAATATGTCTTAACTAAATGCAAAATTAGTAGGATATCCTTTGGAAGGATTAGCCATGCAAATTGAAGTGGGCCTATGGGGATCTAGCAGCATTATTTTAAGCAGTACATGGCTTGGAGTTTCCTTTTGATTCTCTTGTTATATATCATTCCACCGAATTTGGCCGTTCTTTATGTCCAATAGTCAGCTACTCAGCTCTGGGAATAATTCGCTTGCACCGACAAAATATTGTCCATGTTTCTACATAGAACCTTCTCCTGATCAACAGAACTAAACCTCTCCTACAACGAGAATAATGGCAGCTGACTTTCCTGTTGGTATTGAGTTAGAAAAGAATCTGTTGAGAATAGAATCTGACGCAGGAGGGATGGCCGTAGTGGGATAGGAAGTACGGCGATGTGGTGGAGTGTACAAGTGTGACGGAATGGATTGGAGAGGTAATGATTGGTTGTCAATGGAAGTAGGACGTGTGGAAGAGTAAGAAAAGTGATCAGCATAGGGTGGATTAAATAAAGAAGGAGATAACTCATTAGAAGTGGAGTTATTTTGAGGAGGGTCAGAGAATGGAAACACATTTTCATCGAATGTCACATGACGAGATAAAATTATTTTGTGTGTGGTGAGATTTAAGCAGCGGTATCTTCGGTGGTTGGGAGGAAAACCAAGAAAGACACACCTAGTGGAACGAGGGGCAAGTTTGTGCGGAGTTGTGGAGGAAAGATTTGGATAGCAAAGGCAACTAAATGTACGAAGATGATCATACGTCGGTTGGCGTTGATAAAGAATAGACACAGGTGAGTTATTACGGAGGACTTTGGTGGGTAGAATGTTATGGAGATAAACAACCATATAAAGAGAATAAACCCAATATTTAGGGGAATGGAAGCGTGAGACATAAGAGTGCAAGTGATGTCGTTGACACGGCGAATCATGCGTTCGGCCTTGCCGTTTTGAGAGCAAGTTTGGGGGCAAGAGAAACGAAAAACAAGACCATTATTACGAGAAAAAGTATGGAAGGAAGTATTGTCAAATTCGCGACCCATGTCGCATTGAAAACATTTAATTTGACGTTCAAATTGAATTTGAACAAATGAACGAAATTCCAAGAACTTTTCATAAACTTGAGATTTAAACTTTAGTGGATAAACCCAAAGATAGTTGGTAAAATAATCCAATAATATAAGATAATAACGGAAACCGGTCTCTATGTTTGAAGGAGAGGTCCATAAATCACTGTGAATGATATCAAATGGTGCAAAAGTAATGGAATTTGATTCATAAAATGGTAATCTAACATGTTTACTAACTTGACAAGAATGACAAAGTTTAGAAGACTGATTCTTATTACAGTGAATAGAATTTTTGGTACGTAAAACATCTAAAGTAGCTTTGCCTGGATGGCCAAGACGACTATGCCAAATATCAGGCGAACAAACATCAAGAGATATGGGGGAAGACTGGGACGATTTTTGAGCTGGTATGGCATAGTTGGTGATAGGGTAGAGCTCCCCGGAACTATTGCACCGAAGGATAATCCTCCTCGAACTCAGATCCTTCACAGAAAAACCAGACGGATCAAACTCAACAGACACACAATTATCAGTGGTGAACTTACGTACGGAAACTAAGTTTTTGATAATATCAGGAACAACAAGAGGTGTACCCACAAAACCTTCTCCAACTTCAGAGTGTAAAAGAGTCTCAAGCATCCAAGGAGCTATGAGGACATAGAGTTTCTGCATGCTAGTAACAAGAAGTTAGAACTACCAAATAACGCATTCTCATCCTTAAGTGCTGAGCGAGAAGTAACCATACCATATGAAAGAATTCGGATTCGATTGTGATCATAAGCCTCGACTTCTTCCTCACCATTAGGGTTTTATGATAATTGCACTCAAAAAGATCGCTTTTTTAGTCTCTCATGTGTGCGGGCGCGGGAATAAGAGAGAAATCCCGCACACGTTGTAGGTGAGAAGGATATCCTTCCGAAATAATTTCTGGAGACTCCACAAAGGTGTGGACAAAAAGAATCTTTTTCTGATGATCTCTAAGAAAGGAAATCAACCATTATCAAGGATGGGAGTACTCACTTACCTTCTCACCCGATCGGCAATTAATATCACTCTCTCAGCATTCATAGAAATGTCTTCAATCTTCGGTCTTCAAATGTTGATGACAAACTTCTGAACTTCACAAAAACTTGACAAACATTTTTTTTTAGCTGACATGAAATTAAAATAACAATAAGAAAATAAGACTCAAATTTTGACAACTTGTATTGTCTTGACTTTATAAACTTCATTAATTCTCATCCTATTTTCTTTTCTTTGTTGCATGTAAACCTTGGACCATTTCAATTCTTCTTCAAATATTCTGATGATGCTCCGCTTGCTGATGATGATGTGTTTCTATGAATGTGTTGATGTTGTTGAGAGGGAGAGAGAGTGATGCTAACTGCAAATCGATATTTAGAAGGAGTTTTCATCTTTAGACGTCACCCTCATGATTGACGGAATTAACACTCAAGAGATCAAAAATAGTGCTGAAAGTGGTGCGAAGTTGGGTAGCTCACCATTCCTACCGGAATTGACGTACGGTGACACACACTCTAACGACTTTTCTAGAAAGTCACAAAAGCCGAAGGTTGGTGCCTCGCTTGATGTAAAATGGGTAGTCTCCACTATGGGTGATCACAATTCTACTACCGAATATCTATCAAAGACCTAATTCGCCCTCGGTATGGTTAAATCCAACTTTAACGCTCTAATCAACTAAGAAACCCGATTGTGTTCTCCAGTGCTTCCAAGTTTGTTATTTAGTACGACTCTCTATGTAAACATAGCTAGAAGAATGCTAATGACTCTAAAATCTCTAAAAGTTGGAGGTTTTTATGCAAGTATTTACAAAGAGTTTTTTTTTTTTTTTTTTTTTTTTTTTTGAAATAAAAGACTAAAAACTCTATATGCAAATGCACCCCCAAACCTAAATCAAACATTGTCCTCAATGTTTCAACAAATAATAAACGGTCACATACCATGAGAACTATCTTGATAAGAGAAAAAGGTAAGAGATTAGGATGTTTGCGGGAGCAAGGTTAGAGCTTCATTTGTCAAGGCTAGAATCCAACATTCTCGAGTGGAGATCATATCGGATTAGCACAATATATGCACAAGAAGACTCAACCGAGCTCAAGAAAAGAAAATTTAACAAGTCCTCTTGGATTATATACAATGAAAATTCACCATACACCAACAATCTAAAGAGTTGAGGATCAACCCAAAAGACAATATGTACAAACATCAACGACCTTACACGAGATATAACATGAGAGTGTAGGAAAGATTGCATACGTGAACAAGTTACACCCAAACCTAAACTTGTCAACGAGATGTGTTCTTGAGCACAAAATCTTGCAATTTTAAAGGTACATCATGCAAAAGGTCTAACTCAAAATGATTTTTGCTAAGAACAGCAGATATACACATTCCAACTGTGGCTCCTTAAAAGTGTTATACGTTGATGCAAAATAGTCCAAGAGGACTTGGGAAGCATCTGACTCTAGGCCTAAATTAGGCATTTTCGGAAAAGTTGGTTTTGCAATTTTGTTACAAACTACACCTAGGTTTGGTGGAGGAGTTTCAATCGTGGCTTAGGAGAGATTAGGTACATCTAAGTTGTTTTCATGTATAAGATCATTTGCACCATCCCACACTTTCCTAAGGTCGAAAAAGAAGGTGAATCATGTTCACCTGCATAGAATAATTCATCAATCTCCATGTCATAATCATCATTATCCAAAATTTCAACCTCATGCATAACATCATCTTTGTAACCTAGGCATGGAATCATTCACATTAATTTCACGCATTGAATTATCTGTGTAAACAAAAGTCTTAGCATTCCCCAAGTTACAAACAGATGATATAGCATGCTCACTTTCACGAGAACAATTGCCTGAGGCCCCAATTCAAAGCATCACATGTATGAATATTAGAAGAAGCATCATTCATAGGGTTCACAGAAGAGAAGCTAAATGTCTCTGAACCCAAAGATTCCATCATATTTTCAGCATGCACATGCTCTTCTAACATATCATATCCATCATCATCATCATCATAACAAAATGCATTTCCCTACTCAAAATTGTAGCATTTCTAGTGTACTCATTTACCTCTAGATTAGGTTCATATTCAGTGTGATGATTAAGAACACTATTTTCAAAATTTACTCTATTAGGGACAATAAACATCTTATCATGAGATTCCCTCCATTCTTCATTTTTTAACTGAATCAAGTTCATTTGAAGCATCATCATGAAGCTGTTCAATGGAAGGAGAATCTTCACTAGTGGGTGTGCATGCCTCATATGAATGATTAGTACATGGTTGTGCCACGGGGTTCACTAGAGAATGGATGATCATGCATTGCTTTCCATCCA
The DNA here is from genome assembly GCA_023531295.1 of Papaver armeniacum. Lineage (NCBI taxonomy): Eukaryota > Viridiplantae > Streptophyta > Magnoliopsida > Ranunculales > Papaveraceae > Papaver > Papaver armeniacum. The sequence continues at coordinate 1,111,579 of JAJJWW010018834.1, forward strand.
AGTATATCCTTGTTTTGCTCTATGAGCTTTCCATTAGTATTTGCATACAAGGGGTTGGGGAGTATAAAATTGTTCAACCTCCACAGTGGTTGATGATACATGTGGTCATAATGATTAGGGTATGAGTATTTAAGGTCAGGCCCATGGGAAGGTTCATAATATTCCCTAAAATCACTATGGTTTGTGGGGTTTCATAACATGAATCATGCCCGTAAGCAAGTTCTCGATGGATTTGTTTTCATCCCCGATTCTGAGACAAAATCCCGACATGATCTAACAACTCAATGTGAACTCAAAAAGAAGCATAGCTTAGCACACATCAAGCATGTATAACCAATGATGTTTCAAAACAGGAAGCTAAGCCCAAGTGATGCAAAGCCCGAGTTGTTGTACGACCCGATTATGTGGGCTTCGAGTTTGGTTTATGTGGGAGGTACATGCACAGCAGTTCTTTGGTGTGCGGGTTTTATGCACAAGGAGGCATAACTCACAAGAATAACACATCACGGGTAATCACACACAAATTCTTGCACACAGGGCGAGGCGGATCTTGATGGAGAGTGCGCGAGTGGCAAATGAACACAACACGAGTCTAAGTCGGCTACGGCCACAAAGACACCAGACAGTATTAATCACAAACTCGCACAAGAATTAACACACCATTTCACAGAACTAAGCACGAAGTGCTTGAAATTGTTGGGTAGTTCTTTGGCCTTCACAACACGGTTTGAAGTGCGGCTGACTTATGACTAAGTGCAACTCGGCTTATGCACTTTGGTCATGTGCACATAACGGGATTATGTGCGAGCACAATTTAGCGGATGCAAAGGTGCACATGGCGAGATGATTATGCTTACTCAAGTTGCTCAACACTCATTCAAATGCTATAAGATCACACACAATAGGGATGCCAATTCACGAGATCTGTGAGATGAGCAATTTCTAACAGATTTAGCAGGGTGTCAACCGGTTCAGTTGATGTCACTTTTCACAGGTTAATGCTCAATGATTTGTAGGTCAGACGGCACAGCAATCAACTGGTGAAGATGATTGCAAGTTTGCATAGGTGAATTATGACTTGGCATCCAACAGATGCAACAGATGCAGAGAATGCAAAAGCAGATGAACAACAAATTAACATTGCCAGCACTTTACAGCGGATTTAACATGCCGTTATACCCATATATGCAGGATTATGAGCATGTTCAGTTTGGCAACAGATTAGCAATTACTCATATACACAACTTCAGCACTCTCACAGCACACTGGGTATGCAACACAGGTGGTTATGCAAGCCTGGATATCAAAATTTATGAGATAGCAAATTGAACAGAAGGATGACGGACTTAACAATGAAGTAAGCTACTCAAACAAATCACAGAATCATGTGCACAAATTCAATATGTTGCGGGGGTTGGGTGATGCTATAAGCATAAATACTTGACAAGCCGGTTGATTGGTGACAATCACTAATGTCTATCAAGGCAGAGCAACAATCAACATGTTATGGTTCAGACAACCAAATAACTCACACTACAGGGAAGCATTACAGGTGAGGTTCCACGGCCATAGAATGTACACAGAATCAACAACAATTCCTGTTAGCACAGATGTGACTCATCATACAACATGGGAATGATGTTCTTGGTTTTCACAGGTTGTTCTCAGGGGTACATGGCAGATTGGTCAGCTTGGTGTCAACTCACTCAGTTGATGTTAGCAGCCTGAGTTGATATCAGCTAGGGTTTGTGGAAAACTTGGCTAACCAAGTAGCAGCTTAAGCTCACAGCTACAGGGGATGGAGTTAAGCTCAAGTGCTGTTAAAAGCCAAGACTTCACAGTGAAAAGATGGCTAGTTCAGCCAATTTTCAATGCACAGAACACACAAGCACTGGTCTTCGACTAACACGGATTTTTCAAGTGTCTTGAGATATGCAAGCAATTAGTTCAACCGACAATTAGAGATGGTTTCCTAGCGGGGTGGCTATCTTTGTCATGGCACGGCATTCAACACAAGTGCTAAATAACAAGATATGCATACACGGGTTGAGCAATATTAGCAGGCAAAGACTGTTTGCTAATTTCACAAATCATGCAATGCCAAGTAATAAGTCCACCTAACCACAGTAAAGCTCAACTATCACCAGATGCTTGCACACAGATCATTCAGGCAGATATAAAGTATAACAGGATTGGAGAATGACCAACCGGTTTAGCCACAATGGCTATGTTGTTCTGCTCCCTGTCTTTCTTTTCCTTGCTAACAACGAGCGGTGTAGCATGCACTGTGAGCTCAAAGGAGAATTTTAGTTCTCGAAGTGTGCATGCAAAGCAAAGAATTCAATAGTTGATAGTTGCTTATCACTGATAGTTAACAACTAGAGTTAAATGACATAAGATGTGAATTGCACTGAGGTGTTAGCTGAAGGTTTACAGCTTGTACAGGGTGATGTGAATGGCTATTTGGACTGACTGGGATTGACTAAACATGCAGCTGTGGACAAAGTACAAAAAGGGAAAAGAGAAAAAAATGCTTTATACAGGTGTTGATGGTGGTTTTTAAACAAGGGGTAAAATCGTAAAACCACATGACCTAGTGTTACCCGCAACACATTAACTAAGAGCATTTAACTCAGGTGTAAATAATTAATAGGGGTATTTTTTCAAAATACCAGATTAGGTTTTCGACACAAAACCATAATTCCAAAACCAAGCCGCTGCTAGCACCATGACAACAATGCCAAACCAAGCCGCACATTGCGCACCATGGCAACAATGCCCGAACCAAGCGCTGCTGCGCACCATGGAAACATTGCCAAACCAAGCCGCACATTGCGCACCATGGCAACAATGCCAAACCAAGCCGCACACTGCGCACCATGGCAACAATGCCAAACCAAGCCGCTGCTGCGCACCATGGCAACAATGCCAAACCAAGCGCATAAGCTAGCACCATGGCAACAATGCCAAACCAAGCCGCACACTGCGCACCATGGCAACAATGCCAAACCAAGCCGCACAATGCGCACCATGGCAACAATGCCAAACCAAGCTGCACACTGCGCACCATGGCAACAATGCCAAACCAAGCCGCACACTGCGCACCATGGCAAAAACGCCAAAACCAAGCCGCACACTGCGCACCATGGCAGCGATGCTAAAACCAAACTACATATCGCACTCATTGGCAACCATGCCAAACTAAGCCGCTATGCCATTGGCACATGCCAAATATAGCGCCCCTAGGCTTGCAAACGTGCAACTAGGTCAACATGGCCGTACGTGCCATTGGCACATGCCAACACGTACCACAAGCCATACTTCCAAGCCGCTATGCCATTGGCGCATGCCAAATATAGCGCCCTAGGCTTGCAAAACGTGCAACTAGGGTGAACATGGCCGTACGTGCCATTGGCACATGCCAACACGCACCACAAGCCATATTTCCAAGCCGCTATGCCATTGGCGCATGCCAAATATAGCGCCCTAGGCTTGCAAAACGTGCAACTAGTTCAACATGGCCGTACGTGCCATTGGCACATGCCAACACGTACCACAAGCCATATTTCCAAGCCGCTATGCCATTGGCGCATGCCAAATATAGCGCCCTAGGCTTACAAACCATGCAACCTAGGCCAAGTCGCCACGCATGCCATTGGCACATGCCAACATGTTCGGCTGGTAGCTTTTTCCTACTGCAAGGCCACGGCCCTAACGGCCACGCATGCCATTGGCACATGCCAACATGCCCATTGGTAGCTTTTTCCTACCAAGGCCACGGCCCTAACGGCCACGCATGCCATTGGTACATGCCACCATGCTCGCCAAGGTAGCTTTTCCTACCAAGGCCACGGCCCTAACGGCCACGCATGCCATTGGCACATGCTAACATGCTCGCTGGTAGCTTTTCCTACCAAGGCCACGGCCCTAACGGCCACGCATGCCATTGGCACATGCCAAACACACATCATGGTAGCCTAACTTGCAAACGTGCAACCTACCACCAAGGCATTCCGCACATGCCAAACACACACGCTGGTAGCCTAACTTGCAAACCGTGCAACCTACCACCAAGGAATTTCGCACATGCCATTGGCACATGCCACACACGCCACTAGCAGCTCTGGCATTGCCACTTACACTCAACGTACAACCTACCACCAAGGCATTCCGCACATGCCATTGGCACATGCCACACACGCCACTAGCGGCTATCGCATTGCCACTTGCGCTCGAAGTACAACCGCAACAAGGGCATTGCACATGCCAATGGCACATGCCACACGCGCCACTAGCGGCGCCACTTGCACTCAAGGTGCAACCAACACTCGAGATATCAACACTGGCCGGGGATGCTTTCCGGGGTTTTGGTTTGGCGGTCTGACTTGCGGCGTACACTACGCTCACATTAAGAAAGCGTGAAAAGGAATAAAGCGGTCAAATAAATGAGGAAATAATGGTGAAAACGTTTTCACCCATAAAAACCTTGCGGTTACCACCTCTTCTCATTATTTCACCCTTTACTCTCTTCCTTCATGAGGCTAGGGTACATTTCAATCCCGCCTTGTATAAATAGGTCTTACCTATTTCCACCAGACAACAAGTCTCGGTCAGGAGAAAAATACTAAACTCTCAGAAAGGCAACTTTGCAAGCTCTCCCAAAAGCTTTCATCTCTTGCAAGATTCCCAAGCTTCTACTTTCGATACAAGTCGAGATACTACTCTCCCGGAATTATTCTGGTCTCAACACCTTTCTTTGCTTCCCTCCCCAAATCAACCCTTCTCCTCCACTTTGTGACCAAAGCAAGTCCGGAACGGCCATTTCTTGGTTTAGGCCGAACATGCAGATTGATCTCTCGAATCTATAAAGTGCTCACGTGCGGCACATTTGTTTAGGGTTTAAACCAGTTTCTCACTCACCTACCGAGATTACCGAAATCGGCGAGAAAAGATTTTCACCCATAAACAATTGGCGACCACGGTGGGAGGATTGATCTATCGGTTACAATACCAACTCCGACTCCGATTTCGTTCCCGAACGTCAAATCCCAACATGGTGGAACTCGAGTCCGGAGAGGCTGCCGAGAACACCAAAGACAGAGCACCCCCGATGTTAGCGTCTCTCCCAATAACGTTGTTACGTCACCGGGCCGACAACGGCAACATCGAATGCACTCCCTCAAGTGTAACACCTCCAATCACCGGGGGCGAGCCGCTGCCTCCTATAGCGTCTCGCACAACCCTCTAATCACGGCAATGAAAATATCTTTTCGGTGTCGCGCCACCGATCCCACTGGGGGCTAGAGCGCCGCCACGACCCCAAATGCTTCGTCTAGCATGGCGCCTCCGACCACGACCAAGATCCCAACTACCCCGCCGACGGGACGAGAAACCGGAGGGACAAGAAGAAGTCGCCCTTACGTCACCATCGCCGATCGATGGAACGACAAGAGATGCTCGCCGAGCCCATACGAGATATGGTTTCAACGGAAGGAGGTACTCATCTTTCTCAAGACCCCGACAGAACGACTACCACGTGAGTCGCGCCCTCCGTAGTCATTTAAGAACGTCTCCAACAACCCCCGACGCCGGACACCTCGGCGGAGCACGCCTCTATGGATGAGGAAACTCGCACTAGAATCCCGTTGGAAAGAAATCAGCTACCCAACTTTGTCACGAGAGAAGATTTGGAACAACTCCTCCGCAACCAAATCAAGAATGATGAGTTGGACGTGCATCATCACCAACCCCCTTACCCATCCGAAATACAGAGAATCCCTCTCCCAAGGGGGTACTCTTCTCCTCAATTTACCCTGTACGATGGTACCGGGAATGCACGTGAGCATGTTTCTCGCTTCCCCGGAATCCCTAGGTGAACATGAATATAATCACGTTTTTCGTTTAAGGGAATTCTCAAAAATCACTTTACTTTGGAAGGCGTATACATGGTACAACGACATCCCACCGAAGCGGCATTCCCAACTGAGTAGCATGGTCACTGCGTTTTTACAAGAAATACTTCTTCGTGTCCGAACAAGTTACTTTTTTAGACCTCGGAAGAATGTACCGAGTGGGATAACGAACATCCGAATGATTTCGTCAAAAGGTTGTGGTTCAAGCACTCGATCATCACGACCCAAACGTGGCCAGAGCAACAATTAGTGAACGCATGCATCAATGGTATGGTTCTAATATACCGCGCTCTGCTAGAAAACTTGCGTTTCCAAACGTTCTCCGAACTCCATGAAGCCACCAGACGATCTGGAACAACAGCACTAGCATTACTGGAAAGAACTAGGCCAACTCGAACCGAAGACGCGCGCGAAAACCCCGTGGTAGTAGACGCCTCATCAGCAAACAATTTAATCTTTGGCTCATCCTCCGTGAACATAGTAAACGAAATAGGAAAAAGGAAAGCCGCAACTACGAGCCAACAGCCGAAACGTGAAGCGCCGACGCAACGGGAACCCTCACAATGGAAGATCGTCACTAAAACTCCTGTGCAGCATCGTGAGACCGAAGGAAATACCCTTGATTTCCCATTCCCCAACGAGGAGGTGATTGACCTCCTAGAAGCACTGGGTTCAAGATGATGTCATCGAGTTGCCACCGCTCGGACGTCCACCAACCGAGGTGAGATGGCGAACCCCAAATACGCCATTACCACAGGTTCGTTCACCACCCGGCTAAGCGATTGCAACAGGACTAAAGCATATTTTCAAAGAAAGGATAGAAGCGAGGAGAACTCCAACTAGGAGACGAAAGAGTGCATCGAGACCCACTCCCAATAAGAAAGCTGCGGTTCCTTTGGGGACTCCGTGCACGAGACCGTATAATCCATGATGCGACATGTATGCGAAATTCTCTATCTTTCCAAGGTTCGGCGCCAAGATATTTTTCGCAGCTCTCTCAATCGTGTTGTATCCCCATGAAAACGGCTTTTTCTCCCCTCGGAATCCACGCCAAGGGCCCAAGCTTCCCAAACAAGCGAAGCGAGCGGGGACTGCCGACCACGTCCCGTTTAAGAGGTAATGAATTTGACGACACGCTCATCGACACGACCTCGACCACAACATCATTACTTTCAAGACACTAAAGGCAGTAGGATTTACAAAACAAGACGCTACCTATTTCCGTATGTGATTAAGAGCTAGAGAGGGGAGGCTTTGAACGCGCATGGCTACATCAACCTAGAGATCGAGATGGGAGACGCTATAACGCACAGCAAGTTCCACATTGTCAAAAAACTAGATCATGACATGATTTTGGGATGCTTATTGGTGCTCGACAACAAAGCGAAATTGGATGTACACTCTCTGCCGACGTCCACGCCCGAAGGAATTCCCAACAAATCATCCCACGGGTTATCGCATCAACGAGCTATTGAAGGAACCCAGGCATCCGGAGAGGACCCGTTGACGCTAGCCCATGATTTTCAAATGCAAGTAAGTCGACCGAGCAACCTTTTACGCAACCATTTTTCCTTCCCCCATTACGTCATGGGGACTTGGCGTGATCTTGGCACAAACGCTGTCAAGAAATGTGAATGGGTAGCTGGACCATTCGAACACTTTGCAAGAAGCTTGGAAACTTCTATAGAAACCAACGATGCCAAGGCTCAAACGGTTACACGACGTCTGAACCCGTTTTCAATCGGAGATGTGGTGGTTAAGGAAAGCTCGTTTCCAGTTGGGAGGATGACAGTAAAGATGGATTTTCCCGATGAAGGTGAAGGCGAGCTGTATCTGGTTGCGGATACCCTTTTGGGAGGATATTGCAAGCTCGTCAATCTGGACACACACCGAAGGCGTGATAGTTCACTCGCGATGGCTCAAGGAATCCAATCCCTAAAATCTTTGTACTTCCCAATCACTCCCTTTTCGGTACTTCCTTTAACAATTCCTCTTAATATTTGTAATTCCCAGGATGAATACACCGTTTGTATTTTTTCCTAGGGATTTCCCTTTTGCCAAAAAAATAAAATAAAATAAAAATAAATATATCTCTCTCCGCCGAGCGAATCCTTCAGATATCAGAGAAATACACCAGAAAAAAACCAGAAAACCATTGCAGAGCCATCATGCCACAACCTCTTTCAAATATATATATATATATAGGAAGCAAAATGTCGACTGATGAAGAAGAAGGAAAAGACGAGTTTACAAAAAAAAGGGGGACACCAGGGGAACTAAGCAGCTAACAGAAATAACAAAAGGGAGGAACTAGCCCTCAAAGGATGGAGCACAAGTCCCCTCGGGCAAAGCTATCTTCAAGCACTTCTGACAATCCTTCGGGCAACAAAGGTTCCATTCAACGGTTTTAGCAAGAGGCAACCTCAACATCCCATCCGGACGACCAGCAGCCCAGCGGTGTCCTCCCAACGACCATTCCAAAGATCGCCACCATAACCCCTCCGGTATCACCAACAACACCTTTGGCATCAACTTCAAAGGGTTTTGCGTTTCCATCATATGATCCTTCAAAGGTTTTCTCAGCGACACTTCGGAGAAAGTTTTTTGATTCATCCACATCAGGGTCGAGAATCATGGCGCTCTCCTCCAAGACCACCACACGTTCACTTTTCCGACGGTTCAACCTAGAAACAGTCCGATCCGCCCCATGCCCGGATCGAGGAAAGGCTTTGCCACACTGAAACCTTTCAACATGCCAAGACTCTTCCTTGTTCTCTCGCCCCTCCTCCATGCTCCTTGAACCCAAGAAAGTCCGAATATGCACCTGTTCTTCGTGGGGATAGATGGAAGGGAGGTCCTTAATGATTTCGCTAGCCGTGGAACGGAGATTCGAGTCCCAACCAATGCCTCCTCAAGAGAAGAAGACCGATCTTCACCAAGTCCGAAATCCTTCTCCGAAGAGTTAAAGGCGCAGCCATCCCTGGAGGGTCCCATCATACACTGCGAAGGATAAAAAAAAAACGACCCAGTTCTACAATATCTATGCACGTATAAAAGAAGATAACACGAGCAGAAAAGAATAAGAAAACATACGGTATGATCTTCTTAGCCCGAATAACCCTGGTTGGGGTGCTTTTGCAAGAATTAGACCTCACGCTTTCACTTGGAGAACTTGGCTGGTTAGGAGATGATTCATCTCTCGTGCGACATGACAAAGAGAGAAACTCGACAAGAAGAACCTTTTTCTCAAACGAGGAGACGATGCAATTATTTTGGGTATAAATACGGAATCTTGAAAAGGAAAGAAAGCAATGAGGGATGTAATGCTTCATTTTTATCATGAATAATGCCTAATTGAAGCCGCACGTGAAGGAAAGCAAGATAAGGAAAACTTTGCTATGCGAAGAAACACCTACTCCCTCCTTGTTTACATCGGTCACGCCGGCAAGCACGCACGGTTTCCACACCTTGCGCGGTCCCACCCGGGTAGGCACGCTCGGTTTCCCAACTCACGCAACTTCCCAACGTCGCCAAGCTGCACCGGCCCCACCAATTGCACCGACTTCCTATGACCGCCCAAGTCACGCTGCAAGCATGCACGAGCTTCCACATTCGCTGGTCCCACCCTTTAGCACGCTCATTTTCCCAACTCACGCCAACTTCCCTACGTCGCCAAAGTTGCACCCGGCCCTGGTGTGCCGACCTCGATTTGTGCAAAACTACTGGAGGCAAGGATTCCAAATCCTATTTATAAAGGTCGGACAAGCCTCCTCAATTCTCTTTACGGATTTGTTGTTGATAGTTTGTCACCATCTTATGCTTACCTCGGAACAAAGCCCCTGTTCCAAGCTAAGCGAGGGGACTTAATGTTGATGGTGGTTTTTAAACAAGGGTAAAATCGTAAAACCCAATGACCTAGTGTTACCCGCAACACATTAACTAAGAGCATTTAACTCATTAGGGTGTAAATAATTAATAGGGGTATTTTTTCAAAATGCAGTTAGGGTTTTCGACACAGAACCCTAATTCCAAAACCAAGCCGCACACTACGCACCATGGCAACAATGCCAAACCAAGCCGCACATTGCGCACCATGGCAATAATGCCAAACCAAGCCGCATAATGCGCACCATGGCAACAATGCCAAACCAAGCCGCACATTGCGCACCCATGGCAACAATGCCAAACCAAGCCGCTGCTGCGCACCATGGCAACAATGCCAAACCAAGCCGCACTGCGCACCATGGCAACAATGCCAAACCAAGCCGCACACTGCGCACCATGGCAACAACTTGGCCAAACCAAGCCGACCACACTGCATACCATGGCAACAATGCCAAACCAAGCCGCTGCAATTGCGCACCATGGCAACAATGCCAAACCAAGACACCGCACCGCTGCGCACCATGGCAACAATGCCAAACCAAGCGCACACTGCGCACCATGGCAACAACGCCAAAACCAAGCCGCTGCGCACACTGCGCACCATGGCAACGCCAAAACTAAGCCCAAAACCAAACTACATATCGCACTCATTGGCAACCATGCCAAACTAAGCGCTATGCCATTGGCACATGCCAAATATAGCGCCCTAGGCTTGCAAAACGTGCAACTAGGTCAACATGGCCGTACGTGCCATTGGCACATGCCAACACGTACCCACAAGCCATACTTCCAAGCCGCTATGCCATTGGCGCATGCCAAATATAGCGCCCAGGCTTGCAAAAACGTGCAACTAGGTCAACATGGCCGTACGTGCCATTGGCACATGCCAACACGTACCACAAGCCATATTTCCAAGCCGCTATGCCATTTGCGCATGCCAAATATAGCGCCCTAGGCTTGCAAAACGTGCAACTAGGTGACATGGCACGTGCCATTGGCACATGCCAACACGTACCACAAGCCATGTTTCCAAGCCGTATGCCATTGGTGCATGCCAAATATAGCGCCCTAGGCTTACAAACCATGCAACCTAGGCCAAGTCGGCCACGCATGCCATTGGCACATGCCAACATGCTTTCATTGGTAGCTTTTCCTACCAAGGCCCACGGCCCTAACGACCACGCATGCCATTGGCACATGCCAACATGCCCATGGTAGCTTTTCCTACCAAGGCCCACGGCCTACCACGTACGCATGCCATTGGCACATGCCACCATGCTGTTGGTAGCTTTTCCTACCAAGGCCACGGCCCTAACGGCCACGCATGCCATTGGCACATGCCAACATGCTCGTTGGTAGGTTTTCCTACCAAGGCCACGGCCCTAATGACCCACGCATGCCATTGGCACATGCCAAACACACACGCTGGTAGCCTAACTTGCAAACCGTGCAACCTACCACCAAGGAATTCCACACATGCCATTTGTACATGCCAAACACACACGTTGGTAGCCTAACTTGCAAATCGTGCAACCTACCACCAAGGCATTCCGCACATGCCATTGGCACATGCCACACGCCACTAGCAGCTCACGGCATTGCCGCTTACACTCAACGTACAACCTACCACCAAGGCATTCCGCACATGCCATTGGCACATGCCACGCACGCCACTAGCAGCTCTGGCATTGCCACTTGCGCTCGAAGTACAACCCGCAACAAGGGCATTCCGCATGCCAATGGCACATGCCACACGCGCCACTAGCAGCGCCACTTGCACTCAAGGTGCAACCAACATTCGAGATATCAACACAAACTGGGGGATGCTTTCCAGGGTTTTGGTTTGGTGGTCACATCTTGCAGCGTACACTACGCTCACATTAAGAAAGCGTGAAAAGGAATAAAGCGGTCAAATAAATGAGGAAATAATGGTGAAAACGTTTTCACCCATAAACACCTTGCGGTTACCACTACCTCTCATTATTTCACCCTTTACTCTATTCCTTCATGAGGCCAGGGTACGTTTCAATCCCGACTTGTATAAATAGGTCTTACCTATTTCCACCAGACAACAAGTCTCGGTCAGGAGAAAAATACTACACTCTCAGAAAGGCAACTTTGCAAGCTCTCCCAAAAGCTTTCATCTCTTGCAAGCTTCCCAAGATTCTACTTTCTGATACAAGTCGAGATACTACTCTCCCAGAATTATTCGGGTCTCAACACCTTTCTTTGCTTCCCTCCCCAAAACAACCCTTCTCCTCCACTTTGTGACCGAAGCAAGTCTGGAACGGCCTTTTCTTGGTTTAGGCCGGACTTATGCGGATTGATCTCTCGAATCTATAAAGTGCTCACGTGCGGCACATTTGTTTAGGGATTAAACCAGTTTCTCACTCATCTACCGAATTTTGAAATCGGCAGAAACGATTTTCACCCATAAACAACAGGGTGTAGTGATCTACACTACAAACAGCTCTAACTAGGGATTCAAATCACGGGATCTACCTTTGTGATATTGAGAAGGACCTCAAAGAGGCAAAAGAAAAATAAATTTACGGATAAAATCTTCACACCTAGTCAAGGGTGAATACGAACCAATAAAAGGAGAGAGAGGTTTTGGCTCACACGTGCAGGATACTCACATAAGACTTCAACTAAAGATAACCCTAGAATTAATAAGGCACCTGACTATGGATAAGAAGGAATATGACAAATGCGGCTCTACGGAGCATCCTTGTCCTCAAGGATGAACTTGGGAAAAGAGGATTTGATGGCGGCTACGTCCTCCCGGGATGTATCTCCTTCCATTGTATGAGACCATTGTATCTCCACCTGTGGAATAGGTCGGCGGCCTTTGAAAATGGTGCGAGAGTTGATAATCTTGACAGGCTTCACCCTAAGCAAACCCTCCTTGTCAATGTTGGGCAATGATAACCGTAGTAATAACCCTTGTCCAAGCTTTTGTAAGGCGTGTGAAAGCGTGAAAAATGGGGTGGATGCGGGAAGAAGCGAGGGCGGTTGAAGTCGATAGGCCACCGCTCCAATTTTCTCTAAAACCTTGTAAGGACCAAAAATTTTCTTTGCCGGCTTGAGAGTCTTGCGTAGTTGGACAGACATTTGACGCAATCGGCTGCAGGCGTAAGTAAACCCAATCCCCAGCCTGCAAAAACTCTCTCAGTTCTCGCTTATCGGCTTTGTTGCTTAATGCGGTGTTGAGATTGGAGAAGATTACGGCCAGGACTGTTGTCATTATTCCCCTTTGGTGTAGATAATCATCGACCACGAGTGGCGAATGCCACCCGTCGATGGAGTCAAGCTGTGGAGGAGAGTAGCGTATAGAGCTTGAAGCAGCGTGAGTTTCAAACTAGTGTGGTAAGAGGTGTTGAACCACCACTCCGCCAAAGACAGACCAAGAAACCCACTTGGTTGGCTGTAGCTACACATACAAGCGTAAATACGATTCCGAGGCAAGCATTGACACGCTCCGTTTGGCCGAAATGTTTTGCGGATGGTACAGAAGTGCTCATGTGAAGAGAAGTACTGTGACTGGAACAAGGCTTGCCAAAACCCACTAAGGAAAACGACATCTCTATCGGATACAATGGTGGCGGAGTACCATGCGGCTTAAGGTTGTATCGATGAAAAGTTTTGCTACGATTTGTCTTTGTGTAGGGATGACTTAAAGCAATGAAATGAGAGTATTTAGTGAAACGGTCAACGATTACCATAATGACATCGCGACCTTGATTTAGGCAACGGAGATGAAATCCATCTTTGATGTGCTTCCGAGGCTTGATCGGGAATGGGTAGGGGTTGGAGAAGACCCTTGGGTAACTTGTGCTCCACCTTATGTTATTAGCGGACATCACGGTGTTGGACAAATTTTATTAAATCACGCTTCATACCCTGCGATGAAAGTAAGTCTTGGCACGTTGGTAGGCGGCTTGAATGCTGAAGTGACCTCAATGGCGGATGAGTGGACCAGTTGCCATAACTTGTTGTCTAGCAGTCCCAGCTTTACCAATGTAAATTCTTCTGAAACTTCAAAATGCCATTAGTAAGGGTATATCTGTATCATGCATGGAAGAGATAGTCAGTTTAGGAATCCAATAAAGCTGCTATGGGTTCATCTATATAGCTAGTGAGAATGTCTTCAAGCCATTTTGGTGTTGTTCCGAGAGAGAAGAACAATTAGCTCTAGAAAGAGCATCGGCTACCCGATTGTCCGAACCCTTCTTGTAAGCAAGAGTGTAGTCATACCCCAATAATTTAGTCATCCATTTCTGTTGAAGAAGCGTGTGCGATTGTTGATCGAGAAAAAATCGAGGCTTTGATGATCAAGTAAATATCGTAAAAATAAGACCCTAATAAATACGATCTCCATTTGGTGACGAGATAAGACAATTGCCGGCAACTCCTTTTCATAAGTGGATAAGGCTTGATATTGGATTCCCATACCTTTCTTTGAAGAAGGCAATTGGTCTGCCACTCTGCATTAATACGGCTCCCACTCTAGATTACTAGCATCGGTTTCAAGTTCAAACTCCTTAGTGAAATGCGCGCGAGTGAGAACGAGGTGTAGAAGTAACTACTTTCTTTAGTTGTTCAAAAGCTAACTCGGCAGCATCCGTCCAAGCAAAGTTGCCCTTTTTGAGTAGCTCGGTAAGTGGTTTACAAATTAAACCATAACCCTTAATAAATCTGCGATAGTAACCTGTCAGACCCAGAAAACCTCGTAAAGTTTTAAGTGTAGTTGGTCTAGGCCAATTTAACATACATTCGATTTTTCTTAGGGTCATTTTGCTTCCCCCTTCTGCTAATTATGTGGCCTAGATACTCCATTTGTGGTTGTCAGGAAGGAACACTTGCTGCGCTTAACAAACAAGGAATGTTTGTGCAAAATAGACAAAACGATATGCAAATGTTCGGTGAGTAGCCATGTGCGGACTATAAATGAGTATATCATCGAAAAACACCAAGATGAACTTCTAAGGTATGGGCTAAAGATGTCATTCATTAATGACTGAAAGGTAGTGAGGAACATTTGTAAGACCAAAGGGCATCACTCGAAATTGAAATGACCAAGTGGTGAGTACGAAAAGCGATTTTAGCTATGTCATTTAAGTAAACCTAATCGATGATAACCCGCTAGAAGATCAAGTTTGGTGAATATAGTAGCGCACTGCCAATTCGGCTAATAATTCTTCTATAAGCTGGGATAGGGTACTTATCTTTAATAGTGATAGCATTGGCTTACGATAGTCGACACAGAACCGCCAGCCGCCGTCTTTCTTCTTGACTAAGATGGTGGTGGCGAAAGGGCTATCATTTGGAAATTTGTATTACTTCGGAATCCGGCATTTCTTGCACCGGTTGCTCAATCACTCCCTTTTGAACATATGGGACTGTAAGGGAGAAGATTTGGAGGGTAGCATTGGGAATCAGTTGATGTGGTGGTCATGAGTTCTTTCGGGAGGTAGTGTGGTAGGTGTACGAAAAATGGTAGGAAATTGCTCCGGCTGCAGCAATGGGTGGTGCTATGATTTCGGGGTGAGTGTTGGCTTGAAGAAAAAAAATTGACCAATCAAACCTTGTGTGCCTTTTTGCGGTAGTCTCTTAGCAAAGGAACACGACATATGAGATAAGGTGGCTGCTTACGGTAGGGTGATCGGCTCAATTTCTTGACCACTGGTCTTTGAAACTTAATCGGTAATTTCTTGAAGTCGAAGACCATAGGGTGAGTTCTCGCATCAATCTACACCCGGTACCATGTCATACCCCAGGGTCTAGAATGTGCAAGTCATGAGAAAATGGATGACCTTGCATACTCCAAGTGAATCTTGAACATTGTGCTTGGCTTAACAATTTGTTGCCATCATTACTGCCACTTGCAAGGGTTGTGTAGGCGATCCTACATCCACTTTTACTTGCAGACCTTGGTATCTAAGAAGCTATGAGTGCTTCCACTATCAATTAAAATGGTGACCTCTTGTTGCTTGGCGAAGCCCTTGATTTTAATGGTTGTATGTGAAATGGACCCGACCAAGGCATGTCTGAGATCTCCATGTCTTCTTGTAATTCTTCGATAGTTGGAGTGGATCATCGCTTGTTTCGGAGTGTGAAGTATCATCATCATCCGCTATAATCATATACAATTCTTTGTTTGTTACACTTATGTCCTCTAGAAAAAGGCTCATCATGAGTCATAACACAGGCCTTTCTCTCGCTTGGCACGCATTTACGCATAAGTGAGTTTCTTCACGACTGTAATTTCGGACTTGTTATTGGAATAGTAACAATGGGATTAGTAACTAGAGGGGGTAAGATTAGGAGGTTTGATAGGGGTAAGTAAAGGTTTGCTACCAGACGAAAACTTACTGAAGTATTTGGGTGGAGCCTTAGATGTTTTCTCTAAGATACATTCTTGCCTTCTGGCTAAAAAATAGTCTGTTGTAGAGAAGTAGGGAAAACATTTCTACCACTAGTTTGATATCCTCCTTTAAACCACTTTGATAAAAACTATGAATGAAGTAATCGTCGTTTAAGGAAGGATTCTTTGCTAACATTAAAGCTTTGAGTTCTTCAAATTTTTCTTGATAGTCCAAAACTGAATGAGTTTGATCTAATTTATTGAACTCACCTACAACATTATCATGGCCTATTTCTTGAAATCTAGTGCAAACATCAATAATGAAATCCTCCCAATATAAAATACCTTTGCCAATCGATAATCACGGAACCACACATCTTTGCTTTTCCTTCCAAGTACGGGGTTGCTAGATTCACCTTCTCCTCATCATTCATTTGGTGGAGAAAGAAGTATTTCTTGCATTTACGGACCCAAGCTCTCGGGTTCGTGCCATCAAAACGAGGAAAATCGATTTTAGAGTGTAACTAGAAAAGCGGCCTTCACCCACTTGAGGATTAAGAAGTAGGCATTGGTGAGGAATTCGTTGACGACCCGTAGAGGTGTTGGGAGTAACGTGGTTCTCCTTCTTCCCACGTATGATTAAGATTTGCATCGGAGGAGTTACCGGAGAAGTTTTCGATTCTTTGGAGAATCAATTTAAGAGCGTCGGCTTGATCTTTAAGAGTAGCTTTCACCTCGGCGTTATCGGGCGAAGCGGCTACATCAAATCACGGATTTCCTTCAATTCCAAACTCATATTTCTACGAGATTCGTCAATTTACGTAACCTAGTACCATCTGCCATGATAATTGCCAAGGATAAACCCAATCGATACCACTTGTAGTGATCTACACTACAAACGGCTCTAATTAGGGATTCAAATCACGGGATCTGCTGTGATATTGAGAAGGACCTCAAAGAGGCAAAGAAAAATAAATTTACGGATAAAATCTTCACACCCGTCAAGGGTGAATACGAGACCAATAAAAGAGGAGAGAGAGGTTTTGGCTCACACGTGCCGGATACTCACATAAGACTTCAACTAAAGATAACCCTAGAATTAATAAGGGCACCCACGACTATGGCTAAGAAGGAATATGACACAGGGATGCTTGATATGTTGCAGAATGATGATGCTTTCCAACTAGAAGTGATCTGACAAATTCAATTGCACAAAATACTTAAACTATGGATGCAGACAGCTCACACTAGGTATGATATAAGACAATGATGCAGTGTATGAGAATGATATAAATGAAAAGAATTTAATCTATCATAAAGAGAGAAATCTAAAACTAGTGGAACCTACAATGATGCAATTTAAACTACAAAATGCAACTGAATCACAAGAATGGTGTATGACACAAGATAAAGGAGCCACTGAGAGAGAACTATGTTACAGAGAATGGACTAACTGAAAAAGTTACAACTAACTAATATGCAGATTATGTAGTGAAACTAAGAATCAAAAGTGAAATTTAAACTAAGATATAGCTACAGATGAGGCAGTGAGTTTCAAACTATAGCTACTATGTAATAAGACAAGCTACATCTACAATGGCAGGAAAACAAGAGAGACTCTAACACATATATACAGAGTTAACTGAAAATCAGTAAAGTAAACAAGTAATCAACACAGCACACGCCAAGTCCCCGGCAACGGCGCCAAAAACTTGGTAGGTCTTGAAAAGAGTTTTCCTACGTGTTAAACCGCAAGTGCACGGTGTCTACAATGTAAAACAGTGCAAATATGGGTCGATCCCACAGATAAATGGTGTGTGTGAGGTGTTTAACTTAATGGATTACTAACTGATTTCTAAGGAAAGAGTGACACAATTTAGGGTTGTGAAGCTTGTGAATTGTTGTTGTAATTGTAACTAATGTTGCAAATGGAAAGTGACAATTTGGAGGACACTAGGGTAGTTGATTCCACCACTTGACTCTATGCTAAGGTCATTCAATTAATATTGTGTTCTTGTACCTTCCTAAGGAAGATTCTAAAGAATAATGTATCACTAATCTCACTAATTACCTCCTAGTATAGAGTGTCTTCTTACAGTACACTCTATCACAAGTTCCTTAGTCAATTAACTAAGCATCACTCATACCTCATTAAGCACATATCTTCTTCCATGAAAGTTTCACATGGAGAATTTGCTAACTAATCTATCTAATTCTCCCCTAGTATTGGCTGTCTTCTTACAGTACAACCAATCACAGGAGAATTGGATCAATCTGACTAACTAAACTCCTATTTCTATTAAGCATAGCAATATGACAACATCAATATGAATTAATCAACATATTATCTAGGGTTTTGACAACACCTAGCAGTTACTTTAGAACATAATTAAATGAGTTTAAACACAAAACTAAACTAAATTGGTGCTCTGGCTAGCCCAGGAATAACTTCTAACATCCTCACCTCCACTCTATTTATACATGCAATTCCCAAACCCTAATTTACTTCAAAAGAGAGAAATTAAACAATACCCTTTCGCCCATACCCTCAGAATCTGTTCTCTCCTCTTGTCAATTCGTCTTGACAACTCCCTTGATTGATTGTTGGGAAACCCTAGCTCTAGTTATCTCTAACCTAGCTTATAGGGTATGGAGAAGCTATGAAAGAGATAACTCGAGAAAGAGTGGTAGAGCGGTGTGGTGAGGCGGGCACGTGGCGGGGAGATGGAGAAGGGGCTAGCTGCAACAGGACATGTTTGGGGGAAGAAGGAGGTGAGGATTTCTACGAGTTTGTCGGGGAGGAAAGAAGAAAATGAGAAATGGGTGTTTGGTTCGATGGGTTAGGTATAGATGATTTTGTTGTTGGGCGGATGTAGCGAGGTCGATGGGAAGGTTGGAGCGGTAGTAGGATCTAGGGTAGTGGAAAATCTCGCGGCTCGGGATTATAGGCGGTTTTGGTGTGGAGCGGGAGTATCAAGAGATGATGTGTAGGAGTGCAGCGGCGTTGGATGCATATGGGCGAGATCTCGGTTCGGAAGGACGGGCTCGGATCGGGTCGTGGGCGGGTCTTGGGGCACTCAAGCCCATGTCTTGTAGATGGGTTGCTCCTTGTTGGGTTGCAAATTCTTGCGTGAGCTTTGGCTTTCTGCTCCATAGACGCTCGTATCCAATTCTCTGCTCTTTTGGCTCCTCGGTTTCTAACGACTTTATTTTCTACCTAAAAACACAAAATTAATTAGTACAAATATTTATTCTTGAAAACAAAGAAAATACGAGAATGCGGGATAATATCGATTTACGAGCGCAAAAGATGAGTTAAATGCCAATAAATAGATGTAGAAATATGCAATATTTGGCACTCATCACCTAGCTATCTATGCAGAACCTTTGGAAGGCACTAAAGAATCTCCTTGGTTGGCGTACTTATTGACTACAAGAGGAAGTACTGATGGGAAATTCAATTCTTTGTACACAGTTTGCACTCAAGCATACTAAAATTCATATATAAGTAATGAGCTCTACTCGAGATAGTTGCACTATGGACATCAATATGAGTCAACAAATCACATGGATAGATTAAGAGATGGATATAGAAAAACATAGATGGTTTTGATGTTGACTAGGTGAACGGTGTTTCTCATATAATACGAAGGCCCTTTGCCAAAATAAACTTATCCTAATATATTGAGATCTTGATGCGGACTAATATCAACATCTTTGGCATATACAAGGGAACTAGTGGTCAATAATTCTAACTCTAGGTCAACTTTCAATTTTGGCATATACAAAGGGTACCGGTGGTCGACTTTATTGAATTTATTAGGTTGGTGCGATGGTCTGGTCTCTCTTTTTTTTTTTGGTATCTCGATCACTCTATTTTACCCTAACAGTGGTAACAACTTGAATCGTGAGCTCCACCTAATCACTTAGAGAAACATATTTTAAAAAGAAAACAAAATAAAAATAGGACTCAACAAGATATGGTGAAACTACCATGTTATTTCTAACACCTGAGCTCTGTGCTTTTATGAATAGACTCTTTAGATGTTTCCATCTAATCAGATTGGTTCCTCAACCCCTACAACCAAAATGCTTCCATCCACTTAGATTGGTTAGTGCCATCCTTAATAAGCATAAATTTCTAGGCTGTGGAGTTCTTTTTTTTTTTTTTTTTTTTTTAGTTAAAAACTAACTAAAAGTTTTTCCCTCACCCCCACACTTAAACCTAGCATTGTCCTCAATGTTTCAAAATAAAGTGCAGCACCAAAAATATAAGTAACAAGAGGATTAAAGAGGTAAGTCAGAAAGATAGTACCTGGATGAAGCGTAGCAATCCTTCTATGGAAGCAAGAAAGAAATAAAAAAAAAAAACTAATGTACAACAGCAGGGTCCTCCAGAGGGACCTTAACATCACCATGTATGGGTTGCCTCCCAATAAGCGCTAAGTTTAGTGTCTTGACCAGACGTTGTGGCCGTTCAAATTAATCACGGTAGCAAGGATCTCTCGGCTCAGATTCTTCTATTGCATGGCCCAGGTAACTCCAAGAATGGTTTCAGCAGTTGCCAGTTAACCTTGAAAGTTTCTCCGTTCTTCGGTTTTGACTTCATTTGCACCATGAGGAAAAACAATTTTGACAAAATATGGTCAGGTCCGCTGAGACCTAAATTTACCGGGGAAAAGATGTAGACGAGAATTGTAAAGGAGAACTTTCTGACCTGGTTCAAATGTCTTTCGAATAATCGATAGACACATTTTTGTGTCTAATTTGTCTTGATTCTTTATATTGATAGTGCTTATTTTTTGTACTTTTTATAGTGTTTTATGTGTGTGTGTAGGTATTTTCGGCCAATAAACATTTTTGGAAAAATCGGCTCGAAAAGTTGCGCCCGGAGGACATCTACTATTCGGACCCTCACTACGGATAAGGGGTTACCTAATTACTAAGGGGCACCCTCAGGACACCCCAAGGCAGCTACTATTCGCACCCCATCAGAGGTTAAGGGGCATTCATCTTCAACATTTCAAAATAGAAAAAAGGCGGGAAAATTTATATTCACGAACTGAGTTTAGGGTTTGAAATTTGGAAGATACTTAATGAGATTCAATCGCCAGAATTATTTGGGATGGATTTTAATTGAGTAAACAGGCTTGGTATAGCGATTTGGTTCAACAAAATTGGGCTAGTTAGTCGAGTTTGGAATTAAACAGGGAAATAAAAGTTCTCAGTTTTGGTTGAACTACGTGAGCTTCTGCAAGAGATTCAGTTGAGTTTTTCTCGTGCAGTTTGGTAGGTAGTGCCCTGTTAAGTTAAAACAGAGTTGATAAGGTGATTTGTCACGATAAAAAAGGAAGTTCACCGGACTTCCATTGAAACAGAGTTTCTCGGGATTGTGTTGGTTGAATACTTGGGAATATTTACGGCTAAATTTGGAGAGTTTAACTATATCTGGGACTTGAACTTATTAGGTTGAAAGTCTGCCAAATCAATTCACGCGTAAAGCAGGGATGAAAAAGGAAAGTTCATGACTTTCGGCAAAATAAAAAGAGGTTTAATCGAGGGCCTGTTGTGTATATATAGGCAGCTAGGAGGTCTAGCAAGGGGAGTCGAGACTTGGAGATAGTTTGGGGTAGTTACAGAGCTCGAACCAAGGCAGCAGAGGCGTGTTTGATCATCACAGTCGAGAGGTAGAAGAAGAACCAGAAAACAGCAGAAGAAGAAGGTCGCAGAATCCGTGACCTATTCTTTCAAATTCAAAGCCTTTGTAACAATTTTTCCAACAATTATATTGAGTTCGCAACAGTTCTGCAACAGTTTCTCTGTAACAGTGAGTTCTGTAACAATTATATCTGTTACAAACTCGCTGCTTTATTAGTTTTCTCTTATTTTTCACACTTTTGAGCTATGAACACCTATTTTGAGCACGTGAATAATATGAGGAGCTAAACCCCATTTGAAGGCTGACGGAGGAAGCTATTTTTCCAACAGATATGTGGTAATATCTATTTAATTAATTTACTGCAATTCTTTTTATGATTATTTGCATTGAATCGAAATTGAAATAAAGAATTTTGCTAACTCGTTGTGTTTTCACTTGATGGTGCATGCTTAGCTTAGGGCTCTTGATGTTCCATGCTTGAGATTAACAACTTGATATTTTGAAAATCTACTATTGGCAATATTTAAGAATCAATTGAATGTATGAATTGCATGATAATTATTAATATTGAATCACATAAAAGTTGGAAAATAGTGGAAACCTGAGTCTCAGTGCTTTTTATAATCTTGATAACAACCTTCTTTGAATTTTCTAGTTTTATTTGAATCTAAAAAAATCCTTCACAAGTCTGAGAGGAACGACATCTTTCTTACCACTTTCTACAACTTTCAAAACCACATCAATTTTTTGGCGCCGCCGACGCGGACTTGTTTTTAGGGTTTTAGATTTATTTTTTTTAGTTTTTTTTATTCTTTTGTTCTATTTTACGTTTTCTTGGGTATTTGTCTTGCGGTTACAGGTATTGGATTTCGGATCGAAAAAGAAATTTGAGCCAAAGATTTGTTGAATAATTAAAGACTTGGAGTCAAAGACAAAGCGAAAAAGAAACGAGGAAGAGACAAAGAATTTTATTTTTATTTTTATTTATTTTTATAGGGTTTTTGGAAAAAGCTTGTATTAGGGTTTATAATTATTTTTGTAATTTGTCTTTTTATTTTTGGACTTTTTGGACATTTTGGGACTTTGGACATTATTTTTAAACCATAAAGAAGGGTAGTCTTAAATATAAACTGTTTTTTGCGAGAGAAGGATGACAATTACGATATTGTCTCTTGCACCTTAGGTTCGTATATCTTGACATAGGATTCGGTGGCAGGAGTCGACTACAATAGATTCGTCCCCGTCTAGAACGGGAGGTAAGACTCTAAACACTCGCGAATCTCTGTCGGTGATTCTTTGGATTCCTTCGTTTGCATATATTTGAGGACTTGAATAAATTGCTTTAATTTCCTAGTAAAGGAAAGTGCGGCCATACAAGATAAGGGTTCGGATTTCATCAGTTCTCTTCTTGCCCGCCTTAGGAACACGTAACCTACGCGAACCTAAGCCTTAAAATTTTGACTAGAACAAGGCCCAGTAAGTTCACGAGCTTAATAGGAAAGTCATTCGAAAAATATTGGTTACTCTTTTAAGCACACTTGAAGTTCATAAAGGTTTTACGTGAGTTGAATGCGTGTGCACGCCGCATTGTAATTCGGTGAGGCCTTGGGTATCAAAGCTCCACCCGAGCTTCCCTCGCCACTATTCAACTTTCTTTGACTCGGATTGATTCGAGGAGGGTTTGCTTAAATTATAACGAATTCCCTTTCGAAGGATTAGAAATTTGGTCTAGAAACAATCTAAGTGGAGCCATCATGCTTTTTGTTTGCTAGAAATCTCTAGGTTTGCTTTGCTTGAGTCGGCCTTGATTTGTGATTGCATATAATCCCCTTCCTTATTCTTTTGCATGCCTGAACGTAAAAGAGACGCCCTAGGTAGATTTGTTAAAGAGAAACCTAGTAGTTCTAAGCGTATCGATTACCTCAATTTAGAAAGTCCGATTTTTGAAGAGTCCGTTTTGAACGTCCGTTTGAGGAGACAATCCCTAATATTCCGATAGTGCGAGAAATGGCAACTTTAAAAGCTTTGTTGAACCCGAGCTAGGACTACTCGTCTCTCGTGTATCGGGTTAGATGAAACGAAACAAATTTTGAACTTAAACACAGGACCTTCATTGCTCCCAATCTACTTAGGGAAAGAAAATGAAAACCCCTATTTTCATGTTAGGGACTTTGAGGAAATTTGTAGTACCCTAAAGATTAGAAACCTTGATGATGATGCTTTGAAACTCAGGTTATTCCCCTTTTCCTTGAAAGATAAAGACAAATCGTGGCTATATAGTGTAACCACGGTTCAATTGAAACATATGAACAACTTACATCTGCCTTTTTGAACAAGTTTTCCCTAGGCACAAAACACGTCTATTATGGCGCAAATGCACGTTTTCTCAACGGAGGAGAATCTTTGTATAGGTATTTGGAAAGGTTCAATGATCTATTAGCCCAATGTCCTCATCATGGTCTCGAAAGGTTAGGTTAGTTCGGATCCTTTATGAGGGTTTAGATTATTCCACTACAACCACAGATAGAATCTATGTGTACGGGTGGGTTTGAAAACCAAACTTGATTGATGAGGCGATGACATATTTGCATGAAATCGCCGAAAAAGACCCATCAATGGGAAAATAGTAGGGAACCCAAGAAAACAATTCTTACAGGAAGAGGAAACGTTAATAGGCTAAAGGAGGCTTTGAATCAGATGCCAAAATTGCAGCAATAGCTAAAAGGTTAGAAGCTTTAGAATTGGGTTACACTAGTGGTAGAGTAGAGCCTTTTTGGGAAGGCCAGACTATTGAAGAGAAAGCCAATGCTCTTTATAATAATAACACTGGATTTGATAAATCGTGAAATTTGACCCATATTCGAAACCTATAATCCTGGTTGGAGAAACCATACGAACCTCTCATGGTCTAAGGACCAAAATCAAAGTCGATTTAGTAATTCGAATGTTCCCCCAGGTTTTGGCTATACTAAGAATCCTTCGGGAATAGCTCGGTTTCAAAATCGGTCAGATAAGAAAATTTTGAGTCTAGAAGAAACTCTTGCCTCATTTATTCAAAACAACGAAAAGATGCACCAATTACTTTCACAAAGTGTAAAAGCTAGTAACGAGGATAGGGCAAGAAAATAGTCAAGCTATTGCCCGAGTTAAAAGCAAGTTAGTCTGATAAATGAGTCCTTGAGAGAAAAAGGTAGGTTCCCTAGTCAAACACAACCCAACCCTAGAGGAGTTCATGAAGTAGGTGAAAAACCATCACATCAGTTGAATTCAATTAGAACCCTTAGGAGTGGTAGAGTAGTAGACAATCAGGTAACCATGCACGATAGTGAGCATACTGTAGTTCACCCCTCAGGACCATCCATAGCTGAGGAGACTGATAAAATCTCTAATGATGCCAATTCGGCTCCTAAGAGGCCCTATTTTATGCCTAGAGCCCCATTTCCTCGGCTATTAGTACCAACAAAGAGTGAATCCAACTTTAATGACATAATGGAGGTTTTAAGAAAGTTACCATAAACCTTCCGTTACTAGAAGCAATTAGGCAACTTACGGCTTATGCCAAATTCCTTAAGGATATGTGTAAATAAAGCGCAAGCTTAGTGTCCCTAAAAGCCTTTTAGCTAGTCATGTAAGTTCGATCATTCAGAACAACACAACTCCTAAATATAAAGACCCAGGTGCCCCTACCATTGCTTGCACGATAGGAAAACATCGGGTAGATAAAGCTTTACTTGACTTAGGAGCTAGTGTGATGTAGGATCATTATATCGCAACGTACAAAACTCGCGACGATAATAAACGACAGAGCTGCGATGGAGTCGCAGGGAATTAAAATGAATGACGCACTAGATGACGACAAGAAGATATGAAATCTGGCGAGGGTTAAGAAGCGTCGCGAGTATGAACGTTTGTATATTCGCGACACTTCCGCGAGGCATTCCGAAAATAAAGGATAGCCTAGTGTCATTCACTATGTATTACCCTATATAAAGGGACGAGTGAGTTTTGTCGGCGGGGGGATTCTTTCGGGTGGAAAATAAGTCATTAGGAGAGAGAAACTTGGAGAGTGTTTGTAATTCTTAAGTGTAATTCTATTTTCTGTGTAGTGACTTCAAGAAAATAATTAATAAACATTTTTAGTTATTCATCTTTCAATGGATTAGTTAAGTGAATTATAGTGAGGGGTGTATTGTGGGATTTCCTGCAACTACATATTGGCGCTAGAAACAGGGAAGATTGCAATCGAAATCGTTCAAATCAAGAAAATGAGAAAGGAAAATGTTAAATTAGATGAGGGAAAGGAGAAAGATATGGAGTACAGTTCGGTCACAAAGGCAATGATTAATGAGTTTCACGAAAATATCAAAGGAAGAATACACAAGCGGAATTTTGAAGGAAAGAAAATTACAGATAGAGAGGTGACATTGCCTTTAGAAGAATGGGAAAAGCAAAAGATAACATTCACAGCAGCAGAAATATCTAAAGAAAATTTGAATCACACATCTCCACTGGTAATCACAATAAACACATGCAAAGGAGAAGAATTAGCAAAGGAAAAGAAAATATGGACGGTAAACAGAACCTTAGTCGATACAGGAAGCTTAGCCAATATCATGTTTTATCATGCTTATAAGAAAATGGGATACAAAGACGAAGAGATGATTTCCACGGCATACAATATCCATGGTTTTGGTAAATCCATAACAAAAGTTAAAGGAGAGGTAAAAATGCGAATTCTGTTAGGAGAAATCGATACACAGGTAACATTGTGTGTAGTGGACATGGAATCGCCATACAACGTATTGCTAGGAAGACCATGGGTACACGCGATAAAAGCAGTAGCATCAACATTTCATCAATGTATCAAATTTCCCACACCAAATGGAATCAGCGAGATTAGAGGGGATGTTGATAAAGGAAGAATATGTTATCAAATTGAAGTGAAGTATTATGAAGAGCAAGCAAAAAAGAGAAAATATCGCAGAAAAATGGCAAAAGCAGTTAGAAAAGAAGAAGAATTTAGAATTTACATGATAAAAGCAAAGGAAGGAAAAGGGATACCTAGCGAGATCTCGGAAGAAGAAAATGAACTCGCGAAAGAATGAAAGGACCGACCCACTATGGGAGAACAGAGAGGCTAGTTATGTCGCGGCGGAAGCGGGAGCGAAAGAAGTGAACGTCGGAACTAACGAAGAGCCCAAGATGCTAAAAATTGGGACCGGTATGGAAGCGGATGAGGAAAAGAGATTTATTGATTTTTTGCGAGATTATAAAGATATCTTCGCGTGGAATATGGATGATATGCACAGTATAGACCCATCAATAGCTTTCCACAAATTAGAAATAGACAAAAAGGGTGAAGCCATTCAAGCGAGAAATTAGGAAGATCGCAACAGACATATCATCCCCAAATAGAAGAAGAATTGTAGAAAAAGCTAGATGCAGGAATCATTAGGCCAGCGAAGTATCTGAATGGATAGCAAATATGGTTATAGTCCCAAAGAAGAAAAAGGGGATAAGAATTTTCATAGATTTTACTGATCTAAACAAAGCTTGTCTAAAGATAGTTTTCCATTGTCGGATATTCCCAATTTGGTCGAATCGGCGGCGGGGAATGAAAGAATATCATCCTTGGATGGATATAAAGGTTACAACTAGATTCTCTCGCGAGAGGAAGATCAAAACATCTTGCTTTCTTTGCCCCCAAGGGGTTATATTGCTATACAAAAATGCCATTTGGTTTGAAATCTTTGGAGCCACATATCAAAGAATGGTAGAAGAAGTGTTCGCGAGTGGATACATAAAACACTAGAAGTATATGTAGATGACATGCTCGTAAAAAGTAAGAAAGCGGAAGACCATGTACGAGATCGAAAGAAATCTTTGAACAGGATGAGGCGTTTCAACATCAAAGTAAATCCGAGAAAAATGTACCTTCGGAGTTGCATCGGGAAAGTTTTTGGGTTACATCGTATCAAAAGAAGGAATATAAGTCGACCCGGAGAAAGTGAAAGCGATTCGCGATATGCCAACACTGCGACGGTAAAAGATGTTCAAAAGCTAAATGGGTTGTTAGCGTCACTAGAAAGATTCATCTCGCGATCATCGATAAGTGCAAACATTTTTCAGATTAGATCGAAAAAGGATCGAAGTTTAAATGGACGAGACGAATGTGAGAAGGCTTTCTGAGGAATCAAAGAACATCTAATGGAAATATCCATTATGCAAAAAGCGAGAACCGGGGAGAGGAATTGTTAATATACCTTGCGACAACCGCACGCATTAAGCTGATATTGCTTGCGAATGGATGCGAGGGGGTAGAAAAACCAATTTATTACATCGATAAAACTTTTAATGCCACGAAAGGAACTATTCAAAGATTGAAAAACTAATCCTGGCGTTAGTCATGCAGCGTTTAAGCTTCGCATATATTTTCAAGCACATCTTGTCGAGGTGGTAACAAAAATACCAATTAGTCGGTAATGAAAAATTCAAAAAGATCGGGAAGAGTTGAAAGATGGAATGCTCAAATAAGCCATTGTAAACTCAAATATGAAATATTATCTTCAACCAAGTCACGAGGTTGTCGCATGATTTTTAGCGAGAATTTCCCTTGGAGGAAGATGAAGCGAGTGGATGAAATGATGGATGTAGAAGAAGAGCATGGAGACCCAAAAGATCTTCTAATTGAGCCGAGACAGGTGGGAGATATTAGTAGATGGATCATCAAATGGAGAAGGTAATGGAGTGGGAATTGTTGTGATTTAGCCAGAAGGCAATAAATTGGCTTTCTCTTTTAGATTGGAGTTTGAATCCACCAATAACGAAACGGAATATGAAGCTATAATACATGCTCTGCGATTCGCAATAGAAATGAAACTGGAAAATTTGAGGATTACCAGTGACTCGCAATTAGCAATTCGCCAGATAACAGAGAAGTACGCTACGAATGAGCCATCTTTGCAAAAGTACAGGAAGCTAGTCGAAGAATTGTCGCCACGAATCTAGAAAATGAAATGGAGGCACATATCAAGGAGAAATAACGGACTCATGAGACGCTTTTGCCTTTATATCAAGTATGATGACAGACCCAAGCTGCGAGGAATATCAAAATACAAACATACGGCACCATCAATCAATAAAGAGGAAGAGCAAAGCGAGATGCAATGTTGGTAGAAGACATACCGCAAGGTCGCGATAAAGGCTGGAGAACAGAACTTCACGCATACTTGATGAAAGGGGAAGTACCAAGAAATATATTAGAGGCACACAAATTGAAAAGTCGTGCAACGAATTATGAATTAAGAGATGGTGTACTTTATCGGCGATCTTTTGATGGACCTTCACTTCGATGCTTAACAAGGGAAGAGGAGAAACCATATTGAAGATGTTGCACGGTGGAATCTTGGAAATCATAGCGGCGGAAGATCTTTAGCATATAAAGCAAAAACGCAAGGATATTACGGCCATATATGCATGAGGACGCAAAAGCAATATCAAAGGCGCTGCGAAGATTGTCAAAGACATGGGAAGAAGATACATGCACTGGAGCACCGTTAAATTCTTGAAAAGTGTGTGGCCTTTTGGAAAATGGGGTTTAGATATTGTGGGACCATTTTCACAGGAACAGGACAAAGAAGATACTTAATTGTCATAACGGATTATTTCACAAAATGGGCGAAGTGAAAGCGGTACAACACATCCGCGATAAAGACGTATTTACTTTCATATTTGAGAATATTATATGCAGGTTTGGGATTTCTTACCGGTTGGTATCGACAATGGGAAACAATTCGAAGGGCAAAATATAAAATTGTTGCTTAATGCATTTCGGATAAGGTGTGGAAAATCAACTCCATTATATCCACAAGCTAATGGTAGGGCGAGGCAACAAACAAAACAATAGCGAGATATATTGAAGAAGAAATTAGAAGGACACAATAAGGGATGGTGCGAACAAGTACCCGGTGCAGTGTGGGCATATAATACAACCAGAAGAGAGGCTACAGGAATGTCACCCTTTTGCTTAACATATGGAGTTGAAGGTGCTCCCAACGAGAGGTTATGATCCCAACAACCAAGAAAGAGGTTTGGAAGAAAAATCTTAGTGCGAGGTAACATTCTAATTAAGTTGGACGAATTAGAGGAAAAAAGGAAAAGGCATAACGACATATGGAAAATTATCGGCGAAGATTGGCTAGAGAATATAACAAGCGTGTCAAAATACGTGAATTTCAACCGGGGAGACATGGTGCTGCGAGAAACACCAATATATCGGCGAGAAAATGGAGGCAAGCTGGCGAGAAAATGGGATGGACCTTATATTATCAAAGAAGTAGTTGAGTACGGGGGCATATAGATTGATAGACCACGAAGGCAAAGATATGGGACAAAGATTGGGCGAGACCATGGAGCATTTGTATCTAAAGAAATATTACCCATAAAAATGGGTGAGATGAGATGAATCAAGATGAAATATTTTAATGCAAGGTATTTGCGAAATTCAATAAAATGCGAGAGAAAATCGGCGAATATCTCAAGCGAGAATAGCAAGAGATAATAAATGATCGAATGAATAAACATAATTGAAAGAATGAATGAATGGGACGAACCTTTATGGCGTACACCCTATTTCGCGAATGATATTTCGTAAGAGGCAAATGTAAGACCTAAAGTGCGTCATATAAGGGGTATCTCTTGACATGGCCAGGGAAAGGGTTACACCGCTCCGGAACACAGGTCATGTAGATTTGGGGCCCATGAAAGCCTATCCAGGAAGAGGTACCTTGGATTCCCAACTATATATATAAGGTTATACCCTGGTTGGGCGTAGAGGTCTCTTCCAATGAGTCGCGTATGATCAAGGCGCCGAGGTACACGGTTGAGTCAAGAGTGCGGGAGCATGGAACTTCCTTACCACTCTTGACAAGTCTTGGCGCATCTTGCACTCGGCCGAAGAAAAATCCACTTAGGGTGCAGCCTTGTAACCATAAAACCTATAGGTATAAGGGATAAGAGGCTGCGAAAACAAGCTGGTTGTTGTTAAGACCGGATGGGAGGAGCTAGCCTTGTATGGCGATGTACGCCTCCTTGAAGGAGCAACCAGGGAGATGATAAGAGGCGGCACCCTCCATTAGGGAGGCTGATAAGTGCCAAAGACGCAAATGTCATGAGGCTCTTTGTTTCGTAAAGGAAACTTAGGCTTGTCATATTTGTGCAATGATCCTGCGAGGCAATAATACTAAGCGAGGGTAAGGCGAGATCAATGGGTCCTTACATGAAAGTGTAAAGGCGTCCTGTGATTTCGGCCGCAAGGCGACAATGTCATGGGGCTTTATTATCGCAAGAAAATTTAGGCTGTCACATTGTCGCAAACAAAATATCTGCTGAGGCAAAAATACTTGAAAAATGATAAGGCAAGATCAATGGGTTTTTACATGCAAGTGTAAAGGCGTCTGCGATCTTGTCGCAATGAAAGAGTGGCGAGTAAGACCTTTAATTAGGAAGGTCTTACTTAGAAGATTGCCACGAAAATGATAAGGCAAGGTCAATGGGTCATTGCATGAAAATGCAAAGGCGTCCTGCGATCTTGTCGCAACAATAAGAGAAAAAGTAAGGCCCTTAATTGGGAACATAAATGATCACACAAAAATGTAAGCGAACATGCTTGCAAGGTTATATCCAAAACTCTTTAAATAAGGAAGAAGGAGAAAATAAAGGAATTACTCAACAAAAGATTTAATCTTTTCAAGCAAAAAGAAAATTTCGACAGAAGCAACAAAAATAGTTTAATTCTCTACATCAATATTATCGATTACAGAAGATGGTAGAGATTTTTCAATATCTTTATCGGTTCCACCTTCACCCGGTCGGTAAACTTTCGTCGAGATATTCTTTCGTGAATTCACCTTCGCCGGTTGGTGGATTTACATCAGAAATTTTATCAGCCAGATCTTTGTTGACAACTTCAATATTAGCGAGATCTTCGCAGCTTTCATAGTCATAATCACTATCAGGGGAGTTGGGGACTTCATCGTCACTTACTTCCAAAGGGTCAACATGAATAGGTTCAAGAGATTTAGATAATAAAATTTCATTCACGAGGACTTCGGCTTTGAGGGGAAATTGTGAAGCGGCGCCTTTTGACGATTTTTACTATCTATGTCTTTGATCAGACATGTACTCAAATTTTCTTTTTGCACGCTCGCGAGAACGCGCGAGGAAGCGGCGAAGTAACCCATTTTCTTTGCGAACTTTAGCATAATCTGATTTGAGGATAGACATAACGGAGCGAAGCTTTCTCTCAGAATCTGCATCATAAATACATATGAAAAGATTAAAGAAGACTCTTACAGAAGATCTTTGGAATGTTCAAATAAATAAATGAATTAAGGTAGTCAAATATTATGACTACCTTTCTTTTGAGAAGTAAGATCTTTGAATTAAATTTGCAAAAATTATTCCCCAAACAGTCCATGGCATCATCGAATGTATCTCCAACTAAGCCTTTCAAACGAGATCGCAAGCTTTTTTCATTGGAAACAAGTATGGAATTCTCAGTCGCAAGAGAAAGAGTTGGATTTTTCTAATTTGGCACATTGATCCTTGAATTGGCTTGCTTTTAAACTCAAGGTTATCTACCACTGAATAAGTTTATCTCTCTCGTGATAACTTCTTGGTGATTTTCAGTGTGAGAATAGATTGTTAATGTTCTTCACATAATTTTTGACAAGCATCATATTGTTGCGAACAGATCGCCACCTTGTTTAACAGAGAACGCTTCTCTTGAGAAAGAGTTCCATTCTCATCTGATAAAGTTTCCAACTCCAAATTAGCTTTAGTTAAAGAGTAAGAGAGGCGAGACAAGTCATTACTTAATGAGTCTTGATCTTGAGCTAAATCAAAATTTTCTTTAGATAAATTATTTATTTGATCAGTTGACATATGTATGAAGATTATCTAAAAGATTATATTGCTCCATCCAAGCATCTCTTTCAATTTCGAACGTCTTCAACAATTGATTCCAACTGATATATCTCCATTATTCGTTTCTGATTTAAAGCTTGAAGGGCGAACAAGAGCTTAAAAAAAAAAAAAAAAAAAAAAAAAAAAATCCAACTTGAAGGGCGAGAGTATACCTTTTAATTCTTCGTTCTTCCTTCGGAGATTATCACAATCTAGCGAGATGTTGTGAAATTTTTGATTTTCAAGATGAAGATTATTGCATCTCGCAGTCATAGCTTGGAGATCATTCTTCAGCATGTTAACTTCTTGAACTAAGGACGCTTGCGAGATCCTATCAGAACCAAGATACTTGCTTAAAATCTCGCAGACATCAGATTTGACAGGATCGACAGAAGTCTTCTTAGCATCATTCACAAGGTCCGAAAGAACTTTGAAAGCCACATCTATCCCTTCCAAGTTTTCTGCAGTAAGAGGAATCTGCTCGGGTAAAGAAGATAGAGACGAATCATTCTTCACCAAGGGAACATCATGAGAAGAGGAGGTCTCAGGAAGGGTAGCGATTGGAGGAACGACAGGGGCATTGTCGATAGGAGAAGGAATAAGCTCATTTGCAGTGGGACTATTATGGGGAGCTTGATCTATGAGAAGTTTAGGCATAAGAATGTTATCCTGCGATGGTGTCGCAACAGGAGAAGACGGTGTGAATGAGGGAAAAGGAACATTAGGAGTAACGGGTTTAGGTTGGCGTGATCTTTTGGGAGTTCTATCAATAGTTTTATCATCTTGCGAATGACAAGTTAAGTAAGAAACAGAGGCAACAATATTGTTATTAAAAAGGTAAATATTTCTTAAATACCTTGTCATTCGTGAGGCTTTCTTTTAGAAGCGGTAGATTTCGCTTGCAAAGAGGACTTTGGTTGCAGAACGGATTCCTGTTGAGAAGTGGGTTTCGACTGCGAACCCAAGGAGAGAATGGGGTTCTTCACGGTGAACTTGGTGCCGGATTTGTTCTTGCTAAAACAAAAATGGCAGAAAAGGGTTAAAAGAGAAATCAAAATAAAATAATTTCAACAAGAGAAATCAATCACAAAATCAATCAATCACAAAATCGATTGAGTTTAGCAAGGATAACAAACCTGGATGCCATGGAATAACAACAGATAGGAAGAAGTAGAAAGACGGTGAAGAAGATGATGAAGAAAGACGGCAGAAAAACAATTGCAGACGATGAAGGAGATGAAGTAAAAGAAAAGAAGTATACTTCACAAAAGATCCTCCTATAAATAGACAAGAAAATGTTATGACCGGGTAACATTAAATACACCGGTAAAAAGGATAGTTTTAGACACGTGTAAACGGTCGTTCCTAGATTCACGGAACTATGCTACATAGGACTTTTAGTGGAAAACGAACAATTGCGACAACTCAAGAGGCATAACTCCTTACTCTTTTTAACTTGCGAGATGATTTCGCGAGATTTATCACTTTCCATAATCCCTGAGGCAAAAAATGATACTTCATATATACTTCTCAAAGCTTCGGAACTTCGCCAAAGAATAGAGGCAAGTACGTACTTTTCAAATCCAGTATTCTTTCGCTCGTTCCTTCATCAATAAAGGCCAAAGATTACTACAATAATAGATTTTTCCTTAAAGATCGCTTCTCAAGCAATATTCAAGGAAAAAGAGGCAAGATGTAGGATTATTATATCGCAACGTACAAAACTCGCGACGATAATAAACAACAGAGCTGCGATGGAGTCATGAGGAATTAAAATGAATGACGCACTAGATGACGACAAGAAGATATGAAATCTGTCGAGGGTTAAGAAGCGTCGCGAGTATGAACGTTTGTATATTCGCGACACTTCGCGAGGCATTCCCGAAAATAAAGGACAGCCTAGCTGTCATTCACTATGTATTACCCTATATAAAGGGGACGAGTGAGTTTTTGTCGAGGGGGGGATTCTTTGAATTGGAAAATAAGTCATTAGGAGAGAGAAACTTGGAGAGTGTTTGTAATTCTTAAGTGTAATTCTATTTTCTGTGTAGTGACTTCAAGAAAATAATTAATAAACATTTTTAGTTATTCATCTTTCAATGGATTAGTTAAGTGAATTATAGTGAGGGGTGTATTGTGGGATTTCCTGCAACTACATGTGAACTTCTTTAGTACCATGTATACTTCTGACTAGGACTTGATGAATTGAAACCTACCAAGATAACACCGAGTTAGGTGATAGGTGCATTAAAATTCCTCGTGGTGTGATAGAAGATGTTCTTATTGAGGTCGACAAGTTTATTTATCCTGTGGATTTCGTGGTCTTAGATACCCTTTGTCACGACCAAGAGAACCAGATACTGTGATTTTAGGTCGCCCATTTTTAGCTACGTCTAATGCGATCATAAAGCTGCCGAAATGGTATTATGAATCTATCTTTTGGTAATATGACTATTGAGTTAAATATTTTTAATGTCAATAAGCTGCATTCGAGCTAGATGACACGTGCATTGAAGAGGTGAACATGATAGGAACCTTAGTTCAGGTCATTACCAAACATCATAGCGGAAGATCCATTAGAGAAATTTGTCAGCCCGTTTTAGCATGGATTTCGACGATGATAGCAACATTGAACAAGTAAATGCTCTGTTGGATTTTATTCCTATGTTGATCTTAGATACATGGAAAGCTAGATTTGAACCATTATTAGCTTTCGAGTCTACCTTAATCCCTTGTTTAGAAGAGCCTCTAAGTTGGACCCCTAACTATGCATTTTTAGGCTCATACGAGACTTTTGTTATTATAGCTTAGATTTGGATAGTGATCGGGAGAGTAGGCGGTGACCGTGCTTCAAGACAATAAGGAATCTTTAAGGTGGACCGTAGAGGATATTAAGGACATAAGTCCTACTTTGTGTATGCATCAGATGCATTTAGAGGATGAACCACCTGATTATAACTTAGATAAAGCAATTGACCTTTTTCAGTAACCTGATGGTCTAGAAATTAGGAATATTGTGACTAGTCTATTTGGAGACACCCAAAATTCTAAGTTTGGGGGTGGACTTGGAATATATGCCTCTACCATTTCACAAGAGTATCTTCACAGGGAAGTTCAGTTGTTAGAAACCCATCCTCTGGTTGATGTGGTTTATCCAGGATATGATACCCAGATTAACTTTGTTTTCCCACCAAATATTTTTCTACCAACTGTGGGAATGTATAAGTTTCAGATGTGTCAATTATTTAGTTCTGAGACTAAACCTAAGTACTTTAGGAGAATAGAAATGACACATTTGCTTAAGATTGACCGCCAGTTTCATCGTGGTCAATTTTGTGAGTCAAAAAGCGATTGACTTTGAGGATCCTCAATTATTCGGGTTATTATTATGTGCTTCTAAGTTTTTATTTGAGTTTTTCAGGACTCTAATACTGAATCGGATCTTAGATTTGAGGAATTCCGGCACAAGAAAATATTTTATCTCGACCCGGTTATAGAGCACTGAACACAGAACCACAACTAGATATAGTTGTCTTAAACGAGGAAACTAGACAAGGGTGTGCTTTATTTGGCATGTTGCGAGATTCCTTTTACTTGTGATAACTCTATTTGGTTTCGATGACCTGAGAAATTTAATTTTATTACTTTATGATTTTATGAGGTGACTAATCCTTTGTTAGTCTGGGGTCAAGACGTTAAACTTAGCACTTATTGGGAGGTAACCCAACATTCATGCGACACGGTAATATCTTTCCTTAACTCTTTTACTTCAAATGGTAACGAGTTTCTCCTTGTTCATGTTTTTAATTTTATCTTTAGAACATTGAGTACAATGTTAGATTTAAGTTTGGGGGTGGGGTAGAAACTTTTGTTACCTTTTTGTTACAATAAATAAACTCCAGAGCCTAGAAATTTATGCTTATTAAGGATGGCACTAACCAATCTAAGTGGATGGAAGCATTTTGGTTGTAGGAGTTGAGGAACCAATCGATTAGATGGCAACATCTAAAGAGTGTATTCATAAAAGAACGAGCTCAGGTGTTAGAAATAACATGATAGTTTCACCATATCTCGTTGAGTCCTTTTCACTTGTTTTATTTTGTTTTCTTTTGAAACTATGTTTCTCTAAGTGATTAGGTGGGGCCCACGATTCAAGTTGTTACCAATGCTAGGGTGAAATAGAGTGATTGAAGGAAAAAAAAAAGTTGAAAAAAAAAAGAAGAAGAAGAAAGAAAAAAAAGAAAGTGAGACCAGACCATCGACCCAATAGGAATAAATTCAATAAAGTCGACCACTTTGGAACCCTTGTATATGCCGGTTGTGTTGACCTAGAGTTAGGTTTATCGACCCTTTGGTTCCCTTGTATATGCCGGTGTGTTGGTATTAGTCAGACCGGTATCTCGGTCCATTAGGATAGGTTCATTTTGGCGGAGGCCTTGAGACAGAGATATGGGAAACACCAATCACTTAGTAAACATCAAAACCATCTATGTTTTCTCTATATCCATCTTCTTGATCTATCCATGTGATTAGTTTTGACTCCGGGTATTGATGTCCATAGTGCGACTATCTGAGTAGAGCTCTGTGACTTATATATGAATTTTAATATGCTTGAGTGCAAACTCGTGTACATCAATTGGAATTTCGCATCAAGGTAGTTCCTCCTGGAATCAATAAGTATGCCAACCAAGGAGATTCTTTAGTGCCTTCCAAGGTTCTGTGTAGATATTTAGGGTCTGGAGTGTAAAGGTTTTGTGGGTATATCTCTTGTAAACCCTCCCGAGACTATAACTCGGCCACTAGGGCCACCTAGGGGTTTAAAGGCTTATTGCATACGCTAAATGCAATCGACGATGCTGCGACAGGTGAGTTAGGATTTTATTTTATTTTTGCTCGAGGACTAGCAAATAATAAGTTTGGGGGTATTTGATAGACACATTTTTGTGTCTAATTTGTCTCGATTATTTATATTGATAGTGCTTATTTTTTATACTTATTATAGTCTTTTATGTGTGTGTAGGTATTTTTGGCCAATAAACATTTTTGGAAAAATCGGCTCGAAAAGTTGCTCCCGGAGGACATCTACTATTCGGACCCTCACTACAGATAAGGGGTAACCTAATTACTAAGGGGCACCCTCAGGACACCCCAAGGCATCTACTATTCGCACCCCATCAGAGGTTAAGGGGCATTCATCTTCAACATTTCAAAATAGAAAAAAGGCGGAAAATTTATATTCACGGGGGCGAGTTTAGGGTTTGAAATTTGGAAGATACTTAATGAGATTCAATCGCCAGAATTATTTGGGATGGATTTTAATTGAGTAAACA
Organism: Papaver armeniacum; assembly: GCA_023531295.1. Lineage (NCBI taxonomy): Eukaryota > Viridiplantae > Streptophyta > Magnoliopsida > Ranunculales > Papaveraceae > Papaver > Papaver armeniacum. The sequence goes on from JAJJWW010018834.1 coordinate 1,149,697, forward strand.
GGCTTGGTATAGCGATTTGGTTCAATAAAATTGGGCTAGTTAGTCGAGTTTGGAATTAAACGGGGAAATAAAAGTTCTCGGTTTTGGTTGAACTACGTGAGCTTCTGCAAGAAGATTCGGTTGAGTTTTTCTCGTGAAGTTTGGTAGGTAGTGTCCTGTTAAGTTAAAACAGAGTTGATAAGGTGATTTGTCACGATAAAAAAGGAAGTTCATCGGACTTCCATTGAAACAGAGTTTCTCGGGATTGTGTTGGTTGAATACTCGGGAATATTTACGGCTTAATTTGGAGAGTTTAACTATATCTGGGACTTGAACTTATTAGGTTGAAAGTCTGCCAAATCAATTCACACGTAAAGCAGGGATGAAAAAGGAAAGTTCATGACTTTCGGCAAAAGAAAAAGAGGTTTAATCGAGGGCCTGTTGTGTATATATAGGCAGCTGGGAGGTCGAGCAGGGTGTCGAGACTTGGAGATAGTTTTGGGTAGTTATAGAGCTCGAACCAAGGCAGCAGAGGCGTGTTTGATCATCACAATCGAGAGGTAGAAGAAGAACCAGAAAACAACAGAAGAAGAAGGTCGCATAATCCGTGACCTATTCTTTCAAATTCTAAGCCTTTGTAACAATTTTTCCAACAATTATATTGAGTTCGCAACAGTTCTGCAACAGTTTCTCTGTAACAGTGAGTTCTGTAATAATTATATCTATTACAAACTCGCTGCTTTATTAGTTTTCTCTTATTTGTCACACTTTTGAGCTATGAACACCTATTTTGAGCACGTGAATAATATGAGGAGCTAAACCCCATTGCTAAGGCGACGGAGGAAGCTATTTTCCCAACAAATATGTGGTAATATATATTTAATTAATTTCTACAATTCTTTTTATGATTATTTGCATTGAATCGAAATTGAAATAAAGATTTTTGCTAACTCGTTGTGTTTTCACTTGATGGTGCATGCTTAGCTTAGGGCTCTTGATGTTCCATGCTTGAGATTAACAACTAGTATTTTGAAAATCTACTATTGGCAATATTTAATAATCAATTGAATGTATGAATTGCATGATAATTATTAATATTGAATCACATAAAAGTTGGAAAATAGTGGAAACCTGAGTCTCAGTGCTTTTTATAATCTTGATAACAACCTTCTTTGAATTTTCTAGTTTTATTTGAATATAAAAAAATCCTTCACAAGTCTGAGAGGAACGACATCTTTCTTACCACTTTCTACAACTTTCAAAACCACATCAATAATCGATTTATCATGAAATATTTTGGTTTTCTCCTTGTAAATTTTTGCACTCTGGTAAGAATCATTACGAATTTCTTCTAACTCATTGAGTTGCAGTCTACGGTTATCACCAGTAGTTGGTAGTTCAAAGTTTAGCCGTTTAATATCCCAATAAGCTCGGTGTTCTAATTCTACAAGCAAATGGCAGGCTTTACCGAAGACAAGTCTATACGGAGACATCCCAAGTGGAGTCTTAAAAGCGGTTCGGTAAGCCCACAAATCTTCTACTAAGCGCAAAGACCAATCTTTTCGGGTAGGGTTTACGGTCTTTTCTAAAATCTGTTTAATTTGCCTATTAGACACTTCAACTTGGCCACAATTTTGTGGGTGGTAAGGTGTAGAAACCTTATGGGTAATGGAGTATTTCTTCATGAGCGTCTCGAAAGACCGGTTGCAAAAATGGGAACCACCATCACTAATGATTGCTCTAGGCATACCAAATCGAGAGAAAATATTGTCTCTAACAAACTTGATCTGGCAACGTGGCGATCATTTGTCTTGGTAGCTATTGCTTCAACCCACTTAGATACATAGTCAACAACTTATAAGATGTAATAGTTTGCATAAGAATTGACAAAAGGACCCATAAAATCTATACCCCACACATCAAATATTTCTATTATTAGTATAGGATTAAGTGGCATCATATTATGTCGGGTCATCTTTCCTAACTTTTGACATCTATCACAACTTTGACAAAATAATTTACGGTCTTTTCTAAAATCTGTTTAATTTGCCTATTAGACACTTCAACTTGGCCACAATTTTGTGGGTGGTAAGGTGTAGAAACCTTATGGGTAATGGAGTATTTCTTCATGAGCGTCTCGAAAGACCGGTTGCAAAAATGGGAACCACCATCACTAATGATTGCTCTAGGCATACCAAATCGAGAGAAAATATTGTCTCTAACAAACTTGATCACAACGTGGCGATCATTTGTCTTGGTAGCTATTGCTTCAACCCACTTAGATACATAGTCAACAACTTATAAGATGTAATAGTTTCCATAAGAATTGACAAAAGGACCCATAAAATCTATACCCCACACATCAAATATTTCTATTATTAGTATAGGATTAAGTGGCATCATATTATGTCGGGTCATCTTTCCTAACTTTTGACATCTATCACAACTTTGACAAAATAGGTGGGAGTCCTTAAACAGTGTTGGCCAATAAAGACCGGATTGCAAAACCTTCACAGCTGTTTTCTTAGAACTAAAGTGACCCCCACAAGCTCCAGAATGACAAAAAGTCAGGACACTGGAGATTTCGTTGTCAGGAATACAACGACGGATGATCTGATCAGGGAAATATTTGAATAAGTACGGATCATCCCAGATAAAGTATTTTACCTTAGACAAGAATTTAGCTCTATCCTGCTTAGACCAATGGTCAGGCATTTGACCAGTTACCAAGTAATTGACAATGTCTGCAAACCAGGGTAACAAAGAGATGGAAAATAATTGTTCATCAGGGAACATGTCAAGGATCGGTTTCTCATCATCTCTAGTCTCATCAAGGATACGGGATAAATGGTCAGCTACTACATTTTCGGACCCTTTCTTATCACGAATATCTAGAGTAAATTCTTGGAACAATAACACCCATCTAATCAGTCGAGGTTTGGAGTCCTTCTTGGAAAGGAGATATTTGAGTGCGGCATGATCAGAATAGACTATGACCTTAGACCCTAGGAGATATGATCTAAATTTCTCCAAAGCAAAAACGATGGCTAACATTTCTTTCTCAGTGGTTGTGTAGTTCAATTGGGCATCGTTTAGGGTCCTACTAGCATAATAAATCACACTAGGTGCTTTATCACGTCGTTGGCCAAGGACATCACCAACCGCATAATCGGACGCATCACACATAAGTTCAAATGGGAGGTCCCAATCGGGAGGTTGGATGATAGGAGGCAGAACTCAACAATGATTTTAGCTTCTCAAAAGCTGCAACACAAGCTTCATCAAATACAAAGGCAGTATCTTTAGCAAGTAGGTTCGACAAAGGTAAGGCAATCTTGCTAAAGTCTTTGATGAAACGACGATAAAATCCAGCATGCCCAAGGAATGATCTAACATCTTTTACATTCTTAGGTGGTCTTAATTTCGAAATTAGTTCAACCTTGGATTTATCAACTTCTATTCCCTTAGAGGACACCACATGTCCTAACACTATTCCAGATTTAACCATAAAATCTTTTCCCAATTAAGGACTAAGTTCTTTTCTTTACAACGTTTTAGAACTAGTGTAAGGTGGTGCAAGCATTCATCGAATGAGGATCCAAAAACCGAAAAATCGTCCATAAAGACCTCGAGAAATCGCTCAACCATGTCCAAAAAGATACTTATCATGCAACGTTGGAATGTTGTGGTTGCATTACACAACCCAAAAGGCTTACGCATATAAGAAAAAAGTACCAAATGGACATGTGAAGGTTGTTTTCTCCTGGTCCTCCGGTGCTATAGGGATTTGGTTATAACCAGAGTATCCATCTAGGAAACAATAATGGCTATGGCCAGCTAATATTTCTAACATCTGGTCGATGAATGGTAGAGGAAAGTGGTCTTTCCTAGTTGATGAGTTCATCTTACGGTAGTCTATGCAAACTCTCCACCCGGTAGTGACACGGATAGGGATCAGTTCATTATTATCATTCGCAACTACAGTAATCCCAGACTTCTTTGGGACAACCTGGACATGACTGACCCATTTACTATCAGATATGGGGTATATGATACCCGCATCTAATAACTTAAGCACCTCAAGTACGGACAACTTCCTTCATATTAGGATTCAAATGTCTACGCATTTCTCTTGAGGTTTTGGCACCATCTTCTAGGTAGATGTGGTGCATACAATCAGCAGGACTAATTCCTTTCAAATCTGCTATAGTCCACCCTATTGTAGTCTTATGATTTCTAAGAAAACTAACTAGTCTACTTTCCTGAACGGGCTCCAAGTCAGAAGCAATTATGGCATGAAGAGTATTCTCATTACCAAGAAATACATATTTCAGTGTATCTGGTAGCGGCTTTAATTCAAGGGTGGGTGCTTTAAGCCCGATGATGGGAGGGGTTTATCTATAGTAGGCGGAAGAGGTTCGGTTTCTGTTGCCATTTTCCATAATTCATTGCGGCGTAGAATGTAACAATGCATTAACTTCTTCAAAATGACTATCCTCATCATAGTAGGCTCCAAAGTGGTCCAAGCACGCCTCTAAAGGATCACTAACACTATTTGTGGTAGAAGTATTCTCAACTAAAGAATCAATAATGCATATAGACTCATAGTGTTCTGTCGGTGGGGGTTATAACGCCTGCCTTAAAAACGTTCACGAGAGATTTTTCGATTCCCAAAGGAAAATTCTACTAGGCCAGTTTGACAATGTATGACTGCATTTGCAGTGTCTAGGAACGGACGACCTAGGATGATTGGGATATTGATATCTTGACTAGAGACAGGTTGAGTGTCTAAAATCACAAAGTCAACTGGATAGATAAAGTTTTCTACCTGAACCAAAACGTCCTCAATAATTTCACGTGGGATTTTGACTGACCTATCGGCTAACTGTAGTGTTATCCTAGTTGGTTTCATCTCACATAGCCCAAGTTGTTCATATACCGAGAACGGTAAAAGATTCACACTAGCCCCAAGATCTAATAGAGCATTGTTTATCGTTTGGGTACCTATGACACATGTGACAGTAGGACAACCATGATCTTTAAATTTGACCGGGTACTTTTGTGAGATTATGGAACTAACTTGTTGGGTTAAAAATGCCTTTTTATTGACACTCGCGTCTCTCTTGACAGTGCACATCTATTTTAGGAACTTGGCCATAGCCGGTACATGTTTTATTGCATCTAATAAGGGCAGGTTGACCTTAACTTGCTTAAAGATGTCTAGGATTTCAGCATATGTACTAGGCTTTTTCTTAGCGAGTCTTTGAGGAAATGGTGCGGGTGGTATATAAACTCTCTCAGGGATATCTTCCTCACTTGGACTCTTAGCACACTCAGGCCCATTAGGGTCTTTAGACGAAGTTTGGTCAACCTCAGTCTCTTCAGCTGGACTACTATCCTTAGGTGATTTTACCGAGTTTTCTAGAGTTTTACCACTCCTAAGAGTGATAACTGCTTTGACATGTTCATTGTGGTTAGAACTACCTGATCCATTTACCTGGTTAACTCCTTTTGGATTCGGAGTCGGTTGGCTAGGAAATCTCCCATTCTCCTTATCATTTAACCGGTTCGAAAGTTGACTTATTTGAGTCTCTAAGTTGGCAATAACTCGATCACTGTTTTGTTGGTTATGCTGACTCAACAAGATAAAGTCATCGAATTTTTGGTTACTCTGGACAATACTTTGGGATAAGAGTTTCATAGATTCCTCTAAAGACATCATCTTAGGATCAACTGTATTTTGTTCTTGAGTTTGATTCCTAGGAAAAACTGGTGGTGTATTGCTAGATGGGCCACCCTGATGGGAACCTCTAGACCACGAAAAATTAGGATTATGTCTCCAACCAGGGTTATAGGTATTAGAGTATGGATCAAACTTGGGTCGACCCTCATATCTAGTGTTCATACTTCCATGTAGGACACTAACCTGGTCATGGGTAGTTTCAGTTGGGTAAAACAAGGGGCACTGAGGTCCAGTATGACTTTGGTAACCATAAATGGTACATGGATAAGTTCTGGGCTCACTGTTATAACTCATAGTCTGCAGTTGGACCCTTGGTTCATCTCTAAGGCCTCTAGACGCCTAAGGATATCAGACCCATTTTCAACTCTATTGACCCTATGGATAGGGTTCCTAGTTATTTCGGGCTCTCTCATTGAAGCCCATTGACGAGTCTTTTAATCTAACTCGATGAATTCGTCAAAACATTCATCTGGGTCTTGATGGGTAAATTCTCCACCACTCATTGTTTCTACCAGCATTCGGGTTTCACTATCAAGGCACTCATATAATATTTGGCCATGTGGGCTTCATCAAAGCCGTGATGTGGGCATTGGTATAACAATTCATTAAACCTTTCTACATAATCGTGTAGGTGTTCACCTAATTTTTGCTTAAAGGTTTGGATAGGCTGTCGAACAACGGCGGTCTTATGGTGTGGGTAGCATTTCTTAATGAAAACCTCTACAAGTCCATCCCAGGTAGTGATTGTTTTGGAAGGAATGATATGATACCACTCACTGGCTCTCTCTTCTAGGGAAAAGGGAAACAAACACAACCTAACATCGTCTTTGGTGACATTCGGATAACTCATGGTGTCACAAATCATCTCAAAGTCACGGATATGGGTATATGGGTTTTCATTCTCTATCCCCCTGAACTTACCTAGCATGCCAAATGTCCCGGGTTTAATATCAAACTTAACAGTAGTGGCCGGTAAAATAACTCCAGGTTCACGTATCACTCTAGACGGGTTCAACCGGTCACTAAGAGTTTTGGTTGGTGGGACTTCACCCTCATCATTTTCATTAACCATCTTGGCAAAAATCGAAGTATCACATATATTTGTGTAGCGAGTTGGTGTCAAATTAAAAAGGTCGTTCTCCTCAAGTCTATCTCCTACCCATTTCCAACGTCGCATACACAAGCAAAAATACTAGTAAAGCAATAAAATCGTGCACATGCAAATGCAGGGTTTACTAAATTAGGTAAGCTTGGGTTACCTCAGCAAAATATACCTAAAGGTACAAGGATGAGGTTTGTGGAATTTTGGTTGGTAACTCCCAAATGGCCCAGGGCACGGGTTCAACGTACTTTTCCACAGGTTTCCTAAATTCGGTAATCTGACGATGCAATTGGTGTGTGCAACGTGTATTTTTTTTGAATTTTTTTTTTAGAATAATAAAAAAAATAAAATAAATATACACAGAAAGGAAATAAAACCTAAAAAAAAAAATTGGGTTTTGTTACTTACCTCTTTTGGTAGGCAATTCCACAATAAATATAGAATATTACCTGCACAATAAAAACAAGAAAAATACCCAAGTAAAATCAAAGAAATTAAACTAAATTAAATTAAATTAAACAAAAACTGAACTAAAAATAAAAAAAAAAAAAAAAAATATAAAACCTAACCTAAAGGCAAGTCCGCGTCAAGCGGCCTCAAAAACCCGATGTAGTTTTTCCAAGTGGTAAGTACAGATTCGTTGCTCGGACTCTTTTTAAAGATTTGGTTTTTGATTATTAAAAGAAAATACTAAGACAAACTGATTAAAATTGATTTCTATTACCAAGGAGAGATGAGTCTAGGGCTTTGGATTCCACTACTTCTAATGATGGTAAACTCAATAATTAAAGCTTTGACAAATTACTCCTATTTTACTCAAAACAATTTTCGAACTCAATCTCATGCTTTGGAAGATATAACACTACATGCTCTTTTTTATGACTTTCGTCGCTATTCTAAGGCCTAATCCTCCTTCGCTTATAAAAGAATGGTAGAAACTACCCAAAACAGTTTTACTGAAGCATGTAAATAAGAGAGAATTTTAGACAAATTAAAACACAATTTTTGGAGTAAATATGCCAAAGAAATTAATTACTAAATATTACCATCAAAAATAGTTTCCTCCAAAACCCTAGAGAATAGATTTAGCTACTCATAGAACCAAAATTGAAGAAAATTTCATTAATCATTATATTAAAAATAATATAAGTAAGCTTACAATGATTCTGCAGTCGTTAAAGGAGTTTAAGACCGAGTTGACCAGCTTAGTAATAAACGACTGCGTCTGGGGGTCCTTGTTTTTCTACCGTTTTAAAGAACGATAGAGGATTAACTCTGTCATTGTATCTAAGACCGCTTCATGCGGCCCCACAGCGGTATTGTTCTTCGTGTTCTTGAGTTTTGCAGTTGGCAAGTAACTTTCTGTGATTTCTTATTTCTCGAATTCTAGCTAACTATTCTATCCCTAAGGTATCCGCCCCCCTTCTTGAGACTCGCCCAAGGCTTTATATACACCACAGGCGAGAAAACCTATCGAGTTAATGTCGTATCTTCTCACGATCTCGGGAGTATTTTCTTACTCTTTACAGGAAATTCTTTCCTTCTGTTCCTTCTCCACGCATCTGTTGTACAAAAAATTACTCCAACATATTGCGATCACCTTCCAAGTCGTGTTCAATTTCTCCATCCACACGCAATCTTCCCAAGTTTAGAAAATCATACTCGATAAAACTCTTCTGTTTTACGTGGAAAACTATGTTTCTTCGATTTAAAGTACCTTACCAAGCCTGTTTGATCGAAACAGGCCTAAACCAACACTAGTCCGTCATTGAGTCTTGCCCGATACTCCTCCAATTCTCTAACAAACCCGAGACAAACCCTTTCCTCTGTTTTGCATCAAACATGTTATCCAGCCCAATCGTGTCGAACAAATCACCCATATACACCCTGTTTAGCCTTAACAAGCCCAATGAAACTAAATCCAGCGATTGAATCTCATCCTAACTCGCTGAAAAATCGAACCCTAAAACTGGTTCGTGAAGAACACTTTCCGGCCAAAACCCGTGAGCTCTGATTCTTCTTCTTCCGATTATCTAGACAATTCTGGTCAAAGCAAAGACCATTACCATCCCTGTTTGGACCTTAAGATCAAACCCAATGACTCAGCACTTTAGTCTCACCACAGCTTTCCTAAAACACAAAACCTAATTCTGTTCTTCAATTTCCCGCCAAAATTTGAAATTTAAATGGAGAAGATGACTCTCCCCTTATCCCACAACGGTGTCCCTTTAGCAATTTGGGCTACATTTAGCAATTCTTGGGGTTGCGAATAGCAATTTGTGGGGTACAAAGATAACTTTTGGGCTGTATATAGTGAAAAACTCCTGGGTGACTTTATCAACTCTTCCGGGACATTTCTGGGGTGCCTTTAACACTTTTCTGGGTGCTTTTAGTAGTCTCTCGAGCAGCCATCTCTTACCTCTCATATTCACTTCTTTTCTTCAATTTCATCACTAAGGTTGCCATGCTTTTCAAACAAAACTTGCATCACTAAAGCCGACATGCCTTTCAGAGAAGAAGAAATAAAAGCAAATAATGAGAGATAATTCGCCTCCATTAGTAGTTGCACATGAAATGACACTTTAGCCCTTTTAGCGGCGTTTCCTCTTCTTTTGCTCCAAAGTACCTAAAACTCAAAATCAAACAAAAGATACATAATTTACAAGAAAACATAACAAAGAAAGCATAAACAATAAATAAATATCAAGGTGTTTTAGACACCTATCAAGGGCCTCTCCACTCATTGCCAATTGGTTTTGAATTGGATGCCCGTATTCTAAAATGGTATCAGAGCATGCTATTTGCGACGAGTCTTTGACCGCGCCTTTACTCCGCGTCACCCGATTTAATTTTCCACGTGTTACCCAACGAGGCTACACGTGAGGGGACGTGTTGAGATTATTAGTCCCACATTATTGGGAAGTTTAAGATCCTGCGGTTTCCCTTAGGGCCTCTCCACTCATTGCCAATTGGTTTTGAGTTGGATGCCCGTATTCTAACAGAATCTTCCATTTTGAAGACACAATGAGATGTTAGCAACTTAGCATCATACAAGCTGTCACAGGTTCGCACTTCCCAAATGCAACACCAACTTGACAATGGCAATTATGCTCCACATGATCTCAGCCAACTTCGCACTTAGCCAATACTTCAACTTCTTGACTAATTCTCTATTCAGCCCATACTAAACAGAGGTTCTGCTCACAAATCTTCCAAGCCTTCAATCAGATACACACACTCCGCTTGATGCATAAACAATTAAGCCAAACCAAAGGAAATATGCACCAACATGAACTTTTCTTTAAATCAGGCCTTAGCCTTTTTATTTATTGCACACTTAGGGTTAAACACTCTTCTTGTTAGGATTACCCAATCCCTTCACAAGATCAAGGCTTATATAGCCTTACAAAAGCTATCTACAACTAAGCATAGCGATTCTGAGTTTTACTTTACATGTGGCGGTTAGCTAACTATGCTAACCTTTGCCAAACCGTTCGCTCAGCCAAACAGGTCCTTCCCATCAGTTAGAAAGCATAAAGCAAACCCACTCTCGTGTAACCAACTCTAAACCGTCAAGGCCATGTGCCCCGCACATGTCATCTTGCCTTGTTGCACGATCACGCATTTGCCGACCAAATATTGCGCCATCATTTGTCGCATCATTCCCGCCAATGATGCAAGTGTCTTAATGCAAGTCTTGCTTGCATGCCTGCACGCCCCATGCATACAGGTAATATGCCAAACTCTTTTGGCATCTCGTGATGCTAATCTCGCATCCTTGTCCATGTCCAAACCCTTTTTGGCACATGCCATTCTCTTCTTCGCAACTCGGATATGCACTTGTCTTCGAATACCGCTATTATGGCCTCGTTGCGCTATTATAGCTTCGCATTGCACCATTCTTGAGTACTTGCACTCTGACACTTTGGCCAATTCACTGGTGATGCACCATCTTTGTGCATCATCACTTGGCCACTTAACAAGACACCATTCTGAGAACTCCCCACCACCTGAACTTGACGCCCTCGTCGATTCCTTATCTTTCGCAGTAGGCTGAATTTGTTCTTCAAATTGCCACAATGTAGTATCCTTCTCCCAAGAATCCTCTGAGTCTGGCAACCCCTTGCCACTTAATCAGAAAATAAGTTCTCCTATTCTTCTTGCTTTGTCCCATAACTCAATCATCAAGTATTGCCTCAACTTGCTTGTGGTGTGATCGATTATTGGTGGTGCACGCCGCTTGTTGTCTCGAAGTGTCCAGCAAATCAGGATGGTATTTCTTCAAAAAGCTGACATGAAAAGTGGGATGCACTTTCAACCTGTCCGGCAACTCAAGTCTGTAAGCCACCTTACCAACTCTTTTAATCACTTTGAAGGGACCATCATATCTTGGAATTAGGCCTCTATGCACTGTCTTGCTAGAAATCTTCTTCAAATCTGGGGCGTTAGCTTTAGCAACACCATGTCTTCCACCTCAAACTCTACATCTCTGCGATGCAAGTCAGCATACTTCTTCATTCGTCTTTGCGCCTTTGATAAACTATCACGCGCTTGCTCAGTCATCTCCGTCTTTGACCTTGCATAACGATAGGCTGCTGGGCAGGAACCTTGCTTCTTAGCCTTTGGCACCTCGTGAGGGGTTAATGGCTGCTGGCCTGTAGCTAACTCGAAAGGACTCAGCTCCGTAGCTGAACTCTTGTGCAAATTGTAACAAAATTGGGCCGTATCCATCAACGCCACCCAATTTCCCTGGTTTGCCGTCACATAGTGACGCAAATATTCTTCTAGCAATGCATTTATCCGCTCCGTCTAACCATCGGTTTGGGGGTGATTGCTAGTAGAAAACTTTAGTTCGGAACCAAGCATTCCAAACGGGCGGTCAAAATCTGCATGTAAACCGTGAGTCTCTATCACTCACAATATTTTGAGAATTCCCCAATACTTCACTACATTCTAAAGAACAGCTCATTTGCAACGTTCGCATTGCAAGAATGGGGGCGGGGAATGAATGTAGCATACTACTAAAAGCGATCAACGCACGACCATTATCGAGCTAAAGCCTTGCACCTTTGGCAGCCCGTTAATAAAGTCCATCGACAAAGCTGCTTGCCATGGCTTGTCCGGAATCGGCAAAGGTTGTAGCAATCCTGCTGCGTTTCTCCTTTTCGTCTTATCCAATTGACATACTAAGCATGTCTTCACATACAATTCAACATATTCTTCCATCTTAGGCCAGTAATAGGAACGAGCTATCAAAGCATGCGTTCGTTCCATGCATGGATGACCAGCCCAAATGGAATCATCGTCTCTCGCAAGAGTTCCCTTCTCAATCCACCTGAATTAGGTACATAGATTTTTCCTCCCTTGGCATAAATGACTCCATCATCTAGCCAAAATCGATTTAACGATCCCATCACAGATCCGTTTAGTCGCGCACACATGCATGATCATTCTTAGTCTCTTCTTTGATTCGAGGCAACAACTCGCCTCAATCGTGGGTCGATCTTGCAACATATTCTCGCCACCAACTTTCTCGCTTAACGCATCCGCACCCAATTAAGCCTTCTGTCTTATGCTCGAACTTGTATTCGAACTCGCTCAAAAAGTCAAGCCACCTTGCTTGTTTTGGCGAAAAGTTTCTTTCGTCGTTAAAGAACGTAATGGCACATTATCCGTCCTTATGATGAAATAAGCTCCCAACAAATAATGGCGCCACGTTCTTAGGCAATGTATCACTGCCAACATCTCTTTCTCATGCACAGTGTATCTCCCTTCAGCATCATTAAGCTTACGACTCTCGTAAGCCACTGGATGGCCATCTTGCACCAAGACTCCCCCTAGAGCCCTGTCTGAAGCATCGGTGTGCACTTCAAATGGTATATCGAAGCTAGACAAGCGGAGTATCGGTTCTGTCGAGACCGCTTCCTTTAATGCATCGAATGACCGCTGACACTCGTCAGTCCATGCCCAAGATTTGTCCTTCCTCAACAAATCTGTCAAAGGGGCCACTTTCTTTGAATAGACAACTATGAATCGCCGGTAATAGTTCGCTAAACCCAAGAAAGAACGAAGCTCTCCAAGCTTCTTAGGTTCTGGCCAATCCAAAATGGCCTCTACCTTTTTCTGGTCCATATGCACACACCCTTGCGATATCACATGGCCAAGGAAAGTAATTGTGGTCTGGGCAAACTCACACTTTTCCTTCTTCACATACAAACTTGCTTCTCTAAGCTTTGCAAACACTTTGCGAAGATGCATCGCATGCTCTTCCAAAGTCTCACTGTATATGACTATGTCATCCAAGTATACTACCACAAAACGATCAATGTACTCGGCCAACACATCATTCATCAGGTTGCAAAATGTTCTTTGGAGCATTCGTCAAGCCAAATGGCATAACACGGTATTCAAATGAGCCATACCTTGTTACCATTGCGATCTTTTGTTCATCGCCTTTTGCTATGCGCACTTGGTAATAACTCGAGCGCAAATCAATTTGGTGAAGTATTTAGCTTTGGCCAACCGATCAAACAAGTCTGCCACTAGCGGAATTGGGTACTTGTTCTTCCTGAGTTACTTTGTTCAAATCTCTATAATCAACACACATACGAAGCGAGCCATCTTGCTTCTTTTGGAATGCAACTTAGGAGCACCAAATGGAGCTTTAGACGGTTGTATGTAGCGCCTCCAACAACTCGAAATCTGCTTGCGCATCTCCTCAAGTTCTAATGGTGACATACGATATGGTGCTTGCGCAGGTGGCCTCGCCCCTGGCACCAGCTCTATCATATGATCGATCCTACGCCGCGGTGGTAGCGTCTTAGGCAGTTCTGCAGGCATTGTGTCTGCAAACTCTTCTAAGACCTCAGCTATTCCATCCTCTACTTCTACTACTTTTCCTGGTTTGATCTCTACAAACACGCATAGGAAAGTAGCCAAGCCTTGGCGCATACCATCGTTCACCCGAACCACTGCACAAACATGGCTTAAGTGTCTTGTCTGGTTAACTTTGTCTCACCATAGAGACAAAACATGGGTATTGAGGGTCTTTGTATCAATATCCCATTTCTATGAGGTAATGGCGACGCCTTCGCCGTGCAAAAAGAAATCCATGCCCAAAATCGAGTCAAAATCATCCATGACCATAACTAGCAAATCTAGTTTTCCTTTCCATTCTCCAACTTGCACATCCGCATTGCGAACTTTCCCTCGACCGGCTTGTGGTTGCGTTATGATTTTGATGGTGCTAGCCGCGCTAGTAAGCAATTAAGTTCAATGCCATGGCAACGTTTGGATGAATGAAAGACTTAAGTAGCACCGGTATCGACCATCGCTAATACCCATTCTCCATTGATCTTCACATCAATGTACATCATCCGTAAGACATCTTCTTCTCTCGTGTGTGCTTTGCTCCCTAGCAAATGATCGATGTTGCGATGTTGGCCGCTACCAACATCATCTTGAGCCTTCCCAAAGATCGTGTTGTTTCTCATCAACACTTGCGGCGTCTCCTTACCTTAGTGCAGTTCGTGATATGTAGAACAACTCGTTTCACCCTCATCAAGTTGTTCTGAGGACATCCTTCGTGCATGATTATCGCTTGTAGACTCTTGAATTAATGACTCGCATACCTTTAATGCAACTCTTTGGTCCGATCTTCACCCCATCCTTTGCATTCCTTGTACTTTCTGTGTGGATCCTTCACTTCAAATATAATTTACAGCCAAATGTAGAACAGCAACAACTTCAAGTTGTTGTATAATTCAAATGTGAACAGAGAGAGACCCTTAACCAGGGCTCTGATACCCGAATTGTCACAGGTTCGCACTTCCCAAATGCAACACCAACTTGACAATGGCAATTATGCTCCACAGCACAATCTCAGCCAACTCGCACTTAGCCAATACTTCAACTTCTTGACTAATTCTCTATTCAGCCCATACTAAACAGAGGTTCTGCTCACCAATCTTCCAAGCCTTCAATCAGATACACACACTCCGCTTGATGCATAAACAATTAAGCCAAACCAAAGGGAAATATGCACCAACAGAACTTTTCTTTAAATCAGGCCTTAGCCTTTTTATTTATTGCACACTTAGGGTTACACACTCTTCTTGTTCCGGATTACCCAATCCCTTCACAAGATCAGGCTTATATAGCCTTACAAAAAGCTATCTACAACTAACTGCAAGCAGCGATAGTTTTACTTTACATGTGGCGGTTAGCTAACTATGCTAACCTTTGCCAAACCGTTATTTCGACCCAAACAAGTCCTTCCCATCGGTAGAAAGCATAAAGCAAACCCACTCTCGTGTAACCAACTCTAAACCGTCAAGGCCATGTGCCCCGCACATGTCATCTTGCCTTGTTGCACGATCACGCATTTGCCAACCAAATATTGCGCCATCACTGCCGTGCATCATTTCGCTAATGATGCAAGTGTGCTAATGCAAGTCTTGCTTGCATGCCCGCACGCCCCATGCATACAGTAATATGCCAAACTCTTTTGGCATCTCGTGATGCTAATCTCGCATCCTTGGCCATGTCCAAACCCTGTTTGGCACATGCCATTCTCTTGCTGCAACTCAGATATGCACTTGTACTGAATACCGCTATTATGGCCTCGTTGCGCTATTATAGCTTCGCATTGCATCATTACTGTGGAGTACTTGCACTCTGACACTTTGGCCAATTCACTGGTGATGCACCATCTTTGTGCATCATCACTTGGCCACTTAACAGCACCGTTACACAAGCCCATTAAGGTTAAACATTGACATTTGACCAAACTCTTCCATCCATTATGATACCATTAAGGTTAAACATTGACATTTGACCAAACTCTTCCATCCATTATGATACGTAAACATCTGAATGACATTACAACAAACCTTAAGGAAAATGATTATCTGCAAGAATTGCTACATTGAATAGGACACTTCTTGAAAAGGGACTCTATTATTTGCATGCTAAAAAAGGAAAAGATATTCCAAACATATTTCGTTTTCCAGTTCAAACTAGAGCCTAAGTCTTCGGTATCGTCTTCCTGTTCAAACTAGAGTCTATTTTAAGTCTTTGGCAAATATGGTATATTTTCACGGGCCTGTCTCGTCATTGCCTAGATGATGTACATGAAACTAGCTTCCAATAGCTTAAGGTCAAACTGGGCCTGGTCATGGTCCCGTCCGATTTAGTTCGTTGTTTTACCAAGCCCAAGAATTGAACGCTTATATAAACCAGAACCAAACCAAACCATCACCGGTTATTATTACTATTACTAGTAAGGACACATGTGTGATGCACATGTTTGAATTTTTACTCATCCAACAATACTAAATTTGAAAGCCATGAATTTTTTTCCTAAAACAAAAATTTACTATTCTTATTTGTACTCGTTACGTAGATAATTGAAAGAGCTTTTCAAATTTATAAATTTTTAAAAAATCCATGTATATTTTGAAAGATATTAAGTTTTTAAAAATTTTGATATATTTTTAAAACAATGGTATTTATGTAAAAAATGGGGACAACTAAGTAATTTAGGGGGTCTCCTACCAAAAAGAGCTCTTTTCTTTATATTAGTACTAGGCCTTAACCCGTGTCGTAACGGCACGGGCCTTGACGTTGGTTAATTTCTATCATCGTACTAATTCAATCATATTTTTGTTAAGCAATCGATTTGCAAGACCATATACTTGCCTTGCAAAGTCGCTCATACAATCACCGGCAACACATACCTATACCATATCATCCAACTTCATTGTGTCAGCGCTGCTAAACTGCACCATTGCTAAAAGCATGATGGCATATCTCAAGAAACAACATGTATAACCATTGATCCCAAAAAAATTAGAAATGAAGGCCTTTTTCACTTGCTTCTAATATTCTAGGAGCAATAACGGCCAAAGAATATATATATACATTGTTTTAATTTGTAACGTTCTGTCTAATTTGGATGGACCAAATGCAATGAATCGAACTTCATTATGGCAACGCAGCTAAACCTCAGTCCTTCTTCCACGTAGATTTGCTCAAATTTCATCTTCTCGGTAAACAACTAAGGTTTTTATTCTCTTCAACCAATTCCAAAAAATATATATTACAAATATATATAATATATATATATATATATATATATATTAATATTAATATTTTATTAATATTAAAATATATATATTAATATTTTATTTTATTTTGCGAATATTACAAATATAGTTTGATGTGTTTTCGAAATCATATTGTCGTTGCTATTTTATTCCTGATCTTCAATCCATGCGAAGATATTTCCAACCCATACTTCGTATATGAACCCTTACATTTTTCATCGATAGTATCAAGTTAAAGCTGTTTGAAGAGACAAGTTTGGACTTGATCTTAATCGATGATAATCGAAGATATCATGGTGATGCACGACCACACCAAATTGGTTTGATGTTTGTCACAATGTATGCCATTATCCGCTAGTGAAATATGAACATCATCCGCCAGTGAAATATGAACCTATTAACCAAAAATAGAAAGGAAACAAAAAACCCTGCTTGTATCGTAAAAAAATCCCAAGAATTATTTATAGAAAGACCTTAGCGATATTTATTAAGAATTTATTTATTTCTCGGTAAGTTGTCTGCAAGAAAAAAAATACATATAACACTTTTGCCTCCTATGTCTATGTTCTGTATATAAACACTTACGTTAACATTATCATCGATGGTATCAAGTCCAAACCTGTTTGAAGAGAAATTTTAGACTTGATCGTAATTGACGATAATCGAAGATATCATAGTGATGCACAACCACGCCAAATTGGTTTGATGTTTGTAACAACGTATTCCATCATTCGTCAGTGAAATATGAACCTAATAACTCAAAAAAAGAAAGAAACAATAAATCCTCGCTTGTATCATCATAATTTCCCCAAAAAGAAAAACATTAGCCACATTGATTCAATAATATTATTTTCGTTATAAGTTATTTAAATAATTTACAATACCTCATGCCTTGAGAACACTCTTTGTTATTCCCAGATTTGGTCCAATCGATTTGATAGTCAATTCTGCTCAACATTTAGCGTTTATATAGTTAGCAAATTGTAAAGATGTTTTAATTGTCATTACGCTAGAATATCATTTACACCTCCGTGACCATATCCGGTTTAATATACCTGCAACATATATTTTTTATTATTAATACTGTAAATGTATTTATAGGTTTTATGAGTCTCCCAATATATTCTCGCCAAATGCAATAAATGCCAACCACTAGTCCATAAGGGCCTATAAATCACACATGAAGTCTGTTATAAAACATGGTTTATAACGGTTTTCATCTGTCATTTGAACCGTTATTTATTTGGTGTGACTTTTTGAAAATGACAAATAAGAAACGTTATTAAATACGACGTATAAAATTTGTGATTTAAAATCACATACAGAATCTGTTATTAAGTATCACGGATATTATATGTAGAATTAAATAATGGTTGGTTTATGTCATAGAAAAATCACGGTTATAATATGTGAAGTATAATAATGGTTGATGCATGTCATTGAAAAACACGGTTCATACTCGTTATAATTCGAGGTATTTTCATTAAAAATATTACCAATTCTAACGAGACAGTTTCGTCATTTTCTGGCTACTGATTTAGATTTTGGGATTCAGATATCGATTCATATTTTGGTATTCAGATTCTGGCTACTAATTCAGATTTTGGGAATCTGAAATTCGTTTAAAAATATAAAATCAGTTCAAATTTATATTCGGTGTATCAGAAATTCATCCAGTTTTAAAAAAAAAAAAGACATTAAACAAATTGACTTTATTTTAAAAGATATAAAATAGACATTAAACAATAGCTATACATAAACCCTTATGTCCATTTGAATATAAACTCATCCAATCATACTTAGACATAACCACTATCTCAAAGATATCCTATACTTAAATAAAAATTTCAATTACATATAACAGATTCAAGCATACATACCTCCACTACGAATCAAATTGAAACTCTACCTTCTTCCTACTTTCTTTCACTGGATCAATCGCAAATTTCACTTTCGAAGTTTTTTGTTCTTTCAAGCTATTCTAGGTTTAGCAAACGAAATTACCATTCAATTATTGGATTAACCGATGTGTTACTTAAAAAAAAAAAAAAAAAAAAAATCAAGATGAAATTGGATTTGAAACTTACTTTAGTTTGATATCTTCTTCTTCTCCGATCTCCTCTTAGGTTTGTCTAGCAAAAATAACATAGAGAAGGGTTTGAAGAAATTAATTCATAAAACTATTTTAATTCAATCAAACTAACAAAAATCATTCCTTCCAAATTTCTACCTTACCAACTTATCAAATCAAAATCTTTGGATGTGCAGTTTTGGTTACCAAAATCAATTTTTTAGGGCAGATAGAAACTTGAGCAAAACTCAGATACAAAGATGACATGGATTTAAAACTTACTCAATACCTTCTTCTTCTACTAAGTTAGAGTCTCCTCTTGGGTAGTTAGGTTTCCGAAGGGAAAAAAACAGACAGGGTGAAGACTGAAGAGATGAACTCAGATTCTATCTTCTGTATCTAGGCGTTAACTCTTTTGTATGGAACCGATACGACTCTATGGTATGGACTTATGGCAAGCAAGTCAGTGTCTATGCTAAGCCAGTGGTTAGCCGTTTTTGTGGTGTGGCTAGAATGGAACCGTTTTGGCTTTATGGACTTAGGGCAAGTAAGCCGATGTCTATGCTAAGTGGTTAGCTATTTTTGTGGTGCGTAACAAAATATTAATGGGGGCGTATTTAAACTTATTATATCTGACGGATTTGTTTCGTGATATAATGGTTCATAAAAAATCACACACCTACAAATTTACCACATTTCAAAATAACGGTTTTTTTGCGTTAAATGAAGGGTCCCACTATTTTCATATTATATGACGTGATTTGTTTGTAATATCTTAATCACGCAATTAATCTGTCATTTAAAAACGTGATTTATAACCCCTTCTGGACTAGTGAACACAATCAAGGAATATGTATTTCCAAGAAATTATGGGAAATATATTCTCGGTATTTTTCTACACATGAAAATATATTTTGTAAAAAATTTAGTATTGAAATATATTTTTAGTTATGGAAATATATTTCCCGATTCACAAAAATTGGTTAGACCATTCTCCACCTTTCCAAGTCGCTCATACAATCTGTTCATCTTTGAAATATTGTGTCCTCAAAACTTATGGCCACACCTGACAATAAGTGTCCTTGGTCAGTTCCATAATCGTTACCATCTTTGGTAGCCGTTTGGCATAACCATTGCTTGGCTTTTTATGGTCGAGCAGTATGGGGATCAGCTGCAATATGTATTTTTTGAGAGAAATAAATTGCATACTCTTTACGTACCAATCCGGACGCAAGGCATTCGTCAGTTCTAAACGGAAAAAAAATGGTAAACGAAAGAGATATAATCTTAATCGCGTGACAATTGCTTTTATTTAGGTTCATTGGTTATAATGAGCTAATGCTCTACATAAACATGGAAGTTTAAATATTTTTAGGAAATATTTTGTCAGGTGCTCCCTTCTCATTGAAATCAACTAATCGATATCGTTTATAAAAGTCTCCCCATGCTCCACTTTCATAGCACTTCCCCATTACATCTTTCAAACATTTCATTCCAGCCGGCTCATCCGTTATTTTCATGTTGTCGATCCTCCAAATAGGTGGAGAATATGATTTTTTTGACATCCAGATAGTATTTTTTGACATCAAACCGCTGATTCAAACTCTCAAACGTACCATGCTGTTCCTGCAATTTTTATAACACTCATTAGATGGAAATGTTTGAAAAGTGTTTAAAAATGTGTACCCATTATGTTTTAGAGGGTGTAGTATATATGAGAACCTCTTCCGTTAAATCCTCATTAAATATTTTATTGTGCCCATCAGTTCCTTTTAACGAATGCTTTTGTAACTTTAAAATTCTTGGCACTCTTCTAGCTGCACCTGGAATACAATCTGGCGATGCAGGACTCCGTAAATAACCATGAACATATGTTGAACTCCCTTCTCCTGTTTCACATTAATATGTTTTAAGTAGCACCCTTACCATTTAAACCAAAATTTGTCATTTTGTATGCTGAGTATCTAAAATAATTTCAAAATAAATTATGCAAACACAGTATTTTGAATTGTGGTTTTCTAAGATAGTATTTTTCAAGATAGGTCTCTTCCAGTCTCATGGCGTGTTGAAACTTGAAACTTTTTCATGAAGCTCTATTTTAATGATCAAATTTATTTTGCCCTACCAACTTTACATCATTGTGTTACTGTAGGTTTATGTTGCCTCTTTACTTTCTCCATTTATCTACGCTAGTACGCTTTCGACAATGAAAGTTTATGTGATTTTACAATCGAATTACTTATACCTCTTTCACCCGCATCAAGTAATCCGCCTTATGTCCCAATAATTCCTGTGTCGCATTTTCTTTCGCTTGGAATATCGCTGATTCCGGCCCATCAGTAACCATCATTGTTAAACGCAATATGTCCAAGTGTTGATTAATACAACAATTCATTTATGTTTATATTATGTAATGTTCCATTTTTTTAATAAACAGACTGTGCAAAAGTAAAAGAACGTAAATATTACATTCAGATTAATCTAATGTATTTGAAGCACTCTTGACACTGCCTCCCGTTGCTGGTTTCCTCATATTCCTTGTTGCATTCAGGACAGTACATGCAGCATCAATCATCTGCGAAGCGAGTTATTTGGAGTAATAGATTCCTCAAATTTTTGGAAGCATCTGATGGAAGTATATTTTTATCAAGATTTTATATGGAAAGATTAATAAAATATTTAATGGAAGATAATTATAAGATATTTATGATGTAAGAAGATATTTATAATCAAAGTTTAATAAAATATGAAAGTTTATTTATGAAGATATTTGTATAAGATATTTATGATGTAAAATTAATAAAATATTTATTATGAGAAATTAATGATACAATAATGATGTAAACAACCATAGCCATAGATTTCGCTTTTCTAAAACTCAATCCTCACCGTCCTTTACCTAAGCTAAGTTGTCCATGCTTTCTAAAACTGAATAAAAAATTTATTCCCGTGCCATTATCGTATCATGTTTGATGATACAATAATGATGTAAACAACCAACCACTACTTCTTCCACTACTAACCACTAATTTCTATTGATATAATTTTTATTAAACGTATTTATTAATATAAAAAATACACATTTATTAGATTAATTAAGAGGACTTTAATAATGAAAATTTAATAATTAATTATGAGAGATTAATGAGGCACTAATTAATAAAACACTCATAATGATTAATTTTAATTAGAGCAAACCACAACCATGGATTTAACTTTCCCCAGAATGCATCCTGACCGCTCTTTATCTAGGCTAAGTTGTCCATGCTATGCTTTATAAGGGAGATAAGATTACTAGATTTATGCCCCTGCTACGCACCGGGAATTTTATGGTGTGCGTGGGGCTTCTCCCTGCCCAGCTCCGTGGGATGCATTTTTGATTTTGTGTGAGCAAGGCTTCGCCTCGATCCGTGGAGATGCATTTTTGATTTTGTGTGTGCGGGGCTCGCGCCGCCCCGCCCCGCCCCGTGGAGATGCATTTTTGATTTGGTGTGTGTTGATACATGTAAAATAATACCCCTTAACGGGTTCAGAGTGCCCCTAAGAAGGGAGGTAAGCCTAGTATGAGATATGGGGACTTGGGGACTAGGCCCAAGTCCATTGAGAAAATACCCATGAGGTAAGAAGGAAGAGGAAGGGATTAATAAATAAGGGGGAGTTTATATTAAGGAATGACATTAGAATTAATTAAGGAGGTTTAGGACATGTGTCATGATGTCATAAAAGGAGGGACTTTTAGGATAGTCTATATAAGGAAGGACAAGGTACAATGGAAAGTCAATTCTCTCTCTTACTATTCCTAATAAACTGAGGTCATTTGATGTGACTAGGACATGTAGAACCAAAACTGAAATCACCTTTCAACATTTGGCGAACACATACGAAGGCTCGTGCCTATCTCACCATGACACACCTAGGAGGCTGATAGGCTTCCGGAGATGCCTATATGTAATAACCGCAATCGTACGGTGTCCAACTAGTAGACAGAGGCAAGTACGGGTCGTTCCCACAAGGAGCGGTGGAAATACTGTAATCGATATCTCTGATGAATTAACCAACAATGATGTTTTTGGATTTTTAGAATTGAAAGAATATAAATGAAGAAAATAAATTAAACTAATAAAAGGAATCCAACGTGAAACTTGGTAACCAGGGTTTATAGTATCCACCACAACTTCTATTCGATTACTGAAATGAAACATAACTCATGAATAATTATTTATCGTTCGTTCTATCGACATCGCCTATTATATGTATTAGAGTCGCAAATATCCTTTGGGACACCCTAAGCATGGCACATCAAAAGTCTAAACCCAAGCATGCACCATCAAATTGCGTTAGCGAGAAAATCATCTGAGAAACTAAATTTAGGTTCACCAATAATACCTGGCTATTCTAAGCATAACCCATCAAAAGATTTAACCCAAGCATGGGATATCAAATATGTAGACAAATAAATTTGCAATCCTATAAATGAAGCACATAGGTTACTGTATTGTACAGAATCGGCGAAGCAACAACTCATATCATCGCTAAAATCAATATATAAAATCATGAAATTAATTTATTCAAATCATAATATTCTTAAAACCATATGTATTCAAATCGAAAGTGGTCTAATGCTCTAAGTGGTTTCAACATAAAACCCTAGCTAAAAAGTTTAGCAACTCATGAATATGGATTTCTCAAAACCCACAAAAACAATTATACAAGAAAAATAGAGGAAAGAGTAAACCCTTGTCACCGAATCGTCGCCTTTCCCTTCGATCTCTTGTTTTTCCGTTCTTGCCTTCACGGCTGTTCGTCGCCTCCTCTCCTCTGCACGGCCTCCCCCCTTTCTGTTCGTTTCACTTCTCATATATGTTGCGAGACTCTAAAAATGAGACCTAGCAAAACCTCCTCGGCCCAGTCCAAAACGAAGCCCTTCTAATTAAAGTCCAACTCTTCAAGTACGTCCAAGTACCAGCTCGTACATGCTCAGGCAAATACTCCAAGGGATTCTCTGTCCGTATAAATCTCGACTCTCTGCAGTCACGGTACAAAAATTAGCCAACGTCCTTTGTTCGCTGCCAATATTCTTTCATTCCCTGAGCTCCTATATTCCTCCATAATCACCAGTTCAAACTAAACCTCACAATTCAAGTTCGAACTCTAAACGTCCCTACAAGTTCATCTTCAAGTTCCCATGCTCACAGAACCGAGCTCTCTATGCAGCCACCAATTACAACCATCTCGAATCAAACAATCCCTTGCGCTAGTCACCGTCATCAACCTGCACTCGTTGCTCTATCGACGTTTCTGCATCATTTCTCCTCGACCATCCTTTTCTGAACCATAACACGAGCCCCACTGTCCATTGTTTATTTCTTCTATACTTCTTATTTTCGCCATCAGACTCGAGCCAATCTCTGCTGGCTTCTGAACACTCTCCATTACGGCAACAACTCCTCCCTTCACCAGCACCGACTGCAGCTATATCAGCAAACCCATTCAATCACGTACAGCATCTTGTAATGCCTGCTGCCATCTTTAATCACTTTCAGATTACCAGCAACTGCAATTAATTCCAATCTCAGGCCACATCGATTGACCCGACCCTCTAACAACTCCACCGATAACAAGCAACTCCATCTTCTGTTCGGCTAACCTTCACCGTACATCTTCAATTATGTTAACAGTTAAACAATAAGTTTTGGTGAATACTTCCACAGTTTTCACTGATGGATACGATGTGTTATTTATATCAAAGAGTTTTCAAATAGTTGTTACACTTTTCAGCTATTCAATAGCTAACAGAAATACTATTCAAAAGGTAACAGAAGGAACTTAAAAATAGCTAAAAGACTCTTGCAGGAAACCCGGTCTTGTAGCATTATTCACGGCTTGTTTACTATTGTTGTTGAGAGTCTTCAGCTGCTGAGCTGTGATCCTTAACACCTCCCCTCAAGTTGTACTTGGTTTCTTGGATGTGCAACTTGGTTATTTGAAACCTAGGCGCCGGCAAGCCTTTTGTGAAGATATCAGCAAGTTGATCCCTTGAGCTGATGAATCTGACCTGAAGCAGTTTATCTGCAACTCTCTCTCTGACAAAGTGATAGTCGATCTCGATATGCTTGGTGCGCGCATGGAATACTGGATTTGATGTCAGATAAGTAGCTCCCAGATTATCACACCAAAGAATAGGTGTAGTATGAGCAACACTGAGTTCCTTGAGCAAAGACTGGATCCATATCAACTCAGAAGTTGCAATTGCAACACCCCGGTACTCAGCCTCAGTGCCTGATTTTGAAACAGTCTTCTGCTTTCTAGCACTCCAGGATATCAAATTTCCACCAAAATATATGCAGTATCCACTAGTAGAGCGCCTGTCATCTAAACTGCCAGCCCAGTCCGCATCCGAATATGCTTGAAGAGAAGAATCACTACGGGAAAATTAGTAATCTACAACTGTAGATTGACAACTCGTAAATTAAAAGTTGTAAAATGTGGTATGTTTTACAACTTTTTCCAACAAAAGCGTTGTCAAAGTAAAATATGTCCAACTCTTAGGACCAACGAGTTCCTAAGAGTAGTGACGAGAATCAGAACCACAACTTGTTGTGTGAAAAGGGTTGTAGAGAGAAGTGACCACCTTTAGAATTTACGACTCACATCCTAAAGGTAGTGAATGATTTTAAAACAACACTAATAAGAGTCGTTGAAGATAAGAAAAAAAAAATTGAAAAATGTTCTTGTAGAGAATCGAACCCAAGCTTACTAGGTGTTAGTACAAGGCGTCAACCATCCTTAGGATTCACAATCTTGGTAGATTTGTTTGTGTTTTTTTCTTTTAATCAACATTCACAACCTTTACAAGAGTTGTAAATGATAAATTGACTTTGAAAAAAAAATGAGGCTAAGGTGAATCGAACTTTGAACCTCCACTGTCTAAGACTTGGATTTCAACCACCCTTCCACATTTACATGCATGTCTAACCTTATATTTTACATTTACTTCTATAAAAAAGTGATAAGGAAAAAACATGTTAAGGAAAAGAAATAAATGGACGGTTATGATGTAAATGGATGGTTATGATGGGAGATGGAAAAGATAAGAAGAAAAGGGATAAATAGACCTTCTACACCCCCTTAAGAGTCGTCAGTAAAGGAATAAACATACGCTAAATTTTTCTCACTTAAAAAAAAAAAATTCCCACTTCTGCTAAATTTTATTCACTTCTGCAAAAAACTTCTCACTTCTGCTAAATTTTTCTCACTTCTGCTAAATTTTCTTTTCATCGCGCTATTGACAACCTTTATAAGAGTTGTCGTTGAGGTATAAACACTTATGATAAATTTTTCTCACTTCTGCTAAATTTTATTCACTTCTGCTAAGAATATTCCCATGGAATCTTACCCGTAAATGGGTGGATTCATCATCTTTCAGAACTTTCGGACTTATAGTAGTCCGCTCATGGCCAAGTTTTGATCCCGGTGCAAGTTTCTTTCTCGAAGTTGATGAATTTGTATGTGTTTAAGGTTTATGAGAATATTCCCATGCAATCTTACCCGTAAATGGTTGGATTCATCGTCTTTGCAAACTTTCAGACTTATAGTAGTCCGCTCATGGCCACATTTCGATCCAGGAGCCAGTTTCTTTCTCAAAGTTGACGAATTTGTGTGTGTTTAAGGTTTTTGAGAATATTCCATGGAATCTTACCCATAAATAGTTGGATTCATCGTATTTGCGAACTTTCAGACTTATATTAGTCCACTCATGGCCAGGTTTCGATCTCGAAGCCAGTTTCTTTCTCGAAGTTGATGAATTCGTGTGTGTTGAAGGTTTTAGAATATTCCCATGGAATCTTACCGTAAATGGTTGTATTCATCGTTCTTCGAACTCTCGGACTTATACTAGTTCGTTCTGGTCGTTTCAATCTCGGAGCCAGGTTTGCATACAATATGCTAGAATAGGGCTTGCTTATGTTTCGGGGAATATTACAAAAGAATATTACTTGTAAATTGATGGATTCATCGTTCTTACGAAATTTCCAACTTAAAGTAGTCCCTTTGTCGGCGAGGTTTCGATCTCGGAGCGGGGTTTGCATACAATATGCCAGAATAGGGTTGGTTTAATGTTCTGTGGAATATTCCAAAGGAATCTTACCGGTAAATGGACGGATTCTTCGTTCTTATGAAATTTCGGACTTAGATAGTAGTCCAATCACGGCCGGGTTACGATCTCGGAACCAGGATATGCGTACAATATGCGAATATGGTTTGTTTAAGGTTTCGGGGAATATTTCGAAGGAATCTTACCAGTAAATGGATGTATTCATCATTCTTACGAAGTTTCGACTTAGTATAGTCCAATCGGCCAGGTTTCGATCCGGAGCCGGGGTATGCGTACTTTATGCCGAATATGGTTTGTTTAAGGTTTCGGGAATATTTGAAGGAATCTTACCTGTAAATGGATGTATTCATCGTTCTTACGAAGTTTCGGACTTAGAGTAGTCTAATCACGGCTGGTTTCGATCTCGGATCCGGGGTATGCGTACAATATGCGAATATGGTTTGTTTAAGGTTTCGGGGAATATTTCGAAGGAATCTTGCCGTAAATGGATGTATTCATCGTTCTTACAAAGTTTCGGACTTAGAGTAGTCTAATCACGGCCGAGGTTTCGATCTCGGAGCCGGGATATGCGTCACAATATGCCAGAATATGGTTTGTTTAAGGTTTTGGGAAATATTTTGAAGGAATCTTACCTATAAATGGATGGATTCATCGTTCTTACCAAGTTTCCGAATTATAGTAGTCCACTCCCGACCAGGTTTCGATCTCGGAGCCAAGGTACGCATACAATATGCCAGAATAGGGTTTGTTTAAGGTTTCGGAGAATATTCCAAAGGAATCTTACCCGTAAATGGATGAGTTCATCGTTCTTACCAAGTTTCGAATTATAGTAGTTCACTCCCGTCCAGGTTTCGATCTCGGAGCCAAGGTATGCATACAATATGCCGAATAGGGTTTGTTTAAGGTTTCGGGGAATATTTGAAGGAATCTTTTTGTAAATGGATGTATTCATCATTCTTATGAAGTTTCGGACTTAGAGTAGTCTAATCACGGCCAGGTTTCGATCTCGGAGCCAGGGTATGCGTACAATATGCCAGAATATGGTTTGTTTAAGGTTTCGAGGAATATTTCGAAGGAATCTTACCTGTAAATGGATGTATTCATCGTTTTTAAGAAGTTTCGGACTTAGAGTAGTCTAATCACGGCCAGGTTTCGATCTCGGAGCCAGGATATGCGTACAATATGCCAGAATATGGTTTGTTTAAGGTTTAGGGAATATTTCAAGGAATCTTACTTGTAAATGGATGGATTCATCATTCTTACAAAGTTTCGAATTACGTAGTCCACTTTCGACCGAGGTTTCGATCTCGGAGCCAAGGTATGCATACAATATGCGAATAGGGTTTGTTTAAGGTTTGGGAATATTTGAAGGAATCTTACCTTTAAATGGATGGATTCATCGTTCTTACGAAGTTTTCGACTTAGAGTAGTCCAATCACGTCCGAGGTTTCGATCTCGGAGCCGGGGGTATGCGTACAATATGCCAGAATATGGTTTGTTTAAGGTTTCAGGGAATATTTCGAAGGAATCTTACCTGTAAATGGATGTATTCATCGTTCTTACGAATTTTCGGACATAGAGTAGTCCAATCACGGCCAGGTTTCGATCTCGGAGCTAGGGTATGCGTACAATATGCCAGAATATGGTTTGTTTAAGGTTTCGGGGAATATTTCGAAGGAATCTTACCTGTAAATGGATGTATTCATCGTTCTTACGAAGTTTCGGACTTAGAGTAGTCTAATCACGGCCAGGTTTCGATCTCGGAGCCAGGATATGCGTACAATATGCCAGAATATGGTTTGTTTAAGGTTTCGGGAATATTTGAAGGAATCTTACCTATAAATGGATGTATTCATCGTTCTTACGAAGTTTCGGACTTAGAGTAGTCCAATCACGGCCGAGGTTTCGATCTAGGAGCCGGGGTATGCGTACAATATGCCGAGAATATGGTTTGTTTAAGGTTTCGGGGAATATTTCGAAGGAATCTTACGTAAATGGATGTATTCATCGTTCTTACGAAGTTTCGACTTAGAGTAGTCTAATCACGGCCAGGTTTCGATCTCGAGCCAGGATATGCGTACATTATGCCAGAATATGGTTTGTTTAAGGTTTCAGGAATATTTTGAAGGAATCTTACCTGTAAATGGATGGATTCATCGTTCTTACCAAGTTTAGAATTATAGTAGTCCACTCCCGACCAGGTTTCGATCTCGGAGCCAAGGTACGCATACAATATGCCAGAATAGGGTTTGTTTAAGGTTTCAGAGAATATTCCAAAGGAATCTTACCTGTAAATGGATGAGTTCATCGTTCTTACCAAGTTTCCGAATTATAGTAGTTCACTCGGGTTTCGATCTCGGAGCCAAGGTACGCATACAATATGCCAGAATAGGGTTTGTTTAAGGTTTCAGAGACTATTCCGAAAGAATCTTACTTGTAAATGGATGGATTCATCGTTCTTACCAAGTTTCCAATTATAGTAGTCCACTCCCGACCGGGTTTCGATCTCGGGGCCAAGGTACGCATACAATATGCGAGAATAGGGTTTGTTTAAGGTTTGGAGAATATTCCGAAAGAATCTTACTTGTAAATGGATGGATTCATCATTCTTAACAAGTTTATGAATTAGTAGTCCACTCCCACCGGTTTCGATCTCAGAGCCAATGTACGCATACAATATGCGAATAGGGTTTGTTTAAGGTTTGAGAGAATATTAGAAGGAATATTACTGTAAATGGATGAATTCATTGTTCTTACCAAGTTCGAGAAGTCCGAACCCTCCCAGAGCTTCTTGGTTCATAGTTTATATGGCTTTATACCACATTTGAAGTTCGAATTGACACTTTGAGCTTCATATTTATCGATTAGGTGATGTATCATGCTCGGTTTGAAGTTAGAACCCTCCAAGAGCTTCTTGGTTCATAGTTTGTACGGCGTTATACCACATTTGAAGTTCGAATCAACACCGAGCTTCATATTTATCCATTAGATGATGTATCATACTCAGTTTGAAGTCAGAACCCTCCCAGAGCTTCTTGGTTCATAGTTTGTATGGCTTTATACCACATTTGAAGTTCGAATTGACACTTGAGGTTCATATTTATCGATTAGGTGATGTATCCTGCTAAGTTTGAAGTCGAACCCTCCCAGAGCTTTTTGGTTCATAGTTGGTATGGCGTTATACCACATTTGAAGTTCGAATCAACACTTTGAGCCTCATATTTATCGATTTCAATGATGTATCTGCTAAGTTTAAAGTCGAGAACCCTCCCGAGCTTCTTGGTTCGAGTTTGTTTGGTGTTATACCACATTTGAAGTTCGAATCGGCATTAAGCTTCATATTTTATGGATTTCGATGATGTATCCTACTAAGTTTGAAGTTAGAACCCTCAGGAGCTTCTTGGTTTAGAGTTTGTATGTCGTTATACCATATTTGAAGTTCGAATCGACACCGAGCTTCATATTTATCGATTTCAATGATGTATCTGCTAAGTTTGAAGTCGAACCCTCCGAAGCTTCTTAGTTCACGGTTTGTATGCCGTTATGCCACGTTTGAAGTTTGAATCAACACTAAGCTTCATATTTATTGAATTCGATGATGTACCATGCTAAGTTTGAAGTCAGAACCCTCCAGAAGCTTCTTGGCTCATAATTTGTATGTCGTTATGCCACATTTGAAGTTCAAATCAACACAGAGCTTCATATTTATCGATTTCGATGATGTATCATGCTAAGTTTGAAGTCGGAACCATCCTGAATTTCGTGGTCCATCTCTAGTAATCTTATAACCCGAGTTTACCAAGTGTGAACTAAAGCTACTTCATGACATGTATGACTTGTCAAAATTACTTCATGACCTATGCGACTTGTCGAAATTCAAACCGCAAGCACAAAGAGAAAGCACAAAACACAAAGAGAAAGCACAAAGAAACACACCAATTATCGAATTCATTTTTCATTTTCCTAATTCATTCTTATACATTTTTTGGATTTTTATATCAGAATGTCGATAACAATGTCCTAAATTTATTAATATTTTTTTTAGATTTTTTTCATGTCAAAGGTTGCTAATTAAACCGAAAATATGAATTCGTATTAACACAAAGAGAAAGCACAAAGACCTTGATCCGTATGACACTCTTAACTTAAATCTACACCGTCCAAATATTTTCCCAATCCGTATGACCCCATTCTTATCCGTTCAAATTTTTTTTTGACAAAACGATTTTTTTTTCTCTCACTTATCTTCTTCATTCTTTCACTTTTCTCTCGTTTCTCATCTTCCCTCCCTTAGAAAAAAAACCCTAACTCAAGTTGCGCCTCCCTCGAAAAAAAAAAAAAAAAAAAAAAACCCTCACTCAAGATTTGTTTAACCAAAGTGATTTAACAAAGAAATCAGTTTCAGTATGAAGCAAATCAGAAATCTAAGAAACTAAAACCAAATCTCAAGATCTCTTCAAAATTTGATAAAGTAAGTTGAATTGAATTTTTAAATCTGATGACTTTTTTGTTTCTCAATCTGGGTTTTTAAAATAATTTTCTGTAATTTTGTTTTGGAATTTTAGGATTTTACAGAGTATAGGAATTTTGAGGAATGTCTTGAATATATTCAAGATATTATGTTAAAGCAAGGTCCTTTTGATGGATTCTTTGGGAAATTTGTTGATTGATTTTTTGTGATTTTGGTTTGACTAATTGTTTTGATTAGTATCAACTAGTCTTG
Source organism: Papaver armeniacum (assembly GCA_023531295.1). Classification (NCBI taxonomy): domain Eukaryota; kingdom Viridiplantae; phylum Streptophyta; class Magnoliopsida; order Ranunculales; family Papaveraceae; genus Papaver; species Papaver armeniacum. Next base: position 1,181,534 of record JAJJWW010018834.1, read on the forward strand.
TTATTGGAGTTGCCATTGGTTGTTTATTTCTTTGTAAGAATAAGAAGAAGATAAGAGATTAGTATCCTGTTGATTACTATGGAGGACCTCATCCACCTTAAGGTATAATTTTGATTTTGATATATCTCATGATTTTTGTAAATTGATGAGTTGGGTACCTTCTAATCATCATGAAATACTCTAATGTTGATTTGATTGTAGAGATATGGAATTTATAAGGAGCAATTCGTGTTTGAATATGTGATCCACACCTTGTAAACCCTAATATGTATGTGTTTGTTATACTTATAAATTAGGATCCTGTGGTCGGATTGTAATGAAAATTTTGCGGATAATACTTCATTGCGTGATGTATGTACCATAAAAATTTCAGGAAAATCGGGTTACGTTTACTAGTTCGAAGAATGAATGAATTACAGCTGCAATGTGCAGAATTCAGACCCTGGAGAGTTTAGTATTTATGATATTTCTCATTAACCGTTTACTGGATAAAGCTGAAATTTTTGTATGTTGTTTATAAACCTATAGATAATCTACTGTAAAAATTTCAGAATATCCGATTTATTTAGGTACCCCAAAGTGCGTAGGAATCATGACTGAATTCTGTATATCGATATTGAAAGCAGTCATGTTGTAAGGTGCATATTTTTTTAATGAACCGTCATAATTTTCTGAATTTTGGATATGTTATTGTACCCTGGGTATTAAGGTTACTGTAAAAGTTTTGTGACGATCGGATGATTTTAACTACTGAAAGGTTTAGATATATTATGGATGTGTTATCAATAGTCGGAGTTTTAAACTCTGATGCTTGTTTTGTTGATGTATATTGTGTGGTTATTTAGCTTATGAAGTGGTTGTACCCAATTGTCGCCCTTAAAAAACTTATGCCTGCATTACTTATCTATGTTACTAGTAGCTATTGGTGTGGCTCTTTGTTCCATTTTTTTTCTAAGTCTTAAGTATAACATGGTTTCAAATCAGTTCTCTAGGTATATATACTATTCTCTAGTATAACATGATTCTGGTGCCACTCTTTATTATTCATTATGTATTATGTAACTCTTTAATATCCAAATTTGGTTGTTATCTTGGTATACTCAATTAAGTTTTCACTTGTGTTTTCTGACGGATATTCTACCATTGGATCTGAAGCTTGCGAGTCACAAATGGTCATTTCGGCATTGATGAATTAAGTTATGAATTGTACAATGAATTGATGAATGAAGTTATGAATTGTACAATGAATATTGATTTTTAAATAAATGGTCATTTGGATTTATGAATGCAGTTTCGTTTCATTATAATTTAAATAAATGGTCATTTCGGCAATTCGGTTTAAATTTCTAATTTTTTTTTCAAAATAATTTTATGTACAACTCGTAACAAATGTTGTAGTTACACATTCATCTACTAAAAAGCAGTTGTTACTTCAAATATTACAACCTTTAAGGATGTTGTGTTAGAGATTATGACTACGTACACTAAACAAAGGTTGTGAAAAATGTGTATTTTTCATGTACTGACGACTTACAACTCAAACAAAAGTTATCAACGAAATGACATACAACTATAAGCATAGTTGTCAAATAATTCACATACAACTCTAAACCATAGTTGTAAACTAATTTTCTACAATCCCAACAAGTGTAGTGTAGGAGTTATTTTCACAACCAAAGTAAGAGTTGTGTTAGGCATAAAGAAGAAATTTCGAAAGACATTGACAACTGAGCCAAACGTGGTAGAAAATGGAACGACAACCGTGTTTACAACTATTATTGAAGAGTTGCAAAGAATTGAGGACCTTCTACAACCCCCCCCTTGTGCAACCTATTGATAAACGTCGTCGTATATTATACGACAACTGTTTTCCGAGGTAGTTAATCGCTATTTTTCCCGTAGTGAATCTTTGGAACACTTGAGATGCAGGCCGTAATCAAATGTGTTTTTCAGATAGCGTAGAATCCGTTTCACTAACTCCCAATGTTCAACATAAGGTTCATGCATATATTGACAAACCTTATTCACGACTGCGAGATATCTGGCACAGTGGGATCAGGTATTGAAGTGCACCAACAACACTACGACAGTGTAGGATCCTCAAACTTCTGTGAGCCAACTTTTTGTACCTTCGCAGAAGGAGCCAGTGGAGTGCAAACCGGCTTTGCACCATCCAATTTGGTACGTCGAAGAAGATCAGTGACATACTTCCTCTGAGTTATGACTAACTCATCATCATACCGCAGAACTTCTACACCCAAAAAATAGCTCAGGTCTCCCATATCTTTAATAGCAAAAGCTGCAGCAAGATTTGAAATCAGCTTTTGGATTTGTGTTGGATGCGATCCTGTGACAATTATGTCATCAACATAAATCAGAACATAAGTTACGGATTCAGCCAGAATGCAAAATAAATAGGGAGTATCAATTATGGATCCCCTAAACCCTAATTCTTGCAAATAGGTGCGAGTCTCGAAAACCAGGCCGTGGCGCTTTGTTTAAGTCCATAGAGCGACTTATGAAGTTTGCGACGTGGTTAGGGTAGTCCGGATCAACATATCCAGTAGGTTGACTCATATACACATCTTCATCCAACGTTCCATGCAAAACGCATTCTCTACATCAAGTTGCTTGAGCCGCCACCATGCATCACCGCTATAGACAACACAAGCCGTATGGTACAAGGTTTAATTACAGGACTAAACGTCTCACCATAGTCCAAACCCGCTTGCCGAGTGTATCCCTTAGCCACGGTCGAGCCTTACACTTGTCAATACTGCCATCCGGATTTTGCTTTACCCGATACACCCATTTAGAACCAACTACATTCATGCCTTTCTGATATTTAACCAATGAGTAGGTACCATTGCGGATCAGGGCATTGATTTGCACATCCATGGCAGCTTTCCACTTAGGTATTTTTGAAGCTTTGGTATAGCAAGTAGGTTCCATAAAATCAGCATCGAAGTGGATGATTCGGCGACTAGACATAGCTTATTTATGGGTTTAACAATCCCGCCTTTGCACGCGTTACCATCGAATGGCCAACAGCATCTTCCGAAGCTGAGAATTAGGAGGATCCTTTGTCTTGCAACTCGATTGAGTTTACGTGGCGAAATTGGTTGTGCTATTATCCTCTCGGAAAATTTTGATCTTTGAGGTGACTCTTGAGATCTTTGATGTTGTTGGTAAGGCTGTGTGTCGTCGACTCGGTATGAACCACATGTTGTTGAAGTATCTTCATTTTCATTTGAACAAACACGATTAAATGGTGGTGATAATAAAACACTGGTGCTAGTTGGATTATTACCTTGGCAAAGCAACGGAGCATTCTCGCTTGAGAGAGGTTTGAAATGGGAATGTGTTTTCTTCAAAGCGAACATGTCGAGAGATATATAACCTTTTTGTTTCTCGATGAAGGCACATATACCCTTTGTGAGCCTTTGCTATACCCTATGAAGACACAAGGAAGTGATCTCGGTTCTAGTTTTGTGGTATTATCTTGTCTAAGGCATGGATATGCTAAGCACCCAAAAACTACGTAAGAAATGGTAATACGGTTGTAATCCAAACAAAAGCTCTAGAGGAGTTTTACTTTCGGATCTGGGACTTGGGTAATCTATTTATTAAATAGCGAGGCAGTGGTGAAAGCATCTGCCCAATAGCTTTTTGGCATATGTGCATGAAATAATAAAGCCAGACCAGACTCTGTAACATGCCTAATACGTCGTTCTGCTATTCCATTCGTGGGGAGGTATGTGGACACGAGAATCATGTTGAATACCGAGAGGCATTGAGATAAGATGTAAACCTTTTGTATTTTAAAGCATTGCTCAGTTGAAAAACTTTAATTTTGTGATCGCCAAGATTTTCAACTTGCTTGTGAAAATGAACAAGGTTTGGAAGGCATCAGATCGTTGCACGAGTGGAAAGACCCAAGTAAAGTGAGAAAAGATATCCATTATGAGTAGATAATAGCGGAAACCAGACCTAGATATTGTAGGAGATACCCAAATATCCGACACAACCAAGCTTAAAGGCTTTTCATAGACAGTACTACTTAAAGAAAAAGACAATTTCTTGCTCTTACTTAGATGGCAAGAATGACAATAATCGAAATCTTTATTGGAAACTGAAAGGGAGTTTCGACGACAAATTTGAGACACAGTACGCAGCATAGGGTGCCCTAATCTTTGGTGCCATATTGGAAAAGAAGAAGAGATGTTAGCTTGCGGCTTAACTGGATTGTCCAACATGTTAACACCTTCAAAAATATATAGTCCATTCTATTCGGTCCTCGCATGAGAATGGTCCCAGTGTGTGCTTGTCCTTCACAAGAAAATAAGACTTGTGAAACTCAAAATAAACATTATTATCACTACAGGGAATTGACTCACAGACAACAAATTTGTTTTGATCATGGTACATGGTATATGTTGTTTAATTGAAAAGATCTTGAGTTGTATGTAAATGAAGCATTACCAACATTGGCTATATCAAGAGTATTACCATTACCAACATGAATCATCTCTGTGCCATCGTACTCATGAGGGATAGTCAGGTTTCGCATATCCGCTGTTAGATGATGAGTAGCGCGATGTCGCTGACCCATTGATTTCAGTGCGCCGGTTAGCGAAACTATGTAGGCGAGGTTGCCGTTGTTTATTATTCTTTGGTGTGTAACGAAACCAGAGCGAGTAGCTTGATGATTGTCCTTCTTGCATATCGACATTGCGGTTCATCAAACTTTGGAGATTTTCGACGAAGGCGGTGAGAGCGGCGATTTTGTTGAAAGTTGGGAGGCGAGAAGATCCACGATTTGAGTTATTGTGATGCTTGGTCTTTGATCTACTTGAGGAGCCATAGTTAGCAACTTGACCACATTTGCTATTGGTTGTTGAATGGTCGACAGATGTTGTTCCAACCTCAGATCGAATGTAAGGAGATGGGCATAAAATGTTTGCATGTCCATGTCTTCAACTGTGCTTAATGAAGTCACGATTGGATCATATGATTGATTCAATCCATTGCTAATGGACTGTTTCATTTCATCAGCATCAACAACATAGCCAGATGCTGCAAGTTGAGCAAATAACGATTTTGCCTCATTAAAATACACTTTCAAGGATTTGTTACCTTTACTCATTGAATGGGTTGTTTCTTAAGGTGCATCCCGATGCGCCTTTGTCTTGGGTGCAAAGTTTGTGCCTCAGAGTATCCCAAACTTCTTTTTGTGTCTAAACCTCACTTTTCCTAGAACTTAGGGGTTAGAGTTGAGTTTAACCAACCAACCAGCAACGAAGTCTTGTTCTTCATAAGTCGTGAAATCGGGATTCACGACCCGAGTTTGTAGTGTTCTTGAAGGTTTCACTTTTGTGCCATCGATGAAACCTGTTAACCCATGACCTTTGAGAATCGGCTTGAATTGAGTTTGCCATAGTAGGAAGTTGGTTTGGTGAGTTTTAGTGTTACCAGGATGATGAATCGGATGTTTACGAAAGTTGGTTTGTTGTGGCCATGGTTTTTTTTTTTGTGGTTTTGTTGTTTTTGGAGGCGTAGCTTGGATCGAGGATGATACCAAGTTAAACAATAAGTTTTGGTGAATACTTCCACAGTTTTCACTGATGGATACGATGTGTTATTTATATCAAAGAGTTTTCAAATAGTTGTTACACTTTTCAGCTATTCAATAGCTAACAGAAATACTATTCAAAAGGTAACAGAAGGAACTTAAAAATAGCTAAAAGACTCTTGCAGGAAACCCGGTCTTGTAGCATTATTCACGGCTTGTTTACTATTGTTGTTGAGAGTCTTCAGCTGCTGAGCTGTGATCCTTAACATTAACCATCGACCAAAACTGATCCAAAACAAACATCGTTCTCTACTTCAATACCATTTATTCAGCAAAACTCAGGCCATCGCCATTACTCTCGCCAAACCAAACCCACCATCTCAGACAAAGATCGATTCGTGACAAAGCATCAACTCCAGCTTTCTACTTCAATACCATTGCCAAAGCAACACCTCATTATTTTCCCTGTATTTCGATTCACATCCACCATTTAATCAAATATCACCGGCGTGAAGATCGAAGCCAATTGATTCTCCTCTCGGCTACATCACCTAAGTCCATCGTCTTTCGTACTAGCCACCAATGACAACTATCACCATCGATTGCAATCATCACCGGTGGTTCCAATCTAACCAATCTCCTATCTCCATCGTTGCCATACCCGTTCTGCAGACCAACACCGTGACGACTTAGTAACAACGATTCTTCTTTGGGATATCTTGCCTTGAGCTGTTCAACCACAACCCATCTCAGTAGGGTAGATCAACTCAAAGCCCATCCATTCTTCGAGTTGCTTGCACTTCACCCAACCAACATCAAGATTTATACTTCCAAATACTGCTCCCATTTCTTACGTAACTCCACCGACGCCGCTTCAAGATTGATGCTCCCGATTTCTTCCATTCGAGTGCACGGCGGTTCAAGTACAAACCAGCAATCATCACAAACATCAATTACCAACAAATTCCATCGATACGTCGAGAGAACAAACCCCACCGGAATCAAGCTGGCCATCGACCACACAACCATTACTTGTTGTAACAGCTCTTCTTCGCAACTATTTACTTCTGCCACCATCAGTTCGAAAATACAAAGCCCACCAGTCTTCAAAATATCTCTCAACTTCCCATGTTCACAGCACCAACACCCAACTCGTCTGCTTTTTACTTTCAAAATAAACTCAATCTCAGTCTATGTAATAGATGTCGAGCTGCACTCAAGCGCCATCTTGCTGCTGTTGGGAGAAGTTTCTGTTCTTCGATTGACATGCATTTAAGTCCATCGCCACTTAGGCATCCAGTTGGAACCAAACCCATCTTATAACCAAGACAGCAACACAACCTGTCACTCAACACCACAGCTCATGCATGTACTCTCTTGTAAGTTGTAGTTGCAACACTCCAGATTGTGGTTGTAGTGGAGGCAACGTCCACTACGGGAAAAACAGTGATCAACTACTCTTGAAAAGAGTTGTCATACATCTACGACGACGTTTATCGATAGGTTGCATAGGGGGGGTTGTAGAAGATCCTCAATTCTTTACAACTCTTCGGCTAAAGTCGTAAACATAGTTGTCGTTTAGTTTTGTACAATGCTTGCTTCGAGTTGTGAATGTCTTTGAAATTTTCCACTTGATGCCTAACACAACTCTTACGGGTTGTGAAAATAACTCTACACTACACTTGTTGTAGTTGTAGAAAATTTGTTAACAACTATGGCTAGAGTTGTGTATGAATTCTTTGACAACTATGATTAGAGTTGTATGTCATTTCCTTGACAACTTTTGTTTGAGTTGCAAGTCACTTCTTTGACAACCTTTCATAGCAGTTGTGTTTATTTTTCATTTGTGAAAAAAAAATATATTGAAATTGGTAACAACATTCAAAATATACCAGCATTATTCAAATGTAAACCATCAAAATGTGACAGCATTAAAACACTTAAACCAGTCTTAGAACTCGAGCCTGCAAATTATTATAACCATTCTTACTTGTGAAACTATCAATAATCTACAATGTAATCATTTACCAAATTGAGACTCCAACAAGTTATCTTACACGAGAAACTCTAGCAACACCCATCTTCTTAACCTAGCTACTGCAGAATCAGCACCAACAATCCTCAGCTGCTCGGCACGCCATCATCTGCTCTTGTTGTGAGTCTCTAGATGCAACTTATTTAGACATTCAACCCGTATGGCTATCTCGCGGTCGATGCTATTAACTCAAACCAAAAGCCTACAAAGATACAAACCAAAGACCCATCATGTCATCCATTTCTTCATCACCGAAGTACCATGAGCGAACATCAACAACAAATCTTCAACTGCAATAGCGGACCATTGAATTCCTTCGTTATGCCATTTGAGAAGCAACACTGGTCAAAAAGTATAGAGAGCGAGTTGCCATCACAAATTTGGTATAATGGCAGCAAAATGTACATGGGTGGGACTTTTACCATATCCTGCAGTTTCGATAAAATTATGTCAGTATTTCGTACTTTGGATTTAGATCCTTAGATTGTGTAGTCAAATAGTATCTAAAAGAAAAAAGAAAAAAATCAAGTCTACAATAGATTGTATCTACAAAACTACCTTGATTACTGTCCAATGATACAACGATGCAGGTTCCCTTGGAAGATGAGTAAAAAGCCTTCGGGGAACTCCAGTTGGAACTTCCTTTGGAATAGTGAATGACATCGCTATCCACACCAAAACCATGAAAGGAACCCCATAGTTTGCAATAAGGCTTATGAGGAATCCTGCAATAAAGTTCGAAACTACATTTAGATTCCAAGTACTCTCAGAAGTACACAGTTAGATCAGTTGGATATTTTTCAAACCTGTTCCGCAACGCCATGTGAAAATTAGTCCCAGCAGTCCATTTTTATATAGCCACTCAAATTGATATCTTTCATCATTTGGATTTTCAGCCTTTGGAATTGCAAATTCACCAACCATTCCCTGTAATTCAAAGTTGGGAAAAAAAAAGTTAACAAAACTTTTGTTCATTAAAATATCCATCGGTTTTATTTGCCAAAAGAGAACTACTATTAGTCTTCTACCTTAATGGCCTCTTGGATGAAAAGAACTCAAACCAGCAGTTCCTCCATTTTCTTGTCTCGCACAATCACAATCAAAATCTTGAGATTTCTCAACACAGATTCATATCAAACCCAAATCCAAGTTGAGAGTAAAATCCACGCTTGAATTAAAATTGATTTCATTTCCATTTACGCCTGCAACATTGCTCATAAAACCACCATAACAAATCACCACTGAATTTAAGTCTTGATCTAGTCCTCTTTCGAGTCCTTCATCCTTTGCATCAGTCCACAACTTTGTTTGCCTTCGCACCGTTATTATCGAGACCCAAAGACCGAATTTATTTGTTGGATTGCCTCTTGTTCTTGGAAGCTTCTCGTCATTTTGTTGTTGAAAGCTTCTGCTGCTTGAGAGATTCTTGAAGTTCTAGTCTTTTCGACCTCATATTCAATTATCAGATACTGAAAACAAAAATTCACACAACATCTGAGAAATCTACAAACTACATACACTAAAAATTCAATAAAAACCCAAACAAAATTGTCTAAATTTATAGCAAACCCCCAATTTGTATACCCTAATTTCATTACAAAAGAAAAAACCCCAAATAATTTCTAAGTTCAGACACCACCAAGAACACCAAATTTTAATAAATTTACACCACAGAGGGATTCTTTAAATTCCAGCCATGTAATTAAAAACCCCAAATAAATTCACAGCAAAACTTCATCTTGAACTTCCAGACATCAATAGAAGACCAAATTTCTACAAAGAGTAGTAGAGTGAGTTTTTTGAAGGGTTACACGATATTGTTTAGGATTTGATTACGAGGGTTGATAGGTTCTTCTTCAATTCCACCAATTTAATTTCTAGGGTTTGTATTTTGAGAACCTTTCCAACGAAGTACTTTTAAAGTCGGAAATTTTCGGTTTTGTTTCTTAAACAATATATATACTGAGAGAGAGAATTAGGGTTTGTATCTCAAGAATTGCTCCAATAGAATGAATTGGTGAGAATACGAGAGAGAATTCGGTGTTGTTGAATACGAGATTGGTAGTCGGAATCGAATAGATTGCAGAATCAATTAATCCAGTGACGAACAATGAAGAACAAAAAGGGGATCTGAGATGGAGAAGATGATTTTGGTGTTGTTTATAGGTTTTTGGCTGTAAATTTTCTGTTGTTTATTCGTTCTTCAGGGATGGAGAGGTATGGTTCAAGTTATGGCTAGGTTAGATGTTGAATGGGGTTCTGAGATTGAATCAATGAAAAAAAAAAAGAAATCGTGCGATTAATAATTGAAGTTAGGTTTCATTTGATTTAGGGTTTCATTATTAAACACCCCATCTTAGATTTTCTCGAAGAGCGAGGAGGAGGAGAAGAAGATAGAGCAAAACGGAAGAAAGAGAAAATAGATAAGAATTAGAGTTCGAGTGGTGGTGGGTGATACAACCAAGAATGGACGGACCAGATTTTTTTTTTCCCTCATACGGATTAATAAAAGATCTTGACGGTTGAGATCGTATTTGAGATGCACATACGGATTGGGAAATATGTGTTTCTCTTTGTGTTAATACGAACTCATGTTTTCGGTTTAATTATCAATCTTCGACATGAAAAAAAAAAATACAAAAAAATATTAATAAATTCAGGACATTGTTATCGACATTCTGATATAAAAAAATCCAGAAAATGTATAATAATGAATCGGGAAAATGAAAATGAATTCGATAATTGTTGTGTTTCTTTGTGCTTTCTCTTTGTGTTTTTGTGCTTCCGGTTTGAATTTCGACTAGTCGTATAAGTCATGAAGTAATTTTGACAAGTCATATGGGTCAATAAATAGCTTTAGTTTACACTGGTAAACTTAGGTTATAAGATAACTAGAGATGGACCACGAAATTCAGGATGGTTCTGACTTTAAACTTAGCTGGATACATCATCAAAATCGATAAATATGAAGCTCATTGTTGATTCGAACTTCAAATGTATGCATACATTGGCTCCGAGATCGAAACCTGGATGGTAGTGGACTACAATAATTCGGAAACTTGGTAAGAATGATGAATTCATCCATTTACAGGTAAGATTCCTTTGGAATATTCCCAGAAACCTTAAACAAACCCTATTCTGGCATATTGTATGCATACACTGGCTCCGAGATCGAAACCTGGCTGGGAGTGGACTACTATAAGTCGGAAACTTGGTAAGAATGATGAATCCATCCATTTACAGGTAAGATTCCTTTGGAATATTCCCCTAAACCTTAAACAAACCCTATTCTGGCATATTGTATGCATACACTGGCTCCGAGATCGAAACCTGGCTGGGAGTGGACTACTATAAGTCGGAAACTTGGTAAGAATGATGAATCCATCCATTTACAGGTAAGATTCCTTTGGAATATTCCCAGAAACCTTAAACAAACCCTATTCTGGCATATTGTATGCATACACCGGCTCCGAGATCGAAACACAGCTGGGAGTGGACTACTATAAGTCGGAAACTTGGTAAGAATGATGAATACATCCATTTACAGGTAAGATTCCTTTGGAATATTCCAGGAAACCTTAAACAAACCCTATTACGGCATATTGTATGCATACACCGGCTCAGAAATCGAAACACGGGCCGGGAGTGGACTACTATAAGTCGGAAACTTGGTAAGAATGATGAATCCATCCATTTACAGGTAAGATTCCTTTGGAATATTCCCTGAAACCTTAAACAAACCCTATTCTGGCATATTGTATGCATACACTGGCTCCGAGATCGAAACCTCGCTGGGAGTGGACTACTATAAGTCGGAAACTTGGTAAGAATGATGAATCCATCCATTTACAGGTAAGATTCCTTTGGAATATTCCCCGAAACCTTAAACAAACCATATTCTGGCATATTGTATGCATACATTGGCTCCGAAATCGAAACCTCGCTGGGAGTGGACTAGTATAAGTCGGAAACTTGGTAAGAATGATGAATCCATCCATTTACAGGTAAGATTCCTTTGGAATATTCCCAGAAACCTTAAACAAACCCTAATTCGGGATATTGTATGCATACACTGGCTACGAGATCGAAACCTGGCCGGGAGTGGACTACTATAAGTCGGAAACTTGGTAAGAATGATGAATCCATCCATTTACAGGTAAGATTCCTTTGGAATATTCCTGAAACCTTAAACAAACCCTATTAACGGCATATTGTATGCATACACCGGCTCCAGAAATCGAAACACAGGTCGGGAGTGGACTACTATAAGTCGAAAACTTGGTAAGAATGATGAATCCATCCATTTACAGGTAAGATTGCTTTGGAATATTCCCCGAAACCTTAAACAAACCCTATTATGGCATATTGTATGCATACACTGGCTTCGAGATCGAAACCATTTGGGAGTGGACTAATATAAGTCGAAAACTTGGTAAGAATGATGAATCCATCCATTTACGGGTAAGATTCCTTTGGAATATTCGAGAAACCTTAAACAAACCCTATTACGGCATATTGTATGCATACACCGGCTCAGAGATCGAAACACAGGTGGGAGTGGACTACTATAAGTCGAAACTTGGTAAGAATGATGAATCCATCCATTTACGGGAAGATTCCTTTGGAATATTCCCATAAACCTTAAACAAACCCTATTCGGCATATTGTATGCATACATTAGCTCTGAGATCGAAACCTCGCTGGGAGTGGACTACTATAAGTCATAAACTTGGTAAGAATGATGAATCCATCCATTTTACGGGTAAGATTCCTTTGGAATATTCCCGAGAAACCTTAAACAAACCATATTCGGCATATTGTATGCATACATTGGCTCGAAATCGAAACCTCATTTGGGAGTGGACTACTATAAGTCGGGAACTTGGTAAGAATGATGAATCCAACCATTTACAGGTAAGATTCCTTTGGAATATTCCCCTAAACCTTAAACAAACCCTATTCTGGCATATTGTATGCATACACTGGCTCCGAGATCGAAACCTGGCTGGGAGTGGACTACTATAAGTCGGAAACTTGGTAAGAATGATGAATCCATCCATTTACAGGTAAGATTCCTTTGGAATATTCCCCAAAACCTTAAACAAACCATTTAAGGTAAGATTCCATCGGAATATTCTCTGAAACCTTAAAAAACCCTCTTTTAGATATTTTTACCCAATCTCAAAATGCCTAAATTTTTAGAATTTAGTGAGGGGTGTTAGAGAAAATAGTTTTTAGCAGAAGTGAAAAAAAAATTAGCAGAAGTGAGATTTTTTTTGCAAAAGTGGATAAAATCTAGCAAAAGTGAGAAAAATTTAGCAGAAGTGTTTAACCCCCTACGACGACTCTTAAAGGGGGTTGTAAAAGGTTTATTTATCGGAAGTGAGAAAAATTTAACAGAACCGGAGATCAAAATAATTTTTAACAGAAGTGAGAATAATTTAGCAGAAGTGAGATTTTTTTTTGCAGAAGTGAATAAAATTTGGCAGAAGTGAGAAAAATTTAGCAGGAGTGTTTATACCTCTACGACGACTCTTAAGGGGTTGTAGAAGGTTTATTTATATTTTCTTCTTATCTTTTCACTATTCCATCATTACCATCCATTTACATCATAACCGTCCATTTATTTTTTGTTCCTTGACATTTTTTTTCTTATCACTTTTTTTATAAAAGTAGATGTAAAATATAATCAAACATGTAAATGTGGAAGGATGTTTGGAATACCGGACTTGGAAGGAAGAGGCTCAGGTTCGACTCACCTTAGCCTCATTATTTTTTTTTCAAATAAATTTTTATTTTTACAACTCTTATAGAGGTTGTGATTATAAATGACAAAAAAAAAACACAAAACTACCAACATTGTGAATCCGAAAGGATGGTTGATGACTTGTACTAACGCGTAGTAGGCTTGTGTTCGAATCTCTCCAACAGCTTTTGTCGAACCAATATTTTTTTTTATCTTCAACAACTCTTATGAATGTTGTTATATAGTAATTCACTATCTTTATGTTATGAGTTGTTAAAGTCTAAAGGTGGTCACTACTCTTTGCACACAAATGTTGTGGTTTTGATTCTCGTCACTACTCTTTTGGTCTGTTTGTCCTAAGAGTTGGACGTTTTTTAACTTTGACAACTATTATTTGGTAAAGGTAGTAAAACATGCCACCTTTCACAACTTTAAAAATATGAGTTGTAAAGTTACAGTTGTAGATAACTGTTTTTCCCGTAGTGGTCTCATTATCTTTTAACTCCAAATGGGCCTGGCTAGTCATAACAAACCAATACAATCCTTTGGTTTGCCTCTTGACTTCCTGGCAACGTCTCATGATTGTCACAAATGCCAATTAAGCCTCCTTTAGTAATTTCTCCTTCATTGATCAGATTTACGTGTACTTTCTACAAAAGCACTAAAAATATGTTGTTAGCCAAGATATCGAGTCCTAGCTAATATAAATAAGGGTATAAAATGTAGCACATATGTGCTTATCAGAGGCGCTAGCTCAGGCGCGGTTGAAAACCAACCGAATTACCAGCCACTTAACCCAGAGGGCGAGGAGCAAGAGTAGTGTTCGAATCCCCACAAGGAGACTTACTCTCCTATTCGTTCCAATTGGATTTCTTGTGCAGTAATAATGTTACCGAATATGAAGCACTAATTATGGGACTCAGGTTGGCAAAGGAGCTCAATTTAGGGAGTATAGAAGTAAAAGGCGACTCAAAACTAGTGGGAAACCAAGTGAACGGTGACTTCCATGTCAAAGAGCCGCACCTGGCGTCCTATCAGGCAGAGGCTCAGAGTATGATGACCTGAAGGGGTCGACATTATACCATACGAGCAAAAGTGGAAACCGACATGCAGACGCTCTAGCAACTCTAGCGAGCAAGATATGATGCAACTAAATGGTGAAGAAGAGGGTACGGTCACGGTAAAAAAAAATGGAGCTGCCCATCACTTGGAAAGAAGACCTAGCCTTCGAGGAAGTAGATGATTGGAGGCGAGTATATATCGAAGACCTAACTCGGATGGATGAAGATCGAGTAATACCTACCCAAGCCTTGAAGCAATTTGTGATGATCTAAGGAGCCTTGTACTATCGAGACGCCGGAGGATCCCTCGCAAGATGTGTAAATAAAAGGGAAGCATAGAAAATACTCCAGGAGTTGCACACGGAGACGACATGCGGGCAAACTGGTGCCGTTCACCTTTACAGAAAACTTCAGAGGTTGGGAATATACTGGCCAAGCATGTCAGCGCAAGCAGCGGACCTCCAAGATAGTTTTGCCGACTTTCAGGCTCCACCACAGCCCATAAAAATTTGTACAGTTGAGGGAGCATATTGGAGACAACCTTACATAGATTTCATCCAACATGGAAAGCTAACCAACGAGAGACAGGCGGCCCTAAAAATCCAAAAGAAAGGAGCGCGTTTCTTCATGCACGAGGGTGTCCTCTATCGCAGAAGCTATAGTAACGCCATGCTACGGTGCTTGTCTGACCAAGAAGCGATGAAAGTGATGACTCGATCCCATGACACCGAGCATAAAGGAATGCGGAAGTTGTTCCTACAACTTTACGAAGGCGTATTTTATTGGCCAACCATGGAGAGTGATACTGCAGAGCACGTCCGAAAATTCCTAAGCTGTCAGATGCACGGAACCCTGATTCTGGCGCCTCACACTCAATTACACAGCATAGTAACACCATGGCCATTCCATAGCTGGGAGATGGATCTTATAGGGCTAATCAACCCAATGTATTCAAAGCGCCACAAATACATAATAACAACCACCGAGTATGCATCAAAATGGGTCGAGGCAATACCCCTCAAGGACTACAATAGGAGCAACTGTTGTCGCGTTTATCAAAGAGCATATCATCTACAGGTTTGGTGCACCTATGATATTTAGGGCAGACAATTCCAAGTTGTTCGTAAACAAGAATGTGATATATCTGCTCCGCCAATACAACACAAGACTGCATACATCGACCCCCTACTACCCTCAGGGGAATGGGTAAGCGGAGGCAACAAACAAAACGTTCATCCGAGACCTAAGAAGAACAGTGCATGATCATCACAGAGAATGGCACGAACAATTACCGCTTGCGCTATGGGCAGACATGATCTTGAAGCGCAGATCCACAAGAGCGTCACCCTATTCACTAGTCTATGGAGAAGAAGCGATACTGCCAGCGAAAATAGCGGTTCCTTCCGCAAGGGTGGCAATGGATAGCCATACCACACCAGACGAAATAAGTCATTTTTCCCACTTAGATACGATAAAAGAAAGGAGAGCACGAGCGGAACGATTCACAGAAGCTTACAGAAAATGCACAACTAATTATTACAACCAAAGCGTAAAGCAGAGAACCTTCAAGGTAGACGAATTGGTCCTCAAAATCACCCCTCATGTACAAAGGAATGCCAGCGCTGGTAAGTTTGCTGCAAACTAGGTGGGCCCATTTAAGATAAGAAAGGTGAAACACAGTGGATACTATAAGCTTAGGCGAATGAATGGAACCAAGGTCAAAACACCCATCAACGGAAAATTATTAAAAAGGATCTATGCATAAATCACTCCATGTATAAGCACCCGCCCTGAATAATAAAGAGTAAGTTATCAATGATGGTGTGAAAATCTACAAAAGGCTACGGGAATGCCAAAGGCGCCTGGTCGGCTGACAAATCTAAAAAAGGCTACGAGAATGCCAAAGGCGCCCGGTCGGCTGGCAAATCTACAAAAGGCTACGGGAATTCCAAAGACCCCCGATTGGCTGACCAATCTACGAAAGGCTACGGGAATGCCAAAGGCGTCCGGTCGGCTAATAAATTAACAAAAGGCTATGGGAATGCCAAAGGCGTCCGGTCGGCTGACAAATCTACAAAATGCCATGGGAATGTCGAAGGCGTCCAGTATTTTAACAAATCTACAAAAGGTTACGGGAATGCCAAAGGCGCCCGGTCGACTGACAAATCTCCAAAAAGAAGCCACGGGAATGCCACAGGCGCCTGGCTATCAAAAGAAGGCGCTTTATATCAACGCTCACCCACCCACCGCATCCTTCTGATAAAAAGAAAGGGGTAAGTAGGCGCGTTATAAAACGCCGCCCAACCAGCTGCATCCTTACGATAAAAAGAAAGGGAGTAGGCGCGTTATAACAACGCCCGCCCAACCCACCGCATCCTTCCAATAAAAATAAAAGGGGAATACGCGCGTTATAACAACGCCTGCCCAACCCACCGCATCCTTCGATAAAAGAAAGGGGGAGTAGGAGCGTTATAACAACGCCCGCCCAACCCTACCTTTCTAATCACACTTTGGAATGAAAGAGGGAGTAGGCGTGTTATAACAACGCCCGCCCAAAGCACCGCATCCTTCCGATAAAAAGAAAGGGGGAGTAGGCGCGTTATAACAACGCCCGCCCAACCTACCGCATCCTGAGTAGGCGCGTTATAACAATGCCAACCCGCCCAACCCACCGCACCCTTCCGATAAAAAGAAAGGGGGATTAGGGGCGTTATAACAACGCCCGCCCAACCCACTGCATCCTTCTGATAAAAAGAAAGTGGGATTATGAGCATTATAACAACGCCCACCCAACCCACTGCATCATTCTGATAAAAAGAATGGGGGAGTAGGAAAAAAAAAGAGAAAAGAGAATAATATTCCAACTTAAAGTAAAAATTTATTCACACTTTGTTCAGAACAGTCGCATAAGAGTAACAACAAAGGAACCACGAATGTGACATCAAAATAAAAGAAAAGACAATCCTCGCAGAGGGATACGCAACCTAACCAACCATTAATGCCCGACAACGAGCAATATCCGCGTCTAAAGCCTCCACCATCAAACGCCCGTCATCACATTGCGCGGTGGCTAAACGAAGGTCCTGATCAGCCTCATTCACCAACTTGTGAATATCCTGAATAATCTTACCCTCAGCTTCAACTCCGCGAGCAAACGACAGAGTATCCTCATGCTCATCGTACTCTTTACGCGCCTTATCCCGACGAATCAACCTAAGCGTCCATAACAGGCCCACTTCCTCTCTCAAAACCAATAAACGTGCTAATTAATTCATCCTCGAGGTAGGGATAAGATACAAGCGAAGATGCAGCTGCTAATTTCAGAATGTGTCCAAGAAGTGGCGGGGATTCCTGATCAGAAACCCAGAGACGACAATCAGAAATGACACGATCTATAGTATCCATCATTATCAAAGAATTCACGAATAATTGATCAGCCACGTCACGAGTGGTGATAGCCTCATCCTATGCGCACTGGATCTCCAATGACACGCGACCTGACGATTCATCCTTCTGAGCGGCTTGGTACACCTCATACCGCTCCTTAAAACTGGCGCACACAATATCTCTATTCACCATTCTCTGCTCTCGACGCGTTTCGATTTCATCCTTCACGAGCAACACTCGCTTCAGTTCATAATACTTAAACATTGTCGAAACCAACACAGCAACGGGCGCCAAGGACAACACGTACTCGTGAAGAGAATTAGCCATGTAGGTGATGTGTTGACCAGAAGAGGATGGGAAAACGAAGTCAAAAGAAAAACTAATGGCCAAATTAAGAAACGAGAACCGTATATAGAGGGGGGGGGGTGTCGTTTATGATGCAACAACCATTTACATCTCCTGATGCGTGTTATGATACGTGTCAACTCATATTAATGGTAATACACGAAAAACGATACCACCTTAGTGGGTCTAGGACGCCCCCAAATGAGAATGCAAACTTGATATGCCGCTATGGGGACATGGGAATTAAATCCGAAGACCAGTGAGGAAACATCCACGAGATAGAAGGGATAAGGAAAGAATTAACAAAGAATAAAGAAATTTAGCGACAAATAACAAACAACACAAACATCGAAGAAAATCCACAAAAGAGGCAGAACCCCAGAACAGATACAAAAAAAAAAAACAAAAACGAAGTAAATCCCAAAAAATAGCACGCAGCCTAGCCGGCTATTAACGCACGACAACGAGCAATGTTCATGTCAAGGTGTTGATGGTGGATTTTCGTTTAAGGTTAAATTTGTAAAAAACCGGAAAAATCACGACATCTTGTAAAAGATAAAGCCGTTTATAAGTGACGGATACTCCTCACTTAATTCACCAAGAATGGAGCATGCAGCAACAATCCCATTACGTGAATACATGAAATTCCTCCGGGTTGGAGCATGTAGCAACAATCCCTTCTGTGAATTTCATATCGGCCTTGTATTTCAGTACTCATTATCAATATGGCATGACGGCGAGTGTTACTCTTACGAGTAACACGAACCTCAAGCACTATAATGAATCATTATCGGTGTGGCATGACGACCGAGTGTTACTCTTACGGAAGTAACACGAACCTCAAGCACTATAATGAAACCATGTACGAAATACCCGTACGTGGCCGATTCTCGGTGTGTTATACTAGCCCGAGCCCTCTCGGTGTGTTATACTAGCCCGATTGAACCCCTCTCGGTGTGTTATACTAGCCCGATTGAGCATCCGGCACTGACCGTATCAGTTCGGATATGATCTGACCGCAGTCATCCAACTCCATAAGCATGATTGGATTACCCCATATCAATTCCATCACCCTCAAGCAGGTATGGAATACCCACGGTCGACCCTGCATGGTCGGCCATTGGCCTTTGCTTGCCAAGAGATGTTCATACCAAGCATTATGGACGGAAAACCCTAAATAAGGGTTTGCGGCATATTACATGTGTCGCAAAACAATCTCAACCATCCATCTTCGCAGGTATAGATGGAGGGTGTAGATGTAGACTCAAAGGGCTCAGAGCATATCAACACGATCACCGTGGGCCCGACTACACACTTGACCAATCGGTCAAGACCAACATTGTTTGGCCGTGACAGAATCGTCACCCAAACAAGAGATGGCGCGCGGCTTTGAAAGCCAAAATTAGGGTTTCAAGCCATCACGCGCGTCCATCTTCTCCGGCACGAATGGAGGGTCACAGATTAGATTGAGCAAGGGTCGGTCATACCAGTATGACCACCATGAGCCCATCTACCTCCTCATGTAATCGGCCAAGGCATATCATGCCCGGCTAATCCAAAACGCCCGCTCAAACATGCGTGGTTACACTTCCCAAATTGCAACCGATCTCGACCGCTCAACTTCATGGGATGATTTGAATGGCTTAGATCACGTTTTCATGGGATAGTCGGTATAGGTGTGAACACCCGGCCTACCACTTTCACGTCAAACTAACTTTTGCCAAGACCGACCAAAGTCGGGTCATCTTGGAAAACACGCTGTAGGAAAAGGGTATGGTGCGCGACTCTTTGCGGCATCAAACTCCTATCGCAAATCGATCTCAACCACTCAACTTACCAGGTCAAATTGAGTGGCTTAGATCGCGCCTTCTGGGAAAGTGAAGTATGGACGTGCACACCGGCATGTTGTCTACACACATGCCCGGTCGGTCCTCTTCAAAACCCTTCCCATGCTTGGTTTCGACCAAGGCCGAAGAGTGATGCTTGCGCACCTCTTTAAAAACCCTAATTTCATCAGCAGTCGCGAGATGAGTGTCTCAAACATCATCTCATCTGTCCGACTTCACCAGCTTGGTTATACAACCCTGGTCGAGTTATTTGGTTAGTGAGGAGTCATTACCCATCACTTTACCATACCGTAATGCGATACACATAAAATACACGATACTTCACAAGTATCGACTTCACGAATAACACGGTTATTCAACTCAAAGATTACATGCTATCTTTCGTGGATCCACGATCCACACATTCAGAACATCAATCATGTCACAAAGCCGGGGGATACATCACGGGGTATTGGTGCAGCGATTTACGAGCGTGCGGCGTGCAACGCGCCATCACAAACGTGTCGGGAAGTCATGGACGGTTAGAGATGAACAGGAGATGTGGGCAAGACTAGTCATGTGGCACCGACGCACAACTCCACTACTCCATCACTCCACTTCCTCCACTTCCCACGAGAGACCTGAATAAGGCTCAATGACTTGTATAAATAAGTTCTCCGCCCTATTTCAAAAACAAGGAAGGAACAACAGAACAACACAAGTTCGGGCATTTACGAAAACCAAGTGTTAATACAAAAACCGTATTCAAACACCCAGAGCCTGCTTGCATCAACCATAAGCTTGCTCATCTTTCTGTTACAAGTCATAAGCAATCCAACACCTTCACAATCTCAACACCTTCTTCGCTTCCCTCCCTAATATCAACCCCATCTCCTTCACTTTGTGACCGAAACAAGTCTGGAACGGCCATTTCTTGGTTTAGGCGGGACTTGCCACAGATTGATCTCTCGAATCTACAAGCACTCACCGCATGTGTGCATTTGTTGAAGGTTTAGATTCATTCCTCATCCACACCCCAAATTACCAAATTCTGCAGGAGTAGTTTTCACCCATCAACAATTGGCGACCACAGTGGGAGATTAATCTCTCGGTCGTAAAATCAATTTCTTTGAAATCCGATTCAATTTCATCAATTTCAAAAAGGGTAGATCTTAGAACCAATTCGATCAACAATTCATTTCAAGATGGTGGAACTCAGGTCTGGATCAGCAATCAATTCGGACGGAGCTAGCGTGGATAACACTTCCGGTGTTGACGTGCTGTCTGTCGGTGGAGCCACCGTGGTGAGCACATCTCGAGGAGCCGTTACCTCTGTCACCAACACTAGCGGAGCGAGGAGATATCCCGTGAGGTGTAACGCCTCCCATCACCCGAGCCCAGAGCAGCCGCAAATCCTGACATCTCTTCGAGCGTAACGCCTCCAGTGGTTACCAGAGCAACAACTTTCACTCCTCCATCAGGACGAGGAGCCGGAGGCACAAGAGGAGGACCACCGTCTAGTACCATTGCGAGACTTGATGGAGAAGCAGGAAATCCTTGCTAAAACTCAAACAGATATGGCCACAACTCAGAAAGGAGGTACTCACTTTCCTTAAAACTTTGGCTGAACGATTCTTTGCCAAGATTCACGGCAACCCTTGGAGCCGGCGAGAGATGCATTCAATACACCGGAGACGAGGCGTTTCCACTCGGACCCACATGAATGAAGAAACTCGTGTTGCTCCTAAGCACCAAAGGGAGAGATACCAGCCTTCCAACTTCATTACGCGTGAGGATCTAGAGCGACTTCTTCAAAATCGAGGAAAAGGGGACCGAACAGACGTACACCAACATCAGCCACCGTACCCTCAAGATGTGCAACGGATTCCTCTACCAAGAGGTTACACCTCTCCCCAGTTCTCCCTCTACTACGGTACTGGTAATGCTCGTGAACACATTTCTCGATTCCTGGAAGCCTTGGGGGAACATGAATACAATCATGTTTACGCCTAAAAGAATTCTCAAAATCACTTACGGGGAGGGCATACACCTGGTACAACAACATTGCGCCTAATAGCATATCCAATTGGAGCGAGATGGTCAGTGCTTTCTACAGGAAATATTTCTTCGTGTCTGAACAAATCACGTTTTCGGATCTGGGAAGACTTCTCCAACGGAACAATGAACATCCCAACGACTTCGTTAAAAGATTCAGAACCCAAGCACTGGATTGTCACGACCCGAATGTCACCGAACGGAAATTAGTGGAATCATGCATCAATGGGATGATACCCATATACCGCGCTCTGTTAGAGAATCTGGGCTTTCAAACATTTTCTGAACTCCATGAAGCCGCCAAACGTTCAGCAACAACTGCACCAGCACTACTAGAAAGAACCAGAGTTGTTCGAAGTGAAGATTTGCGTGAAAGTCGAGGAAGCAGGCGTCTCACGAACAAACAATACAACACCGGTCCTTCTGTGAGTGTAGTGGGCGAAGGAGAAAAAAGGAAAGCTTCGATAGGGGAACAACAAACCAAGCGAGCATCCCCGGCACACAAGACTTCGTCTCGAAAAGGAACAGACAAAACTCCGGCGCAAAACGCTAAAGACACAGGTTTTCCTTTTCCCATGAATGAAGTGATAGAGCTCACAGAAGCGTGGATCCAAGGCGAGCCGTAAAAGCCCCCTATCGGGCGTCCTCCAACCGAGGAAGAAATGGCAGATCCCGAGATATTGTTGCTACCACGAGAACGCATGATTTACGGGACTACGTTCGCAAGACCGTGCAATCTATGATGGAGCACATGTGTGAAATCTTATATTTCTCCAAAGGACAGCGTCAAGACATATTCACGGCCCTCAACCACGTTGTATCAGGCAGGCGTTTGTATCCAGAACCGGTCCAAGAACCCTGGTGTTTCCTGAAAGATGCGAGCAAGGGAAACTGGGGACTCTTAACCGTCACTCGTTTGAGAGGCGTTGAGTTCGATAACGCGTTGATCGATACGGCTTAGAATTTAACATCATTACTTTGTCAAGACCTTGAGAGCGGCAAAGATTTGAAGCGGAGGCTACTCGTCATCCAGGCGAGGTCAAAGATTCACGAGGAGAACTCAGAAATTCATATGGATACATCGACCTGGAAGTCAAATTGGGAGATGCCTCGACACAAGCAAAGTTCTACGTAGTCAAAGAACATCCCAATTACGACATGATCTAGGGCGCTCTTGGATGCATGACAACAAAGCCATCTTGAAGTCTGTCCTCTACCGGTTTCGATACCTGAAAAGAGTCACCAACACTTTCTTTGGACCACTGGTGATTGTATCGCTGCCGCACCAAACAACTTTCCAATGTGACACAACTTCCGGAGAGAGCCTGTTGGCATACGCTGAAAGGTTCCGATCTCAAGTAAGTCTCATCACACAAATCTCTTCGCAACCTATTGCCCCTCATTCTGACAAATCCTGGGGACTGGCTCCAACCAACAAGCCCACCGCGGCTAGGAGATGTGAATGGGAATCCGGCCCTTTCAAGCGTTTCATCAAGAGCATAGAAGCTGTCTTGGTCAAAGACGATAAGGCCAAGACCCCAGTATCTACACGACCAAACCCATTTGGAATTGGAGACTTGGTGACGAAGGCGACTACATTCAATGTTGGAAGCATGACGGTGAAGATGACCACTCCACCTGACTCACCCATCGAAAGAGAAGATGAACCGTACCTGGTAGCAGATGTTATCCTAGGCGGCTACTGCAAGCTCATCAACGCTGATAACCTGGAGGGCATAACAATTCACTCACGATGGCTCAAACCTTACCGAACTTAAGATACTGTGCCTCACACCTTAAAACATTTGTGCTATGTTTTTCAGCGTGTTTCCTTTTACGTTTCATATCATATTTGTAATTCCTCCAGAGAAAATGATTGCAATACTTGCATTCATAGTTAGGGTTTCAATTTTCAATTTTCAATTAAAGCATCATTTTTCATCGAGAACCTCTTCACTCCTAAAGACACAAAGTCTGGGTCGACCCTAAATCAACTGGAGCAAGAAAGGAAACCCTAAGCAAACACTTCGCGGGAAGAAGGAAATAGAACGTGTGCGCAAGAAGTAAGTTGAGCCATCTGCCCCAGCAAAGCCAGGAAGATCTTGCATCAAGAGTACAGGTCTGTGGATATTCCACTATAATATTATTTCTTTTACCATTAAGAATTACGTGTGAAGGCACACTCTAGCACCGAAGAGTTTCAATTCCACTTTGGCAAAAGGATTATAAAAAAAAAAAAAAAACTTTTGTTCAAACTATTAAACGAAAGAGAAACTTGAACTCAGCTGCCACTGAGTACAAGGAAGACATTCAAATGTACGGAACATGCTTGGAAAAGAAAGAAGGAAGTTCTAATCGCCAAGAGAATCAGCCTCGCCTGCATCACCGTCAGATTCTGCTCCATCACCTGTTGATGCGCCTCCCTTCGAATCTCCCTCAATTTCTGCATCAGGCATCTCCGCAGCATCATCAAAAGGCATATCAACATCAGGAGCCGTGCAGGTTGCTTTCAAATGTTCAGGTTCGTCTGTATCGGAATCAAGGATTATCACGCCGTTCTGGATCGGGTAATCACACTTTTCTTCATTCAGAGGTCGTTCATGCTCAACTCTCCGCCTCTTCAACCGCGCTGCAAACCTCTCTGCCCTTGCGCTTACTAGCGTCTGCAACGTTTCTTCGCGCCTCCACCGCTCCTCCATGTCAATTGCAGCTGAAAGAGCACAGATACGTCCTCTGGCAATACGAAGGTGTGAGATAGACATCCCCTGTATAGCACGGCCGACTTCGCGAAGTGGAAGATCGATCTTAGCCATTACTTCTTCGTGCGCATGGTTTTTAGGCTTGTCAACTTCAAAACTTCTTTCTGGGGAAGCAACAGAATGAGCGTCCACCGCTTCCATGATAAACTGCAAAGGAGAGGAGGTTATGAGCACACACAAAAGAAAAAGAGATCATCAAATCTATCGATCAGTTAATCAGAGCAGTACCTGAGATATGGAATAAACGACCACGTGAGATGATTCTTTATAATCTCACAAGTCGACAGGATCCGAGAAGGAAAAGAAGTCTTTACTTACCACCTATGAAGGTTTGTTAATTCGGGATAACAATCGACGAGGCTTATCAGATATACTTGAGGAAAGCCGTATATGATGAAAGAAGTACACCTGAAAGAGCGGTCGAGCTCAGACATGTACAAAAGAAACCGAAGCGACTCACCAGATTAAGTCATGTTTCCTTCGCATCCCTAATCAAGACCAACCAGTTCCAGGGAAACGCCTGACAATGTGAAGTTACCCGGTAAATATGTATTCACTCTAGCTTGGTCATTTCAGTATGTCACCATCTCATGCCTACCACACAATAGTGTAACAATTATGTGGTAGGCGGGGGTTCTAATGTTGATGGTGGATTTTCGTTTAAGGTTAAATTTGTAAGAAACCGAGAAAAATCACGCGGCTGACATCTTGTAAAAGATAAAGCCGTTTATAAGTGACGGATACTCCTCACTTAATTCACCAAGAATGGAGCATGCGGCAACAATCCCCATTACGTGAATACATGAAATTCCTCCAGGTTGGAGCATGTAGCAACAATCCCTTCTGTGAATTTAATATCAGCCGTGTATTTCAGTACTCATTATAAGTGTGGCATGACGGTGAGTGTTACTCTTTACAGAGTAACACGAACCTCCAAGCACTATAATGAATCATTATCGATGTGGCATGACGGCGAGTGTTACTCTTCTGAGTAACACGAACCTCAAGCACTATAATGAAACCATGTACGAAATACCCGTACGGTGCGATTCTCGGTGTGTTATACTAGCCCGAGCCCCCTCGGTGTGTTATACTAGCCCGATTGAGCCCCTCTCGGTGTGTTATACTAGCTTAGATTGAGCATCAAGCCTTTGAACGTATCGGTTCGGATATGATACGACCGCAGTCATCCAACTCCATAAGCATGATTGGATGACCCCAGATCAATTCCATCACCCTCAAGCAGGTATGGAATACCCACGGTCGAACCCGCATGGTAGGCCATTGGCCTTTGCTTGCCAAGAGACGTTCATACCAAGCATTATGGACGGAAAACCCTAAATAAGGGTTTGCGGCATATTACATGTGTCGCAAAACAATCTCAACCATCCATCTTCGCGAGGTATAGATGGAGGGTGTAGATGTAGACTCAAAGGGCTCGAGCATATCAACACGATCACCGTGGGCCCGACTACACACTTGACCAATCGGTCAAGACCAACATTGTTTGGCCGTGTGGAGAATCGTCACCCAAACAAGGGATGGCGCAAGCGGCTTTGAAAGCCAAAATTAGGGTTTCAAGCCATCACGCGCGTCCATCTTCCCCGGCACGAATGGAGGGTCATAGATTAGATTGAGCAAGGGTCGGTCATACCAGCATGACCACCGTGAGCCCATCTACCTCCTCATGTAATCGGCCAAGGCATATCATGCCCGGCTAATCCAAAACGCCCGCTCAAACATGCGTGGTTACACTTCCCAAATTGCAAACTGATCTCGACCGCTCAACTTCACCGGATGATTTGAATGGCTTAGATCACGTTTTCATGGGATAGTCAGGTATAGGTGTGAACACCAGCCTACCACTTTCACGTCAAACTAACATTGGCCAAGACCAACCAAGTCAGGTCATCTTGGAAAACACGTAGGAAAAGGGTATGGTGCGCGACTCTTTGCGGCATCAAACTCCTATCGCAAATCGATCTCAACCACTCAACTTTACTGGTCAAATTGAGTGGCTTAGATCGCGCCTTCTTGGAAAAGTGAAGTATGGACGTGCACACCGGCATGTTGTCTACACACATGCCCGGTCGGTCCTCTTCAAAACCCTTCCCATGCTTGGTTTCGACCAAGCTGAAGAGTGATGCTTGCGCACCTCTTTAAAAACCTTAATTTCATCAACGGTCGCAGATGAGTGTCTCAAACATCATCTCATCCGTCCGAGCATTTACAAATCAAAATCGATGAGGCAAAGAAATTGGTACCGAGCATTTACAAGGTTGGGGGGCTCTGAGGATCGGCGATAGCACTGAGTCAATTGGTTTCGATTTTCCATTGATTTCCATCGTTTTTTCTTCCAATTTTTCTCTGAAATTTTCTCTAATCTTCCTCTAGTTTAATCTTCTTCTATTCTTTAGATTCTAGATTGATTTCCTTTTATTTTATTGTTATAATTGGTTAAATTTCTCTTACCTATTCACCCTGAATCGTTTTTCTAGGGTTCCTTCGACTTTAATTTCCCTGTTTAGGTAGTTTCAATCTGTTTTCAAAAGCAACAGAATAGGGTTTTCATTTTTTCTTATTTATTCGTCTGTTTCATCTTTTAGTAGTCTTTGAATCTGTTTAATTTGCTCTATTTTCCTTTTCTAAACTGTTTTCTTCAACCTAATTTTTCAATTGATTTCTATTATTTCTTGACCTAATTTTCAATCGATTTCCTATTATGAATAATTATAATATCTATAGACTATGTACAATCATTTGTTTGCTTTTTCGTACCTACAGGGGATGCATTTTTGGAGCTGATGCTCAGTTGAGGCCATCTCCGGTCAATACCTCCGTTCAAAGAAGGAGCGATTCGCTCCAGTGTTTCGAAAATCACTCTGGTCAACAAATAGTATTCACTTTGGGTGCAAGAAAAGTTTCTTCCGTCTTGAGTAAGGACAATCCCAATTCGACATCTTCAGAATATTTGTTAATTGAAGTTATCATTGTTTTCAGTCATATAGATTATTTGATAAACTCATCAATGAAAACTGCTAGCATCAGCAATACAGTTCCTGTCAGAGAATATGATTACTTGATAAACTCATCAATGAAAAATGCTAGCATCAGCAATATAGTTCCCGTCAGTGAATATATAAATCAAAACATTGTTTATAACGTTCTCTTATTACAAGTGTCAATTCCCTTAAGAAGAAATGTTTCTCTAAAAATCATCAAACAAAACTTTGTCCTCAAGATTCGAAATACGAGAGAATTTCATTACAGGTGGCAATATTATGCGGACTTCTTTGTTCCCTTTAATATTACATGCAATCATAAAATCTATCCCTACAGGTGGCTTCACTCCTCAATCAGCTCATTGTAGAAAATTACAAGTGTCATTTACCCACTTTAAGACTGCCTATATATTCATTAATAACTTGCTTGAATTAGGAAGACAGAGATTTCCATTACAAATGGCATATACGTGCGATTACTCTTGTTCTAAGATTACATGCAAGCGAGAAAATTTGCTCCTATAATCATTACATTCTTAGGCCACCTACTTGTAAACACTTACAAGTGTCATATACTAATTCTAAACTTGCCTATATATACATTAGTAACTTACTTGGTGCTCACACAAAACAAATCAGAAGAAATCTTTCAGAAAAGGATTATAGAACCAAGTACAAAAACTACTTTCCATATCTTCTCAATAATACTCAG
Source organism: Papaver armeniacum (assembly GCA_023531295.1). Taxonomy (NCBI): domain Eukaryota; kingdom Viridiplantae; phylum Streptophyta; class Magnoliopsida; order Ranunculales; family Papaveraceae; genus Papaver; species Papaver armeniacum. Next base: position 1,210,034 of record JAJJWW010018834.1, read on the forward strand.
AAACTTTCATATCATTTGAGATTTGTTAAAATGTCTGATGTTCCATCTAGGAACTATATTTTTCATCTTACTAGTATTTTAGAGGATGAAACTCAGAATATCACAAAATCTGTTAAGAAATATATTGAATTTCTTAGAAATGCTGTTGTGGATGCGAGAAAGGGAAATTTCCTAGTGTTATTGTGAAGCTTTTCAAAGAAATAAAGAAAGGTGAAAATCCTAGAGGGCTTAACACGGGGAACTAGTTCATGCATTGAATTTGTCTTGGAAGCCAAGCTGGAAGATTAATAGTGAAGAAGGCAATGAGACCCAAGGGTGTTCATCATCAGATTTTCTAATCTGCAGATTTTTCTCTTTGCAATCTACTCTATCCCAAACAGAGCTCAGGGTTTTCTTCTGACAATGATTTTGTAAAACATTGATTCTGCTAGGAGTCCATAATTTACTTTTGGAAAGATCCAAAAAACTTAACTTACGAAGCAATTGAAAGGATTGGGGTTTAGGTTCATCAAAGAAAATTGTCCACGACACTTGAATTTTAAAACACGGTTAAAAACAAAACATACGACGGATGAAAAATCTGCTTGGAAAGCTTCTTGGTTTCACAATTCGGGACAAGTTTTAACATAATGACCTGGCTCATGGCGATTACTTCTGAGGCCTTTTTTCCGACCTTTACTCGCTTTTCACCTGTGAGAGACATATCGCTTCCTTTTTCGACGACCCTTTTCTGGCGCTGCTCGGTATGGAGGCAACACTATGAGCCCATTCTCTGGCACAACCCAGCGTTCTTGACTCAGTACTGGGTTTATCACAGGAGCATACATGGATCTCCATCTGAATCTTGAATAGTAATCTCCACACAACGGAGTAACATTAATCTTCATGGTGATAACTACTGCAATGGCGTGTGGACATGGCAAATGCTCGAAGTTAAAGACCTTGCAAGTGCAAGACTTCTGCTCCAGATTCACATAATGCTGATCATTATTAACTGCCTCACCTACTTGGAATTCACCATCACATATTTTCATGACATCAAAGGAATACGCCAAATCCCACCGATCTCTAATTGTTTTTTTATCAAAGTCACTCAAAGGATACCTATCTTGCTTAGCTAGGTCTCTACGTTCAGAGAACCACAACATGATTTGTGACCGTATGCAATCGACCAAATGGGTGATTGGTAGCTTTCTAGCATTCAAAAGCAGGGCATTCCAACTCTCACAGAGGTTTGTTGTCATGAAAAGATAACGGTCTGTTTTGCAATGAATCCTAGCCCAATGCCTTTCTGAAACATCCCGTACAAAGGCTAAAACCTTCGGATATTTTTTGACTTCTTCCATAGCCTTCCGGTAATCATTAACGAGTGTATGCCAGCGCAGCGTTCATAAACGCCGTAGCAGCTGCGGCATTGTGATACTTCGTTCTGATATTCTCTGCATTGTGAGAAAATGACAATCAATCAACCAAGTATTGAATATGCCCTCAATGTAATATGCTCTTGAGACTAGCCAAAGGCTAGTGCTACATAAAGCTAAAGATAAGCTCAAGGGTTAAGGAGATGAGTTTCTAATAAATGTAACTCGGTAGTAAAGTGTTGTTGCTAAATACCTTTAAGATGGTAGGCGCATTAAACATGAGATGCCTTGGTAAACACATTGAAACCCCGTGTTCGATGCTTTGCGATCTGTCAGAACACACAACTAGATCCTCTCTTGATGAAAAGTCTTTACCAAGCGCATCGAATAACTGTTGCATGAACCATTCACAGGATTCCCTATTCTCAGAATCAACAATGGCAAACGCAATAGGGAACATTTGATTATTAGCGTCAAACGCAACTGCCGAAAGTAGAGTTCCATAGCCGTCCCCAGAGAGATGCGTACCATCCACAGCAAATGCGGGTCTACACCAAGTTTTGAATCCATGTAGACATGCACCCAGCGCAAAAAAATAATACATAAATTGATCATCTGCATTTGTATGAATCGCCGTTTTTGTGCCTTTGTTGTGTAGTTCAAGCATGTGGCTGTAACCCACCAAGTATTGGTATGAATCGTCGGGAGAACCCCTAACAGCTTCAGGTTCCCCTCTTACAACCGGAGTATGCTGCTGTAAGTGATGGTGATACCATGATCTCTCCACATGTCTTGCATCGAGTTGTTTGGGTGTATACACACGGTCACACCTGTCCCATTTCTTCCTGAAGAGTTTGGCCATTGCACGAGCCTTTGCTTTTTTCCTGAGTGCGGGGTCCAAGTTGTCCTCTCTACAACAAGTGTGTGGAGCTGCGACTTTAGTGATTACCCACCAGGTAAGGGCTGGCAGGCTGTCTTGCCCACTGACCCACCTGCACTGCTTTGTGGGATCCTTACATACGAAGCGCATAGAACGTAGCCTACTCACTGAAACCTCGGCCTCAAAAAATTCTAGTATTTGGACCAACCTAACAGCCAGTTTCAGCTGATCCTTGGTTTTGAATCTTTGATTCTCACACAGCTCATACCACTGCAATTTCCTATAGGTTTCGGGAGGTGGAGAAATCCGCACAGGTTTTGGATTAGACGGAGCATCATGTAGGCGGGGTAACTCGATGGCAAATGGTGTGTCCCAAGATGATTCAAGGCTTCTCCTAGCTTTGGAAACATATTCAGTCCCTGAAATAGATAAACACAATAGAGATTAGTGAGACTAGATAATGTAGGAATACATCTTTGGTATGACATATTTTAGTGTCGTGTGTAAAAATATATACACAGATTGCTATCTATTACCGGGTTGCGTAAGCAACATAACAAAGTTACGAGTGTTCTTTACAAGGAAAATACGGTAAGATCCTGGGCTGGGATACGAGAGATTTGGAAATGATAACAGTATAACAATTAGAGGAGAAGCGAGATAAAATTATTACCCTTGCCCGGTATGACTTGGGCGGTGCCTCCGTACAATCTTTGGAGTTATCCGACGGAGGAATCCACTCTGCTACCGCTAGTAGGAGCTAATGGGGTTAAAGGTGTATTCCCAGTTGAACACCCTTGAGTAACATTACTGGTAAAGGGAGTTGTGGGAGTACGATCTCTGTTACTTGCGGAGATGCCTCTTTCCCGAGATGCTATTACGAAAAAGATGGAAATCTGGTGCTTCCTCCACATAAGAGTTCAAGGTTTCTTGTCCGGTAATCAATATCCGTTGTCTACACCCTGTAACTGGAACCAGAACCAGACCATAGACTTCGAAATCAGGTCCCTGCTCAAAACCAGGTAGACCCGCTACTTGCTTCTTTATATCCTCTGGAGTAAACATTTCCTGGAAAACCAGATATTGTAAATGAACCCCGGTATATGCATCGTTACCGCTTCTCCGTACCCAATATCCATTGTAGTGCACATGGACTTTCATATCGGGCATCAAACAAAAACACCTGCAACTGAAACATATAAAAATCATTACAACCCTTACAATATCTGAATATACAGTAGAAAAGTGAAAATTGCATCGAAGGAACGCAAATTCAATGAATTGGTCTTGCTAATGGCACCAAAAACACAAGTTGGCGCACTGTTCTTTTTGCCATGTGCCACTCCAAATTATGAGACGACTAGTACCCCAATAAGGGCCTCCACTGAATAAGTAGATATGGCTTCAATAACTACTTCAATGGTAATTACAGAAAAGGGTGCAACAAAAAGGGTGTTGAATAACTACTTGAACAAAATTTCATTGTGAACTGAAGATAACCCAAATTCATTTTCTCACTACTGCAAAATCGTGCTCACAAATTGAGACTGACATTTCAGGAGACTGACTAACACGCTGATCCACAATGATATTAATCTAACTCTTCTGCTTAAATCATCTTTAAAAACCGCACTACCAAAATCAAACAGTAGCATTCGCAATCAGAATTCGTACCCAACCCACTAAGAAACTCCCTATTAACCCCTATTTGAAACCTATTTCATGAAATCAAAATGAAAATTTTTATCCAATTTTACATTATCATCATTTGTTAAAGAAAAATCAATATCGACAAAATACCACAATCAACTATATCATAACCTAACATGGCTTATTTTCGATCTATATGGAGAACCCTAATTTCCGATAAGACTCACATATTTTCGATCTACATGGAGTTCAAAATCTAAAAAAAATTAGAAATCAAAACCAAAAGGGTTTACAAAATCAAACATTATTATGATTTCTGGAAAACGGGATTTCCCATACCTGATATGTAGATCTTATAGATGAGCTTCACTTTAGGAAAAAAGGAAGAGCTGAAGTCGAAGATATGTGGGAGAGCTGAAGTCGAAGATAACGAAGGTGTGTGGTGTGTTCTGTGGGAGAGCTGAAGTCGAAGATATAAGTGAAACCAGATTAAATTAATGTCACTATTAGCCTAATAATTCTTCTTTAATCCCGTATAATTCTTGTATAATCATTTATTCTTATACAATACCGTATAATATTTCTATAATTATAATTAATCTTTTTGTTATTGTGATTAATCTTTTTGTTAATTATGATTAGTGTTCGATGTGTAGAAGAAAGAAACATGGATGTCTACACAAATCAAACATCATGTTATGCATAAATTATGGATGTCTACATATCCTCACTACACATCCACGTGGCATCGGTAAAAAAATGGTGGGGTCGCAGTCAAAAATAAACTTACCATAATATTATAAAAAAGAAAAAAAAATAATAAAAAAATCGGATGTCTACATATGAAGCGTACTTTTAGGACAAAATCTGGTATTTGAAGGAAAAGACTAGGGGCATACTTGTCCAATTGACCAATAGGTCATGGTCACACTTTTGGAACAAATTTCATTTTGGTTATAGTTTTGGAAGAAAACCACTTATCAGTCACACTTTTGTGTAAGTTCCCTGTCGATTAATGCCATTCATATACAAAGAGTTATTAAAAACTGATGCCGCAGATGGTCAGCTGGAATCGAGACTAGTGCTAATGAGATTTTCCAAAATAAGAAACGAAAAACAGAAACAGAAAAATACTTAATCGACACAAGATTGCTAATCCTAAGCCCCCTAAAAAAACTCATCTCCAAATTTGCGAAGAAAAATCTTAACTGGGAATAATGTAGTGGACTATTTCTTAATAATAGTTCGGATCAGATTAGCTGGTTCAACAAAAACAATCCAGCACCAACAAGACTAGGTAGACTATGTTTGCATCTCCGGTGACATATCTTCAACTTGCTATTAATTTGGCCTCATGGGAGTTATCTAGATTTTGACAAAAATCTTTTTCCAACAGGAATGTGAGGATTAAACATAAAGGTGATGTGTGAGGTAATCACACAATCATCCTCTTAACGCATCCTCTAATTTCAGAGGTTCTTTTAGAGGATGTAAACATTCTAGTCACCAATATCAAGGTTATTAACAACAGGACCACATACTTAATTTAAAGTTAAAATTTAAAAGATTCTTAACCTACACACCAACTTACCTCTATAGTTTAAGGAGATTTGGATCTCTTATAAGTAGAAAATGACTGACACATCTAACACACGCCATTGGAGATACTCTTAGCTTAAGCTTTAGCACACTATATATATGTAATTATGACCTATGTGTTTGTTTTTTGTTGATTCGGCGTCTGAATTTGACTTTGCCTCGGCCTCGGCTCGAGTCAGACCATTTTTTATTTTATTTTGAGTCAGATCTGACTTGCGATCGGAAGACTTAACCCCTGATTCGAACCCATTTGAGTCGGGGAATAAAATTCCCTAGACTTAACCCTTGATTCGGACCCATTTGAGTCATGGGACCAAGCCAATGACTCACATATTTTTGAGTCAGATAAGACAGATCTGACTCATAACAAACATACTTATTCCCTGACTCATGTGACCAAGCAAATGACTCACATATTTTTGAGTCGGATAAGACAGATCTGACTCATAACAAACATACTGAGTCTAATCCAGATGAGTCAGGTGATATCAGATCCAGACGACTCAGATTGGTCAAAAAGAAAACAAACAAGCTGCCGGTCTCCAATATATATATATATTTTGAACTCACTTTGGTTTTTCAGAAAGATTTAAAGTAAAAAATAGATTGGGTACAACCCCATAATGATCTTTATTTTTGCTCGATCCACACAGAATTTTCAAACTTCATTTTTTGGGGACTACTCAAAAATGGTGGGGGACTACTCTCCACTTTTTGAGGTGGATATTAGAAGTAATATTGAGTCACCCCTTATCTAAGTTTTTTTTAATACCAAACTTGTCCTTGGTAATAAAATTAGTTAGTGTATAGATTATTGAATTAATTAATGATTAGTGAGATTAAATTAATAATTTGATTTTTTTCAAAAGAAGAATTATTGAGAGGGAGAAGAAAAAGATGAAGATGATAATGAAGATGAAGATGATAATGAAGATGAGGATTTTGGAAGAAAAAAAGTTAGATCTTTTTCTTTAAGAGCCACAACAAGAGTATGATGTTTTGGGTAGAACGCGAAATTGGGGGATATAAAAAGGAATTAGGGGATATAAGAAAAGGACAAAAACTGGATCCAGATATCAATTCGGGGTCACCCCTTATCTAAGTATTTTTTAAATCCTAATCTACCCCTCACTAATCAAGTTTAGTGGTTAATAATAATTAGTAAAAATCTTAAGTATTTGTTAAATGATTAGTGTGTATTTGTATTTGGGTGAATGAGATGAGAGTAGAAAGATGGAAAAAAAAAATTTGAGAGGGAACTTTTTTGGTGAAAGTGGAGGATGATTGTGAAGAGAGAATTCGCTGCTAAGAGGTTGAAAATTTGATTTTTTTTTCTTTGAATCCACCATTGTTGCAATTTGGAAATAGCTCGGTCTTAGGCATTGTATTCAACCTAAAAACCATCTTTAGGCATTTTTGGAAATTTTCATAAATTGTTTGCCACTATCACGGGGGGACATTTTTCGGTTTTGATCTTCAAAACCTTTTTTGTTCTAATCGGTCCACTTACGGCTGATTATCTAATTTTCGAGCATCGCAAGCCTTTGCTTAGGCATTGTATGTTACTTAAATTTCTATAGGCACATGATGAAAAGTATCCGGGAAACTTCTATTTTTTTTTCACTTGACTTAGGCATTGATAGATTTATATCGAGCATCTACCGGCACTTAGTTACGGCATTGAATGTTAGTTACCAAGCATGCCGGCACAATTTTCAGGCATGGTTCTTCACTAATTCCGGCATGGTCTTCATCTCTTCCGGCGATGTAAAAAAATATTATGTTTTGAATTTTTTTCTGGTTTTAATTAGTCCACTTCCGGCACAATTAGTTAATTCTCGAGCATCTGGCAGACCGGTTTCGTGCATAGTATGTTACTTTAATTTTTATGCCGGCACATGATGTAAAGTATCCGAGAAATTTTTTTTCACTTGACTACCGGCATTGATAGATTTCTATTGAGCATGCCGGTACTTAGTTACGGCATTGAATGTTAGTTACCAAGCATGTCGGCACCAGTTTCCGGCATGGTCTTCATCACTTCCGAATTAAAAAAATAAATAATTCGTTTCCAAAGTGAGGAGCCGGCAGAGAAGGAGAAGAGAATTTGAAAGAGAGTGGGGAGAGTTTAGAATTTGAAAGGGATTGAGGAATATTTGGGTTTCAAAGCTCTAACCCTGAAAGAGATTAATAAGAAGTGGAGATAGAAATGGGGGATATGATTTTGTTTTTTTATTTTAAGTTTTTTGATTTTTATTTTGAAGGGAGGATATTTTAGTACTTTTACACCCAAAAACCACCCCTTAGCAGACACCATGGGTTGGGAGAAGTAATCAATATCCCCCAATTCCTTTTTATATCCCCCAATTTCGCGTTCTTTGGGTACTCACGGATACTTCAAATTTAGTTAATGGTGCTTGAATTGGCCAAACCATTTCTAAAAATGAAAAATTTACAAATTGATTTCGGTTTGGTTAACAAAGTTCGACTACGACATTTGAAGAACAGGTAGCCGAACTCATTTGCAAGTGTAGTTCGGCTAATATTTCTAAAAACACAGGTAGCCGAACTCAGTTTTAATGGAGTTTTTTCTTTAAGAGAAAAGTTCGGTTAGGAGAAAAAAATTGCGACGTAACCGAACTAAAAGTTCGGCTGGGAAAATAAAATGAAAAAATTAGCAACGTAACCAAACTCAATATATATGTTTTCAGAGAAAAGTTCGATTAGGAGAAAAAAATTGCGACGTAACCGAACTACAAAGTTCGATTAGGAAAAAAAATTGCGACGTAACCGAACTTTTCTCTGAAAGAAAAACCTCCATTAAAGTTGAGTTCGGCTAGTTCGACAAAGTTTTTCAGATAATTCTAAATAGAACTTATCTACAACTTCCATTTTCAACTCATTTTGATGATTACTTCTCAGTTTTTCAACCAAAAACGAATGACAATTAGTGGTGATGGGAGGAGGTGGTTATATATATAGATGGTGGTGATGGAAGGAGGTGGTTAAATATATATAGGTTAAGGATAGGTTAGTCATTTCCACACTTTAGGACACCCCTTATAATTATAGAGTATATATTTTATCACTTAGTAGTCCCCACTATTTTTGAGTAGTGCCCAAAAAATGAACTATGATTTTAGGCATACATAAAACTTTCGGGGCATACAAAATGATAGTCCCATCTTGGGTAACCTTATAAGGGGTAACCTATGGGTAGCTCAATTACCTATATACCCTTAATATAAAAATCTAAAATCGAGTTTTCTAAAAAATCAAAATCGACTTCCCTTAACATCTCTTCTTCTTCCTCCTCTGCTAGAACTCTTCCCCTCAAAAAAAAAAAAAAATTCATCACCGTGATTAATTGTCGATTCGTAAAAATTTGATTGTCGATTAAACTGAAACATAATGACTCGTACAAAGAAAAGCAGGGACTAGGCAAACCAAATCGTCTTCTAATCCATCAATTGAAGAAGAATAACCAATTGAAGATGAAGGTGTAGAAACTGAAAATCAACCACCAATTGAACCAGAAATTGAACCAATTGCATCTCCAACTCCGGAAATGAGGATAAGAAAGTAAGTTTTACGAACCCAATCTCCTATTTGTTGTTTTTCATCTATTAAATGACGGTTACGGTGTTGGGTTCGGCTCAAAAATTGAGTTGCGTTTTTTAGCCGAACTGTTCTTCACAAAAGCTTCTGTAAGTGTATATGAGCAGTTCGGCTTGAAATTTCATGAAATTTCAAGCCGAACCTAGTCACGAAAAGAGATGCATAGGGGTTGGCGTATTCGATAATCATAATATGTGCCGAACCTAGCACATTTACGAGGTTCGAAGCTATTACGATATTCATAATATGTCTTAGGAACCAATACAAAATTACTAACCCGAGGGAATGTACATGATCGAGGTTAGACTTATATTCTACTTATTCAAATAGCCGAATGCAGTGTGTTTCCAACGGAGTTGCCCTTACGAATTTATAAATATAAGCCAAACCCTAAACATTTTCTTCCGATTGGTTCGGTGTAGGGTTCGACTTGTTAGGACAATTCGAACCAAGACGAACTCGGTCTACAAAGGTAGGTTCGGCTCTTAATCAACACTTTCGAGATAGCCGAACTGTTCATCCGGACTCTTAGAACCTTAGTGAAAAAACACAAACTTTTGATGATTTTAACCTACAAAAAGTGAGATTAAACATAAGATATATTGGAACCCATGAACTGACCCTAAATGACTACAATTCAAGGATAACTAAATAATCTACACAAAATTTTTTCTCACTTTCCCCTTCTCCTTCTAAAAAAACCTAACTTTTTTTTTCTTGCTCAAAATTTTTTATCTACACAAATTAATAACTAAATAATCTTAAAACTAATCACTAATCATTAATCACTAATCAGAATTATTTTAACTAATCATTAGTATTAATACTAATCCTAAAAGGGCAAATTTGCCATTACCAAAAATATTTGGTTAAGGGGCTTCTAATTTTACTATTTACACTTCTTTTTTTGTCTTTACTTGGTATGCCCTGAAAGATTTCCGTATGCCCAAAAAATCATTCTTTTCTTCATTGATACCAAAAAGCAGAAAACAAAAGAAGAAGCAAAGCCCACAAATCAGGTTAAGCCCAACAAAATAAAAATCTGAAAACAGAGGGAGTGCCAGAACAGAAAAAAGACACTCCCAAAGAAATCGAGGAAAGACTGCAGCTAGAGCAGAGCCAACAGAATCTACAATAACTACTATCAGTTCGTTCTAGATCTCCCACAAATCTAGGACAAAAATCATACTCACACACCAGAACCTCATTTGGTCAACTTATCTGCAGTAAAGTTTATTTCTAAAGACATGCCCGAAATGAATCCCGTCAAGAATCTTCAGTTATAAGCTTCCATCCAGATTCAACAATCCAAAGCACTTCATTATTGATAAAGCTCTGAAGCACACTCACTGAATCAGAAACAAATTTTACATTTTTCAATTATTTGCACCAGCCATTGTTTCAGTAACAAAATTGGTTTCGAGTGCCCAGACCCACTGCCATTGCGTGTTTAAACCTCCTCCAAAAACAATCCAGCACCAGCAGGACTAGGTAGACTATGTTTGCCCCACTTTCACCTGATTAGAAACAATCAAATTCTAAGCATTCTGACCTATTACCGAATTAAGCTTTTGAAAGCTAATTACTTATAATACTAAGCAGAAAGTCACAAATCAATTCAACTACACTGAACACAGTACAAGAGAAAAAGAGATATAACTAGCCGTTTCTTACGAGGAAGTGAAACTCCAAAGTTTCACCAGCTACAGAGGAATTAATCAAGCAAGACAATTCAATCATCCAATGTCGAATAACTTCAAGTTGTGCATTTCTTATGCAGGCATTGAGCTAGAAAATTCAGTAACATTGGGACTATTTAAAAGTATGTTTGCGGAACAAACCTGGAGCATTTTTTGATCCAAGAACCCTCACATAATGTTTTAATAGGCCATCAGCAGCAAAAGAACCATATCTGCATCAAAATCACCAGTTTTAATCTTAAAGCCTCTCATTTTCAGCAAAGTCATACCCAAAATAATCATCATCATCATATCTCAGAAAATTCTTAAAACAGACCTGTGTATATCCAAACAATTTGAGAAAAGCAGTGAGCACCCATGACAGCTTCACTTGCAATGTCTTTCAAATGACTAAAGTAAGTCAGATCCAAGCTAGGCAAATTTCTTGAGAATGTCATCCTGATGATATGTGGCTGCATAAATAACCTGTAAAAAATATCATGTACTCGTTATTGCCAAGAACATGCACATCCTTATGAGGTCAAAAAGCACAGCTTACAAGCTAAGTTCGACACATGGGAGGTTCAAATATGCACAACATCCTTAACTAAAAAGACATCCCTATCACGAGCATAGAGAATCAAAGCATTCAGCCCAACTAGATAAGTGGGGTTGGAGGTGATATCACAAGAAAGAAAGTAATAAAGAAAGAAAATAAGGGAAAAATGATATGTCATCTTAGCGACATACCTTCTTAACCATTATCTATATACAGCTCTGTTGAGGCTCTCAAGAGGTTTCAAGTTACACAGAAACAATTTCATAATTGTTAGGTAGAAGCGTATCCATAAAATAAAATGTCAAGATTAAGCCTGAACCTAGCTCTAAACACAACTTACTAATATTAAGAAGACACTCTGAACTAAGCTGCGAACCAGATAAATCAATTTAGCAGAATCTTAACAAGAAATGAATGTAATGTTAAACCAGGTTGTTAACTCGTACCCTCATGTAATAGTTTTTTAGTAGTTCAATAAATAGCATGCTTCAAAGAAAAAAGAAAAAGAAGGGCTTTAACTCGCATCACTAACTCTTCAAAATTTTACTATAAAAATAAACTACTAGCAGTAACGAGATCAATCAACTATGCAAAGCCACCAAAACATCTAAAGAGAATTATAATGACAGAATTGCACTTATATCAAAATTGACACTGCTGAACTTCAGAATCTGAAAAAGAGAAATTGCTAGTGAGATTGTGCTAATTACTCATATCAAAATTGACGTTAACTTTAATGACCACTCAATGAGCTTTAGCAACATTTAGAAAATGAGAACTGCAACACAGTACCATAAAGTTAAATATTCGAAGTCAAAACCAAAATCAATCAAAGGTAAAAGTAACTATACCAACCAGCACAGCTGTTAAAGCAGAAATTGTTCTCCATTTGAAATTTTATATCCATTCTTTCAGTTCTTATCAAGATTTTTCAGATTTAAGAAAGAAAGAAAATTATACACAAGAAAATTGAAACAGATAGAAGATACAATGAAGAATATAGTTGTAACTGGGACTGATAACTGTATCACAACCCTATCTAATAAATTGTAAAATGCAATTGAAGTAAATCAAGAAAGTACATGAATTTTCTGTTACTAAGATAATTGAGAAAAAAAAACTGATAGACTTTGATAGCAATTTTACTTCAATTAATTCAACTAAAATAAGACACCAGAGTTACTAATGAAAACCTAGTTGAATTGAGATTATGGTTCATGAATTCACCTGAGATTTTGGTTTCATAGAATCCCTCCATTTAAAGCAACCAGAGAGAAAGTAAAGAAGATGAAAATCGGAATTTCTCCACTATGATCTTAAAACATTGCATTCAGAAAAGAATATTCTATGCAACTTTCAGCTCTCCATTATTAAACAGATACTTCATCACCTGCTACTCCGCCTTGATATCATTCATCAGCTTCCCATCAAACAAATGGCCTGAATCTGCAGCGTACCAGCAAAAAGAAATAAAGTAAGGAAAGAAACATTTTTTGAATCGTTGCAAGCAATTATCTAGAGAGAAAGGGAGAGACACCTGAAATGATCGTGCAGGCTTCTTCATTTAACAGCCAAAGCACAAGATTGTAGCATACTCCTACTGGGGGTTGTCACACTGTACAATAGGAATATGGGCTATTTTAGAGTCTTTGCCGTAAAAACTATCGTCCAGAAGGGGACAACGTTGAAGTTGTATCATGTCTAGCATGGTGAGGCGTAGCATCTGTTCTTTAGAAGGAAGATTCTTCAAACTCTGGCACCAGCGAAGCACCAACTTCTTAAGCAAAACAAAGTTACCCAACCACTCCGGCAGAGTCACCAAAGAAGGAAAATCTTCTAGTATGAGATGCTGTAATGAAGTGAGGAACTGAAGTTGGTCAGGCAATGACTCGAAACCGTCTGAATACCCACCAATGTGCAAGTACTCGAGTGAAATCAGGCAATCCATACCATCTGGTAAGGATGTCAGTCTGCGGCAATTTACAATGCGTAGCTTCCAGAGAGAAACAAAGTCTTGAAAACTTGGTAGTTGTGTTAACTTAGGACATTCATCTATATATAACGACTCAAGAGCACTGTTGAAAGGTACTTGTGGTTGCTGAACTTCCTTACTTTGGAGAATGCCAATAAATTTTTTACAGTGACTAATTTCAAGATGCCGGAGAACAGTATTGCCCTGAAACAGTCCCTGAGGAAGATACTCGAGGTTATCAGACCATGATATGTTAATGGTAGTGAGAGTTGTCAGATTGCTTGCCACCAGAAAATTTCCCAATACACCATTGCTGTATGAAAATTCAAACTCTTTGAGAGATGGAAATACAGATGGAGTGGTACTTAACTTGATGCAGTGAATGATTTTCAACCGCTCTAGATGAGGAAAGCAAGAAGAGTCAGATGCTGGTTCAAAGTGCTCCAAGCTAAGCATCTCGATTAGGTGAAGTTTTTTCAAAGAAGGAAATAAATTGCTTGTTACTTGTGAACTTGTACTTGCTGCACTTCCTTTGAATCTGTCCCCAATAAATTTTACTGATGGCATTCCCGAGATATGAAGAACTTCAAGATGAGGAAGTCTCCCAAGTGAGTGAAGAATTTCACAGCCGTAGCAATTTATAAGAGAGATAGATACCACATACGGTAGACAATCAACACTATACAACCATGTCGGGAATTCCATAGCAGGAAAGCTGTGAACTGACAGGATTTTGAGATCTTTTTGAGGTTGGAGACCATTCAAAACAGCACGAGCGTTGTCGCCCATAATAGCACAATTATCTCTATGCTTCCACCAATACATTTCAATATGGCGAATGTTTCCCTTCTTCTTTAAATTTGCTTTAGGAGCATCAGTTTCATCTAGTACATTCTCCAAATTGTGAATCTGCAGTTTACCTTCAAGCTGATCTAGATTGTTTAGCTCTGCGATACCAAAGCCTTTGTCCTTGTTGCCCACAGAAAATGCAGATAATGTTTGTAGACAGCTTAACTTTCGTAACTCGCATGGGATTTGAGGCTGACCCGTTTTGCTATTGCTATTGATAAGATGTCTCAAATGAATTAACTTTCGCATCTCTCTTGGAAATTCCTGCAGATCACATGACTTGACCCTCAAAGTTTGTAAACTGCATAGTTTAGTAACAGAGTCTGGTAATGTTTGTAGCTTAGTGTTTGACACATCGAGGTAATGTAAGTGTTTCAACTCGCCAATTGAATTTGGTAACTCTCTGATTGCTGTGTGACTTAAATCCAGAACACGTAAGTACTGCAGCTTCAAACACATGCTATCGGGGACTCTCTTCACAATTTCATTTTCAGCTCTCAAAGCAGTGTAACTAAAAGTCCGCAATTTTTTTTGCATCATACATCTCTTGAGGAATTGTTGAAATGTGGTTATCGAAGACCAAACGAAGGCGACGAAGTTCACTGATATTCTGCGTTCCGATTGTACTGACATCCACGGTTGAGCCCTCTGCCCCAATAATTGATGGCGCAAGATCATGTATGAGATCATATATCTTGCATGACTTTACCTCACCCCACGCAGTTGTCTTAAAAACTTTGAAAAAAGAATTACACAACAAAATATTAAAATATTCTTTGCCGATAATTTCCAACGGTTTGCCTTCTACTGAAGTATGAAGTAAGCCTTCTGCCATCCATGACTGAATTAACCTATTTTTGTTAATGACGAGATCATTGTGAACGGCGAAGCAGTAAGAGAGACATTCTTTCAAAGGTGGTGCTAAATAATCGTACCTTAACTTTAGTATACCCATGAGCTTTTCTTTGCCTTGTGGAGCATCCCAAATCTTGTTGTCCCGGACAAATAACCAATCATTTTCATTCTGTTTGGAGTACAAAAAACTCCCAACAAGCTTTGCAGCTAGAGGTAGTCCACCACACTTGTTCACAATTTGCTTTCCAATTTCTATCAACCCGTCGGTCTTCTTTATTCCTCCATCCCCAAATGCGATTTTCTCCAACAATGAATAACAGTCTTCAACAAGCATCTCTGGCATTTGGTGCGTAAATATAGAATCATCAGGAAAACCTATCTCACTTCGCCTTGTCACAATAAATCTGGATTCTTTTAGCTTCAAGCCCGACAAATTACTCAGCACATAATCCCATTCGATGCTACCATCATTTAACGCGTCATCAAGCACTATTAAATGCCTCTTAGACTCGAGGCTTTCCTCTAGAAGTTTTCTATCAATGACCTCTGATGTAGAGAAATCACTTTTCTTTGCATTAATAGATTTCAGAATCATATTGAATATCCGATTCCGGTTTGATTTCTCATTTTCATCAGTACATTTAGCTATGGACAGCCACTTTTTTGAATCAAAACTTACTCTGTCATAGACCATTTTGGCAAATGTGGTCTTACCCACCTTATAATTGCCAATAATGTCAATGATTGAATAAGCAGTCTCTTGATTGCCGGAGCTATTATCAGTCAACAGATCCACTATCTTTGCGGTTTCACTTTCCCACCCAACAATTACGGAATCATCTACTAGTGGAGGGTAAGTTTCTCTGTCTATCTTTTCAAAATCATAACTAATACTGCTTGGTTCTATCACAATAATATTCTCATGCTTGTTCAGATCCATTATAATTTGACGAAATCCTCGGTTAATTTTTTTAATTTCCGAACCAATCTGACTAACAATAGAATGGAGAATCTTTTTTACCTTGTTTGGATCAAGATTTTCACATCTTCGAGCTTCGAGTTTGTGAAAACAATCTTCAGCGTCACGAGCTACTTCCATAAGGCGTCTCAACAAGTCTTTTATCGATCCGTCTTTATCCGCCGCCGTGATTCTGTTTTCCACATCGCATAATCGCTGTCGGATAAAGTTTAGTCTCTGATGAAGTTTACTCATCCCGGGTACTGAATCATAATTCTTGTCTGAAGCAAATGAAATCAACCTATCAATCAATGCTTGACTTACAGGTCTATTAGCCATTTAGTGATCTTCTATTGAAATTTATGATGTTGATGATGATCAGATACTACTTATCTCTTTCCAATCAGTTGCAGATCAGCTTGGTAGGAGGATGAAATAAACCAAACCTAATTATACTTTCCTTTTGTTTTTTTTTTTTCTTCTTTTGACTCTGTGTTATATTCCTTTGGAAAAATAAATTAAATTTTGAACTGTTACCAGATTCCGTTCCCACCTGAATTAAATTAAATTAAATTCCACTGCTTTCTGACGAGGCTAAGAGCAACTCCAGTAGCGCGACTATTACCAAAGATCAAAGACCAAAAAAAAATACCAAATTTTAGTTTGGTCCGCGAGTGTGGTGCGATGGGTGCCAGCCTAAATTTGGTGGGGCGGAACATATAAGTTTTTGGTGTGGAAGCGAACATTTTATCCGCCCATTTAAAAAAAAAAAAAAAAAAAAATAGAGGGCGAACATATAATGTCGCCTGGTGTGAGGATCACATATAATGTTCGCCCACACCGGATCACATATAATGTTCGCTTGAACAAAAAAAAAAAAAAAATGGTGGGGCGAACATTTTACCGCTTGGTGTGGGCGTAAAGCTATATCCGCCGGGTGTGGGGCGTAAACTTTAAGTTCGCACCTGGTTTTAGGGCGAACATTATATCTGCACTTTCGACTATATTTAGGTTTAGTCTTTGGTCCCCGACCAAATATAATGCTACATTGTTCATTTAGTCTACAGTATTTGGTCGATGGTCCGTAAATGCTACGCCCTGTTTTGAGACCAAAAAAATGGGTATAGTCGCCCACTGCAGTTGCTCTAATGGATAAAAAGAACACAAAAAACCCGTTTTAAAAAGGTCTACAGTTTTCACGGTGGATCCCGCCGGAGGACAACATGGGCCGTTTATGGAAAATTCTGTCGTAGTCTATGTCGGCAGTTCAACTGGACTTCTTGTAAAAAGAAAGGATTCCATGTCGGCAAATGCAGCATATGAGTCAAGTCAACAAATCAGATGACTTAGTATCATTTTTCCGATAAGAACATCTCCAATGCTAAGGGTAGGCTGCACAAGAACCGAACCAGAACCGAAAATTTTATATCAGCACCGGACCGGAACCGGTGTAACCGGTATAGAGAACGGGAATAGAACAAGAGAACGGTGTAGACCGGAACATGTACCGGTTCTTACCTAATTCCCGACCTCCCCGGACCGATTGTACCCAGTAATATTCTGACCATGGATTATGAAATTAAAATTATTCTTAATCGTCCACTTAACATATATATAATCCTAATGACCTAGCCCCTTTCACTCGTTTCTCTTCTTCATTTCTTTTTCTTCTTCACCTCTCCACAGAGAGCTGCCGCCCCCACCTCTCACCATTACAACCTCTCGCCACCAAAATTACCACCATCTTAGTTGTTTTACTATCTTGTTATTTGTTTTTGTTTCTATTTTTTCTTCTTCAAAGGAAATGAGCGGAAGAAATACTTTTTACTCCCTCCGTTCCATTTTACCCGACGTTCTAGAGTTTTTCACGCAGATTAATAAACAACAAAGAGAGTAAATTTTTTCCAATTCTATCCATATTAATAGCTTCCTAAGAATTTAAATTATCTAGTTTTTAGTTTCTTGATTTAATGCATATTACGAATCCCGTTGTAATTTACTTGGGATAAACCAAATATTCCTCCATAGAATACATTTAAAAATTGAATTAATTATATACTTGCTGATTACAATGAGAATTAATGATATAGTGTGATTCCATAGCAAGGGCAAATCAGTGAGAATTTGGGAAAAATACTTAAACTCTCATCTATTTTTGAACACAAAAAAAAAACCCTAAAACATCAAGTAAAACGGAACGGAGGGAGTATTACTTTTTCTTCATCACCATCTGGAATAAGGTAATGGTTAATTCTTATTTATTCTTATTCTTCTATTTCTCTTTATTTCGATTTGTTTGTCTTTACTTCGATTTTAGTTCAATTTTGTTTCAGTTTTTTAGGGGTTCTCAGTAAAACGAAACCCTAGGTTTATAATTTGGGGGTTTTCAAAAACGAGTATTATGTATGATTTTTATTTATTTGCATGATATTCAATCATATGTTAATGAATAATGATAGCTAATTGATGTGTTAGGGTTTTGATGATTTCATTCTGTTGATTTTTAGGGTCCTGAGATGTTTTGCTATAAAGTAATTACTAAAAATGGAAGAGATCTATGGGGATGTCATTAGAAATACACAAGGCACATTCAACAACTGATGATGATTGGAGTAGAAATCTAAATGATTTTGATAAAGCCGCATATCAATCTTGGTTATTAGGTCCTGGTGATCAGAAGAAGAAGATATATATATATATATATATGTTGATCTGGTTGTATCATTGTCGGTAGGAAAATATTTGTGTGGATTGTTTCGTTGTATGGATTATTAAAACTTGATCATTTTTGGTGTATTTGGATCTGTATATTTTTCTTTTATATATTACGACAACATTTTTATAACAGGTAAAAACCCGGTACCGGACTAGAACTGGACCAGTCTTATAGGTACAGGTACAACTCCAAGTACAAGTACAGGTACAGGTTCTCAAAATGAGGTCCCGGTCAACTTTAGGTACAAGTACTGGGTTCATAAGAAACCCGGACTATACCGGCCCATGTGCAGCCCTAGCTAAGGGTGGAGGTCATCCTATGTGGAGGTTATATTAATACCTTGTTGTTGTGAGTCATTCCCATGTGGCTACAAAAAAAAGAAACTTATTATAGGGGCTCCAAGAAAAGAGTTTTGAGGGCTCCTAAGGATTCAAATATCCTACAATGAAGATAAGGGGACCTAATTCATAAGAAAAATACTAAAATATCCTTAAATAGGTTTCTTTTTTTAATGCACTCTTGTGGCGTGGACATTATTGAAAACCTAAAACTAATTTGTTTTCATTCCTCTCCTTTAATTCTTCCATTTTCTTCCTCCCATCACCTCCATCGCTTATTTCTTCGATTAATCGTCAATTCTCAAAATAATTCATTATCGATTAACACCATTTAATCCATGCAATGACTTCAATAAGGTAAAAATCAAAACCCATCTTATTTAATTGGTTTCAATGCATTGATAAGCGGAATCGATCGGGTGGATTTTTGCTTGATTTTGAATCTGTCTACGGTTGGGAAATATGAATTTTCCCAACAGTCAACTATCTACGGTTAGGAAGTATGAATTTTCCCAACCGTAGACTTCCTATGGTTGAGAAATATGAATTTTCCTAACCGTCAGTCGTCTACGGTTGGGAAATATGAATTTTCCCAACCGTAGACAAGATCAAAGCTATTTTTGCAAAAAAATAAGTGATGGGTTTTCTTAGTTTTTTTCTTTTTTATGATCGTCATCTTCATCACGATGGACAAGAAGAAGTTAAGAGAAAGAAAAATAATAGGTTTTTCTTTTTTATGATCATCATCTTCATCATGATTTATGAATGAAAAGAATGAGAAGACAATAGATTTAGTTTTTTTGTATATGATCATCATCTTCATCATGATTTATGAATGAAAAGAGAAAGAAAAAGATAATAAATTTAATTTTATAATTCATGGAGGGTATTTTAGCTATTACAAAAAATAGTTAGATATGGGGTTTTGTTGATTACTATTTCATAACCCAATTTTATCATCTTGTGAGCCCTCAAAACCAAATGTTTGGAGCCCCTATAATAGGTTTCCAAAAAAAGCAAAAATAAGACTTTTTACCTAAAATTCCATCTCCAACTCCAAAGTCTTACTTTCCTGATTTTTCATACGTGTTAAATAAAATTTCAAATTATCAACAAAAAGAAAAAATGGAATTGGAGTCCAATCTGTCGATCTGAAGATAAATTAACAAATCAATGTTTAAGTAGACAAAATGATTAAATCAATTAAGCGCGATTGTTCAATCCATTAGATTAAACCTGACCCAGACATAATTTAAAGAACAATTGTTCAATCCATCAATTTAAATCAATTTAAAACTCTGAACTATTCAATTTCTTAAGCATCAATTCCTACAACTCTGAAAACAACCCCAGAAGATAATCCACAATAACTCTATCAATTTCTTTGAAGTTATGGTCTACTCTAGTAAGATACGTCATTATCTTACTGAGTTATGTTTGTAGTGTGTTGGAAATTAAGGTTTACTCTCAAATATTAGATGAGCTCCCAAGATCAGTTACTAACATAAACATTTAATCCATTAAAACTAAGCAAAACCCAGTAATACTAACATGATTTTACACTCAAATCAAATAAAGATTACATGTTCAAGCTAACCATTAGATTAAACATGGCAGTTAACAAATTAATCAAGCATAGAAAAGAAGATTAATATAGAAAAACATGATCAAAACTTAACCTTAGCTAGAAGGTTTGATATCTGTGCGGAAAATGATTAACGGTGAAGAAATAGATTTTGACAGAAAAGGAAGAAGAAGATACAGGCTTCGGAATTATCACGGAATATTAATATTCTCTAATTACGAAAAAAAAAATTGGAATAAAAAATGATGATGTGTCACTATACCCTATACCCTATCCCCTGGGTCATGAAGAAGGTGAAGATATGACTTTTTGCTTTACCGTCGTGTCATCATCCTTAATTTATCTCTAACCTTGCATTGGAGATAAATTTTTGATTAAAAAATATGGTAAATCCTATGTATCATGTGTTTTTATGACATCCACCCCTAGTATCGGAGATACTCTAAGACGGTGGCTTATATCACTGTGTCTCGAGTCTCGAACAACTAGTGAGTAGTACACTAGTGGAACTAAGTTATGGGTCAATGAGTCATGAGAATAATCCCGCTCGGGTAAAGGACAGGCTTATCTATCTATTCTATTATATAACAATCTTGGTACGGGGGCGACAAGAAATGGTAGAGGGGCGGCAAGTGTGATAGCAATGTCCCTCTTATTGGTTTGGGGGTGTCCTATAGGAGGTGTAGATTGACTAGATTACCCTTTTCACTTTAAATCAACCAAAATCAAATCAATTTTTTTTTAAACCTAATGAATCAGAAAAAATCAAATCAGTTTTCTTCTTCATCTTCTTTTCTCCTCCATCAACCGTAACCTCCATTAAAACTGAAAATTTCATCGTCTTCGATTAATCAGCGATTTGAAAAATGTTTGGAAAAGCCCAATTAGGGTTTAGTTTATCGTGTTGGATTTAAGTTAATTTTGTATCAAAAATTAGGGTTTTGTATGAAAATTGAAATTTCTGGGTTTATGCGAGTTACGGTTGATTTTAACTCAATTACGAACCGTAACCGTATGTTCTTATATCTGAGAATTTTCTTCAGTTACGGTTGGTATCGAGCATTTAGTTACCAACCGTAATCGCGGTTTTACGATTGGATTTTCGCCAAATTTAACCAATTCCGTTGGTATACGATAACTTTCTGACCGTAACTAAGAGTTACGGTTGGTCACTTGCTAAAAATTGCAACTAGTAAGTTCTTTTGAAAATTCAAAAGTTTTGATTTTGTTATGTACTTTAGATAATTTTGAGCGAGAAAACGCTAATGGGAACTAATTTAGAAGTATACCGGGTCACTGAAATCACTCATTTTGGTTGAGTGAATCAAAATCTAGGGTTTCACAAATATCACTGAAATATCCCCTTGGTTAGTGAAATAGCTCATCTATTTGTGGACAAAACTAAAAACCAAATAGCTCATCTGATTAGGGACGGAGGGAGTATCAAATAATGAAATTGTGAAAATAGAAAGAACACATGTGAAAGATAAGATGGTGGATGTGTTGATCATTTATGTGTAAGAGAAGAAATAATTTAGAGAAGTGATAGGGCTGTCATCTAGGTTAACCAAAGGGGACTGCAGCGAGGCTATGGTAAAGTTTAGCTATTCACGGTGGTTGTGGTGGTAATGAGAAGAGCGGTGGTGAAGCGCGTTTGGTGACCTAATAAAATGTGATACGAGTACTATTTTGTGACTCATAAATACCTGAATCAGGTGTAAATTATCTTCATTAAGGCCACGTGGAGGTAAATCCACTCCACTCTGGATCAGACGGTTGAAAATGAGTAACATCTTTGGAAATTAAATCAGGTTCCAACATCTGACGATTGAGAAGAAGTAATAAGTAGAATACTACATATTGAATCCTTGGTAGTTTATATGTATAGTGGTGTATTTATTTAATAATAGTTGATACCTATCAACATTTTTTTTCATTTACACGCGCATAGCGCGCCCAGTGCTCTTGTTAACCAAAAAGTGCTGGAAAAAAATCTTGGGATCTACTACACGAGTAGGGTTTAGTTTTAGAATTTGCATTTTGTATTGTGATTCCTTGATCAAGAAATACTTGGTAAAAATCTCACAGATGTTACTTGATTTTAGCCGTGTGTCGGAAAACATCATTATCAAGTTGGAGATAATACCGACAAAGAAGAGAATATATCGGCACAAAATAGTTCTTTACCATTTTATTTTATTTTTGGATCTTTGAGATCATTTGGGTTTTGAGAGTCAGAATTCGCAATATTTCCTTAATTAACGAGTGTATATTTCATATTTCAATCTCTATCCTTGATTAAATGTAGGGAGTTATATAATGAGAGTTGTGATTCTAAACATGAAGGATAATGGGGTCATCAGTTAAATAATCAACCAATCAGAAGAACATGTGAAATATACACTCGCTAGATGAGTGTGAACAAATTTGGACTCGGTTTTGAGGCTCATTGAAGTCCAAATTGAGTCATGAAAGGTAATAGCCCTATATCCTACTACTTCTGGCAATGACAAATATGCCCGTATGTAATTAGTGTTAATGATTTGAATTAACTTTAGTTAGTGCAAATGATTATGATTAACCAATTTGCTTAAGTTAGTGTTAGATAATCAAAATCAAGTTAAAAAAAAATAATAGAAGAGTGAGAAGATTAAGGAGGAGAAATTTTTGTGATTTTTTTGAATCAAATAAGAGCGACTGCAGTGGTGCGAGTATAAAGACCAAAGAGGGAAAAAAAGACCAAAATTTGGGTTTAGTCTGGTGTGTGACGCTACGGGTGGAAGACTAAATTTGGTGGAGCGTAGAGTATATGTTCTTTGGTGTGGGCGTGGAAGTATACGTTCGCGGGGTGGTGGGCGTGGATTATACGTTCGCACAGGGTGTGGGGAGATTTCGAAAATTAAAAAAAAAAAAAAAAAAAAACAATGGGGCGGAGGTAAACTCAACGCCCCATTCAAAAAATTTAAAAATCTTCATGGGGCGGTGGTATAAATCACGCCCCATTCAAAATCAAAAAAAAAAGGGGCGGAGGTATAAACCACTTTGGTGGGGCGTTGAGTATACGTTAGCGCGGTGTGGCGTACATTATAAACCCGCTTGGTTTTGGGGCGAACATTATATCAGCTCGACTATATTTGGGTTTAGTCTTTGGTCCCACCAAATATAATCGCCACTGTTGATTTAGTCTTGGATTTGGTCGATGGTCAGTATTACGCCACAGTTCGAAGACCAAATAAATGAGTTTAGTCGCCCACTGCAGTTGCTCTAAGTGATTAAAATAAAAGCTTTGATGTAGGCAGTACTCATTTTTCAAAATCCTATATCATATTAATATCCATGATCAATGATCAGTTATTTGCTAATTCTTCAGAAATCATGAAACTTTTCATTAAACTCATTATAACTATTATGAATCTTTCTATGGTTTCGAAGGACAAATCAAAGAAGAAGACGACTATGAAGAAACAAGTGTTCAACATAACAGGTAAGCCGTAAGCCTCTAATCTAACTCCAATTTCAGTTTTGAAGCTTCCAATTGGAAAAATTTTTCCTTTCCAAAAACCTTAATTTTCCAGCCGTCAAGTCGGATCACTGTTGGGAAATCATAAACTTCTGGTCATCATAAACTCCTAGCCGTTATAAACGATTTACGGTTGGAACGATAAATATTCCCGGCCGCAAGTGCATGTTTACGGCCCGGTTTTTCCCACGTTGCATGGGAATATTTAATGCAATTGAATGTTTTCGGCGTTGCGTATATCTGGCCGTCAACCTTGTTTTGGCTAGTTTTTCTGGTCATACGTATTAAATGATATTTAATATTATCAGCGCTGGTTGGGATACTCAACCGTTTTTAAGTTCACGGATGGCTGTCCTGGTCATTTTATTATTTACGGCTTGTATTCCCAACCGTGATTTATATCCTACAACCATTCTCTAGTATCAGGACAACCAACGGCTAGAGTATCATCTGTAAGTTAGTTATACGGTTGGGTCTTGACCTGACATCCAAGCTGTAAGTTTGGTCACGGCTGGGATTTCACTTGTCGACCTAGCCTTGTTTGAGTTTTTAGAATTATTCTTCCACTAATGATGTGTTATATTATTTCTTTTTATTATAGTTGCAAATTTAGCATACACTCCCATTGAAGACCAACCCCCATTTATGGAAGACCAACCCACACCTGTTCCATTTATGGAAGACCAACGGCCAGAGATTTCATTTATGGAAAATCAACCCGCACCTGTTCAAGTTTCAGAGGACACAAGTGCTCACTATGAAAACACATTTGAGTGTAAAGAAGTAAGAAAAATGCAATGAAGTGGGCTCGAGAACAAGGATGAAAAAGATGTGCATAACAGTCCAGAATAAACAAGTTATAGAGACATATTTTCAAATGGTTTGCGAGTATAGCGGAAAGTACGAGAGTCATTGTGAAAAGGGTCGTGAGTATAAACCAAAAAGCAGGAAGAAGAAGCGATTTCATAATACGAAGAAGTGCGGATGCCCTTTTAAGCTTAAATTCAGAAACACAAGCACAAGAAAGTGTGGTTTATGAGTGAAGACGTCTCGGGTTTGCATAATCATCCACATTAGGAGATTTTGATCAACCATCCATATCCGTGCAAGGCTCAACCCCAACGAAAATAAGCTAGTACACGTGTTAAGTAAAAGACGCACAAGACTTATTGATATTCTTAGTGGCGTGAAGGTGTTAAACCCCCAAAACTGATCTTCATTGGTTAATATTTATAACGAAAGAGAAATAGAGAGAGTGTTTATGCAACAATTATTGTTTTTGTTTGAGGAGGAAAACTACTCTACCGTCCATGACTGGAATGAAGAAAACGAAGTGGAATATCTTTTCGTTGCTCATCCAGAATTTGTACAATTTACAAGATGATTACATCAAATTCTCTTGATGGATTGCACGTATAAAATGAACACGTACAATCTGTCGATATTGAACTTTGTTGGGAAAACATCCACCAACTCGACGTTTAGTGCCGCGTTTTGTTTCTTGAAAGACGAGATGAAGAAAAGTGAAAAGACGAGGGTTCCCAAATACACCAATCTTTTAATTATCCACCGACTAGTCCTTTACCGAGTGTGATCGTCTATGGACAGAGTCAAGAAAATACAACAGATTCGGTTCACACTTTGTTTGATCGTCTATGGATACGAGATCGAGGCAATACAACAACAAGATCACTTGTGTGATTGACTATGGATACAAGATCGAGATGATACGACAACAAAGTGTGCACTTGATAATAGGTTCGGTAATAACCGAAACTCTATAGGATCAATATCAAGTGTTACCGAATTAACGTACAAGTGAAATTTATTTTAATTATCAAGTGTTAGGATCAATAAGTCTCTATAGAAAAAACCCCGGGACCTAGTCCAGTTTTGATTACTCTCAGAATTAAGCCGCTATATAAATTATAATATCAACTTCATATAGTTGAGACCAAGAAGACTACCCCTAGCTACTTAGTATCGTCAGTATCCCCCCTCCTTCGACTTCTAGAGTCACGCATGTGAACAACAAGTCCTTTGGATAGTATTCCAAACAACAAAGGAAAATTTTTTTTTGGTAACCACTCTAATCAATCTTGATATAAGATATTAATGAGTCGTTGACAAAGGCTCTTTTGTTTAATCTAATAAACTCCTTTGTTTAGTTAAACCAATCTATATTTTGATTACCGGAATAATCAAACTATAGATTCACAATCAATCAATACAGATCTCAAATAGAAACTATAGAGAGATGACGATCTCACACAACTAATCAATCAAGTATATTGTAGATGTAGAAAATCCTACATCCACATCCAACAATCCATATGAACTTGAAACAACATAAGAAAGTAAAATACACATAAGAACACAACATATACGTGGTTCGGCATGATTACCTACGTCCACTGGGGTGAAAGATTGATCTTATTACTTCACACAAGGATACAAGCTCTAATTCTCTTAACATTACTCTCTCAACAATACTCTCTCAATGTGCTCTCACTCAACGCAAATTGCTTGCCCTTTCTCTCTTCAAGGCTCTCTTATTTAATTTATAGGCTAATGTATTGATACAACCAAGTTACAATGTTGGTCACAGTGTAACTTTCTTGATGTTCCTGTCGGGTGGTGAGCAGCATTCCTCCGAGATGTTTAGACCGATCCTAGTGAGTGCGGCTCTCGATATCCTTCTTCCCGATATTGGTATTTGGATACCATATGATCAGATGTCGCCCTCCATCCCGACCCGATGTTATTGGCTTCTCGCCCTACTTTGACTAGACCCTTCTTATCTTCTTTAGCTTCTCTGTCAGTGCATTTATTATCCTAGTGTCCGGCAGACATCTCCCTGTCATGTCCAAGCTTCTCCTTTACACGTGCTTGCTTCATGGGTACTCGCAAGTTTCTCTTTCTTCGTGCCAGGCTCTGGGAAGATGATTCAGTGTTATGCTCTTTCCTCATTTTTGGTGCGACATTGCTTAAGATTACCCCACCTGGATCTGTCATTTATTTACACCTACATCTATCAAAGATAAACCGATTCTAGTTGGATCCCAGCCGATCAAGGTTTGTGCACTAAATCCACAAGATACGAAAACTAATAAGAATTCTTCTTTTTCTTCAAATCGTCTATTGCCTTGAATAACCTGCACAACAACACTTGAATCCTCTTGTGATCAATCATGCTCAGAGCGGAGTCTATTAACAATGGATTATCACAAGATGTCTTTAGATTTGAAGATGGTTCTAAAGATCCTGTCGCTACGTTGATCTAGTTTGAGTGAGCCTTATATCAGAAGAGAAGGTTCTCAAGAATAAACAAACTAGGTGCAATTAAAGTTAGAAAAATCGTTAGTCAATCAAATCAATAATCTAAAACTAATAATACTATAATTATCTAGTTTAACACCAACGATACTCGTAGAGTTTTTTTGATACTGAAAATGCGGGGGTCTAACAACCACACCCAATAATTCGTTTGACAATATGTGAGGACTTACTCCAATATACTTTCTAGAGAATCATCTAGACAGTCAGACTCAATCTAGAGAAAAGTATATCAAAGAGTTTATATCTCTAACTCTTAATTCAATCTGCAATCAGCAAATAGAAATCTGCGAGCCCGATTGAATAAAAGATGAGTAACTTGAACGGTACCAAAGACCAGTGTTCAAGGATCAATAAATTGATCGATTCAACACACAACCTGTGATATTTCAATTATATAACAAAATATAATGCGGAAAATAAATAGCACAAACATCATAATTTTATTAATGAGGAAAACTGCAAATGCAGAAAAACCCCAGGACCTAGTCCAGTTTGAACAACACATTTTATTAAGCCGCTACAAACACTAGCCTACTACCAATGAACATCGGATCGGATTTGTAGTTGAACCCTAATCAATATCACACCGATTCAAGGTCTGATTGCGTTCCTTATATCTCTCGATCCCGACAGGATACTACGCACTTGATTCCCTTAGCTGATCTCACCCACAACCAAGAGTTGCTACGACCCAAAGTTGAAGACTATAAACAAATCTGTCTCATACAGAAAAGTCTATAAAATGAATAAATCTGTCTCTCACAGAAATACCCAAGAGTTTTTGTTCCGTCTTTTGATAAATAAAAGTGAACAGGAACCAATTGATAACCCGGACTTATATTCCCGAAGAACAGCCTAGTATTATCAATCACCTCACAATAATCTAAATCGTATGATGACGAATTGCTATATATTGTGGAATCAAAAACGATGAGACGAAGGTGTTTGTGATTACTTTTTATCTTTCCTATCGGAGATTTAATCTCGAGCAAATCTTAGAGAAGATAGTACTCAAACGATAAAATCGGGAAAGATCAGAACACGCAACTACAAAAAAATAGTTGGGTCTGGCTTCATAATCCCAATGAAGTCTTTGAAGTCGTTAACCTACGGGGGTTTCGATAGAAACCAAAGGTTAAATGAGAATCGACTCTAGGTGATGCAACTAGTAACACACAGGAGGTGTTCGGATTAGGTTTACCAGTTGCTAGAGTTCCCCCTTATATAGTTTTCAAATCAAGGTTTGCAATCCAAGTTACCTTGGTAACAAAGCATTCAATATTCACCGATATATGAAAAACCTGATTCAACCAAGCTAATATCTTTCAACTGTTAGATCGAACTTAGCTTGTTACACACAAATGAAATGTACCCTCATTTAGGTTTATGTAACCGCACCCAAACATGTACACCATGTTGGATCAACAATAGTTAACCGAAGTTAGCCATATGATTACTAGTTAAATGAAACTTGTAATCATAACCTTATTCATCTTAACCATAAATAGTTCAAATGACTCAAAGGAAACTAGTTAAATAGTCGTTCAATTTCCATATTCTCATAGAAGTATACAAGAACACAATTGAAGCAAAATCGGTTTGATTCACTCGAATCATTTCATGAACATTATAGTTACGGTTTGCAAAGATTGCATTCCTTATTTTATAAATGTTTAAGTTCATGTACAACCGATTTTAGAAAGTAACCAACTCAAGTATGCAAACATGTACGCATACTTAAGTAGCTGGACCGAGTTTGGTTAAGCCAGTACGCGTACAGGTGCGCATACCAATTCATACTGCCAAACTCCAGCAGAAATTCATGGACGTGAGACTTCCGCCAGTATGCGTACATGTACGCATACTTTAGGTTCCCGGTTTTGGACTTATACACAAATGTGAGAACATACTATGTTTATATACAAACATGGTTACTTGATTCTAAACTCTTTATTTCAATTATTGAAACTTTCTTAGAGGATGACAATAGCCGTTTTCACACACTATTAGCATCAAAGCAATTTTCAAGATATTGAAATAATCATAACGAAACATTCCAAGTCTACACCAAATAATTGTATTACACAAACCATGTAAGATGTTAATCGACAATTTTCACATGATCATATTCTGACATTCGTCAAGAATATAAGATGAACTTGGTCGAAGCGAAAGCTTGCCAACACATATTTCGAGAAATATGTAAGCGAGATAAACTCAGCTCGAAATCTCAAATGTGTATAATAGAAAACTATATTGTACTACGACTTATGTCTCAATGTAGGAGATATAGTAGAAATAAACTTTCCAAGTGATAGATGAGTTTCAGTCTCCACATACCTTTTGTTGATGAAGTTCCACAAGCTCCCCTTAGTAGTTCTTCGTCTTCAAATGATGAACACCGTGAAGTCTAAGGCTCAACTACACAATCTATGTCCTAGTTCGAGACATCTATAAATAGGCTAGATATCAAGACTTATAGTTTTGATCACTAACATTGACAAACATGCTTGAGATAGCAACGCATGCGAGTTCGACCGAGCATTGCTCTAAAAGATCCCATAGAAGTCTTTAAACGAGCAGTCGTAAGAGATTTATCCTAATTAGGGTACTTTCCTTTCCGAATAGGCGGCTCCACCAGAAACAACAAGAAATGAAGTTTGCATTGCTCTTAATTAGTATAGTTTGCAAGAAATGCAAACTCAAGTATTTATAGACCAAGGTTGGTTGGACAACAAGGAAATTCCAAACCGAAAATATTCTCAAGATATGCATTAAAGTACCTAAATTCAGTTTTTCTATTCCCAATTAATGTTAACCAACATTTATGAAAACTCTCATAGAAAAACTTTTATTATTAGTCTAGCACATTAACAAATAATATTTTCCTGAGGATATGCTTTAATTGTTGATAATTAAAACATATATGATGAAAATCGTAAGTAAATGCTTTTCAATATTTCGTACCATGGATCACCTTGAGCATCAATGAATATCTTTGAACAATAAATGATAAGAGTTATGTACATGTTCAAATATGTCGACATCTGAAAGCTTCTCATCTTGGAAAACCCAAAACCATAATTCATACACACCATGAAGAAATATGTGAACCATGGATGTTGGTTTTGTACATGGAACCGATTAAACCATCAGTCCAAAATATGTTGTGACCGGTCATAACATGATTTCCAATACAAGCTGTAATCGATTACATCTTGCTCCATGAAGTAGCTTGTGACCGGTTACACCTTGCTTCCCAGAGGTAGCTTGTGACCGATAACAACTAACTTCATAATTTATCTTGTGACCGGTTATACCTTGGTTCCAAAAGTAAATTGTGACCTGTTACAACTTGCATTCCAATATAACTTGTGATCGGTTACACCTTGATTTCCAATGTATCTCATGACCGATTACAACTAGCTATATTATATAGCCTATAATCTATACCTCAAGTCTCAACAAAGTTAAGATAGGTTCTACCATAGTCATCCTCTATTGATCATCCAAAAGATATTCAATGAATAACAAGACCAATCATGATTTTCCTTTTGATTATGAAAACAAGTTCATACATCTGCTTCCTTAAACTAATGTAAAGATACACAATTTTCTATGATGAAAGCACACCTATATATATAATGTACACATAATCAAATAACTATATACAATAGATTATGTCGATGTCGTAATTACGAAGTTCAAAAAAATAAGCGTTTATACTTCGTAATATGTTTTACTTGATACTTTGATCATACTGTTATGACCAAGTCTCACCACTAGAGTATTATATACAAAATATACAGCTTCACATGTTATGTTTTCAATATAGCACGACTTGAAAGATACGTCAGAAATGGAAACAAGATCAATTCAATATGACTAACCTCAAGTGGAAGGATGTTTTCGTCGTTCTAGTCGTTACTTCTTATAATTTTCCAGGTCTTCGGAGTAATACTAGTATGTCTCAACATTCCTAGACATTCTAGTCTAACCTAAACAAAGTTGACTTTAGTATTTAATCAAGCAATGAATTTTTATATTAAAATATGACAACCAAACTTGACATACCAATGCTTGGTGGGTTCAACCGAGCTATGCTCTAACAATCCCCCCATTTGTCAATTTTAGTGACAAAACTCTTATTACATATGGAGCTAAGCGATTACAAAATAACTCATTCTTCATACGGTTGATTACAAGTTTCAACAACACAATAACCTGCATATATTCAATAAATAAATGTCGTTGTTGACGTTTCAATACGAAAAGCTATTACTCTTCCTAAAGGTAAGCTAGGTAAATGTTCAATCCGAACATCTTTGTTATTCTCTTTTGTAGTCTGAAATACTACACATCATGATGATATGTTTCTCCTCCTTAGTCTATGCTTTACTCTTTCGTTAGACGTTTAAGCGCAAATGTCCTTTCCTAGTGATTAAAATTCACTTGTTTACTCCATATATTTCTCCCCCTTTTTGTCACAAAAATGAAAAAGGTTAGATCAAACAAAGGACAAACCCAAAGGATCTTACAAATCTATAAGACTTGTACCACATATAAGAGTTAAGTACGAAGGTTTCACATACCATTTTAGATAACCGATATTAAAACCGAAACTACAAAAGTAATTTAGTTTCAATATGTTATAAAGGAAAGAATTTCCCGAAGCAGTTTTCCGTATAGTCCAACAAATCAACTAAGATACTTAATTCTATCGTTGAACCGATTGCATATGTACAATTGCTTGTTTCGAAAAGACCAAAGTAGAGATCATAATTAGCTCTATTTCTTTCATCGGGCTCTAATTATTCAAGAAAATAACTTAGACCTTTCCCTTTAGACAAGACAAACACTAGGTTAATTAACTAGTTTTTCTTGTCAAGTCATTCGATTAGACTTGAATAACCAAATCCCCCAATTGATAAGTATAACTAAGATCAGAATTAACTTAGTTTCTCTTATCCAGAATCAAATGGACTAAACAAATGACCCCGTAATTTTGTTAAGCCAAAACAATAGATACAAATCACAATAAATTGACTTGAAATTATTTTTCTTAACCGAAAGCAATTGAAACAAATATAATCATTACAGCACTGCAATTGCACCAAATTTCGTTAAGCAAAAACACTTGATACCCAACAATAAAGAAGATACCAAATCATACACTAGGAGAAAAGGGGCTTTCAGTGACGGTTCTAAAATTTAAATCATAACGGTTTTGGAGAAAAACGTCACAGAAAAGTGGTTGTCAATTAAAGATGATAGTTTGTCAGATTAACCGTCATATAAGGCTTTGACTAACCATGACGCTCTAGAAAAGTGTCATCGAATATTTGAACCATGACGGTTTCTCTCTAAAAATGTCACAATCAGATAGTCATAGACTGACATTTATAAGACGCCAGCTAATGTGAGTAAGACGACGGCTGTAGTGTTAAACGTCACCATAGCATATTTATACAATGACAGTGGGTGAAGAAACCGCTGCCACTCTGGAGTAATTAATTAATACTTTTTTAAGCAAAAACTTATAACTCTATGAAGGATGGAAACTTGAATTGTTTCCTTGCAAGGTCAACATAGCTCATCATTAGCTTGCTTTTTAATTTGGACGATATGGAGGAATTTTCCTTAGATTTTGTAGAATTATTAATGGTCATCCATTATAAGAAAAGTGCGTTTGGTTTTCTTAGATTTTGTAAATTGTTAATGGTCATCCATATTAAGAAAAGTGCATTTGGTAGCACTTATAAACTTCCTACGTATTAGTTAACATAGGGTGAAAACCAAAATTGACAGCAGGCGAAAATAGCTAATTGTCATGTCGTATTGTCGTGCTTTGGACTCAATTCCAAAATACTAGTTTACTTTTATTTATGGGGAAAGACATTTGTAGCTGGGCCTCATAAACATCGAAAGTTTCAGTTTCCCAATTGACCCTTTCTTTTCATTTTCGAAATATGCCATTCGTTTGTGTGTATTTAATCAACAGTTACAATTGATTTGGATTTTCTTAATCCAAGGGTTTAGATGGAAACCCTAATATATACAATCTCCCACCATCCCACTTTTCATCGTCGCTTACCTTTTATATTTCTTTCTTCCCATCTCCTCTTTTCCACACTCAGCAGCGCTGCTGCGATATGCTCTCTCCTTCTTCTTCTTCTTCTTCTAAAGCATCATGTGCTCTCTGTTTAGATAGATTTCCTTTCGTTATTCTTTTTTTTTTTTTTATTATGTTTTTTGTGAACTTTGTATATACAGATAGAAAACTGACACAATTCCATATTTTGATTCTTCACAAGATTTTGATTTTATAGTACCGACAAAGAAATAAAAAATAGATCGATTTTGCTGATCAATAAAATAAAAGGTGATTTTTCAATTCCAGATTTATATCATTCTCTTTCGATCAATCTAAAAAGAGTTTATCCTGTATACAGATTTGAAACAGTTCGCTAAATCGAGGACGTTATTGCCTGGAGTTGATATACAACTATTGGTAAATGTTGAAGACGTCATTGCCTGGAGTTGATATCCAACTAGATCGATGGGGAACCTAGGCTACATATCTATCAATTTTACAAAGTGGAGATCAAGGTGTAAAGTTCTGTAATAGTAGTAGGAAGTAAATTATTCTCTGAATTATGGCTTATGCTGGTGTATCAACTTGGATTGTAAATTTTAGTTTCAAATAAATGGAATGTAAAACATCTGATTGTGCATAAAAACTTCGAGATTTCTTGATTCCATGTTTTTACTTCATAAATACATTTTTTAATTAAAATATTGGAACAAATATCCATTGATCTAAATTGAAAATCCCTTACAATAACAGTTTACCATAAATCTGTCACAACATAACTACAAAATTGTGGCAGTTTTTAACAAAAACCGTAAGCATAACAGCTGTTTGGTGACATTTTCTCAAGTGAAACGTCACCTAGAACAAAGAATATGACAGGTTTAATGTAAATACCGCCACTAATGTTTTTTATGGTGACATTTTTGGATACAATACAACACTTTCCAATGTTATTATACGACGGTTAAGTGACAGTTTATAACCGTCACCTTAAGGGAACACCTACCATGACACTGCTTTTGGTGACACTTTAAAATTTCACCTGAACTGTCATGAAATTGATACTGTGACAGTTTTGAAATGTCACCTATGTTGATTTTTGTACTAGTGATAAGCCACATAAATTGACATAGTTTTTCTGAATCGGAAACAGTTGAATCATATAAAGTACTCCATACACAATAATGGAACATATCAATTGTACTGAAATTTTGTTAAGCAAAAGCAAAATATATGCAATATAATCAGGCTTTTCTTAAACAGGAAAAACGATTAACTAACAATAAAATGGTTGCCTCAGTTTCTGCAACCAATTTTCCCCAAAAAGATATATTATTAAGCGCAATTTCAAATAAAAACTCCCCCATGTGTGTTGTTATCCTCTCGCAAGATCAAAAGAACAACAACAAAAGCAACCTTTACCAGAGAAAGGTTGAATCGGTTTTAACTAATGCGTGCCAATATCAAAAGTTGAAACCAGAAACACATATGTTACGCTAAACACAACTTACGTAAACATAAATTGATTATCAACATATTGTAAATTTTCACATATGAGTTTCAATCGGAACACCTTATGATCCTTTGATAAATCCTACCAACATGGGATAGAACTTAATCCCGCTAAATAAAAAAGCCGCACAAATCATAAGGGCTACACTTTATGAGATTGAATTTTAAGGTCAATAAAAACCGAAATCAAACATCTTATAAACCCGAAATCACATAGCAAAAATATAAGCATTCATACACAGACTATGCAATCGGAAACTATCAAATAATGAAACAAAGATTATAATAATTTTATGCATTCATAATAAATATTGATAGTTGTATTCAAATAGGCTATGCAATTAGGATTCTCCTTTTTGTTCATCTTATTTTTGCGAATCTGCAACATGCTCCATTCAAGACGATGGTTATTATCACCAATCTATCTATTTCTCATTTAAAAACTAAGCCTCAAATCATCTCCGCCGGGGCTTGATTATCGGTAAAAGTAAATTTATTCGTATAAAATATGTCAATAACAAAAAGAGTTAAAGCAAAGAATTAAGAGAGATTAACTAAAAGGGTTACCACCTGATTTAAAAACAACACACTTGGGTTTTAAAAGCTGGGAAGAGCGACTGAATAAGGGGTTTACAACCTTTTTGCATACCCAAACCAAGAATTCTTTATATTTTCTACTTGTCAGTGAATACAATTTTAGTCAATTGATTAAATAAAAAATAACCTTCTTAGAATTCAAAATAAAGTTACAATCCACTCCGTAATTTGATGAAAACTAGAAGAAGGGATCAAGAGTAGGTAAAATCCTAACCACCAGACACAAACAAAGATGATTTTAATTACCTTCGCCATTCGACTGATTTTTGTTTCTTTTGAAAATGTATGCCGTCATTAGGAAACTAACTTCACTAAAAAAAGATCAAAGAAGAGCTAGAATAGATTGGAGGGGAAAGAAAAACCAATTTTAATAATAATCCATCAGATAATATCAGAAGAAAGGAAAAAAAAACAAGCAAGATGAAAAACAAATACCATCAAATCTATGATAGCAACACTCAAGGACTGGAAATAGATCAGAGAGCGTGTTAATTTTATTAACGAAAACATCTAAGGATAGCCTATAAAGGTTTCCAGCACAACTGGCCTTTAAGGACTCAAACTTTTTCCTTTATTAATGTGTTTAGTGAAGTTATTCATTTATCCCCTTTACCTTAGTCAGGATCGAAATCAATTTATTTGACGAGATAATTGTTGGATAATTATCTTCGTTACCGATTCTCCAATAATACAACTCGTGTATTATCCACCGATCAGTTAAAACTCTTTGTAACATGTATTACGTTTCGTAATACCAACAACAAAACAAGAAAAGAAGGATACATAAAGATGATCAATCACAAAACTTAAACAAACTTACTTGGGTGTATTGAGGCAAGTAATCTCTTTGCTTAAGACATTTGATGCACTGTATATAATGTTGTTACAGGTTTAGCGGCATATGTATCCAACATTCAACAATACCTCGATGTTTTTCGTAGCATCGATGACACCGAACAGCGAACGCGAATAGATGTAGCACAAACTCTTCTTTAACTCTTGAAGACAACATGCGGACTCTAAAATTTCTAGTACTAGTTGATTACTCTAAAACACATATTTTGTAATGGAGAATGTGTGGGGTTTATATAGGTTTAGAAGTGACTCTTGGAGAAGTCCTTTCATGAAGAGTCACAACCCTTAGTGGAGAGTCACATCCCTTGGGATAAGACACAATATATTGAAAAGGTTTAAGTGAGTGGACATATTCATTAACACTAACTAACTAACTCATATTTCTATTCAAAATTCCAAAAATCCCCCCCATTGAATAGAAATCCATGCAAGTTTAATGCAGACACTAGAAAGAATTTGTGCGCGAAACATCACTGCATCTGGAGAGATAGGTTTTGGCTTTGAATCTTCCGTAGTGAATACCTATCGAGTTTACTAGTTGTTCAGTGAACGCGATGTCTTGAACTACCCAACATTATGATGTAAACCGATGCAATAGATATCACACAGTTTATTTCCTTACATATCCAGTTCTCGGTTGTGTTCATTTCGACCCTGAACGATGTTGGTTTTTCATGAGTGCTTTAGATTAACTTAGACTTATAGTTATCATGGAAGCGACCCCACTTCTCACTCATATAGGTGATCTCTTATTTGAAAGTATCATGTCATACTTTTCTTAGTCAAACTAAGTCATAGGAATCATTAAGAGAAATTCTCAACCTCTCACTTGACAGGCAACACTGTTTTATCATTGAAATGGGAAAGAGAGTAAACTCTCACAGTGTTTCCGGTGAGTATAAATTTATAACTTGGTTGTCCCTTTCGAACCTAGATAACCATGGAATCTACAATCGCTAAGTTGGGTGTCCGCTATAAATACTACTCTATATAGGCTATCCCATTTCCCTCGATGACACAATTATACGCTCTAGAATTCATATCATTTGTTGGCTTGATACAATTCACATACACTACTTGTTTTAGATGCGCGCATTTGAGAGAAATTGCTTTATGGCGTTATGTCGTCAATTTATATGTCGAGACGTACCATAATCTTAAACTATGTGTTTTCAGTATGCATATACTTTGCCCATATGTATATATCCAGGAAATTTTGAAGTCACTCTACTTCTTCTCAGACTTTGCGTCCAAAGCTCTGAAGTCCATAGTTGATTTCACTGTCAACATTTATTTGAATGATTTCCTTACTAACACATTCCATTTGCACTAAAACACATAGTTTCCGGTTGATGATTTTAAATCACCACTTACTGACCACCAGTTAACCATTGTACTAGTTGTTGGCACCCCCACAATTTTTCAAACCAAGTAACCCCCACAAATCCGAGGGTATACCACTATGATTCGAAATAATAATGATCGTAGATCTTCCTTCATGAACAATATCATTCTAAATCTCTGTGCAAAACCAAAATTGCAAAAAGG
Source organism: Papaver armeniacum (assembly GCA_023531295.1). Lineage (NCBI taxonomy): Eukaryota > Viridiplantae > Streptophyta > Magnoliopsida > Ranunculales > Papaveraceae > Papaver > Papaver armeniacum. Next base: position 1,248,118 of record JAJJWW010018834.1, read on the forward strand.
TTCAAGCATAATCTGAAACATGGAGATTTCATTATGCTTCATCACAATCGGTGCCAACGTCATGTCTCAGTTGTCATCTATAGTAAAATCTCGTACACCGTACCCTTTGCCTTGTCCTCACTCTTCAAGACACTACACCACAGCTCATGTACATGTAGGCCATTTCTGTGATTGTACTGGAAAATTAAAACGGTTTCGAGAGACCTCCACATTTAATGAATATACTAAGAGACATTCTTATCATTTTCCATAATTCACAAAAGGATTTCTTATTGGGTAACTGGATACGACATATGTTCATCTAAACAACGTACCCCCACATTTTGAAGGTATACTAGAAAAATTCATATGTGATTTATTCTAGCACTAAACTCCAAATTTAAAATTTCCAAAGTTTTGCCAATACGTGCATCAAACTCCTTCGTCATTTTTCAAACGATCACATTTTGATTAGTAGTCAGTCCGTTTAATTATAATACCCACTTATATCTTTAACTTGATCCAAATCAACTAACAGAAGTGAAAATTGGCGCATATCAAACCTTTTGACCAACTGATCTCCAAAAATGCATTCATTAAGACTCTAATGAATATGAATTTCTGGTCAGTAATCCAAATTCAATTTCCATTAAATTTCCTTGAGAATCCAGAGACTGGATAAGTCCGATCTGTTTGGATATACTGTTAGAGCATTGCTCGGTCGAACTCGCAAGCGTTGCTATCTCAAGCTTGTTTGTCAAATTTAGTTGTCAAAACTATATGTCTTGATTTCTAGTTTACTTATGGCTAAGTCTCGGTCTAGGATAGTTAAGTGTAGTTGAGCTCCGGACTCCATGGCGATCATCTTACGAAGACGAAGAACTACTCAAGGAAACGGTGGAACTTCATCCGACTAAAAGTTATATGGAGACTTGAACTTATCTATCACTCAAAAGTCTACTTTATCTCCTACTCTTGAGATAAAAGTCGTATAAGTATGATAGTTTTCATACATACACGATTGCTATATCGAGCCGAGTTTACTCACCTATCTTTTTCTCGAAATATGTGTTGGTAAGCTTTCGCTTTAACCATTTTTTCATCTTTACCCGTGACGAAAGTCATGATGACGTTTCAATCTTGAAAATGGCTTTGATGACAATAGTTGTGAATAACGACTATTATAACATTATAGAAGAATATTTCAATGATTGAAATGTAGAGTTGAGATTACCATCTATGGATATAAGCATATATAGTGTGTTCGCACATTAGTATATAAATCCATGTACCGGAAACCAAGTGTGTGCATACGGTATTGGTGAAGGAGACAGGTTGGGTATGCGTATCTGTACGCGTACTGGCGGAACTTTTTCTCCCGAAAAATTCTGCTAAGTTTGGAGTTTACGAACTCATAAACCAGTCACCTTAGGTACGCGTACTGGCGGAACTTTTCTACCCGAAAAATTCTGATGAGTTTGGAAACCAAAACCAACTCAAATACGGTAGCTAATGTACGCATACCCGTACGCGTACCCAAGCTGGTTATTTCTCAAATCGGTAGTTCATGAACTTAAAACAATAAATTATAAGGAATGCAATCTTTGCAATCCGTGTCTATATTGTTCATGAATTGATTCAAATGGATCAAACGATTTTGTTTCAATTGTGTCTATGAATAAAGACCTAAGTAATTGAACAACTCTTCGACTAGTTCTTATGAGTCATTTGAACTAGTTATGAGAAAGATGAATACGGTTAATATGGAAGTGCTCATATGGATAACCATTAGTTAACTATTTATGAACCAACTAAGTGTACACGTTTAGGTACGGTTGCTCAAACCTAAATGAAATACATTTCATTTGTGTGTGACAAGCTAAGTTTCGATCTAACGGTTGAAAGATATTAGCTTGTATCTAATCAGGTTTTTATCTAACGGTGAATATTGAATGCTTTGTTACTAAGCTAACATAGATTGCAAACCCTGATTTGAAAACTATATAAGGGGAACTCTAGCAACTGGAAAAACTAATCCCCACACCTCCTATGTGATACTAGTTGGTTTTGCTAGAGTCGATTCTCCTTTAACCTTAGATTTTTGTTCTCGAGACCCTTTAGGTTAACGACTGAAAGACTTCATTAGGATTGTGAAGCCAGACGAAACTACTTCTCTTGTAGTTGAGCGATCTGATCTTGCCATTTTCTATCGTACGAGTTCAATTGAATAATTGACTTGAGATCATATCTCCGATAGGGCAAGATAAAAAGAAATCACAAACATCTTCGTCTCATCGTTTGTGGTTCCGCAATATCTTGTTTCGCTACCATACGATTAAGATTATTGTGAGGTGATTGATAATACTAGGATGTTCTTCGGGAATATAAGTACGAGTTATCAGTTAGTTCCTGTTCACCTTGATTTCTATCAAAAGACGGAACAAACTCTTAGGTTTATCTGTGGGAGACAGATTTATCTATTATCTTAGACTTTCTTGTGTGATACAGATTTGTTTATTCGAATTTGGGTCGTAGCAACTCTTAGTTGTGGGTGAGATCAGCTAAGGGAATCAAGTGCGTAGTATCCTGCCGGATCAGAGCGTAAGGAGCGCAACTGCACCTTGAATCGTATGAGATTGATTAGGGTTCAACTACAGTCCAGACCGAAGTTAGTTTGTAGTAGGCTAGTGTCTGTAGCGGCTTAATACAGTATGGTGGTCAATCTGGACTAGGTCCCGGGGTTTTTCTGCATTTGCAGTTTCCTGTTAACAAAACTTCTGATTTCTGTGTTATTTCTACTCCGCATTATATTTTGTTATATAATTGAAATATCACAGGTTGTGCGTTGTATCGATCAATTGTGAAATCCAACCTTTGGTTTTTGATTGGACATTGATTGATCCTTGGATATTGGTCTTTGGTACCATCCAAGTTTATATCTCTTGTATTTGATAAAGACTCTGTATTTCTATTTGTTTGAGTATAGATCAAATTGTGATAGAGATATTAACTCCTTGATATACTTTTATTAAGATTGATTCTGACTGTCTAGTTGATTCTCTTAAAAGTATATTCGAGTTGTCCATACAGATTGCTAATCGAAATATTGGGTGAGGTTGTTTAACCACCGTATTTTCATATACACATACCAAATCAGATATACTTAAACGATAAGTCTCATTCCATTTCCCCCTACATTTCATGACTATCATCCAGTGTCATGAAACATCAATGAAATGGATGCATACGTACCCTTTTGGCCTTTCTCCTCACGACCATTTTATGAGTCATGACCATTGCTATTGTTGTAAAATGGAATTGATTCTCAATGTTCCTCATGAATAATAGATCATTAACCATTATACTCAGACCTCTTTTTGCCATAGTAGAACTCCCATTTATGGAAAACTATCCAACAACGGAACTGCTCTTAAAAGGATACCATTTTAACCAAATCTTTGTACTATATAGTAAAAGTACCAACACAAATTAATGGCACAAGAATTATCTGTTCATACTCTTTTTTTTCCGTAGAAAATAATGTCAGTCAATTGTAACTAGTCATCCTTCAAATTCAGTGAATTAAACCATCCATTCTTGTAAGCCTACGAATTTCTTAGTAAAACAAAAGGAATGATTTACTCAAAGAAAATGTCATTTTCCATTTACTCAGTTGCGACTCTTGTGTTGCCCTACTAATTAACCTTGGCCTCACAATCTTAAATGTCATCAGAATTATGACCGCGTACTCAAACTGGTACAGACACTTACTTAGCGCAACATCATCAAAGTGAAACGGAGAGAGCAAGCGATCTAAATATCCATCATGTTGTGAATACAAATGCGAATAAATCAAATACTTTTCGCAACTAATTGTTACCATTACCAACAGACCTCATGAATTGACCACGAGTACAGATGGAACTGAAATTAGAAACTAGGAGAACAAATAATAAAAAGATATACTCTTTTCTGTTCTAGGCACCCCCACACTTTTGAAAATTTATGGAAGACTTCCTTCCTTTTCATGTCAACAAGGGTCATTACTATGCAACAACATCCCATCTATATTTCTTCCAATGAAAAGACAAATCTCATCATAGACTTGTATATCAGCGTCTTATGATATGCCCATTGGTCCCGGTCGAGCATGCTTAATTGAAAAGTTTTTTCCCACAACTCAGTCAAGTGAACCCATCATGCCTCGGTGTTATGAAAGGACAACTATGGTTCGTTCGCTTGTGCTCAGGTGGGGGAGTATGCTGGGGGATTATGCCAGATACTGCTCTCATAGGAGACATTGAATGTCTACATTATACCGAGGCCTTTTCAGCATAGTTGGCAGAAAACTTTGCAGTTAAGCGTGCTCGGGCGGGAGCAATCCAATGATGGGTGACCATCCGGGAAGTTACTGTTGGATTACCGCAACAACGCTCGTTGAAAACCCCACACTGCCGGATAACCGCAGTGGCCAAGTGGGGACATTATCGGTGGAGGGACGGGTCATTACAAATGGTATCAGAGCCGACGACGGTTCACCAACCGATGATGGGAAGGTCCGTTGGACGGGGTTGGTCCAGGTACTTCTCATGAGGGGCAGGGAACGTCGGAGATCTGGGCTTGAGAATATATTCAAGAGCCGAGGATGGCTCCAATTTAAGGTGGTGGTATTGTAATACCCTGATTTCGCAGTGGTTGGCCGAATGGAATATAAGTAATGATTTTTCCTTTCCTAACACCGAGGCCTTTTTAGCAGGCGGGAGTAATCCAGGGATGGGTGACCATCCGGGAAGTTTCTGCTGGATTACCATACGGGTCATTACAATTGGTATCAGAGCGATACTATCCCCACCCGTCCCTCCACCGATAATGACCCCACTTAGCCACTGCGGTCATCCGACAATCTGGGATTTTTAACGGGCATCGCTGCGGTAATCAAGAGAAACTTCCGGATGGTCACCCATCCTTGATTGCTCCCGCCCGAGCACGCTTAACCCGCAGAGTTTCGTCAACAACGGAGCCAATTGTAGCTTGAAAAGGCATCGGTGTTAGGAAAGGATAAATCATTACTTATATTCCATTCGACCAACCACTGCCGAAATTGGGGTATTACATGGACTTTAACCAATTCCCATTCACCGAACCCAGGTTTTTAATTTGGAATATGAAGTTATGGAATCTTCCCTGAAAAATTCCATTTGTCAACCAATTTATTTTTTAAATTCAACGACCAGTTTATTCCTTAGGAGATCCTCCTCTATGAATTTCGTGTTTACTATAAAATCAAAAGATTAATAGAAAAACCAGAAATCACTTGGAAACTGGACCTTTGTTCCATCCTTCAAAATTCTTCTTCGAGCCATTTTGTAAAATCTAAATATTACTTTTATAACTCCAAAATTTCTGAAACTTCGAGGGAACATTATCAGGGCGTCCAAACTCGATTAAAATTTCGTATCCAAGAGATACACCATAATCTCAATCGATGATCGAGATTATTCTGGTTTCGGTATAGTTGGTTCATGTTTGAACAAGAGAATGATGTTACTCACTCTCAGTCTCAAAATTGAACCATCAACACAAGAATATTCACGGTCATACAACATCAACACATTAGCCAATCTAATGTAAGCTTTCACAAGAGACCATGTATCCGGAATTCCTACGAACCAACTGCCACTTGCGGGTGAATTGAACCACCTAATCGTCACGCACCCTTTCATGTACAAGACGTCTCTTGGCATTATTTTCAAAACTAAGAGCATATGTGGAGGGAATGAATGAAGAACTTCCAAAAATATTAAACAAGTTTCTAATCCCACCAAACAGCCTCCGATGCTATCACCATCCAAGCAAATTATGTCTCACACCTAAGACATTTTGTGGTGTCTACTTCTGAACAAATAAATTTAAATAGTTCAGAAGCAAGCACCATAATCTCTTATGTGATATGAGTCTGAAACCTTATTGCCTTTCAGCGACAGTTGAAATTCACATCGTAGTTTAGTGTTTAAGAGTTTAAACACGTAATTAGTAACAAAGATACATAAAAAGAATTCAAATGTCTTAATATTGTTGGATAATTATCTTCGTTACCGATTATCTAATAATACAACTCGTGTATTATCCACCGATCCGTTACAACTCTTTGTAACATTATTACGTTTCGTAATACCAACAACAAAAGAAGAAAAGAAGGATAGAAAAAGATGATCAATCACAAAACTTAAACAAACTTACTTGAGTGTATTGAGACGAGTAATCTCTTTGCTTAAGACCTTTGATGCCCTGTATATAATGTTGTTATAGGTTTAGCGGTATATTTCTCCAACATTCAACAATACCTCGATGTTTTTCGCAGCACTTCGATAACACCAAACAACGAATGCGAATAGATATAGCACAAACTCTTCTTTAACTCTTGAAGACTACATGCAGACTCTAAAATTTCTAGTACTAGTTTATTACTCTAAAACACATATTTTGCAATGGAGAATGTGTGAGGTTTATATAGGTTTAGAAGTGACTCTTGGAGAAGTCCTTTCATGAAGAGTCACAAACCCTTAGTGGAGAGTCACATCCCTTGGGATAAGATATAACATATTGAAAAGGTTTAAGTGAGTGGACACATCCACTCACACTAACTAACTAACTCACATTTCTATTCACACTAGATAAGTTAGCCAAACTGTGCTATGTATTCTAGACAAACTACTTATACAAGAACCAATTCATGAACATAATTCCACGGTTTGTAAAACTAGTTCACATACCTTATATTTCATTAAAGTTCCAGGGACTTTAGTTCACAAACGAACATGAGTTCATGAGTATATATTTCATACTTACCGATTTTAGAACCTAACCACTGTGTTCGCAAACTGAGTACGCAAAAAACAGTACCGGACTTTGGCTTTTCCGTGCCGTTTGCAAACAGAGGACACAAACAACGGCTTCGTACTTAGCCTTGTCTAGACGTTTGTTAAAGAATAACTCGGTTAAACCCACCAAGCGTTGGTATGTCAAGTTTGGTTGTCATATTTTAGTGAATCAAAACTCATCTAAGAGTCGCTTGATTATGTACTAGAGACAACTTCGTATAGGTTAGACTATAAAGTCTAGGAATATGAGACATACAAGTACTACTTGAAGACCAAGAACGTGAAGAAGTAACCAGCTACAACGACGACATCATCCATCCTCTTGAGGTTAGTAATATTGAATTGAACTGTTTCATTCCTAACGTATCTTTCAAGTCGTGCTATATTGAAAACATAAGCTAAGTCCGTGAATGAAAATTTTACTCTAGTAGTAAGACATGATCATATGATCATAATATTAAGGAATTATACTACGAAGTATAACGCTTATTTCCTGAACTTCATAGATATGACATCGACATAATATTATGAATGCTATTGTGATTATGTATATGGCTAAAGGTGAAGATTTCATCATAGGAAATAATGTTTTACATTTGTTCAAAGGAAGTAGGCTTATTGGTATTGTTATTCATTTGCATATCTTTAGATTACCCATATGTGTGAGATGGTAGTTACGATCGTAACTTGTTATGTATCTTGGTATAACTAATCACAATGCCTGACTTACGATTTGAATGACTAGTTTTGATTAATTATGTAACTGATCCTAAGTAATCACCTGAGATGGTATGATTGATATTTGTAATTGTGTGACTGATCCTAGTAATTGGTGTGACCGATCAGAAAACAGTTGTGTAATCGATCCTTGTAATTGGTGTAACCGGTCCTAGTAATTGGTTTAACCGATCCTGGTAATTGGTGTAACCGATCCTAATAATCGGTGTGACCGATCACAAGCAATACCATGAGTATATGGTAACCTGGTCTTGGTGTCGACGAATCGATCTTTGTAATCGACGTAAACCGATCCTCGTAACTCGATATAATAATCGGTCCTGGTAACTTGTGTGACCGATCACAAGTGTTCCATATTAAGGTATAACCGATCCTAGTGATTGGTAACCGATTGAACCCATGAATGTGATTTGGTATTTGATCAATCATATAGTTATCTTGGAATACAGATGAACCAATTCTAAACTTGTTTTCTAGTGTGGTATAATCTATTCCAAGATTGTAAATATGAAAGATGATTTACAAAGAAAAGATGTCAACATACTTTGAACAAGAACAATAACTCTTATCTTTTATTGTTACTCAAGGAGATCCCAGTCCGAAATAAATTAAGAATCTTCTAATTAAGTTTGTTAGTTTTATAGCAGATTTCGGGGTTTCACTTCATCAAGATCTCATTCAACGCCTTCCGATTTCGTCTTCCAGTCAAAGATATTAGGGAGCCTTATTAAATAGTAAATTTTTTGAAATCTACGAGGGTTGTTTTTAGTTTTTCCAAATTAAAGTAAGGACTAGTTTGTACTTTAACAGAATCGCAGTTATACGATCATAATCGACGGCTAAAAATAAAGATGTACTCCCTCTGTTCTTTTTAGTAGGCCGGTTTGGGATAGCGGGAAGATTAAGGTTTTCATAAAACCAATCATTTCCGCTGTTATTTCTTGTTTTTTCCTTTTTTTCCCCCTCTCCCGATAAATTCCTCTTTCCGAAAACAAACGAAATTGAGAAACAATTTTCCAAATTCAAAATTCGAAAGTTAATCACCCCATCAATAATTTTCCATGGATTTTAATCTGCTCCTGTTTTTAATTTAGGGTTTTCACCCAATTCAAATCTGTTATCAGATATCTTACTCTTCTTCATCTCCTTCTTTTGGTCGTTTTACTTCCTCCTGTTGGTTTTCTCCCAATTCAAATTGTTCAATTGATTGGTTAGATTGAGGTTTAGCAAGAGCTTTGGTTGGTATTAAAGAAAGTATGTGTTTAGTTTGTAGGTCTGATTGGTTAAGTACAAATGCGATAAGATGGGTTTCAATTAGTTTTTGCTATAGAGGGTTCTTCTGCTGCGGATAGTGAAGAGAAGTTTTTGATGGGTTTCAAGTAGTTTCTGCTATAGAGGGTGCTTCTGATGGGTGTTGGTGATTTGGTGATTTTCGTGTATTGATGAAGAAGAACTGTGTGTCAATGGGGATTCACCATTTAAGTGTTTGATAAAATTACCAAGTGAAATGGGTTTTGACTTGAATCAAACTCCTGAGGATACTCTATCTCAAGTTAATTTTCCATCAACTACTCCAATTACAATTCCATCTCCAATACTACAATTGCATCTCCAATTACAATTCCATCTCCAACTATTAGAGATTTAAATCAATATTATCTCATCGATTTAAACTAATGTTACCCGGAAGAAGAAGAAGAATAAGACGAAGAAGAAGAAAGAGGAGGAGGAGGAGGAGGAGGAGGAGGAGGAGGAGGAGGAGGAGGAGGAGATACACTGTCCCATTAATACCATTGCAGAACCAGAACCTATTCACCATGGAAATAAGAAGAAGAATTTAACTTCTGATATGAAGAGAAGGATTCTTGAAAAATTGATGCAAGGAAGCACATATGGGAGACTTCACAGGGGATTTATCACTGATACAACCGCTCTGTTTGAAGTTGGTTTTAGAACGGTTCGAGATTATGGCATGATGCAAACTGGCTAATGCAAATGGAGATGTGGTTGATATCTCTTCTAAGATGGTCAATAGAGTTGGTAGAAAGAGAATAGAATTAGATTTAGATAGAATTAAGTTGATACCTCTTCGCAAACGAACAACAATAAGAGGATTAGCACACGAACTAAACTTTTCAACATCAACCGTACATCGACTAATCAAGGATGGAAATATTCGACCACATTCAAATGCCTTGAGGCCGGGACTTACGGATGAAAACAAGATAGCATGGGTGAATTTTTTGCTTAAAAATGATAGACAAAGGTATGACCCAATCTTCAAATTCATTCACTGACATGTTGGATAGGATTCATATAGATGAAAAATGGTTTTACATTACAAAAAGAGCACAAAAGTATTATCTTCATGCCGAAGAAGAAGAGCCTTTACGCACGTGCAAAAGTAAAAATTTTATCACCAAAATCATGTTTTTAACGGCCGTGGCTCGTCCTCACTTGGGTTTTGATGGTAAGATCAGAATATGGCCTTTTGTGGTTAAAGAAGCCGCAAAAAGGAGCAGCAAAAACCGCAAAGCTGGGACAATGGAACCCAAGGCAATGAAATCTGTTGACAAAGAGGTTATGAGGTGTTTTTTGATTGAGAAATTGCTGCATGTTATCAAGAAGAAATGGCCGTTTAATAATTGTAAGAAAATCTTTATACAACAAGATAATGCAAAACCACATATCCACGAGAATGATAAAGAATTTGTGGAAGCGGTTAGAAGTTACGGGTTAGATATCGAGTTATTGTGTCAACCTCCGAACAGTCCCGACTTGAATGTTTTAGACCTTGGGTTCTTCAGCACTAATTTTGCACTTCATCATACTGATGCTCCAACCACAGTAGACGAGTTTATCGCAAGTGTTACGAGAGCGTTTGAAAATTTCTCGGTGGAAGACGCAAACAATGTTTTCATAACATTACAATATTGCATGAAGGAGATTCTTAGAATCAAGGGTGGGATTCACTACAAGATTCCGCATATGCATAAATGGCGTTTAATTAGAGATGGCCAACTCCCTAATGTACTTGAGTGTGATCCTCAAGTATTGAATGAGGCAAGGGAATTTATAAAGGAGTATGAAATTATGCAACAAAGTTCTTCAGGTATGTGATTTCAAACTTGTTTTTTCTTTGCCTTGTTACTTGATTCTGTGTGTTTTCATAATCCTTTGGTTCTTCCATAACCCACCTGTCAAAACGATAGCCATGGTACTGTGAGCTCAATTTTACCAGTTTTGCCAGATAATGCACAACTTCATTCTTCCCTGAATCCCATTCAAAAGTAGTGCTGGCAATATTCAGTTTCACTTTTTAATGCGTCAAAATAGAAGGGTCTTCTTGAGTTTTGCTCACTGGCGGTGTAGGGTTCAAAAGTAGAGCTGGCAATATTCAGTTTCACCTTTTAATGCTTCAAAATAGAAATGTCTTCTTGAGTTTTCTCAGTTTCACCTTCTAATGCGTCAAAAGTAGAGCTGGAAATATTCAGTTTCATCTTTTAATCCCATGCCCATTTTCACATGTAACTTACTTGAGTTTGCTCACTGACGGTGTATGGTTCAAAATAGAAGGGTCTTCTTCTTTTCTTTACTACTAGTGTAATAGGCATGAACCTTTCAAAACTTCTATGATACGTTATCAGAATAATGTTAGTGTAGTAATGCTCTGAATCAACTCGCAAGAGAATGACTTGGTTATCTATTTACTTGTTATATTTTTGTCACATTCATATTGCAAGAGCCATGATTCTGTGCCACTGAGTGTTGATACTAACTTCCCAGTTGTTCAAAATTCTAAAGAAAACAAACAAATGAAAGCAAATCAAACGAAGGCGAATACGAAAAGAAAAAGAACGGGCCAGCTTGCTATGGATTTTAAACAAACTATCATTGGCAATGATATTTACCAGAGCTGTCTTGAGGACGCCTCTGACCTTGTCGGAAGAAAGAAGGTTTTAATATTGCACCACCTTCTATGCAAAATCTATGCCATGTGGGAATAACTCCTTGTGAGTATGTGCAATATTTTTGTTTTCTTTTTCTGCGTAATAGGGTTTCAGTGTTGGTTGTTTTTCTAGAAACCAGTAAACTTGCATCTACGTGACCAAGTTTTTGCGAGATGCACAACTGATAAAAACCAATAATCTTCAGACACCATCAGGCCTATAAATCTACATCTTGTGAACCCATGACACTGTCTTAACGATTTTTTTTTTAGCGGGACTGCCCTCCAGGTTCACAGCATGTACAAATTTTCTTTTCTTAAATTATTATATATCGCCACTCTGGTTATAACTGTGTGGTAGTAGTAGTAATCTCGTATCTGCAGTAGTCAATAGACGCGTATGCCTATTACTAAAGCATATGATGTAATTTGGTAACCACAACGTAGATTAGTACAGATCTTGCACGTTTAGTATTTATCTGGAGTAGCATTTTGACACCCATCTATTTTACATACGATAAGTTTTGATTATAGTTGCAAAAACGTTTGTCAAGTGGAAAAGTTACCCAAATGAACTTATTGATTAAAATGCTCCAACAGTCCGGGATTTGAAAAGACATTTTTGCATGCCTTGAAGTCAGTCGGTAAATACATTTCTGCTTGTCAATTGAAATGGAATAGTCGTTGGGTGTTAGTAGTCGCAACTTCCTGGCCCTCTTGAAGTGTTTTTGTTAGTATTGGTTTCTGTTTGCTCTTTGTGTGTTCTGATTAGGTCGTTCCACTTATCCCAATGGAAGAAAACAATGGCTTTGGTGCTCAATGGTTAAGGCCATTACTGGAAGCAAACTATTTGATTCCTTTTTGACACCATAGGGAAGAAATGTCTAAAAGTGGATGCAATTATTTATGCTTGGATTGTATGGGTAAATCCATTTGTTCTTACTGTCTGATTCATCATAGAGAACATCACATTGTTCAAGTAAGTTCTCTCAGTTTTTCGTTTTTTTTTTTTTTTTTTTGAATTTTTGAATTTTTGAAAACCCACTTCGAAGATTGAACTCTTATTAACATTTTTGTTCCACCAATTGCAGATAACGAGGTTTAACTGCCACAATGTTATAAGGGTTAATGAGGTTCAGAAGCACATAGACATTTCTAGTGTTCAACATTATGTAATCAACAGTGCTGAAATCGTTTTTCTCAACGAACGCCCTCAATTAAGGCCTGGTAAAGGAGTTACAAATACATGTGAAATTTGTGCCAGGAGCTTGCTTGATTCATTCAAATTTTGTTCTTTGGGTTGTAAGGTAATTTTCATCCAACTATACTACAGTAACCCATCACTTGAAAGCGCTATAGGTTATGCATCGCCTCCGTATTGAAAATATTTGAATAATTGTGTCTGCACATACGTACAGGCGAAGAAGATGATGTATGCTATCGAAGAATCTGTGAAAAAGCTTTCCAAGTAAACATGTCAAATCCAGAACTTCAATCAAGCCACTTTGATATTTGTTTAGGTTGCAGGATAACAGAAAAGGAACGTCTGTACAGGAAAAGGAAAGGGAGGAAAGCGTTAACAGTTCGCTAACCAGTTTTTTACCTTCTGCACTCCCAATTGTTCTTACTCAATTGAAGTCTAGATATTGTATTCATGGTGATTCATTCTTCAACAAAAACTTCTAGTACTCCATTGAAGTCTAGAGATTATCATTTCAATAAAGACACTTCCTGCACAACTTTTTGCCGTTCAAGGAATACAAGAGATTATAGAAATCATGGAGAAGAATTTGACCATCAATTACAATTTCGAATACATTGAAAATATAAGAGAGATCATAGCATTCTCTATATCTTTCCGGTTTAATCCGTTAATATAGGACTATATGACATCACAAAATCCTTAAGCCACAAGTTATATGAGAGAGCTAGAGAGACATAGCTTCCCACTCAATGTTGTTGAGGACATCCAGAATTTTAGAAGCGTATTCTTTTGACATCGCTCTCCAGAACGCTTAGATCACTCACATTGCTTGGGATAAATGACTGACCCTATACCTGCATTCAAATAAATGACAATTCAGTCTCTGAACGTTTTATCAACTTCACTTGAATCGAAAGTTGTAATGATTTTGAGCTTACAGATTCACAGGGAACAATTGCATATCTCTTTGATGGTGAGACCCACATCCTTCCTGTTGAATCAATTACACACAGGCAAGGAAATCGAATAAAAACAGAGTTAACAGAGGAAAACCAACTCTTTCAGTTCATTAAATTTTTAGCAATGGAACATGAAGATACCGATAAAGACTCTGCCTTAGAGGATTCAATGTTTTGGCAACTAAATCCATTAGTGCTCAAGGACTCTATTATCTTTGGAGTGTTTCTACATATACAATCACTATTAGTTTCAACAACACCGCAAATTCATATCAGGATTTGGTTCTATGACTGAATTAACAGTCAATTGCTATATCAATAATGGGTACAAAATAAACCGAAAAGGAACAACGTATATGAAAACAAAATATAGATGCATTATTCCTGGGTCATATCTTGGTAGTTGGCAGCCAAGAGATAACATGCTTTTAGGTCTTAAAGTTCATGCAAGGTCTGATCAGAAGAAGGAAAAAAAAATGAAAATACACAATAACACACATCATACACTATGAAGAATTTCCGAGCCAAGGTCTATTAATCAGATGAATATAATTGCAAAGAGCGTAACGATATGCCAACAGAATAAACCTTTGAAGACTAACAAAGAGGCATTCACATTATCGTTGGTACTTATGTGGTAAAATCTCCTATCTAGCATCATATGTGTACATAAAGGGACAAATCAAGTAAACTTTGGAGCCCAGTGACACCCACTTATCATTCAGGGTTCTCATTCAGCTCAGAGTTGCTGATGGACGTCAAAGATTTGCCATTAAACACCATTAGTAAACCTGGAAACTCATTCTGGTCCGTGTTCACCAATATTGTCTTAGCTAAAATGGAACAATCTAACATGAAATTCTCATTCGGGACTTTCTTCAAACAACTTGTGGGCGTAAAATTATCATTCGAGTTACGGATTTAACAACAACCCATTCTTAACCTCTTCAAATATTAGATCGACATATTCTATAAGAAACCACCTGAACAATGATATTGATCAAGAAAAAACTTAGCTAGATTCAGAAATTGAGCCGAAACACATTATTGGAGATCAAATCAAAACATTAAAACAAAACCCATGTGATAATAACCAGGCAACATGCCTTTTACGCATTCAAAGTAACAGAATTCCACCTTGAGATTGGTGTTTCTGGTACCCTGATATTGGTGTTTCTAGCTAGAGATGTTTGTAATTTCGGCTCAATTCCTAGTGCTAAACCTAGTAAAAAGAATTGATTTCTATTGAGATTGAAAAAATACCTATAATTTAAACACCAGAAGCGACTCAGACAAATTCTCCTCGACAACAACTACATCGACATGGAGATGAGACGATATAATTTGATTGGTTTCATCGGTTTTTTCATCAGTTTATTCTAAAATAAACAAAACCGTAAAATTTTATTTTTATGAAGGTTAAAACCGTAAAAGTGAAACCTAGTACCCTCCCAATTAGGAAACCAGTCTATTTTTTGAAACGTGTATTTTAGGAAAACAACCTATTTAAAAAAAGAACGGAGGGAGTATTAATATAAGGGTTTAAAACCCCTTAGTTTATGCTTTCCTGCACGACAACCTTTAAGGACTAAATTTTTTTATTCGTTAATGTGTTTAGCGAGGTTATTCATTTATTTCCTTTGTCCAAATCAGTATCGGAAAAAATTATTTATTTGAGGAGGTTATTCATTTGCATTACCGAACATTCATTTATGGACTATATTCAGTGTTGCGGAAAACCGGACCGAAACATAATATACCGTGTGCAAATCGTGCAGTGCAGCCGTATTACAAGCTGGAAACGATGACACGTGCACTGCACACTCGGGGTTGATGAGTCATGAGTGTCGTATATACCCCCATCCTGCTTCTCTCTGTGACTTTTGTATCCCACCACAACCAAAGACACTACCCAAATCTGGATTTTACTCATGAATATCCAAAACCCTAACCCTTTTTCCTTTATATCGATTCTAAGTATAATAGCTCGACATCAGCAGATCTAGCTAGAAAGTTGGTTTCTGTAAATATGTATATATAATATATACGATTTTTACATTTCAATTTGATTTATAATTCGATTCTTCAGAACCCATTTCTTGATTTTGTGATTGATCAACCCATTGTTGAATTTCTGTTTATAATTTGTGATTTACCAGAGACGTATACAAATATGCCTACTCTTCAGCCGAAAGAACTTGAATACCGAGGTGAGAACAACATCCAAGAGATTTATTATGACGACGATGATGATCTTAATGTTTATTATGGGTTTTCACTAATTTCTTCTTCTTAATTTCTAGATTACACTTGGAAAGAGATTGAAACTGCTACTAAAAATTTTAGCTACAAGATTTGTGATGGTGGTTTTGGACCAATTTACAAGGTTGGTTTATTACAAATTAGAAGCTTAATTATATTATTAGCTTATTTTTAGAAGTGATTGATAGCAAGATTTTGTACTGCTAAAACTTCTACAGGGTTTTCTACCTTGTGGGACACCAATTGCAGTGAAGAAGCTTTCTACAGATTCAAAGCTAGGAAAAGAGGAGTTTGAAAATGAAGTAGACAAATTGCATAATTTAGATGATCACCCAAATATTGTTAAATTGTTGGGATTATGGAAAGAGAAGAGGACTAAATTATTACCAAAAAAAGAAAAGAAAAAGACTAAATTCCTCTTAATATTTAAGTTCATGGACAATGGTAGCCTTCGGAGTGCTTTATTTGGTAAATCATCGTCACTTCAAATTCCATTCTTGTACTTGCTACTACATGCTCATCTTCTTTGTTTCATTTTCATGATGAAAAATACTTAAGCTTTGTGTAGGTCAGCAGCAGAAGTTTTTGGAGAGGCGAAAATGGCCATACAGATTTAAGATGATTCTCGGACTGGCAAAGGTCTTGCTCATCTACATGACATTGCTAAGATTGTCCATGGAGAAATTACACTTCCAATGTATTGCTTGATGACAAATGGAATCCCAAGATATCAGATTTCGGATTGGCAAAGCGATATGAAAGAAGAGAAGAGACACATTCCTCATCTGGAACAATGTAGAAACTGCACCAACTAGTTTTATGACAATGAAAATAGATAATCATTGCAAAGATTATTTCAGTTCAGATGAACTTCTATTTCTGTAATTATGTTAAACTGTTAGTTTATCCAATCCAAATAGCTGCCTATTCCATACCCCCAAAACAAGCTCGCTATGTGTAAATTCTGGTCGTGATAGGTTTATAATCTTGGTAGTTTCTCCGAGAGGGCCCATTTCTCAAACTAGAGCTACCTTTGGTACATTCATTTTCAGTGACTAATTTGGAGTTCACTTTTCTTGGCAGGGAATGCACGGATCCTGAGTGCTCTAGACGAGGTTTGCTAACAGAGAAAGAAGATACGACAACTTTGGAATAGTCACACTTGAACTCATGAGTGGAAGGCTACATAAATCTCGGCCTCAAAATGATCACAGTGCGTCCTTTCCAGATTTGGTTAGTTTTTTCCGAATATCCAAAGTTATCCTCAACATGTAATTGCAGTTTTGCATATTAAGATAAGAGCTCTGTGTTTGTTTTGTAGGCCAATCGTTTGAAAAAGAGAGGAGATCTTTTAGCACTGGTTAGTTTTTTTTTTTTCCGAATATCCAAAGTTATCCTCAACATGTAATCGCAGTTTTGCATATTAAGATAAGAGCTCTGTCTTTGTTTTGTAGGCCAATCTTTTGAAAAAGAGCGGAGATCTTTTAGCACTGGTGGACACAGATTTGAAGATGACTATTCCAGTGGACAAAGCTACCATGGTGTTGGAATTGGCGTTATTATGCACAAATACCTCCATTGAATTGAGGCCTTCTATGTCTGAAGTGGTTAAACATCTTGAAGGAGGAGAGCCTTTAACTAAGCACTATCAATTCCAGCCAAATAATGTGAGAAGTGGCGCCCCTGAGATGACCACCACTGACATCCCGGACAACTGCTTAGGCAACACATCAGGAGAAAAAGAGGCGACCCACCATGTTACATCAGAGACCAACAATTCCATCGAGCAGGGAAACAATAACTTCCTTGGTGCACACCCTGGCAATTTTGTTAGTTGTGGAGTCCAGGGTTCTACAAGTAAGGAAGGGGATGATTATGTCGGTGGCCAAGCAAATTTTATGGATCTATCAAAGCCTGCTAAACCAAATGCTATGTTGCAGTCTCTTACTGTCAGTAAAGTTGGCGCGAAGGGTGATGGTGAAGTTGAGTATTTTAAACCTGTTTTTCTACATGACATCCATCACATCGAGTGCTTGGACGAGGAACTCGAAGTTAGGCGGAAAAAATTGGAAAGCTCTTTGGTAGGACACTTCCTGGATCAGAGTGAATCCTTGAATATAGACATAGAGATGATTGAAAATCTCTGGAAAGTTCAGGAAATACTTACAGTGATATCAGTGGGAAACGGGTATTTTTTGTTTCGATTCAATAGCACTGACGAAAAGTTTAGAATCTTGGAATCGCCAGACCTTTGGCAGATTGGCCCAAGACGGCTGGTTCTCGTGGAATGGAATAAGAGGTTGAAATTTGATAAACCTCCTGGGATGAAATCACTTCCTGTCTGGGTGAAAATCTATAACTTACCTTTCTCCTATTGGTCTACTCCAACTTTATGTAAAGTAGGGAGTGGCTTTGGAGTTCCATTATATATTGATCAAAAAACAAAGGAGGAGTGCGGAGAATATGCTAAGCTATTGATACAATTCGATGCTGGTAAACCGTTGCCTGAGATCTGGGAATTTATAGATAAGGAAGTTGTGTATCAGCTGGTTTTGGAGTATTATTGGAGACCATTGAGGTGCGCAACTTGTTGCACTTTAGGGCACATAGAATCGAAATCTTGTTTGAATAGTGAAGAAAGTAATATATGACTAGTATTCAAACATATCATATCATGTTTTCACTGGTAGTGCAGCATTTTCTGTTTGGTGGATGAAGTCCTTCACATGAAAGACATTATGATGCTGAAGTTTCTGAATTGGCCCATTTTTTCCTCCGATGAAACTAGTGAGGATGAACAGATCAGGTTGTCTCTGGAACCGTGCCTCCTCTTTTCTGTGCCCAAGCTAACTACATTGTTGGGAAGTTTAGCTGGTCAAAAGCAGCTGCAAGGATCATAAGGTTGCTGTCAAACTCTATATAATCTGATGTTTTGAAGTTTTTCCTGTGATGAAATCGGTGCTTTTGGACCCAGTGCCAGAGGATGAGCGGATCAGGTTGTTTCTCTGTAACCTTCCTACTCTTCTTTTGTGCCCAAGCTAACTACATTGGAATTTATCACGAGAAGTTCATCTGGTAAAGAAGAGCATTCCAGCAAGATGTGGCTTTCTTCTTGTCTGAGTGTCGTAAGGTTGCTATGGAGCTCTGGGTAATCCACTGCTTTGAGTTCAGCTTTGGTTACCAGTAGTGCTAATACAGAGTAATACAGTGACCAATCTTCATAGGTGGGCTGAAGATGCTGATCATATTCTTATGCATTGCGAATATTCAATCAAGGCTTGGAAATTAGAACTTTTAAATGCTGTCAATCCTTATTCGTCATTTCTCAATTGGTTACTGTAACCAGCTGCTGGAATGCTTATGGTTTTGTGGGGCTTGAATTATTTGAACGAGGAAGGAGCTGAAGTCTCTTACTTTCGTTGGGAAGGAAAGGCTGCCCGGAAGATTGTATTGTTGATGTTATTATCTTTAAAGAGAGGTTGTTAAACCTCCCTGAGCTGCTTGCAAGTTTTCATCAGTTTCCCGAGGATGTAACCAATTATCTTTTTAATAATTACCTGATAAAGTATTGCAAATCAATTTAAACTTGTCATCATCAAATACCTGTCAGTCATGAAGCTGTTAAGCACAAGCACAGCAATGAAAGAAAAATTCCCAGTTGAAAATATAGGCCCAAAAGCATCTTACCAGATGAGAGAAAGTTGTGTGATTCCCAAGTGTGTAAAGGAGCTACACAAGTTTTAAGTTCATTGGATAGTTTAATGTCATTGTTTGAGAAGAGAAAATGAACGCAAATTCGTCAAAAATGATACAATTGCAGAGAAGTTTATTTATTTGAATATGAATCATACTGCTAGTCTGTTCCATAGAGCGACATTTTCAAGAAAAAGAAAATTGATGCTCGGTTTATGTAACATGTTAACTTCTTTCTTGACCCAAAAATGAGCTCCCACTAAGAAAGGGTTAAATTGATTAAAAATTGAGCCCATATTAATTAGATTATTAGATAATACAAAAAAAAAAGTAAGCAGTCAGGTCGTGAGAATGGCTACAACACAAACACACGCCATCCCAGTTGCGAATAAGGGTAACATAATACTGAATTTCTTTGAAGTTGAAACCAGTTGAACATCGAGATCTTCACTGTGATGATGAGCATTTCCAAGGACCTATACTTTCCTTCATAAAGTCTCTTGTTTCTCTGCTGCCAAACATTCCACCAAATTGTGATTGGTTTAACTTACAGAGACCTGCAGAATTACAGAAAAGAAGAGAGCTGCAACCGGAAATGCTAAACGCACCGAGCCTTCCATCCCGCAAAATCTCCCGACTGAGATAAATCAGGGGACCCACTTCCACCGCTACATATCCCAATGTTGAGGGCCTTTTATTTCGTCAGTCAGATCCTCTCGGGAGAAACTGGGAATAATTGCGGTGCGTGTAGCATTACCCGAGCTGCAACACAGATCCTAAATTTTACCACATAAATCAATGATTCACAACTCAAAGATCACCAACCTAGTACTCTATAATTCTGAATTGCGAAAGTGGGAGGAGCGAATCCCAGCAAAATATACGTGTACACAATTCCCACATGGTACAGTGTCATAGGAAAATCAAATCTCCAGGAGAGGAATATACACCACACACAAATAGAATGTATTCTAAGTAAACAAAGGAGCATAATGTTTGATGCTTTCTGATAATGTTATACACATCATGATCTACATACTGAAATCTGCGTCATTATCTTTGTAATCCTGTAGCTGTTGCTATTCAGTAGCAGCTTCATCCCAAACTTTTTATCACTGAGATCTTATTCACTATGGACAGCTAGGACAAACACAAATGATAGCTCAGAATGTTAAAAAGGTAAAATGTGGCAATACACCACCTAGTTACCATGAGATCCTACAGCTAACCCAAAAGATCTGTAATAATGCCAAGTAATGAAATTGAATTGCAGTAGCAGAAATCATGACAAACCAACTTCAAAAGCCAATTCAACTATATTACCTTCTATGTGGGTCGCTCGATAAAACCATGCAAGCCAAAGTTCTTTACATAATTCCAGCAGCTACAGATAAGAGAGACCACCAAATGTAAACAAACTGGGCCTGGATGATGAGCCACATTAGTTGTTTTTAATACAAATACTGAAAAGGTAGGTGTCAACAAGATTTACGGCTATCTACAAATTTGATGGAGTTAACGAGATACCTGAGAGATTGAGTGGAAGAATATCAGGTGTAACGCTTGCTGCCAACAATGGAAACCTCAGGAATGTGAACTACCTTGTGGTTCAAATGTCCATGCTCCAGAAGAGGACAATCTCGAATTGTCAGCTTCCGTAGTGCAGCAAGGCGAAACATTGTTTCCCGAGAAGGCAGATGTATCAGATTCTTGCATGAACATATATCCAAAGACTGAAGTGAAACCAAGGTGCCCAACCATTCGGGCAATGCCACCAGCGAAGGAAAATCTTTTAATACGAGATGTTGTAACGAAACAAGATGTTGAAGCTGGTCTGGTAGAGACAGCAGACGATACCAACCACGAATTTCTAATACATGAAGCGATGAGAAAAATTGGCGGTTCCATCTTTGAAGGCAGGGAATGGAAGCATATCCAACTCCTCTGAGAACTTACCCATTTTCAACTCCTCTAGTGATGGTAGGTAACGTAGACCATCAGGTAAGAGTCAAGATTTGAACAGTCCTCAATACATAACCTTTGGAGTGACGTGAAGCCCGAGAAATCTGGTAAAGACCTTAACGACATGCACATAGATACACTCATGAACTCAAGTTTACTGCAAGGAAGGTCCCGAAGTAATTCTTCTTGGTTTGAAAGAAAACCTTCAAACTTATCACAATCCGAAACTGTTAAAGATCTGAGATGTCCATTTCCTCGAAGCAACTCTTCAGGTAAAAACTTAAGCTCATTAGAACCACGTATGTCAATGAAAGTCAAAGATCTTAGATTGCTTGCCAACAGTGACTGTAAAGGTCTGCCACAGCTGTACCAAAACTCCAAGTGAGCGAGACGCGGAAAAAGACTAGGTGTATTTGCTAACAATGGGCAACCACTAATTTGCAGCTTTCTAACACAAGGAAAACTAGGTGTATATGTTGACCATACTTCCAAATCAGGCATCCGATGCAGGTTGAGTTCTTCCAGACAAGGGAATGAAATCTCCGGTGCTTCTACTTTAGGTACTTTTGCTGCACTGTTGAAATAGAATTCTTCAGTAATATATTTCACAGATTTAAGTTCCCCTATATCAAGAAACCTAAGATAACGAAGCTGTCCCAAAGTAGGAAGATGTTCACATTGGTTGCAATTTTGTAGAGTGACCGACTCCAAATTAGGAAGATAAGAAGCATTACTCATCCATGATGGGAATTCTACAGCGAGAGAACTGTAAATTCCCAGCCTTTTAAGATTTTCTGGAGGTCGGAAGGCTTCTAAAACTGTATCGGAAATAGCATTATCAGCAGACTTTTTATTCCAATGTAATTCCAAGTTGCGAATTTTTAACTTCTCCTTCAAATTTGCTCTCTGTACATCCGCAGTATCTTTTATGTTCTCCATACCATAAACCTTTAGTTTACCGCCAAGAAGATTAAGGTTTTTCAACTCTTCGATACCAAATCCGTTCTTCTTGCCCACAACAAATATCGATAATTTTTGGAGGCAACTCAACTTTCCTACATCTCTTGGCATTAAAGGTAATCTAACTCCACTAATCAAAAGATGTCTCAAACTCATTAGTTTTTCCATGCCTTCCGGGAGCTCTCTAAGCTCAATGCAGGATTTGAGTATCAAGGTCTGCAAATTGTAGAGACGAGTGATAGACTTGGGTAAAGTTGCTATTTTAGTGTTTGAGAGATTAAGATACCTTAGGTGTTTCAGCTTGCAGATTGACGGCGGTAACTCTCTAATCTCAATGTTACATACATCCAACACGCGTAAGTTTCTCAGTTTCAAGAACATAAGATCAAATGAGTGCCTATCAACTTTAACGCTTGACCTTGGAAGGGAGTAAATAAATGTACGCATTCTGTTTGCTTGATTAATCACTTGGAGAACGGTAGAGTCGTAATCACCGACAACCCTCATATGGCGAGGTCTGGTAGCTTTTCCTTCCGGAATCAAGTCGTCATCGAACACTGAGCAGTCATCCCCAGAAATAGATAGCGCAAGATCATGTACAAGATCGTGCATTTTGCAAGATATTACATCTCCCCACTTGTTTGTCACCTCGTCCTGAAATAAGGAACTCTCCAGCAAAATGTTGAAATATACATTCCCGATTTCTTCCATAGATAAGGAATTTATCGAGGGCAAAGGAATCCTTCCGCCATCCACAGTTGGATTAGGCTCTTTCTTCGGAAGATGTGGTTCTTTGGGAATAACGAACAATAGGAAAAGCACTGTTTCAGATTCGGTAATAGATGATCATAACTCAACTTTAATACAGAGATTACATTTGATTCGCTGTTTTCCCATATATCGTTGTTCAAGATAGATAACCACTCTTGCTTCTGATTCCTATAGTGAAGCAATCTCCCAAGTGCTATGGTAGCGAGAGGCAATCCTTCACACTTCTTGATGAGTTTTTCGCTGTCTCAACCAGAGCCGGGGACTTCTTTGGACCTCCATGCCCAAATGCCAATTTGACGAAGAAAGACCAACACTCTTTTTCAGTTAATACTCTCATTCTGTAAGTATACAAGGAACTCTTGATAGAAGGAATACCACTTCGCGAGGTCATTAAAATCTTACTTCCATCGGCACCCATCAACAAAAGACCTTTTAACATCCCGTCCCAGTTAACGTGCCCATTCTCCCAGACATCATCCAGTACCAACAAGTATTTCTTACCCTGGAGTCTCTGTTTTAGATCATTCAACGTCACCTCTAAGCTTGGGATATTACGTCTTTTTCCCTGCAAGGCTTCCAGAAGTGCACAGTAAATTGCCTTCTCATCAGAATTAGAGGCACAGACCCACATACTTGCACTGAAATGATCCATTATTGAGAAATCATTATAGACCATTTGAGCAAGCTTGGTTTTGCCAATCCCTCCCATGCCAACAATACTAATAACAGAATATTTACCATGATTGGTATTAGTTAGTAATAACTCTAATATTTTAGACCTATCATCATCCCTTCCAACAAAAGCTGAATCACCGACAATAGGCGCCGTCAATATACTTTTAAGAGCTTCATTTTTACTAGTAACAGTCTGAACAGCAAACTGAAAACGTTTTGCATCCCTAAAAATTCTGTCCAATTTTTGATTTGTATCCTTAATTTTTTGCCCCATCCTGATACGAAATGCAATCGGGTTTGAAGGCGAAAAGAAATTTTTTACCTTATTAGTTTTGGTACCTTGAATTCCGATTCTACGAACTCCATATTGATACTCATCTAGAACGTCTTCAGCGTCATATGCTAGATCTTTGAGCTTTTTTAACCAAGATCTTACTGACATGTCCTTCAATTGAGACTTTTCAGCATCCTCAAGCACAGATTGAATCATTTGTAAAGATTGAGACAGCTTTTCCAACTCACGCTTGATGCCGCAACTTAGATCCATCGTAGTGGACAGAGAGGATATCAGTTGTCCGATCACAGCTCCGGCAATTACTTCAGTCATTTTTTCTTCTTCTAGGTATTCGATTGTTTCCGTTTTTTGGGTGAAAAAGAAGATCTAAACGAAGAGATAACTCGATGATAATGTTAATTTCTCTCTCCAGACAGCACCTTTCAGTCTTTCACATAGCAAAAGAAAATTGGGAAAGACTTTTTGGAAAGTGAGCAGGACCAATAAAAAATTCAGATGCTGCTGAATACAAGCCTCGGTGTCGTTACATACAAGTCCTGAATCCTGATGTCATAATTTGGGATTTTTTTTTTTCTGAAGCACGGAAACGAAGGGAACTGCGCTAGAAAGAAATTACAAGTGGATATTTTGTACCCACGAGTCATATGATATAAGTTTCCAGCTTGGCTTCTATCTGCTTCGTAGCTTGCTAAATCATCTGTTGCTTGATTTCCTTCTCTATAGTTGTGTTGAATAACACATTGTGGAATTTGTCAGATTTTCTGTTTTATTTAGGAAAAATCATTTCTGCAATATATCATGGGGCCTCCGTATCGGTTTTTATAAAGCGCATCAAGTTTTCCGAGTCTGTTTCGAAGATAACTTTTGGTCGTTGTATTTCCATCACTGTCCTTGAAGCTAGAAGAGTTGCCCACGGTTTAGCCACTAGAGCCGTAGTTATTCCTAGTGGTTGTGCTAGGGACATCGCAATATGAGAACTCGAATCCTTGTAAATAAAACCTGCTCCCGTCCTCTAGCAGCCCCATCTGTGTTAATCTTTATCCAATCTGGCTCCGATCTGTTCCAACCTACTAGTATTGTTGTTGTTGTTCTGATATTTATTGTTTTGGCTCTAACCGATGCATCTCCAAGTAAAACTGGGGTTAATACATTTTCTGCCTATTCGAATTCTTGTTGTTGCTTCCAAGTCTGTGGCAGAATGTTATCCGGAGTTGTATGGTGATGGTTGAAAACCAATTTATTTCTGGATGTCCAAAGAATCCATAAAAGAAAGCAAAAAGTTGATATAGATGGGTATGGATAGCTTGTTGTAAGATTTGTGAAATGGTTGATTGATTGTTTATGGTGATGTGGGAGAAGATGTTGGTGTGGTTTGATGATAGACTAGATAAGAGGTTGCTCCAGGTAGTTGCCGCTATTGGGCAGTGAACAAGCATGTGTCCCGCTGTTTTTGGGTTAGTGTTGCATCGGGGTATTGGTTGGATCATGGTGAGATTGATATGGTGTAAAATAGAAAAGGTCGAAAGACCTTCATTTATAGTTTTCCACAAGAAAGTCAATTTTTGTGGACACCAGTGAATTTCACTGAATTGGGTGGGTGGGGAGGGGTTTAGGTTGAGATGGTTGTCTTGCTGAATTAGGCAGTTATAACCCGTGGCAGTTGTGTATTTTCCAGATTTTGAGTGTGGCCAAAGGATTTTGTCCTGAGGCATGTTTTGGGGAACGTGGATGTTGATGATGCGTGGGATTGCAGATGGTGGTAGCTGATTCAGTTGATCGTGATTCTAGGTGTGGGAATAGGGTCAATGAGTTCAACCGCTGATTGGATTGGGTGGCAGTGTGTCGGGTCAAAATTTTGGGCTTGGGGTATCCAATTTGTTTGGATAAGAGTGTCTAAACCGTTTCTGGTTTTATGAAAGATGAATTGTTGTAGTGTAGGTATTACGGAGGCTATTTGTTTCCATTGGGGGTTGGATTGATTTTCAACAACCATCCGTTCATCACTTGTTTGGAAAACAGCAAACCCAGGACTTGGGATTGATTTCCTGGCATTAAATCCATACCAACATGATCCAATTCCATATTTTTGTCTTCATTTGCGTCTGCAGAATCACCCATAAAACCATATTTTTCTTTGGGGTGCCTTTAGTAATCCTTCCCCAAGGGTGCAAATATCACTTTTCAAGCCAATTTTTCCACACAAGTGTATTTCTCCAAAAATACCTACAAATACATAAAATACCACAATAAGTACAAAATTGAGTGCCAATAATATATCAAATTGAGAACAAAATATACACAAAATTCTGTCTATTACAAACACACATCTGATACATAACCTTCAACAACATCCTCAGCCATTGTACCACCAAAACATCATCCTTCTCAGCTTGAATCCTACATTAGCAACAACCACATCTATCTCTTCCATGAACTCATACCCCTTCTTCATATTCCAATCTAAGCTCAAACTTAACCTATCCAAATCAATCGAGAACATCTCAGATCTACCAACAAGTCCTATTTTATTTTATCTGATTTTTTGATCCAGACTTCAGTCGCAAAGTCGCACCAATGACAAAATCTTTTTATCCTCTCAATCTCGGTTCATAAACAACTTCATCTTTCGTATCAAAAACTTCTCGATCCCCAATCCCTCTGACTGCAACAACACATCCATCAACTCCATTGACCTCAAATACCTGTCCTTATCTTAATCTCTGCAAACCCTAGTCTTCAATCATCAACAAACTCACCAGAAAACTCAATCCACTCTCTACTACCCATTTCTCACAGCATCTCCTTCTTTTTCTCTAAACTTTAGGTGGAATTGAAATTGTAAGAGAAAAACATTTATCTTGATTTTAGGGTTAGGTAATGATTGAAAATGGATAAGGAACCCAGTGTTCTGGATACATGCCACATGAAGTGGCATCCCTTATGTTGTAAAAGCAGTCTTCTTGTGGTCTCCTCATATCCATGCATGGCTTAGCTCCCAATATCATCCACCCATGAAATAACGACTTTGCCCTTCTTGCTCTAAATAGACGATTTTCTTTTCTTTTGCTCCGAATGAC
The DNA here is from genome assembly GCA_023531295.1 of Papaver armeniacum. NCBI lineage: Eukaryota > Viridiplantae > Streptophyta > Magnoliopsida > Ranunculales > Papaveraceae > Papaver > Papaver armeniacum. Next base: position 1,275,523 of record JAJJWW010018834.1, read on the forward strand.
TCCAAAGCACCTAAAAACTCAATATCAAACATAAGATACATAATTCACAAGAAAAATAGAAAGTAAAGCATAAACAATACATAATAATCTAGGTGTTCTAGACATCTAGCAGTGGTAGACATTTCCTTTGAGAAATTTAGGGAAGTTGAATAAAAATTAGGAGAGATTTTAGAAGAGAAAAATTCAATAGAAGGCTGAATTTTGGAGTGAGCTGAGAAGTTAAATGAGTATTTATAGGTGTTGAAATTGTGACCATTACCGTAGGACTTTGAGACGACCGTCTCGATCTGCAATAGTTGGCTCTAATTCCCCACGGTAAACTCTTCCTCCACTGCCCAAACTTGGTTTTCCCTTCCACCTGGCATAGCAAATTAGAAAAATTGCTCGTCTCTGGTGGACTTTATTCTAACCGGGTGAAATAAAGACTCTTTGGAGCAATAGAGACTTCATCGTCTGGTAGAGCGATAAAGACTTTATCTCCGATGGTGGAGACTTTATCTCTCGCTAATTTATATATATATATATATATCAAAATGCAACGCCATTCACTTCCATGGAGTATTGGTCGAGTTTCAGCCCACACACCCTCCCTATATATGTCTTATTGATATTTTTACAAATTTGACTAGGGAGGGGATTGCTGATAAGCACGTAAGTGCTACATTTTATACCCATATTTATATTAATTAGGACTTGATATATTGTCTAACAACATATTTTTAGTGCTTTTATAGAAAGTACAAGCGAATCTGATCACCGGACGAATAAACGGCTAAAAGAGAAGTTAAAGTGGCCCTTTGCGACTAACGACATCAATGCTGCAGCTCACGGTACCAGCATATGCCACTTCGCAGCTAAAAAATCATACAAGGCAGTGAAGAAATGTTAAGCTAGTAGGTGGATTCCAATAAAGACTAAATATATGCTACATGTCCATATTCTCCACCACGTCTCATTTCTTCCGGACAAAAGAAAGTCTCAAGTAGATGGTATTATTATTAAAAGGAAAAGAGTTTTCAGCATTTTTCTTTTGTGAAATGTCCGAGCAGCTGCTTGTGTTCATATCAATGAAAATGGGATCAAATCTTCGGTTCTTTCTCAAGCCGACACTGCCAACGAGATGAAGACGTCAGCTATTGGAAATTTGTTTATTATCTACAGCAGCAACTGAATCTGGGGATTCTTGGTCCGAATGGCGTGAAGCGCTCGTAATGGTTGAAAGGAAAGAGAAAGGTGTTGTAGCTGTTGGGAAGAAGATAAATAGGTTGAACTTGTTCGAAAAGGTTCGAATCAACTGCTGGCAGTGTTGATGGCTAGACGGACAGGAAATGGTCGATTTGCATGGCTGTTTTTGGTGGTGATTCAATTGTTATCGCAGTGAGACAAAAAGCTGATTCTACCTGATTGTAATCAGTGAACATGAATGGAATGCGAAACTGGTGGTACCAGTAGCTAGGCATTGGGTTTGCTCTGACCGGATCACTTAGTTAAATGGATTGTTGCTGCCACGAATTTGAGTCGATATTTCTGTACAAGTGTGAGAAGACCAAAGACGATGAAAAGTGAATTTCTAGCACAGCAGCAACGGCAAAAGTTTTACATGGTGATTCAGTCAACACGGATTCTGTGGGGTTTGATTTATTGAAGTGATGATGACGAGATTTTAAAGGCAGTGAAAATGGAGGATTGTCTCGCTGGTGATACATTGCAGGACTAGTGCAGGAAGGTGCTCAGTTCATCATGGGAAAGTGGTTCGCTGAGATGGTTTGTAAACAATGGTGTAGACGAAGATTGAACAGACATGGAATAGAATTTTTTGGTTAGAAGAGACGGATTAGGAAACTGGTTTTGCTATATTGGGCCTTTGGGCAATTTTCCTGTTTAAGTTTAGTTGGACTTGTGAGAACCTATATATATACATCAGTGGAGAGACTAAAAGTGGTGGTTGTTTACAGTTCTGGTGACGCAAAAGAAGATATGACATCCACTGGAGTTACTGGAGGTGGATTGAATCTGATAGCAATGGTAGTTCTGTAGGTACTTGGTTGAGCTGAAATTGTGAGATGAAGAAACGGGATGCAACCACGCTGGATTACTATTGTTTCCTTACTTGTGATAAGTTAATGATGTGGCCAAGCTCTGTCGAGCTGTTGTGATCGCTAGGTGTTGCTTGATATTTGCAGTCAATGGGCGGTACCTAGTCGGACATAATTTGGAGTTAGATGCTATGGCTGGACTTTGTTGGGCCTTGGGAAATTACAAGTCCAGACTCAGTGCACCTCTAGCGCAAGACGTATATGCACATATATATATATACAATACTGAGAGGGGACAAAGAAGGAGAATAGGAGCTGCGGCTACACAGTCGTTTGGAGAATAGGGTTTAGTTTCACTTTTCCTATTTTTGTTTTCTATTAGCTAGAGTTTGATTAAGATATTTTTATGGCTTTTGAGAAAGCCATGTCTAGTTAATCCATGTTAGAGTTTTGATAGAAACCAATTTGATTATATAAACTTTATGATGATATTTCTAATAATGATTCATTGACTAGTAATTTCTCTTCATATAACTTGGTTTTTATTCGATTATGTGATTTTCTTAATTATTTATGCTTTTCAATTGATATTTCGTGCTTTGGTTAAATCCCTTGACGTGATATGCTTTAGGATTGAAAAGTAATGCTTTAGAATCACTACCTATGAAGCGAAGGAAATTACAATCTGAGACACTTGTATTTTAGAATTTAACATACCATCTTTCGAGACATGCGATTGATTTGAAATTTGTCCCGAGTAATAAATAGAGATTAGTAGAGTTTTATATGATTGAATTGGTGGAAATCGAAAACCCTGATAACCCACTCCTACTTTGTTTATTATTACGATTATTTGTTATTTCATTTTGTTCTGAATTTCTGAAAATCGTTAAAACATCATCTTGTTAATTAGTTATTTTTGATATTAGTTAGTAGTCGTATTTTCACACTCCTCGTGGGAACGACCTGTACTTGCCATTGTCTACTAGTTGGACATTGTGCACTTGCAGTATATTTTATTGTAGGTTTTACAACCTACCAAGTTTTTTGGCGCCATGCCGGAGTGGTTGCAAAATACTCTCTAGTTGATATCTTTTTGTACATAACTTATTTTTATTTTTTGTACATAATTTATTTTTATATTCCTTTTAGATTTTTGGTAGTTCTTTTTTACGCAGTTTGTTTGATTTTTTTTAGGTACCTTAGTCTGAAGTGCGGCGATTGAAACCACTAGTGGGCGAAAATAAAGTATGTACTCGCAAGGTTTTGCAAGAACCACTTGGAGGATCCATTAGAAGTTTTCTTAGCTCATTTTGGGTATGATTTTGATGATGATAGCGTTATTTGTGAAGTCAATGCTTTGTTAGACTCCACACTGCTGCTGGACACTAATAAATGGAAGCCCAAGCTAGAACCTCTAGTTCTTCCTGAGTCTCAACTAGTCCATCAGTCGAGAAAGTTTCGACTTTGGCCCTTAAGCCATTTTCTGACCTATCAGGTTATGATTTTTCATATCTTGATAATATTAATAATGAAACCGTTGTAGATGATAGTGGGTCTATGAGTCATGATATTATTGATCCAATGAGCCATTGTTCAGCGAGAGAATTTGAGCCAATATATGTTCGTGTGCCATATTTTGCCAAATTTGAACCAATATCACCGTCAAGTTATTTCAATGATTTAGAGCCGGATTTAGGCGTGCACCTCAACAAGAAGCTATTGAACATTTTTTACCTCTTTGTGTGAATGATTTACTTATCCCAACAATGCATGGATTGATTATTAAGGATTGTTTTGTATGGGGAGTGGATTCACATATGTCTTTGGGTGATTATAGTATTTGCAGGTGCATATTTTCAGCTGACATTGGTTGGGCTGATCCCCAACTTTTCAGACTCTATATATATGATTGGCAGCTTACATTGGGGTACCAACCACTACACGAAATCGGGAATTTGTAACGTTGAAAAAACTTTAGTATCTATATATTATAATGTCAAAAAAAACGTTGGAAAAGTGCTGTTATTATTAGTGTTACAATAATTTATCAACGGTTGATTTCGTTACAATAAATTTTTATTAAATAACAGTTCATTCGTTGGAATAAACACACCAACGGTTATCTAGTCAGCACAAGATTTATCTGATGTCATTTTGTTGTAACGGATAGCCGTTATTGTGCAGATCGTAACACTTAGCTTGTAACAGTTTGGTGTAACAGATACTATAACGGCGACTTTGTGTGTAACGGTTGACTTATTGCCACTTGTTCTTCCTTGTAACAAGTAAAACAATGATTGTAATCGTTGTTTTGTTGATTGTAACAGATTGGGTCTAACAGTTATCGTAACAATTCATAATCGTGATAGTTCAGCGTAACGGCTGCCGTACGACACGTGTCAATCATTTCTAACGTTTAAAGTAACGGCTTCAAACGTTGATGCTTGATTGTAAAATTTTGGATATAACAGCTTGTTGTAACGATTCGATTCGTAACAACTGACTGTAACATTTGCCGTCTGCCACGTGTCTATCGCTTGTAACATATGTGACTAACGGCTTTAGACGTTGACAATTCATTGTAACAGTAATGAATTTGCCAGTGTGCTAATTACTAACAGATTTTATAACGTCGATTCGACGTTGGTAAAAAAAATAGTTTTCAAAAAAAAAAAGCGTTTTTATCTGTTATAAATAAGCTCTCATAATTGGACCCTGCAATGCAATCCGTTTATGAATCTGCAATACAATTAGTTTCTGAAGCTAAATTGCAGCATTATTGCAATTCATTTTTGAACCTCGCACATCAATCAAACCCATAATTCATTTCTCATTCCACAATACATACATTATCATTCTACAAAGATAAGGAATTCATTCATTCATAAATCTATACAACAACCAATTGAACCAAGGTTTGTCTCCTAATTCATTCACATACACAAGTATATACGATTATCATTCTTACATTGAAAGAACTGCTTAAGCCTAAAAACATATACATGGTTCCCTATATGGTTATAATCTAGATAAAAAAAATTGGGCCAGACTTTTTGGAAAGTGAGCAGCACCAATAAAAAAATGCAGATGCTGCTAAATACAAGCCTCAGTGTCGCTAAATCGAAGCCGTGATGTGTTTTAATTGTGTTTTACTAGTATATTGCCCGTGCCATCATGGCACGGGGCAGAAGGGGTGCTGGTGCTGGTGCTATTAATGGCTATGCATTCGTTGGTGCGTCGGATTGAATGTTCATCGTCATTTTTAATAGTGGATCATGGCACGGCATTGATAGGACGATACAAATAAAAGACCACAAAAGTGAACACATGGATGGGTTATCTGGCATGTTATTAGCTAACCCTTTTACTAATGGGACACGTGAAACACACATGATTTCGTTTAGGATCAGCCTTCCTTTTCTCATCGAAAAAAACTATCAACCGTCGTGACACATCTACAATCTCTTCATCTGGGCATCATAAATCACATGGTGCTGATGGAATCAGTCCATGGTAAAATAATTATTTCTCTCATTGATTGATGCCCTTATTCTAGTTTTTAGGTTCTGGGTTCTATTATTTCTTTTGCTCAGTTACTATTTAATCTTTGACATTGGTTTCAAAATGAGTTCAGAGGAAGTATGCAATTGCAATGGGTTTTGCTTCTAATGATGATCTGATTTTGTTTAGATACTTCACGAAATTAAGATGAGAGAAAATTTACAATCTAAAAAAATAAGGATATTTTTTCTTTTAATTTAGAGGTTATGTATGGTAGGTTACCTTTATACCCCATATTATTTTGCATAAAGGTAGTATGAGGAAATAAAATCAGGGAAAAAATAGGCAATTCGAAATTTGCAGCTTCAGTTACTATTCATCTACAGTGGCTAAGGGGTGTTGGCTTTATATATAGTAATAGATACCTAACTAGTATGTAACCCGTGCTACGCACCGGGATTAATGAATCAGCTAATTTAGAGTATCAATTTTATAAACCTAAATTTATGTATCTAATGATTTTGCAAATTTGTTATTATAAACCTAAATTTATGTATCAATTTTATAGGCAAATATTAAAATAATTAAAACGAAATTGATTCCATAAATTTGGAATTAAAATAATTAAAATTACACGTTTTTTTTTCAACCTTTTTTTTATTATTAAATTGTCATATCCAACGATTTTTTTTGTTTTCGAATATATATATATATTTATCACATGTAAATTTGTGAAATGAATTTTTTATAAGACAAAACAAAAATAAATGTGGAATGCTAAAAGTCTGCATGCATGGCTACTGCATAGATACCTTTATTTATGTCTAGATTTATAAGTCGATTAATGTAACAGTACTATGTTGAGTCCAGTTTTCTTATAACTCTGCCAGAATTACATGTTTGTTGGTGGTGTTTGAACTGCTTCTTAAGCGTAGTTTCATGGTACAACTTAATAGGTCTTATACACTGGCCCCAAGAAAGAACGCCATGATAACATTGTTAATTGTAAGATTCCCATCTATTTAGTTTAAAATTGACATGGTTTAAAAAAATTAAATAACATACTGCCGGAGAATAATAATAAGTTTCAAAAGCGGTGTGCCTAAAAACAAATGCTTATGATATTTGTAATCTTTATTAATAAGTAAATACTTCATTGCATTCTTCATCTATCTCAACCAACGGTGGAAGGTCATGATCCTTCTCCGTAATCTCGTCCATATCATCTTCATGTTCATCGAGTTCGATCAACGTTGGCATGTCATCATCATTTTCTATCGTGTGATACTTTTATTTTTTTACCAGGTCGTTCTTAGTAGGTGTCTGGAGTAGTTCTCTGTCAGAAGTTGTACTTACCCGTTCGGTTTTCTTTAATAGATAAGCTTTTTCCAAAGCATTATCACAATGAAATATGTAAAGTGCTTTTAGAGTGAGATATATGAAGTTTCTTTCGTCGAGTTTGAATTTAATGAGCATTGAGTTACCCAATTACAGTTAATATTTCTTATATGCAGTCTTCCCTGTTTTAAGTAAAACAAAATTAATTTCTAACATATTGCATTCTTTTTTTTCCCCCGAAAATTATGCTTATCTTAAACATCATGGTTACTTTACATCATTGACGACAATTTTAAATATACATTTAATTGAAATACTTTTATTTTTCTCTTGAATGATGGCGTAGAACCACTTATTAATGCATTCAGCTCTATTTGGTCGTTAAATATGGAGCAGTGGTTATGATGTGTTACCTATTTCTGGATTCCACTTGAGATTTTTTTCCCTGAAATACACGAAGGTTAAGGATCATAAGTGTGATTTCTTCATCTACGTTGAATTTATATATTATTTGCGATAATTGGTCTCAAACATATTAGCATAAGATAGGTTTTAGCATCGTCAGGACATTGGCACTTGGCTTTTTAAGAATCCTACGCGATTACCTAGATCTTTACGCTTCAATGATTGAAGTGCTACTGTAGTAATCTTTGGAAATCATACAAACTCAATTGTAGTTACAATATGTTTGAATACCATAAGTAAGTTCTAGAAGTCATAAGCAATAACATTTTATTTCGTTTAAAAGCAAAAAAATTGCTTCTAGAAGTCGTTTTGAAAATATATCCCCTAGCTGATTTATAGAAATCGAAAAGTTAGTACTCAGTGTACATCCAAAATCCCAATTATAACGTGTTTGGATAAATCATAAGCAAAATATTTGTTGCTTCGCAAAAAGTCACGGTCTTTTTTTCTCCTAGAAGTTAATCTAAATTCTATACCCAAACTGACTTCTTCCAAGAAGTCAAAAAGTTACTTTTAAGTTTCAAGTTCTCTACTATAGATTGATGTCAAGCGTGATATTGCGAGGTCCCCTTTTCAAAGATCTCTATTCTTTTGTTCCTTTTTTTTACTGATGTGTCTGTGAATCAAAATTTTAGTTGGAATATTAGGCTTGTGGAGTTTGCACATCCTCTGCTATTTTCTCAATCTGTTGGAATTATTGGACCAACATTCTTCCTGGCGACCAATTTTCATTCTTGTTTGAAATTGATACTTTGGTTGCTGAGTAAAAACTTAAGCTACGTCAAGTTCCACATTTAATTGAATTATCAGTAATCTATTCACTTATGGAATATCTTATTCATTTATATACACACAACCACAGTAATAACACATTTGCGGATAATTAACACATAGAGATTACAAAACTTTCACACAACGAAACAAAAAAACAACCACCGGTCTCAATCTTTGTTTCCACAATATAGACCGGTCAAAATGGATTTACGTTTTATTAACTAAAACTATCATATCGTATATTCAAGATCGACCCATGAATTGAACCATAAAAACCAACAGATTTGAGGCTCTTACATGTCATTGAAAATGTTTTCAACATCCATTGACAACCCTGCTAATCCTCTTCTTAATAACCCATCATTCTATTAATTCCAAGTTCCAAGTAGCGTTAATGTTCATCATAAATGCAAAACTTATATTCGAATAGTAATAATCACAAAAAAAATTATTTGGAAATATTATAACGTCAATATGATGCTTCCTCTTTTCATTATTGATAGACACATTTTTGTGTCTGAATTGTCCTCATTGTCTCTATTGTTGGAACTCGATTTTTGTACTAATATTGTGTTTTTATGTATTTTTAGGTATTTTTGGAAATATATATTTTTGGAAAAAATCGGCTCGAAAAGTTGCGGAACACCCCGTGAGGACATTTGATATTCGGACTCGTCTTTGGATAAGGGGTAACCCATTTGCTAAGGGGCACCCCAAGGAGGCACATGCTATTCGCACCCTAGAACAGGATAGGGGACTTCATCTTCTCCATTTCAAAATTCAGAAATTGGCGGGAAAGCTTGGTTTCTGGGTAATTAGGGTTGCGAATTTGGAGCTCTTCCCGTGAGACTAAAGGGCTGGAATCGATTGGGTATCTTCCTTTGGGCCTAACAGGGCTGATATAGGTCTTGGTTTCAATCCAAATTGGTCAGTAATGTCCGCGAGGAGAAAATCATGGCAGACACGCCGGAGGAGATATTCACGAGATTTCGCGAGAAAAAAAGGTATTTGCACGTATCTGGCAGACCCTAACAACTCTATGGAGTGTGAAGGAGTTAAATATAGCAATTTGGAAGCTTTAAAACGCGTGGAGAAATCAAAAATCGAGATTATTTCCTAAAACAAGCCGTGAAGAATATTGAGAATTATTTGAAGTTATGGCGATATATATCGAGGCTGTTGGGTTATAAATAGTGGGGAGATAGCATAGAATGATACGAGAGTTTGGGAGGATTTGCACGCTACAAGAGTAGGAAAATCAAGTTTCAGAGAATCGAGTTCACGTTGCGATATGTGAAGAACGTGAAGAATGGACTCTCAAAGACAGTCGTTTTTCAACGGTGAAAAGGACTATCGGTCGTGGTCGCAAGAAATGTAATAAATGTAGCACTTCATATCTATCGTAGTTCAGCCAACAGAGTTTGCAACACTTATAACTGTTGCAAACCCGATTTTCATCATTTCTCCTTTTGTTCATCATTTGTAACCCATTTTTGAGCATAAATAAATTCTTTGAGAGGGTTTTCGACATGATGAGCGGCTAAAATACCCAGTGGATCGAGGCAACGGAGGAAACTATTCACTCATGCTTGATTGGTAATTTCTTTTATAATTTCTTTAATTATTTATTTTATTTAATTCACTAGGATCAACATAAAGAAAAATTGGTTTTCTTAATTAGTTGTGAATCAATTCGATGTGTTATGCTCTTAATCAATTCTTTGATAATTCATGCCTAGGGATTACAATTTAATGTTTGGACACCATAAAGATTAATAGTGAATTAACGAGAAAAAGTGTTTAACAATAATTCTTGAAATATCATTATAAATCAATCAATTAGGAGGAATAGTGGAATCCTGAGCCTTGGTCTATTTTTAATCTTGAAATCACTTCTTATATTAAGTTTTGTTTGTTTTTAAGTTTTATAATTCTAAAATCTTTTGCTTTCACAAGTCTCAACGAACCTTATTACTACAACATTATTGAGTCACATCAATTTTTACGCCGCCGACGCTAACGGACTTGTCTTTAGGATAGAGTTTTTAGATTTTCTTTTTGTTTTTTTTTTTTTTTTTTTTTTTATTTGTTCTTCTTTACGTTTTTGGGTTTTTGTCTTTTCCTTTCAGATTTTGGGATTTGGAGCGAAAGAAATATTTGCCAAAGCTTTTGGTGGATACTTAAAGATTTGGATTTAAAGACAAAGCAAAAGGAGCGAAAGAAGAAGATTCTTTTTATATTTTATAAAAGAGAGAGAAAAAAAAAGAGAGGCATTTTTATTATTATTATTATTATTATTATTTTTTTTTTAGACTTTCCTTTCCTTTTCTTTTACTTTTTGGACTTGGACATTTGGACATTCGGACATTCCTTATTTTTTTATAACCCTATGGAAGGGTAGTATTAAATATCAAACTTTTATGAGAAGGACGGTGATTACGATATCACCTCGGCCCCTCTGTTCGTACATGACATAGAGTCGTGGCCCGAGTCGACTACAATGGTTCATCCCCGTCCGGTACGGGAGGTAAGTTTGTCGAAACACTCGCGAATCCCCGCTAGCGAGTTACCTGTCTTCCTTCGTGTGAATATATGCCGAGGACCCGAAACGGTTGTTTTTAATTTCTAGTAAAGGGCAAGGACTGCCATATAAGATAAGGGTTCGGATTTCATCACCGTTCTCTTCTTGCCCGCCTTAGGAAAACAATACTTAACGCGAACCTAAGCCTTAAAATCTGGAATAGAACGAGACCGATAGGTAACGAGCTTAGTAGGAAAGTCTTAGAAAAATATTGGTTACTCTTTTAGCATACTTTGAAGTTCATGATGGTCTCGTGAAGTTGAATGCGTGATCGCGCCGCCTTTGTAATCATGGTAAGGCCTTGGGTATCAAAGCTCCACCGAGCTTCCCTCGCCTTGATTCAACTTACTTTGACTCGGATTGATCCAGAGGGGTTTGCTTAAATTGTAACAATTCCCTTCGGACGATTAGAAGATGGTCTAGAAAACAATCTAAGTGGAGCCATCATGCTTTTTGTTTGCTAGATATCATTAGGTTTCTTTGTGGTGGAGTCACCTTGTTTGTGCTTGCATAGAACTTCCCTTCCTTTTAGGATTTTTTTTTTGTTTTATATTTTCTAGTGTATGCCCGAGGTCTTTAAAGAACGGGCTTGGAAAAGAAACACTCTAGGTCGTTTGATTAGTGACAAACCTAGTAGTTCTTCTTGCGAAGGCGGGAACTCAAGACTCTTCTTTGAGAGCCCCGTTTTTGGAAACTTCACTTTGAAAACTTGACAATTAGTGAAGAAAGTACTCCTAGTCCTTTGGTAGTGCTTTAAATGGCAACTTTGAAAGCTTTGTTAAACCCAACTAGGACCTCTCGTCCGTCATGTATCAAGAATAAACCGAGGCAAATTATGAATCGAAACCTGGGACCCTGCAGATGCTCCCAATCTTTTAGGGAAAGAAAGTGAAAACCCCTATTTTCATATTAGGGAATTCGAGGAAGTTTGTAGTACTCGAAAATTAAAAACCTAGATGATGCTAAGGATGAAACTTAGGTTATTCCCATTTTCCCTAAAAGATAAAGCCAAATCATGGCTATATAGTTTGGCTTCGAGTCAATTGAAACCTATGACCAACTTACAACCGCCTTTTTACGTAAGTTTTTCCCTAGGCATAAAATATCGTCTATTAGGACGCAAAATCGCACTTTTTCTCAAAGAAGAGGGAGAATCTTTATATAGGTATTTGGAAAGGTTTAATGACTTAATATCTCAATGTCCTCATCATGGTTTAGAAAAGGTTAGGCTAGTTCAGGTCCTCTATGAGGGTTTAGATTATTCGACAACAACCATGGTTGAGTCCTTATGCACAGGTGGGTTTGAGAATAAAACTTTTGATGAGGCGATGACATTTTTGAATGAAATCGCCGATAAGACCCAACGATGGGAAAATAGTAAGGAACCCCGTAAAACAATTCTTCTAAGTAGAGGAAATGTCAATAGGGTAGAAGGATCTTATGAGTCGATGCTAAAATAGAAGCCATAGCCAAAAGGTTAGAAGCCTTAGAATTATGTCATTCTAGTGGAAGTGGTGGAAGAATAGAGCCTTTTTGGGAAGGCCATACTGTTGAAGAGCAAGCCAATGCTCTTTATAATAATGCTAGATTTGATAATCGTCAAAAGTTTGACCCTTATTCGTAAAACCTATAACCTCGGGCCGGAGAAACCATCCAAACCTTTCTTAGTCTAAGGGCCAGAATCAAGGTCAGTCTAGTAACTCCGATTCCCCAGGCTTTGCTATACTAAGAGTCCTTCACTCGTGTGCAATTTCGTAACCCTTCGATAAAAGGATTTTGAGTTTAGAAGAGAATCTTTCTTTGTTAACTCGTAACACCTGCAAGCCTTCAACAACTGTTTCTCAAGGTTTAGAAGAAAATAAAAGAATAGGACAGCTAACTCTCAGGCTATCTCCGAGTTGAAAACTCAGATTAGTCAGATAAATGAATCTTTGAGAGAAAGAGGTAGGTTTCCTAGTCAAACTCAACCCAACCCTAGAGGAATTAATGAAATAGGTGAAGGACCATCCAATCATGTGAATGCTATTAAAATCCTTAGGAGTGGAAGAGTCATAGACAACAAGGTTGCCATGCCTGATAGTGAACATGCAGTAGTTCACCCTTCCAACCAGAACCGAGGAGATCGATAGAATCTCTAAAGAGACCGATGAGGTTCCCCGATAAGCCCGGATTTGTTCCTAGAGCCCCATTCCCACAACTGCTAGTTCCAACTAAGAGGGAGTCCACCTTTAATGATATATTAGAGGTTTTTAAGCGAGTAACTATAAACCTTCCACTATTAGATGCAATTAAGCGATTCCCGCTTATGCTAAGTTTCTTAAGGATATGTGCACGCGAAAGCGTAAGCTTAGTGTCCGTAAGAAAGCCTTCCTAGCTAGTCATGTGAGTTCTATTATTGAGAATACCACTACTCCTAAGTATAAAGACCTGTGGTCCTCTACTATTTCTTGCACAATAGGTAAATACCGTGTTGAGAAAGCATTGCTTGACTTAGGAGCCAGTGTGAACTTACTTCCGTACCATGTGTACCTTAAGCTAGGACTTGGTGAGATGAAACCTACTCAGATGACCCTTTAGTTAGCTGATAGGTCCGTAAAAATTCCTCGTGGTGTGATTGAGGATGTTCTTATAGAGGTCGACAAGTTTATATATCCAGTGGATTTTGTTATCCTAGATACCCAACCTGTTCCTGACCCAGAGAACCAAATACCAGTGATTTTAGGTCGCCCGTTTTTAGCTACATCCAATGCGATCATTAATTGTCGAAATGGTATTATGAATTTGTCTTTTGGTAATATGACTATTGAGCCGAACATTTTTAATATTAGTAAGCTACCCTCTGAACTAGATGACTCGAACATAGAAGAGGTGAACATGATAGGAACACTAGTCGAGGAGTCATTACCAAACACTTTGTTAGAAGATCCATTAGAGAAATGCCTAGCTCACTTTGGGATTGATTTTGATGATGATGACGTGATTAATGAGGTGAATGCCTTGTTAGATTCAACCCCTTTGATAGACACTAGTAATGGCTGGAAGCCTAAGTTCGAACCACTACCAATTTCAAAGTCTACCCTAGTTCCTTCGTTAGAAAAGCCTCTTAAGTTGGACCTAAAACCATTGCCGATTCCCCCGAAGTATGTGTTTTAGGCCCTTCCGAGACTTTACCCTGTGATTGTTGCTTCCGACTTGGATAGTGATCAGGAAAGTAGGCTAATAACCGTCCTTCAGAATAACAAGGAAGCTTTAGGGTGGACCATAGCAGACATTAAGGGTATAAGTCCTACTGATTGTATGCATCATATCTATTTAGAGAGTGACACCAAACCTTCTAGGGAGATGCAACGTCGACTGAACCTTAATATGAAAGAGGTAGTTCGAGCCGAGGTTCTTAAGTCGTTGTAGATGCATGCATTATCTACCCCATTTAGATGAGAAGTGGGTCAGCCCGTCTGTGTTGTTCCCAAGAAATCCAGACACTTGTAGTCCGGAATGATAACAATGAGTTAATCCCAACCCGAATGACCACGGGTTGGCGTGTCTGTATTGACTACAGGAAATTGAACAAGGTCACTAGGAAAGACCACTTTCCCCTTCCCTTCATCGACCAAATGCTAGAGATTAATTTGGACGTAGCCATTATTGCTTTTTAGATGGATATCTGCAGCTTATAATCAAAGTTGTTATTGCCCTGTAAGACCAAGAGAAAACCACTTTTACCCGTCCCTTTGGTACCTTTGCGTATAGACGCATGCCTTTTGGGCTATGTAATGCTCCCGCGACCTTTCAAACTTTGTATGTTGAGCATATTTTCGACATGGTAGAACGGTTCTTAGAGGTCTTTATGGATGATTTTTCAAAGTGTTTGGTTCGTCTTTCACGAGTGCTTGCATCATTTGTCATTAGTTTTGACTAGGTGTAAGGAAAAGAATTTAGTGCTTAATTGGGAGAAATGTCACTTCATGGTTCGTTCGGTGAATTGTTTTAGGGCATATCGTATCTTCTAAGGGTATAGAGGTAGATAAAGCCAAGGTTGACCTTATTAAGACTTTACAGTCCCAAAACCGTAAAAGATATTAGGTCATTCATAGGGCATGTGTTTTTATCGTCGATTCATTAAGGATTTTAGCTTGATTTCTAGACCTCTTTGCAATTTGCTTGCAAAAGATGTTAAGTTTGTCTTTGATGATGCTTGTTTAGAGGCTTTTGAGAAGCTTAAGACTTTACTCACTACCGCTCCCATAGTCCGGTACCTAACCTGGAACCTACCCTTTGAGATCATGTGCGATGCTTGATTATGCTATTGGTGTTGTGCTAGGTCATTTGAGAAAACAAATTACTTCATGTGATTTACTATGCTAGCAAAACTCGAATGATGCCCAGTTGAACTATACCACTACAGAGAAGGAACTGTTGGCCATTGTGTTTGCCTTAGACAAGTTTAGACCCTATCTCTTATGTTCTAAGATCATAATCTATACTGATAATGCTGCTTTGAAATACCTTTTGTCTAAGAAGGATACCAAGCCTAGATTGATTAGATGGATCCTTTTACTACAAGAATTTTGTCCAGACATTAGAGACAAAAAGGGTGCAGAAAATGTAGTAGCAGACCACTTGTCTAGGTTGGTTGTTAGTTCCCCTAATGATTCCCTTCATATAAGGGATAGCTTTCCTGATGAACAATTGTTCTCTGTTTCCCAATCACCTTGGTATGCGAATATAGTGAACTATCTTGTTCTTCGGTCGAATGCCTCAACATTGGGGTAAACAAGATCGTTTCTAGGTTTTTAGCCGAGGTTAAGCACTTCTTTGGGATGATCCTTATTTATTTAAGTATTGTCCAGCATCAGTTATTAGGAGATGTATACCGAGAGTGACCAGTCAAAGATTATTTCCTTTTGTCATGATCATGCTTGTGGGGGTCACTTTAGTGCTAAGAAGATCGCTGCTAAGATATTGCGAGTGTGGATTCTACTGTTTGTCGTTGTTTAAAGACTCCCTACGATTCTTCGTGTTACTTGTGAACGTTGCCAGAAATTAGGAACCATTTCCCGTAGGAACATGATGCCCTTGAACCCTATTTTAATCGTTGAGGTCTTTGATGTGGGGCATTGACTTTATGGGTCCGTTTCCGAATTCTTTTGGTAACCTATACATACTTGTCGCGTAGACTATGTCTCTAAGTGGATTGAGGCGGTTGCGTGTAAAACCAATGACCATAGGGTTGTGATTGAGTTCTTGAAAAATAATATACTTACACGTTTTGGTACACCGCGAGCTATAATTAGTGATGGAGGGTCGCACTTTTGTAATGGACCTTTTAGGCTTCATGAAGAAATATGGTATTACACATAAGGTAGCCACCCCGTATCATCCATGCTAGACTCAGTGGTCAGTGTAGAGGTTTCTAATAGGGAGATAAAGCGTATATTAGAGAAAAACAGTTAATCCTAATCGGAAAGACCGGTCGTCTAGGCTTATCGATGCCTTATGGGCTTACCGTATCGCGTTTAAAACCCCTATTGGAATATCGCCTTATCGGCTTGTTTATGGCAAGGCATGTCATTTACCCGTTGAGTTAGAACATAGAGCTTATTGGGCTATTAGCTGATTAAATTTTTCACTTGACAAAAGGCGAGCCCATAGGAAACTCCAGCTCAATGAGTTGGATGAGATTCGTATAGATGCTTACGATAGTGCGAAGGAGTATAAGAACAAAATGAAACTTGCGCATGATAGAAATATTTTACGGAAGTCATTTTCTCCAGGTCAAAAAGTTCTTCTGTATGATACCCGCTTGCATCTTTTCCCTGGGAAGTTACGTTCTCGGTGGACGGGTCCTTTTATTGTTCGTGACTTTGTCTTTCCTCATGGAGTTGTTGAGATTGAGACACCGGATGGTAGTAGTTCTTCGAAGGTTAACGGCCATAGATTGAAACCCTTTTTAGAGCCCTTTCCTACAGGTGATGTTGAGGAGGTCCCTCTGGAGGACCCTGTTTACCCTTGATTGACCATCGAGGCGATTGTATGTTGTATATTAGTTTTTGATTTCTCTCTTCACCTAGGTACTATCTTTCCGACTTCTCTCTTTACTGATTCCTCATGTTACTTTACTTTTTGGTATTGCTCTTTCATTAGAAACATTGAGGACAATGTTAGATTTAAGTTTGGGGTGGGGAAGAACTTTTTAGTTGCACTTTGAAACTTCTAGCGTCACATGGTATCCAGGTTAGCTAAGTTTACATATTGTTTCTCACCGAAAAGATAGAAATTGGAATGCTAGGGATAACAACCTCTTTGAGACATTAGAGAAAAAGACATTGAGATCCTTGAAATTCAGGAGAGAACTTGTTCCTTTTAGAGGGTAACCGTGATGGACCTAACCATCCATGATAGAAAGGCAAGTAGGTCAGAAATGCCGGAAAGACAAAGCAACCTCATAATGTGTAGTCTTAGTTCTTGGATTACGACTCTCTCTCGCAGAAACTTATCATCATCAACAAGTGGAGCGACATCAAAATCTTTGAAGAAAGTTGAAGACGTTTAAGGTTTATAAGCAACAATAGAAAAGAATAATTCAAAAATCGAAGTTGAAGACTTAAGTCCTTCTCTCATGGCCATGTAAATTTTTGTCTTGTAATTTTTGTTCAAAAAAAAAAAAAAAAAAAAAAAATCATCATTACGTTCTTTTTGTTCTATAATTAGTTTTTGTTCAATAAGGCCATATGGAAGTAGAAATTTTTATGTCAAGCAAGAAATCAAAGAGAAAAGTAATTGTCAAGTTTCTATGAGGTTCGATAGTTTATCATCAACAGTTGAAGACTGAAGAAGACGTTGTTTCTACTGAGCACTATGAGAGAGTCGAAGAAAGATACATTTGGTTGCTTTGTTAGTCCGCTTTCAACTGCACAAGATCTTTCTAGCACCGGTTTAACTCATCACACGTAATTAGTCCAAATTGTGTAGCAGATGTCCCTCTCATCTTCTTCTCTCTCCTAATCCTATCCAGCTGTAAATCAGCGGACGCATCTTACAATGTTTATCTAGCTGTGTAGCGGATATCTCTTTATCTAGCAGTGTTGCAGATGTGTCTCCCCTTTTCTTGATCACTTTAGAGCCGACACCATTAATTTCTCCTGGCATTCTAGTCACTTGGAGATAGGTTGAGAATATGTATGTCCTCGTAGCTCTTCGGATACTTGTGACCAATTAGAAGTACGGGTTTTGTGGGTACACCTCTGTAAACCCTCTAGGAGACAACACTCCGCCTCTAGGGCCACCTAGGGGTTCAAATGATTTTTATTTTCTAGAATAAATTTGCTCGAGGACTAGCAAATAATAAGTTTGGGGGTATTTTGATAGACACATTTTTGTGTCTGAATTGTCCTCATTGTCTCTATTGTTGGAACTCGATTTTTGTACTAATATTGTGTTTTTATGTATTTTTGGAAATAAATATTTTTTGGAAAAATCGGCTCGAAAAGTTGCGCGGAACACCCCCGGAGGACATTTGATATTCGGACTCTCGTCTTTGGATAAGGGGTAACCCATTTGCTAAGGGGCACCCCCAAGGAGGCACCTGCTATTCGCACCCCAGAACAGGATAGGGGGACTTCATCTTCTCCATTTCAAAATTCAGAAATTGGCGGGAAAGCTTGGTTTCACGGGCAAAATTAGGGTTGCAAATTTGGAGCTCTTCCCGTGAGACTAAAGGGTCGGGAATCGATTGGGTATCTTCCTTTGGGCCTAACAGGGCTGGTATAGGTGCTGGTTTCAATCCAAATTGGCTTTAATGTCCGCGAGGAGAAAATCATGGCAGCACACGCCGGAGGAGATATTCACGAGATTTCGCGAGAAAAAAAAGGTATTTGCACGTATCTGGCAGACCCTAACAACTCTATGGAGTGTGAAGGAGTTAAATATAGCAATTTGGAAGCTTTAAAACGCGTGGAGAAATCAAAAATCGAGATTATTTCCTAAAACAAGCCGTGAAGAATATTGAGAATTATTTGAAGTTATGTCGATATATATCGAGGCTGTTGGGTTATAAATAGTGGGGGAGATAGCATAGAACAGATACGGAGAGTTTGGGAGGATTTGGTACGCTACACAAGAGGAAAATCAAGTTTCGAGAGAATCGAGTTCTCACTGCGCATATGTGAAGAACGTGAAGAACAGACTCTCAAAGACAGTCGTTTTTCAACAATGTGAAAAGGACTATCATCGTGGGTCGCATCAATGTAATAAACACCGCACTTCATATCTATCGTAGTTCAGAACAGAGTTTGCAACACTTATAACTGTTGCAAACCCGATTTTCATCATTTCTCCTTTTGTTCATCATTTGTAACCCATTTTTTGAGCATAAATAAATTCTTTGAGAGGGTTTTCGACATGATGGCTAAAATACCAATGATCGAGGCAACGGAGGAAACTATTCACTCATGCTTGATTGGTAATTTCTTTTATAATTTCTTTAATTATTTATTTTATTTAATTTACTAGGATCAACATAAAGAAAAATTGGTTTTCTTAATTAGTTGTGAATCAATTCGATGTGTTATGCTCAGAATCAATTCTTTGATAATTCATGCCTAGGGATTACAATTTAATGTTTGGACACCATAAAGATTAATAGTGAATTAACGAGAAAAAGTGTTTAACAATAATTCTTGAAATATCATTATAAATCAATCAATTAGGAGGAATAGTGGAATCCGGAGCCTTGGTCTATTTTTAATCTTGAAATCACTTCTTATATTAAGTTTTGTTTGTTTTTAAGTTTTATAATTCTAAAATCTTTTGCTTTCACAAGTCTCAACGAACCTTATTACTACAACATTATTGAGTCACATCAATTATCAAACAAAATGTTATCCTATTCCATCCTTGACTTACTGGGCACTACCATAACCGTTACCATTTATCATTTTGACAGTTCTTATTTCTTATAGAAACATTAGCCCCATCAAATATTTATTGGGCACTACCATAATCACAAACCATTTATCATTTATCATTTTGACAATTCTTATTTCTTACAGGAATTCATAGGTATAGGAAGAAGCACCATCAAATACAGATTTTTTCTTTCGACCATATTTTGATTGTTAATACGATACATAAGGACCACAAGCAGTACTACACCTTTGATCGTGAAATATTGATTGCTTGTTGAACCCTGTGAATTGTGTGCAAGATGCTTGTACTCTCTCGAAGATAATCAATCATTGTTCTTTATATATACTTATCGTATGCATGAAGATCGAATCGACCATGTGCGCACACAGATAAGAGTTAATTTTTTGATTTTCCAGTTTCTTTATAATACTAAGAGCTTCCCTTACTATAGAAGCTATTGCATAATTTATTTCTAAAACCTAGTATGTAACCCGTGCTACGCATCGGATCCAATGAGAAGTGCTGATTTGGTGTGGCGAGGCTTTTCCCCGGACCCGTTGTCCAGGTGCATTGGAACATCTATAAATCTCATCTCTCTTGGTTAATCGATTATCGTTTAATTGATAAGAAAGTTGGATACCCTTCTCATTAGTTTTTCACTGGTTAACCGATGGAGTTAGCTCTTTTACCTACTGAGACACGTGACATCGCCCCGCACATGTTTCAAGGTGGGTCTAACAATTGTAATGAGCAGAGGCACTAATTACAATCTGATAAATTAACAATTGTAAGATGAAAGTTTATGGCTGGTCGTGAAAAATATGATAATCTTAATATCATGTATATATGAGCATATAGTCCATGAATTTTTTGACAATTCCAATAATGTTGAATTTAAAAAGTTTTGGGAATGAAAAAAGAGGTTGTTATATAAGTAACCTGGGACAATCTTCCTAAAGCAAAATGCAGTTGAGATATAGATATGGAGATTTAAGCGTGATAATCACATGTCGAAAAACACCTCTAAGTACAATATGAACCGGAAAAACAACATCATTTGGACATGAAAATTGGAACGGGGTATAGCATATTAACCACAGAGGTTTATACAGTGACAATATTACATGCAACTATAGGACCACAATTACTAGAAGTTCACAAATGTAGTCAGAAAGGTCGTAGCTAAATAAGAAGACTGATTTTACATGGTGTTCTTCTCCGGCAGAGAAGACAACGGAATATCCTCTCTCATTTTATCACAGCCTCTAGTACAGCAAGCTCTTGAACATTCGTTACATTATGAAATTGCACAAACACATAACTTTCTTCTAAATTTGCAGGCAAACTTAAAAATCCCAATTCATCCATAAGATACATTAACATATTATTAACTTGACCAAATCATAGGTAAATTACCAACAAAAATTGTTTTTATATATAGGTACAAGTATACATTTTTTATCCGGTTCTTTAACCTGACACTTTACAACTTCAATTCCTCTCATTTCTAAAGCGCTAATGAGATGAAGATGGTAAATTGTACAAATACAATCAGATTTGGCTTGGATAACTAATTCCAAAACAAAACCATAATAATTCCCATGCATAGTACTATCCATAACACGATGGGTTGTTGATAGGTGTAGAATACACCGTATTTACTATCTAGTAGTTTATGCTTTCTTTGCTATGTTTCTTGTAAATTATGTATTTTACGCTTGTTTTGAGTTTTTGTAGCTACTTTGGAGTCACACGGAGGAAAAGAAGAAGAAGTTACTCTATTTGAGCCAAAAGGGCAAAATTGTCATTTCATGGGCAATCACTATCCTGAGCCCACCAAGGTTAAGGGCTACTCTATTGGAGGATTACTAAAGAAAGGACAAGTTCAAGTTAAGGGGCCGCCAAACGGGTAGCCCTTATCCGTAAACGTAGTCTTTATCAATTTGGTAAAATGGATGGGTTATGTCCATGGATGTTGAAACCCAAACCCATAGACCCACACCCGTACCCGGATCCATGCCCGAATCCACCCCATTTAACCCAACCCTCAATCGAGAAGCTTATTTCTCAATCATTTTGTCTGAATCAAATACAGAGAGCGGCTGCAATCGAGAGAAATTGGAGAGGGTTTGTCTGAAATCAAAATACAGAGAGATGGTGTTTCTGTGGGAATCTCCGACTGTTGAAGCCGAGAGCTGTTAGTGATTGAGATAATAATTAGGGTCTGCTGTTGGTGGTCTTGGTTGAAATCGAGAAACAGCAGAGAGGTTGAGAGAATGAACGAGCTGCTCTGACCGAATCGAGAAGATTCAATGGAGATGAAGGCGGTTCTGATATTATTTGGAGGAAGGAAACGAGGGTTTGATGTTGCAGTGAATCGATTCAAGCCACTGCTGTTGAGATGGATCGATGGGTATTGTTCCAAGGAGGCTCTAGGAGATGGGTTCGACTTGATTAGAAATTAGCAGTGGCGATGAGAAAGATCAGATGGGTTTGCTGGTTGAATTTGTTCGATCTGTGAAGAGGTGTAGATGCTGTTGCTGTTCTTGATGGATTAGAAGTGGGTTATGTGTATTGAATCTGTGAAGTTGGTAGCTGGTGGAACTAGGGTTTCTGAGATTCTGTTGGTGGCCGCTGGTTAATGTTGATGAGTGGAAGAAGATGGAATCGAAGTCGCTGCTGAGAATCGAGTTGAGAAATTAGACAGAGTAGCAGATGGGTATGTGGCTGTGTGATTAGGTTGAATCTGACAGAAATAAGGATGCTGCTTTGAGGCTCGATATTCAGAGATGGGATAAGAGAGGAAGAAAGAAATGGTTGTCAGAGTCAGGCTAGTAGCGAGAGATTCAAGGAAGCAACAATGTTGATGTTCAATTCGAGCGAGATGTGGATGAAAGTGGTTCGAGCTTATGGTGAATGGGTTTGTAATGAGCAAGGTTACGTAAATAAAGAGATGTTGTTGGAGCTTGAAGTCTTATGAGAATGAAGCTGCAATTGGAATGATTGAATGCTTATAATTAGATGAATGCCTAGGAATTGTCTTTGAAATGGTAGTGATGTTGCTAATGGAAGAGATGGTGGTGCTTTGCAGATGATATTGCAACTGTGGATTGACGATAAAGGCCTTCGCTGTGGAGATGTTCAAGGGAGTAAAGAGAAAGTCAGGAATGGACTAATGGGATTTGTGAGAGACTCGAGTTATTTGTTCTTTGAGAAGATTGAGCAAACGATGGGTAAGTCGATGGCGGTTGCCGAGGAGATGGAGATGGGATGGTAGCTCGAAATGGTGGAAGCCGGAGAAAGATTGGAAGGAGTCGTAGGTACTCGCCATTGGCAATGATGTGAATGAGAAGGAGATGGCTCGAACAATGGTTTGCCGTAAGAGATTAATGAAGAACAAAAGATGAGTTGGGTTCTTTGCTAAAGCTGGTTGTGTGCAAGATGGTAAGAAGTTGTGCAAGTGGATTTAGTTGTGGTGGTTTGAGTTGCTACTGCACTACTTATTTGAGCATGGAGAGGAGTTGAAGTTGAACGGGTGTGCAGTGTGAAGAATGATCTATTGCAATGAGATGACAAGCACGAGAAGTGCGATTCATAGCTTGGCATGACCATCTTGGTCGAGAAGAGAAGTTACAGACGGGGAAGGCATGGCCATCTTGGCCGTGAACTATTCAAAGCCCGATTAAGACCGATCAGTAGAGTTACCCGGTGACTCGGTTCGACTAGACCTAGGTGACTCATTGACCTCCCTTGACCTTTGACTAACAGTTGGACCGACGGTTGACTGCTTGACCGTTAGTCATAACGGTGGACGACGGAATATTCCGTCGAATATTCCACCGACGGAGAAATTTTCAGGTGGTCGGCGGCGACTATTAGGCGGGATTTACCATAATACCGATTTTTCCGCAAGCAAAAATTCCAGTAATTTTCTACGGACTTCTCTCATGGGTGTGTAGACTTGGACTAGGAATTGGATGGAGAATTGGGCTCAAATTTGGAAAGAGAAGGTGGAAGAGTTGAGAAAAGCTTGGATTTGGAAATTGAATGGCTAAAGGAAAAGGATTCTATTCCTTGGAAGATTTGGAGAATATTGAAGCCTATAAATAGAGAAGTTTTCTACATCTTTTACACACCTCTCTACTCACACAACACTTTTCTTTTCTTATTCTTTGTGTGAACTCTTTATCATGAGTAGCTAATTTTATTATTGATTGAGGATGAATTCCTAGTTCTTAATATATGATTTGAGTTTTTGTTTTTCAATTCTATCTTGAAGTTTTCACATGATTATCGTTTGTTTTTACTAATAGGAATGATCTTAATGACATTCATGATTGATTGATAGATTGTTTAGGTGGCCAACTAAATTGATTTGTTAATTTGATCTAAAGCTAGTGAAAGTTAGGAGATAAGTAATCGTTTCTTGACTCTTTACATAAGTAGCAAACACGAGACCTTGCGGAGGGATTCCGTGGAGCAATTGTGTGTAGAAACAACGCTAGAAAGTGAACCAAGCGAACCGAGTTTAACTACTAGTACTAAACCTAAATTCATAAATCTTAATGCATTCAGGGAATTACATCTTGTAAGCGAACCTCGGGTGGTTCTTTTGAATAGAATCGATAACTAAGCGGACTGTTACTCGTTGAAATTAGGGATTTTGGGGCTAGCTAAGCGGACCTGCTATCCTACGGTTGGTGATAATTTGTGACTAATAACAAGTAGAAAAGAACATAACTTGATTCATTGTTTTGCAACGAAGAAGGATTCCTTGATCTTGTCTCTCTTATTGCTTTCAACTTTATCTTTTAATTGCTTTGTTTATTTTCTTTTTGCTTTTTACACCCCCTTTCGTGACAATTTTTACAACTTCAATCTCTTGCTCCTCGTGGGAAACGAACTTGACTTCCATTATATTATTTTTAATTGAGTGGAAATATTGATTAATTTGATTGCACCTACGACACGCATCAGTTGTAAGCTTGTAGCAGTTCCATTCACAGCTGACTGGGTTGTAGCAGTGTATCACTCACAGCGAATCACCTATTCCACGCTCGAATGTATTGTAACCGTGCCATTTGCACCAAATTACCAATTTCATGCTTGTAACATTCATCGCAAAGTCACCGTTTTTGTCATTTCAAGTGAAAACCTTAATGTAGGTGTAAGTAGATATTGGAACATTCGTAGACTGAAAGGTCGTAGCAAGATAAGAAGACATATTTTACCGTGTTTTCTTCTCCGCCAGAGAAGACAACAGGATATGCTCTCTCATTTTATTACAACCTTTAGTGCAATAAGCTCTTGAACATTTGTTATATTCTGAAATTGCACAAACACATAACTTTCTTCTAAATTTGCAGGAAAACTTAAAAAGCCCAATTCATCCATAAGATACATTAACATATTATCAACTTGACCAAATCATAGCTAAATTACCAACAAAAACTGTTCTTGTATTATCATCTTGGTCAAATCAAAGGTAGATTACCAACAAAAATAGTTTATATATATATATATATATATAGGTACAATAGACATTTTTCATCCGGTTCTTAAACCTGACACTCTACAACTTCAATTTCTTTCATTTGTAAAGCGTTAATGAGCCGAACATGGTAAATTGTACAAATGCAATCAGATTTGGCTTGGATAACTAATTCCAATACAAAACCATTAAAATTCCCATGCGTAGTACTATCCATAACACGATGGGTTGTAAGCTTGTGGCAGTGCCATTCACGGCTGACTGGGTTGTAGCAGTGTGGCATTCACATCAAATCTTCTATTCCACACTTGGCTGGATTGTAACTGCACCATTTGCAGCAAATCACCAATTTCATGCTTGTAACATTCATCGAAAAGTCACCCTTTTCTCAAGGCTTTTGCAGTGTTAATTTTTATGGTAGATTGAATTCGCCATAATTAGATTAACTATTATTGTTTGTTTACATATATGAAATAATAACAAAAAATCAGACCTTGTTCACGGATCTCCATTGTTATCTGATTTTCCTTTAAGACCATTTAATGCGCGATGTTGTTTCTTGATAAAAATAAGAAATATCAAAGAAAATAAAATTTAATTACCTTGTCGTGGATTGGAGTCGCCATAATTAGATTCATTATTATTGCTTGTTTACATATTCTGTAAACACACACTTAAACATCAATCGCAGTGAATAGAGAAATCAAACCTTGTTCATGGATCATAAAAAAATTGAAGGTTTAAAAGGTAAGAAAAAACTCTCCAAATGAGAGTATGGCTAAGCATCTGCAAGCAAGGATACAACCAAACACGTAGCACATCTTCGCAAAGTTTCATTAATTTAAAATTATTAAAAAAAAATAAGAAAAAATATATATTCAACAAACCTTGAAACAGTAGCACATATTCGCAATTCCTTGGAAAACGCATCTACTTGCTCTTTGCTTGGTACTTATGATCTATTGAAAAATGTGCTTAGTATTTTTGATCCTAATGTGCTTGTTATATTTAAGCCAAAGACAGCTTTGAGAACGCAACCATTGATCTTTATACTCCATCAAATACCACCCAAATTAGTTTGTAACACCAGTGTGGCTAATCTGGAGTAAACTTCTCAATCTCAAAAATACAAACCAAATAAGCGGCTAAGTATACCCACCCAATTGGACAATTTTACATACATGAGTTTGTAGGGAACACAAACTTTTAAGAGAGAAAGAGCAATATTTCAAGATGCATGTCAAACCACAATAGATGCAAAAGCTTCCTTGCTATCTTCAAGAAACTATGTACTATGAGGAAACTTCTCTATCAATTTTAATCGTTAGTAAATAAGTGAAACTATGTACTATGATGAAACTTTGCAAAGGTAAATCCTAAAGTACAAAGATGCACATTTAACATCCAAGATATCGTTCGCAAGAAAGGTACACAAATCTTTCCATTTAAAAAAAATATGAAATCTATATACACCATAAGTCTTTTGGCAGCAACATAGGTACATTCCTTTCATGTGCAATTTTGTGATCCAACAACAGACCACTCCACAGAAATTCCTAAGAAAGTTACCAAAACAACACATAGTTCATTTATAAAACCACAAATGCATGTACACTCTAATTCTTAGTCAGAAACCATAGGAATATTGATAAAATCATAACAAAAAAATAAAAAGGAAAAATAAGAATTACCTAGATTCCCAAGAAATTTACCGAAACAACGCATAGTTCATTTTTAAAACCACAAATGCATGTCCACTCTAATTGTCAAACAGATAAGGAGAAACCCATACTAAGATTTTTCAATGCTGCAAAGATTTCATAAAGGACTTTCATGCTCTTTTGGTTTTCAATTAACTATGACGTAAATGTACTTTGGGTCTCGGGTTGAAGAAAAGAAAGGAAAAAATGGATGTATTGACTTTACCTCAATAGCTATGAAGGAAACATCTTCATTCAACATCAATACATAGGATAACATTACTTATGGTAAGCTGTTTTCGGATTTCTTAACCGAAGTTTGTTAGTATTTATTTTGCTAACAAAATATGGTTCTATGAGCAGTGAAATAAATCAGAGGTACAAATATAATTGTATTCTTTCATCTTCAGTGATCAAACATGAAAGTAAAGAATCTTAAGCATCATCAATTTCATGTTATGATGAAGCTCGAAATGGTTTTCCTCGTTTTCTATATCCTTGCATTTAATAAGACCAAAAAAGATAAATATGTTAGTACTGAAAAAACAGATAAAGGAAGCAACCAAGTATCAGCAAGCATTAACAAAACCCATTCCACCAAATAATAGTATTTAATAAATTCAAACCTTGTGTATGAGTTACCTAAATGAAGATATATTCTCATAATTCATACACTGTAAACACTTAGGCTACTATGGATATCTAAACACTTTCTACTATAAAAAGCGAGAAGTGGGAAATGTTATCCAAGATCTTAATGAGGTTCTTAGAGTAATGTAATAGCTAAGCAGTGCCATTCACAACTGACTGGGTTGTAGCAGTGTGTCATTCACAGCGAATCACCTATTCCACGCTCGGATGGATTGTAACCGTGCCATTTTCAGCAAATCAATAATTTCATGCTTGTAAAATTCATCCCAATGTCACCCTTTTCTCAAGGCTTTTGCAGTGTTATACCAGAAAAGTATATATGCATAAGAAAGTGAAGGATATCTAGCTTGAACCAACAGTAAAAGTAGACACACATGTTGGATATCTTCTCCCTTTTTATGCTTCTGACGATGATCCGAGATGCGAGAACCATAAATTAAGAAAAGAAACTCAGAGAATTAGAAGACTATGAATTATGCATAGATCGAGTCGAGTATTGGATACTCTGTCCTTAAGACGAAATTTTCCCCACTCCGGTGCTAATGGGTTCTTACTTGCGAAACGTCTCCCAGGATACAACGATCTTTCTTCCTCGAGTAGAAGCACTCCAAACTCAAGGAAACAATAACCAAATTTAGTGTTTATCTCTCAATACTATGACAACAATGAATGCAAGTGAAATCAGATTTTGTGTGTGTGCTTTACTTGTGATTAGAATGAAACATGAGTGGGGTTTATATACTTGATTGGTGTCTCTTAGAAAGGACATAGTGTCTCTTCGCGAAGAGTCACATCTCTTGTAAAAGTCCTTTCATGGAGATTCACACCTCTTGGAAAGAATCCATTCATGGAGAGTCACATCTCTTGGATAAGTTTCCAACTCAAATTGAAAGGGTTTCACTAGTGGACACAACCCTTCACAATTTAACATTGTAACTAACCTATTTTCTATTCAAAATTTCTCTAGTCCCCCATATTTGAATAAAACTTCTTAGAATGCAAATGTTATGCAGACACTAAAGAGAGATAAAGTGAAAAGTCATTGCATGGGGATAGGTAGCTTTTGGCTTTGAACCTTCCTTAGTGAATAACTATCGGATTTACTCACTAACTAGTGAACGCGATGTCTTGAACCGTTTATTTTTTATTGTAAACCAAGACAATAGTTATCACACAATGCCTTTTCTCACTAATTTGGTTCTACTGTTGTGTTCATTTCGGCCCTGAACAAATCCTGATTCATGAGTGCTCTAGGAAATTAAAGCCTTATAAAATTTCCATAGAATCGGCCACAATTCTATACTCACATAGATGATGTCCCATTAAGAATACCCTGTAGTATCCCACTTGTAAATACAAGATATAAGCACCATTAAAAGCATAGCTCATCCTAACACATTTCAGAAACACACTGTCTCATCATAGGAATAGGATGGAGTTTTACTTCCGAGTAATACATAACTTAGTTATCCCTTTTGAACCTAGATCTTGGGATCTCCAGTCAACTAGGTTGGGTTACCATTATGTCACTCTTAATTGTAGGCTTTTAAACCCATTCCCCTCGATGATTTATACACTTTCTCTTTAGTCAAACCTTTAGTAAATGGATCCGCTAGGTTTTCTTTAGACTTTACATAATCGATCGATATTATTCCAAAGAGAGAACAATTGTTTCACCGTATCATGTCTTCGACGGATATGTTTAGACTTTCCGTTATACATGCTACTCTGCGTGCCCTTCTTGTTCTTTGATTGACTATCGCAATGCACATTAATTGCGGGCACAAGTTTTGGCCATATTGGAATATCCTCTAAGAAATTACGAAGCCATTTTGCTTTTCCCCCTGCTTTATCCAAAGCAATAAATTCAGATTCCATGGTCGATCTGGCTATGCATGTTTGTTTTGAGGATTTCCAAGACACGGCTCCACCACCAATTGTAAATACATACCCACTTGTGGATTTAAATTCACTCGATGAAATCCAATTTGCATTAGTATATCCCTCAAGCACAGCAGGATATCTAGTATAATGCAACCCATAATTCTTAGTGTACCTTAGATATCTAAGTACTCTAGTTATGGCCCTCCAATGATCCTTTCCAGGATTACTAGTATACCTACTCAGTTTATTTATTGAGTGTGCTATATCGGGCCATGTACAATTCGTAATGTACATTAGACTTCATATGATTCGAGCATATTCCGTTTGATTAATACTCGGTCTAGTATTTTTCCTCAAATGGAGAGTCAAATCAACATGAGTCTTTGCTATGTTGTCATCATTCTTGTTAAGTTTATCAAGAATCTTCTCAACATAATGGGATTGAGTCAATAATATCCACTCGGTGTTCTACAAATTTTTATTCCCAAAATAACATCTGCAACACCCAAATTTTTCATGTCAAATTGGCTAGATAACATTTTCTTAGTAGTTTTGATGGCTTCAATACTACTGCCCATAATTAGCATGCCATCCACGTACATACAAAGTAATACATACCCTTTTTCCGTATTTTTGGAATATACACACTTGTCACATTCGTTAATCCTAAAACCATTTGACAACATGGCTTTGTCGAATTTCTCGTGCCATTGTTTTGGTGCTTGCTTTAATCCATAAAGCGATTTCACCAACTTGCAAACTTTCTTTTCTTAACCCGGAATGAAAAAACCTTCTGGTTGTTCCATATAGATTTCTTCATCCAAATCACCATTCAAGAAAGCGGGTTTTACATCCATTTGATGGATCTCAAGATTATACAAAGCCGCAATTGCAATTAACATCCTAATTGATGTTATTCTCGTAACAGGAGAATAGGTATCAAAATAATCTAACCCTTCTCTCTGTTTGTAACCTTTAACAACAAGTCTAGCCTTGTACTTGTCAATACTTCCGTCTGGTTTCATTTTCCTTTTGAAAACCTATTTGGAACCAAGTGCTTTACAACCAGGTGGAAGATCTACCATTTACCATGTATGATTTTGTAAAATAGAATCAACCTCACTGTTAGATGCTTCTTTCCAAAAAGGAGCTTCGGGGGTAAACATCGCTTCTTTAAAAGTTTGAGGCTCCTTTTCTATTATATATGTTAGAAAATCTGAACCAAAAGACTTAGGAACTTTTGTTCGCATACCTCTTTGAGGTTCTTCAATTTGAACATTAGTGCTTTCCATAGCGTCATGAGTTCTCTTAGTAGAACCATAATTTTGAATTTTCTTACATGGAAATACATTTTCAAAAAATGTAGCATTTCTTGACTCCATAATGGTATTCACATGTACATCAGAAATTTCAGATTTGTGCACTAAGAATCTGTAAGCACAACTATTTTCTGCATATCCTAAGAAAATGCAATCAATCGTTTTAGGTCCGATCTTAAACTTTTTAGGAAGTGGCACTTCCACTTTAGCCAAACACCCCCACACTTTAAGGTGTTTATAGGAAGGTTTCCTTCCTTTCCACAATTCGTATGGAGTTTTATCCTTCCTTTTATGGGGTAGTTTGTTTATAACATAATTTTTGTAAGCAAAGCTTCCCCCACAAATTTTGTGGTGCTCCTGAATTCAACAGTAAGGAATTCATCATTTCCTTAAGCATTCTATTTTTCCGTACAAAGAACTCCGTTTTGTTGCGGTGAGTAAGGCATGCGAGAGTTTGATGAATAATACCATATCTTGAACATGGTTCAATAAGTGGACATTCATATTCTCCACAATTCTAAGAATTTTGATCTTCTTATCAAGTTGATTCTCAACTTGGTTTTTGTAATGTTCAAACACTACAACGGCTTCATCTTTATTTCTTAGTAAGTATACATGACAATATCTTGTACTGTCATCGATGAAGGTTATGAAATATTTTTTTCCACCTCTGCTCTCTACCATCTTTAAATCACAGATGTCGGTATGAACCAATTCAAGAGGTTCCGTAGTTCTTTCAATTAAATGGGAAAAGGGAGTTTTGGTCATTTTTGCCTCAACACAAATTTCACATTTGTGAGTTGGATTTATGCGAAAGTTAGGCATTAAATTCATGTTAATTAATCTTCGTAAAGAACCTTAATTAGCATGACCTAACCTTTCGCGCCATAAATCAAATGACTCGACGGCGTTGTAGCGCCCCCTAAGCTAGCAGCTGACTAATCTGAGAGATTAACTAAATAAAGAGGTAATAATATTCTAAATCATATCCTTAAGCATTTAGTTAAGAAATATGCTACAAAACTTAACCCAAAAACTAGCCCCGCTTTGAAATATATATATACAAGAACTTCTCTCAAATGATACATATACAATAGTCATTTAGTTTACAAATAAAATATACAACATAATAAACATAGCAAAAGTTAACCAACTACGAATTCGACTCCACGAAGCTTTCGCTGCGCAACTCTGATCTGTCTCTGAAATTGAAAGTGGGAATGGGTGAGCACATCATCCCTAAAAGGGGTTCCCAGTAGGAATAACATTTAACTTTCAAGTAATCACTGAAATGATCTAGAAAACATTACATGTTTTTCCTAAATATTAAAAGGCAATCAATTTACAGATTTAAAGAATCATGTATATGGAACCAACTCCTTCTTCAAACAAAGTATATATTAAGTGTCGACCAATTCCTTACACACCCTATTAGTTTATATTAGTGTCGACCAATTCCTTACACACCTATTAGGAATAAAAGCTCGAATTCATGTAGATATAAATGAAGGAGAAGTATCTTATATACCACAGATGGAAAATCTTGTTTACCAGATAGGTGTCGACCAATTCCTTACACACCTATCATTTTCCTAATAAGTGTCGATCACTTCCTTACACACCTATTAAGCATACAAATGGAAATTCTTATTTCCCGAACATTTCATAAAGACATACAAAGCATCACAATTCCTTTCCAAGCAATGGAAAGATTAAAAGAAACAACAATACTTTCGGAATTCAAAATAAAACAATGAAAGGAATACACAAACAGATAATGCATGAATTTGTTAAACATAAACTTTTGTGAAAGAAAACAACAATAATCACAAGAGAGTTAAATAAAAATTCCCACCTCTTTTGATGACAAGCCTCGCCTACCTCGAGATCCACGATCCACCGGTTCATCCTTTGAATCGATCGTTGTTAATATAGACTAACTGTTAATCATACAAGCACTCTAGGAGTCTAGCCAAGAGGCTCACACAAGACTCATAACATAATTCATACAAGTTCCAGTTATCAGCTAAGTGAACTATCTAATGGTTTTAAGCCCATTATGGTATCTCATTATCTACCTCTAACGTAACTAAGAGTTTTCTAATCCAATTGGGTTAATTCTATAGCCCGTAACTAAGTCTTATGATCATCTACAACTTAGTATAAGGAACCAAATGACGATTCAGACCATAAGAGTCCAATTCATCAAGATAGGTAAACTATCCTTAAGCCCAAGCCCAACAAACACCCCCCTTAAACTAAGGCCTGGTCCATCTGGGTCAACTGACGGTCAAACTTAACGGTCGAAGGGTCAATTAACAGTCCACGTCCAAGTTCAGTCAAGGTCCACGGTCAATGGTCAAATCTAGCCAACGTAGTCAACTTGGTCAAGGTCTACTGATTCAAAACTAGTCAAGTATGGTTATTGGGTTAACTGAGTCAGACAAGGACAAAACCGAGTCAGACTGAATAAGTTCAGTCTGACAGACCAAAGGTTTAGTTGCAATTCTAACCCAGTTCAACTTCAATCTAAACAATGCATCAATTCATTCATTCTTAAACAACTTTAAATTTCAAATATAAATACAACATAGCTTACCTATGAGCAGTTGCAAGCCTGTACTGAAAGAACTTACAATAATCCTACAACCCCCACTATCAACCCTGCCTCACAACATCTCAATTATGCTCATCCCCAACTCTACACTCAGAAGAACCCACCAACAGTTCATGTAGCCCACTCACACCATTCTCAACTGATATTAAAACTCAGTAATCAACCACGACTTACCATAGTTCCAACTTTAATCTGAAACATTAACTTCAACAGCTGCACAGCAAGACAATGCCACCTGCAGTTCCAATTCAACCCCTATTAAAACTCAAACCACCATTTTCAGTTAACACTCCTCAACTACATTCCATGTATTTCAGTACCAGCACAATCCAACTCAGTCTCAGCTCTATGCTAACCACAACATCATATCACAAACATTGTTCCATACCATCTCCAAATTATAGTTCCATCTGCAACACCAAATTACTACAGCACTGATAACAATTCAGATCAAACAATACTAATTATATTTCCAACTTCATCATCTCACAAACTAACACCAACACCTGAAATTGGTATACACAGTTCGACATCACCAGCACCTACAATGATCATCACTTTTGTCACCCTTAAAACATTCATCTAAGATATTCAAACACAACTGAATTACCAGCATCCATAATTCATCCCTATGTACATTTAACTAAATCTCCATATCCACAGAACCTCCAAACATATCTCAGCTCCATATGTATCAATAATTCAACTCAATTTCTAAACACAGTTCCTTCATAACTATCAACCCAACAGAATCTCTAATTCCATAAACATCATACACTCAACAGTCAAAATGAATAGATTTAAAAAGTTAACTTAGAATCATGATTACCTCCACTCTGTGTTGCTCAGACAACTGAACTCATTTCTTATTTGCCTTCAATTGAGCAATCATCTCAAAACTATAAACACCCAACAGCCTTCGTCACCATCTTTGATTTACAGAGGAACCCTAATTCACCGATTCTTCATCAATAACAACTATAACTGATAAACTAACACAAAACCCATCTCTAACTCGATCTGTATCTTCCAAATCAAAACCCCTCTTTTAGAACTACAACTGATTCAATCATGGCAGAACCCTAGTTCTTCAATTCAATCATCAGAACAACTCTATAGCTTCTATTAACATCTACCCTCTTAATCCTCATCCATCAACAGCCCGATTAACCCATAAATTTACCTCTTACTTAGAATTAATCTCAAAACCCTAACCTCTGATTCCTTCAAAAATCATCTCTTCTTCTTTTCTCCAAACCAATAGACATCAATCACCACAACCAGCCATCATCTTTGATAACTTGTCTAATTCTCGTGACCTCACAGCCTCAGAAGTCTCGGAGAATCGCCATAGGCGAAGAACAAGAGAAGGAAAAGATGAGAGAAGAAGAATAAGAATGAAGAAGAAAAAAAAAAGAATACGCGTTTATCTTCTCGGTTTGGTGAAGATAAGACCAACCAAAATGTTAAAGGCACTCGACCAAATGATAAGGGCAGCCATGTTGTTTACCCTTCGTATTAACCTTGAAATATCTTCTTCGACTGATATCCGGATGACACATTCGAGTAGCCCATTCCGCCTAGCTTTTCGAGACCTATCCAACGGTACTAGTATCGTACCTAGATCGTTGTTAGATTAATTCCTAATAATTAATGTTCATGTTAAACTAATCGAGTTATTATCGGCTAAGACGTCTCTTGACTAGTCTAATAGCGTTGACTAGCTTGAGGGTCTTTACAGGAGTAAACAAAATTATTTAATGTATTGATTTCACGATTAATAGGCAGCATACTCATCATCAATAAACCGTTATTAAGGTACCCCTTTCCAACGTATATCACATTCTTGGAAAGTACAAACATGGATTCAAAAACTAGTTTGAATCCATGTTTGATCAATAAGGATCCAGAAATTAAATTTTCGAATATCCGGAACATGAAACATGTTGTTAAGTGTGAGTTCTTTACCGGATACCATTTTTAATATCACTTTTCCTTGTCCCTCAACCCTTGACATTGCTGAATTTCCCATGAATATACTTTCTCCATGGGGCTTTTTCTGATAATGTGAATATACACTCTTATCATCATAGACATGGCATGTCGCACCGGTGTCAACAAACTAGTCATTAAAATTGCTGATCATGTTTACTTCTGAAACAGTATTGCACCAGAAATTGTTTTCTTCCGTGCCAATGTCTGCGGCAAATTGTACAGAACTTTTCATTTTGTTTTCCATTGCTATCCTCTGTTTAAAAATGAAACCAATGAGTTCAGTATTTTTCCCAACTAACAAAGTAATAAACAATTTGCAAAGAAACAAAATAAATGAATCAAAACCATAAGACAGAGAACTATTGAAAACGACGTTAATGGATAACGTGGCTTTAAAACCAAACCGGCCAGTTGGTGCTTGACACTTGATTAGATTCAGTTGCTTCCACTTGAACTTAGTTCCAACCAAACGTAAACCAACTGTGAACGTCAAGCCAAATTACCAATTTTTGACTTTATTGGAGTGAATTCCAAGTTTTTCCAATTGACAGAATGTCAAAGAATAAATAACGATATTTAATCCCACTTGAATATCCTGTTGGAAAATTGGGTTAAAAACAAGAGGATGAATAAATAAAAACAAAACCAAACAATGGTGTACCCCGACTTCAAGGCTCTTTCGATTCTTTTAGACAATAATTCGACCTTTGCCAATTAACTTGGTGAGTACAAATGTGGTCTCTCGAATTATGCCTTCAGGATTCAATGAAGCCCTAACCGTAATCGAATTCAAGGATTGTACTTCCTTGACTCGACCAAGAATCACACTTGTATAAGATTCTGATGATGCTATTAGAGAAGAAGAAAACAAATTGTTTTTTTTGATATGATGATAAACAAGTATTGGGAGATGCTATTTATAGATGTTTTCGCATATGTTGGGAATGGCGTCTGTTGCAATCGATACGATGAGTCTCTTCATCATCGGACATGAATGGCGTCTGTTGGAAACGAAGAATTTCTCGGATATGATTCTAAGCGCCAAACGATTACGTACCACCAAAAATTCTTCCGGGGCCGTTGCCCCCTAGACCCCCACCAGGGGCGGTCTCCCCTGGACCCCCACCAGGGGCGGTCTCCCCTGGACCCCCACGACTGACGAATGACTGGGGGCTACGCCCCAGGACCCCGATGGATAGCACAATTGAAAATATTCCAACATATCCAACCCAGAATTTCAATTTTAAGGGGAACTCGGTGTTGTTGTCGTCCTTGTAAAACCAGTATTTCGGTTTTCAAACCCAACCAACCGTCGCCCAAAACAAACAGGTATACAGCTGTTGATGGTGGTTTTTAAACAAGGGGTAAATCGTAAAACCCCATGACCTAGTGTTACCCGCAACACATTAACTAAGAGCATTTAACTCAGGTGTAAATAATTAATAGGGGTATTTTTTCAAAATACCCAGATTAGGTTTTTCAACACGTAACCCTAATTCCAAAACCAAGCCGCATATTTGCGCACCATGGCAACAATGCCAAACCAAGCCGCACTGCACACCATGGCAACAATGCCAAACCAAGCCGCATCTGCGCACCATGGCAACAATGCCAAACCAAGCCGCTATCTGCGCACCATGACAACAATGCCAAACCAAACCGCACCTGCGCACCATGGCAACAATGCTAAACCAATGGCATATTAGCGCACCATGGCAACAATGCCAAACCAAGCGCATATCTGCGCACCATGGCAACAATGCCAAACCAAGCCGCACCTCGCGCACCATGGCAACAATGCCAAACCAAGCCGCATCTGCGTACCATGGCAATAATGCCAAACCAAGTCCGCACTGCGGACCATGGCAATAATGCCAAACCAGGCCGCATCACAAGGCGCCATGGCAACAATGCCAAACCAAGCGCTGACACTGCGCACCATGGCGACAATGCCAAACCAATCCGCATGGCACCATGGCAACAATGCCAAATTTAAACCGCTATGCCTTTGGCCCACGCCAAATATAGCGCCCTAGGCTTGCAAGACTTGCAACTAGGTCAACATGGCCGTCGTGCCATTGGCACATGCCAACACGTATCGCAAGCCATATTTCCAAGCCGCTATGCCTTTGGCCCACGCTAAATGTAGCGCCCTAGGCTTGCAAGACTTGCAACCAGGTCAACATGGCCGCACGTGCCATTGGCACATGCGCCACGTACGCAAGCCGTGTTTCCAAGCCACTATGCCATTGGCCCACGCCGAATATAGCGCCTAGGCTGTAATACTTGCAACTAGGTCAAAGATGGCAGCACATGCCATTGGCACATGCCAAACACACGCTGGTAGCCTAACTTGCAAACCGCGCAACCTACCACCAAGGCATTCCGCACATGCCATTGGCACATGCCAAACACACACGCTGGTAGCCTAACTTGCAAACCGTGCAACCTACCACCAAGGCATTAGCACATGCCGTTGGCACACGCCACACACGCCACTAGCAAGCTCTGGCATTACCACTTACGCTCGAGGTGCAACTCGCAACGAAGGAATTCCGCACATGCCATTGGCACATGCCACATGCGTCCCTAGCAGCACCACTTGCACCCAAGATGCAACCAACACTCGATACATCAACACAAAGCGGGGGATGCTTTTAGGGTTTTGGTTTGGCGGTCCTGACATGCGCCGTACACTACGCTCACATTAAGAAAGCGTGAAAAGGAATAAAGCGGTCAAATAAAAAGAGGAAATAATGGTGAAAAACGTTTTCACCCATTAACACCATGCGGTTACCACCTCCTCCCATTATTTCACCCTTTACTCTCTTCCTTCATGAGGCGAGTCGTTTCAATCTCGACTTGTATAAATAGGTCTTACCTATTTCCACCGGACAACAAGTCTCGGTCGGGAGAAAAATACTACACTCTCGGAAAGGCAACTTTGCAAGCTCTCCCAAAAGCTTTCATCTCTTGCAAGCTTCCTAAGCTTTCACTTTACGATACAAGTCGAGATACTACTCTCCTCAACACCTTTCTTTGCTTCCTCCCTAAATCAACCCTTCTCCTCCACTTTTGTGATCAAGCAAGTCTGGAACGGCCATTTCTTGGTTTAGGCCGGACTTGTGCGATTGATCTCTCGAATCTATAAAGTGCTCACGTGCAAGCACATTTGTTTAGGGTTTGAACCAGTTTCTCACTCACCTACCGAAATTACCGAAATCAGCAGAAACGATTTTTACCCATAAACAATTGGCGACCATAGCGGGAGGATTGATCTATCGGCTACAATGTCAGAATGTCGATCTCGTTTTTCGACCCAGATGTCAAGATGGTAGGGGAAGGCGACTCAATCCGACTCAACACCCCGACCGGTTACCGGTTGTAAAACTACACCAAAAACTGGGACTCGTCGAAGATGCTACCAGCCCGATTGGGGACTTGCGACTCGGTCCGACTCAACTGCCGGACAACCGGTTATCGATTGTTAAAACTACACCCGAAAAACCTGGGACTCAGAAGACGCTAAAGAAACAATTGGGGACTAATCAAGCGATGCTACCCGACCAAAGCCGCCTTTTACTTGGAGACAAAGCGTGTTTGCAAGTGAGTAAATTTAGATTGGGCAAGATATACGATCTGTTTTTAGGTTCTTAATAAAACCGCCATACTATTGCGTTTTGTGCCTATTGCTAGCACACACTTTCATAAAAGCAATATTCCTTTTCCAAAACATAATCGAGTTATATTATCAAAACCATTCATCCGAGAGAAATAATCCAATATCCTCAAAAGCTAACATTTATCTATCAACCCAAGAAATCCAGGAAGACAAAAACCATAAACCAGACGCTTTGTTTGCCTTTCAAAAAAAAAATTCACCTACCCGTACATACCTACTTTTGCACAATAATAATTACATCACTATTAGCCAGGCGTTACTACGGTGACATTTGAAGAATTATTTATGATGAAGTATTTCCACAAGTTTATGAAAGGTATACCTATGGCTACGGTTTACACAAGCACAAGAAAACAATAAAACAAATTGAAAGAGAAACGCTGGACTACATAGCTGGAATATGCTTGCCCACTTTACCACTACCACGCTACCGCTAACACCATGACGTGATAACAAAGCTACGAGGTAAAAAGGGGATCCAACCCATTTCATAAGCATAACACCTTTTGGAATTTGAATAAGGAAAGGATTTCTGTTTGAGCTACGTATGGGAAGAAGCCAATGGTCCACACCATACCGAAATCCAAGCCGGCGTCATGCCTAACCGGCGTCCACGCCAAGTCGGCGCCCATTCCAAGATGATCCAGCGCCTACAGATCGTTCCCCAGATGCGCTTACGATGCGCTTGCTGACGCGCATGCCGAAACGCTTTTAAGCGCTTACTGTGCACGATATGCCAGGCACACATGCCGCACGCGCGATGCCGGCCATAGTGCCACACTTTGTGATAACGGTTTGCATCCTTCCAGCGCTAACATCTTGCGCCCTTCCCAGCACCATCCTCGCCCTTTGAAAACAGCGCCATGGCTCCAAAGACTTCGTGATCAAAACCGTGTCATCTCGGCACGATACACTTACGATCACGGAACTGAGCCACTTCCGCCACCAACGGTTCTTCAAGCATGGAAGCTCCAACCGTCACCGAGAGACGCTACTCCACCATCGGGGCAAGATACTTGGAAGATCCGGAAGAAGCCGAGCCTCCTTTTAGCACTTGTTGATTTGATGAATACAAAAGATACTTCAGCAGGACGCGCGTTTATAAATGAAGAGGCTCGCGTCGCTCTTGAACGCCCATTAGAAGGGGATAAGCAATCCAATTTCGTCACACGGGAAGATCAGGAAAGACTTCTCCAAAATCGAAAGCAAGGGAAATCAACAACTCTCCCCGAGTTCACGGAGACACTTCTTCCGCACAATGGAAACTTCGACCACAAAGTCGATGCGATCTATGATGAAAACAAGTTATGTGAGATTCTATATTTCTTCAAGGCGTACGAGTCAAGAAATATTTCACCCCTCAACCGCACCGCATCGGGAAAGCGGCGTTTCCAGCCAGGGAAAGCCGTTCCCAAACCCCAACCTCTCTAGAAAGCACGATCGAGGATGTGGCTCGGGGACTCCTAACCTCTTTTCTCTTGAGGGATGTCTAGTTTGACAGAACGTGACGCGGCCTCCGACTTCAAAATGGTAGACGTCAAGGCTGAGAGTTGCAAGATGTCATTTCAACGTTCTCTCCAGTAGCTCTGCATCAACGTTCTCTCTAGAAAGTAGCTACACATCAACATTCTCCGGCTTCGCTTCAACGTTAGCTTCAACGCCACTCCTTCTGCAAAGGGTCGTGCCGCCACACTCCTCATATCAGGGAACATAGTCACAGCCAGCCAATCTTCGTAGTCATGGACACCTTTTAATCCATCTCGCCAAAACTCGTGATCATGGACAGTTTGCTCGCTTACGCATCTAGCCAATCCTTTTACTTCCACGGAAGCCCATAGAACATCAGTCAATCTACTTTGTTACCACGACAATATAGTTTCTCCTGATTACATCTCCTACCAAGAACTGTTGCCCCTCATTCGTTGATACCAAATGAGAGCTTCACCGCAACAAAGCAATTACTACAAAGAGGGAAACACGTAAACCATACTTGAGGACGGAAGATATACATGGGATCCCTTCACTGTCAAAGCTCAAGACACAGTCTACCAAAATCCTTACCCCACAACAAGGTCCTATACTCTTCAAGGGTGCAGCGCAAGAATATCATCACCTCTCGTCTAGAAGACGCCTTCAACACTTTACGAGGCTGCGGAGGATC
Source organism: Papaver armeniacum (assembly GCA_023531295.1). Taxonomy (NCBI): domain Eukaryota; kingdom Viridiplantae; phylum Streptophyta; class Magnoliopsida; order Ranunculales; family Papaveraceae; genus Papaver; species Papaver armeniacum. The sequence continues at coordinate 1,316,628 of JAJJWW010018834.1, forward strand.
CCTGAGCCTGCACTATCAGAATATGTCATCATGTAATTTCGAGCATCCCAGTGTCACATCCAAGCAAGATGCATCAGCACCGAAGTTTTCTCCCAAATGGGAAGGGCCGTACATAATCACTATATAAAGCGTATGACAGTGGTTACTACAAGATTATCAAAGAAGAAGATGGGGAAGTTTCGAGACAGTCATCAACGGAAAGTGGCTTAAGACATACTACGCCTAATCACTTCCTGCAACATGCTACATCAAAAATTCCTACTCTTCAAGTCTCGAATTAAATCTTCAATCCTCCGAGACTCCAAGGCCAAAGCTTTCTCCTCTTCAAAGATGGTTTTCTGTGCGGGAATCACACCGGCAAGAATACCGGCTACGCCGACTTTCACAATATTGAGACGATGCGCAACCGGTGATATTAAACTCCAAGTATTCGCGAGTGGACGCTATGTTCTCCCACCTTTGAATGGCTAGCTCTGTGGCTAAGACGGATGGACGTATTACATATCTCGGCAATCATTGGCAAAAGACGAGTTCACTACGGAAACCAAGTAGGCGAACATCACTTCACTGCGCTCCTGGTAGCGATATGGCGCATGTCTTCCATATCCTCGTATAAAGGACCACGAATTCTTTACGCACCAGAAACCGCTAACATTCCGATAATTGGAGGAGAGACACCTCATACGAGTCCCAAACGACGAACCTGCATAGGGGTATTCATGACAAGAGAGCCCTAAATCGGCGTTCTCCAAGTCTCAGTGATCAACAAGGTTGGATTTGAAGGAGGGGAACGACTAGGTCATCCTCGTCGAAAACACTAACGCATGCTCCAACATGATATCTCTGCACAAAGGAAAATTTTCCATTCATCAAACAAGCAAGTAAAGCGTACGTCGGTCCACCAAAGAAGAAGAAAACATCCGGTATGATTTTCTTAACCCGAATAACCTTTGTTGGGATGCTCCTCCGCGAGTGGACCTCGCGCCTTCACCTGGAGAACTGTTTGGTTAGAAGATGGTTCATCTCTGTGCGACATAACAAAGAGAGAAACTCAACAAGAAGAACCCTTTTCTCAAACGAGGGAGATGATGCAATTACGTTGGGTATGAATCTGAGAACCTTAAAAAGGAAAGGAAGCAATGAAGGACATAACGCTTCCAGATTTTAGCATGGACAATGCCCTGATCAAAGCCGCGCGCGTGAAGGAAGGCAAAACAAGGAAACTTTGCTATCTGTAGAAACACCTACTCCCTCCTTGTTTACACGGTCTCACCGGCTAAGCGCATCGGCTTCCCCACCTTGCGCCGGGGTCTCGCCGGCTAGCGCAATCGACTTCCCCACCTTGCCCCTGGTCCCGCCACTAGCACGCTCGGTTCCCAACTCGCTTGACTTCCCAATGTCCGCCCAAGTCACGCCGGCAAGCACGCTGACTTCCCTACCTTGTCCGGTCCCACCGCCTAGCACGCCCGGTTTCCTAACTCGCGTCAACTTCCCTATGACCGCCCAAGTCACGCCCGCAAGCAAGCACAGCTTTCTTCCTACCTTGGGTCCCACGGGCCTAGCACGCCAGGTTTCCTAACTCGCGTCAACTTCCCTATGACCGCCCAAGTCACGCCCGCAAGCACGCACAGCTTCCACATTGCGCGGTCCCACCGGATAGCACGCTCGGTTTCCCAACTCACGCCAACTTCCCAATGTCGCCCAAGTTGCCGGCCCCACCAATTGTCCCGGCCTCGATTTGTGCAAAACTACCGGAGGCAAGGATTCCAAATCCTATTTATAAAAGGTCAGACAAGCCTCCTCAATTCTCTTTACGGTTTGCTATTGATAGTTTGTCACCATCTTATGCTTACCTCGCAACAAAGCCCCTGCTCCGAGCTAGCGGGGGACTTAATGTTGATGGTGGTTTTTAAACAAGGGGTAAAATCGTAAAACCCCATGACCTAGTGTTACCCGCAACACATTAACTAAGAGCATTTAACTCGGTGTAAATAATTAATAGGGGTATTTTTTTCAAAATAACAAATTAGGGTTTTCAACACAGAACCCTAATTCCAAAACCAAGCCGCATACTGCGCACCATGGCAGCAATGCCAAACCAAGCCGCACCCTGCGCACCATGGCAACAATGCCAAACCAAGCCGCATCTTCGCGCACCATGGCAACAATGCCAAACCAAGCCACCACCGCGCACCATGGCAACAATGCCAAACCAGGCCGCATCTTGCAGCGCCATGGCAACAATGCCAAACCAAGCCGCACCTGCGCACCATGGCAACAATGCCAAATTTCCAAACCGCTATGCCTTTGGCCCACGCCAAATATAGCGCCCTAGGCTTGCAAGACTTGCAACTAGGTCAACATGGCCGTACGTGCCATTGGCACATGCCAACACGTATCGCAAGCCATATTTCCAAGCCGCTATACCATTGGCCCACGCCAAATATAGCGCCCTAGGCTTGCAAGACTTGCAACTAGGTCAACATGGCCGTACGTGCCATTGGCACATGCCAACACGTACCACAAGCCAATTTCCAGGCCGCTATGCCTTTGGCCCACGCCAAATATAGCGCCCTAGGCTTGCAAGACTTGCAACTAGGTCAACATGGCCGCACGTGCCATTGGCACATGCCAACACGTACCACAAGCCATATTTCCAAGCCGCTATGCCTTTGGCCCACGCTAAAATATAGCGCCCTAGGCTTGCAAGACTTGCAACTAGGTCAACATGGCCGTACGTGCCATTGGCACATGCCAACACGTATCGCAAGCCATATTTCCAAGCCGCTATACCATTGGCCCACGCCAAATATAACGCCCTAGGCTTGCAAGACTTGCAACTAGGTCAACATGGCCGTACGTGCCATTGGCACATGCCAACACGTACCACAAGCCATATTTCCAAGCCGCTATGCCTTTGGCCCACGCCAAATATAGCGCCCTAGGCCTGCAAGACTTGCAACTAGGTCAACATGGCCGTACGTGCCATTGGCACATGCCAACACGTACCACAAGCCATATTTCAAGCCGCTATGCCTTTGGCCCACGCCAAATATAGCGCCCTAGGCTTGCAAGATTTGCAACTAGGTGAACATGGCCATACGTGCCATTGGCACATGCCAGCACGTACCACAAGCCATATTTCATAGCCGCTATGCCTTTGGCCCACGCCAAATATAGCGCCCTAGGCTTGCAAGACTTGCAACTAGGTCAACATGGCCGTACGTGCCATTTGCACATGCCAACACGTACCACAAGCCATATTTCCAAGCTGCTATGCCTTTAGCCCACGCCAAATATAGCGCGCTAGGCTTGCAAGACTTGCAACTAGGTCAACATGGCCGTACGTGCCATTGGCACATGCCAACACGTACCACAAGCCATATTTCCAAGCCGCTATGCCTTTGGCCCACGCCAAATATAGCGCCCTAGGCTTGCAAGACTTGCAACTAGGTCAACATGGCCGACGTGCCATTGGCACATGCCAACACGTATCGTAAGCCATATTTCCAAGCCGCTATGCCTTTGGCCCACGCCAAATATAGCGCCCTAGGCTTGTATGACTTGCAACTAGGTCAACATGGCCGTACGTGCCATTGGCACGTGCCAACACGTATCGCAAGTCATATTTCCAAGTCGTTATGCCATTGGCCCACGCCAAATATAGCGCCCTAGGCTTGCAAGACTTGCAACTAGGTCAACATGGCCGTACGTGCCATTGGCACATGCCAACACGTATCGCAAGCCATATTTCCAAGCCGCTATGCCTTTGGCCCACGCCAAATGTAGTGCCCTAGGCTTGCAAGACTTGCAACTAGGTCAACATGGCCGTGACGTGCCATTGGCACATGCCAAGCACGTATCGCAAGCCGTGTTTCAAGCCACTATGCCATTGGCCCACGCCGAATATAGCGCCCTAGGCTCGCAAGACTTGCAACTAGGTCAGCATGGCCGCACATGCCATTGGCACATGCCAAACACACACGCTGGTAGCCTAACTTGAAAACCGTGCAACCTACCACCAAGGCATTCCGCACATGCCATTGGCACATGCCAAACACACACGCTCGGTAGCCTAACTTGCAAACCGTGCAACCTACCACCAAGGCATTCGCACATGCCGTTGGCACATGCCACACACGCCACTAAGCAGCTCTGGCATTACCACTTACGCTCGAGGTGCAACTCGCAACGAAGGCATTCCGCACATGCTATTGGCACATGCCACATGCGTCCCTAGCAGCACCACTTGTACCCAAGATGCAACCAACACTCGAGATATCAACACAAACTGGGGGATGCTTTTTAGGGTTTTGGTTTGGCGGTCACAGCATGCAGCGTACACTACGCTCACATTAAGAAAGCGTGAAAAGGAATAAAGCGGTCAAATAAAAGAGGAAATAATGGTGAAAACGTTTTCACCCATTAACACCATGCGGTTACCACCTCCTCCCATTATTTCACCCTTTACTCTCTTCCTTCATGAGGCCGAGTACGTTTCAATCTCGACTTGTATAAATAGGTCTTACCTATTTCCACCGGACAACAAGTTCGGTCGGAGAAAAATACTACACTCTCGGAAAGGCAACTTTGCAAGCTCTCCCAAAAGCTTTCATCTCTTGCAAGCTTCCTAAGCTTTCACTTTACGATACAAGTCGAGATACTACTCTCTCAACACCTTTCTTTGCTTCCCTCCCAAATCAACCCTTCTCCTCCACTTTGTGACCGAAGCAAGTCTGGAACGGCCATTTCTTGGTTTAGGTCGGACTTGTCTGAGATTGATCTCTCGAATCTATAAAGTGCTCACGTGCGGCACATTTGTTTAGGGTTTGAACCGTTTTCTCACTCACCTACCGAAATTACCGAAATCAGCTGAAACGATTTTTACCCATAAACAACAGCGTGCGCAAAATAAAAGAAGAAGATAAAGGAAGATTTTGTCTTAAGATTGTTGGATATCTTCTCCCTTTTTATGCTTCTAACGATGATCCGAGATGCGAGAACCAGAGATTAATACAAGAAACCTAGAGAATTGCAAGACTATGAATTATGCATAGATCGAGTCGAGTATTGGATACTCTTTCCTTAAGACGAAATTCGCCCCACTCTGGTACTAATGGGTTCTTACTTGCGAAACGTCTCCCAGGATACAACAATCTTTCTTCCTTGAGTAGAAGCACTCCAAACTCAAGGAAACAGCGAACCAAATTTAGTGTTTATCTCTCAATACTATGAAAACAATGAATGCAACTGAAATCAGATTTTTTGTGTGTGATTTACTTGTGACTAGAATGAAACATGAGTGGGGTTTATATACTTGATTGGTGTCTCTTAGGAAAGGACATAGTGTCTCTTCGCGAAGAGTCACATCTCTTGTAAAAGTCCTTTCATGGAGAGTCCCACCTCTTGGAAAGAATCCATTCATGGAGAGTCACATCTCTTGGATAAGTTTCCAACTCAAATTGAAAGGGTTTCACTAGTGGACACAACCCTTCACAATTTAACATTGTAACTAACATATTTTCTATTCAAAATTTCTAACAACACACACACAGTAAGCTAACGGAATCCTCTATACTCATTTCCCTATAAGATGCACCAACAGGCATACCTCAGATATTTAGTGGGTAACTCTTCTCTGGACAACAGATTCAGTTTTGGTCCCCATTATTCTGTATGGTTTTACCAATTATAATAGTAGAATTCTTGGCATAATTAATGCTCAAAGTCGAAAAAGCAAATAAATAATGCTCTTATGTACTTTACATGACTAAGAATGAAGTTTTGCTAAGAACTGCAGGCATTGGTCAGTTAAGTATCCGGATCCTGAAAATAAGAAAAAGATTATTATACGACATCATGAATCACTTGCTTTCCTTTCTTATTACAACAAAGGACGCCATCGAAGAAAATCCAAAAACCACAACTAATCTGAAACATTTCCTGATTCCAGTTGCAAATTATGGATATCATTAAAAGTAAGTGACTATGTTGAATGTAGTTTCAAAAATATATAAACTTAAAGATACAAATTGATCGGTAATAAGGTAGACATAGATATTAAAACTCGTGCAACCGAGAAAAACTCACAATCAATGGACCACCGGATTTTTTTTTCTTTCTTAACATATCAAAATTTGTTGGTAACACTACAAATGGACATCACAGAACCTTAAATAGATATGGCCATAGAAATTTTATAAAATCTTACGCAGCTCGTAACTATTGAGGTATAAAAATTTCTCTTTCGAACTGTAAATCAAAATCCAAAACAAAAACTTGCAATTAGAATCAAATATATAATTAGATAACAAATATATTGAACTAATACCCAAACGTAATACCCAAACAAAAAAAAAAAAAAAAATCAAAATCAAAACGAAATCCCACAGAAATGTAGAGAACATAAGGTACCTTGTTATTGATCGAAACATGGATATCTTTCATAAATTTTTAGGCATGCAATTCAGAACACCTAATCTTGTTACCCTTCAATTCTTAATTTACAATTCGGTCAATATGCCCAAATGTGAAACAAATGGTACACCTTGGCAGTTTCCAATCATACTCCAAGTTGTGTAGATACTTAACTCCTTACTGGCATGTACTTGTATGTAAACCCGTGTAATAAGAATAGTGAATGCAAAAAAATAGAGAAGCAACAAATATTAGGGTGGCTTCGCCCCGTCCGGTGGGCCAACGGTTCTAAACATCAAATCCTTGATTAATAATAATACAGAAATGTTATTCCAAGCACTCTTCACCGCACTAATCACCACTTAAATGCTAGGTGTTGCATAGGTAGTGGTCCAATTTATTCAGCCATGACCCACCGTTAGAAAAAAAGGGTACACCATTTGAGAAATGTATGGTTTAGATGTTGTGAGATGTGAGTAGAGTGGTGTTTTGTGTTGTGAATAGCACCACCGATAATAATATGATTGCTTTTATGAATACGAAAACATGATATCTTTTGGTAGTCCTTGATAGTCCCTCTGTGTACGGAGTTTTTGAAATATTTAGATATCACTTTAAGATGCATATGCCTACTATATACACCCTTAATATATTAATATAAAATCCTTGGTAGTCTAGCTGAAAAGTATATATATTACTATTTTCAAAAGTTTATTCAAAATGTAGTCTAGCCGGAAATTTCAAACGGTGACCAGGAATGAAAATACCAAAGCACCTAATTCATTTAAATTATTTAGGTGTGGTAAAATTAGCATGAGAAAATACCAAAGTACCTAATTCATTTAAATTATTTAGGTGTGGTAAAATTAGCATGAGAAACAAAAAAGCTACTCACAGACTCACCTTTACTATTCTGGACCTTTACTATAGGTCTGCCTACTGAAATTGGCTTTCCCCGCACATGTCCCCGTACCATGGGTACCACCAAATGGCATGACAGGTTCCTATGCTTTCCATTTAAACAAAGACATGTTCCTAAGGAGTTCAAGATGGCCATATCCTTTTAAGGATTTCATTTATATTCAATACATTTTTTGTAGGTTCAGAATATCACAACACCAACGCTCTTGCGAAATCCATAAACGACACATTGCGAAGATATCGCAGATAAGTAATATAAATGACGCAACGAATGACGACAACTTTGAACACGAGAAAGATGTAAAGACCTAGCGAGATTTAGGAGTATTGCGAGATTTAGCATTTGTACACTCGCGAGAATGTCAAGTCGAGATCCGAAAATAAAGGACGAGCTTATTGTCATCCACTATGTAATGTCTTATATAAAGAGCCGAATAAGCTTATGAGAGGGGGGGATCTTTTTGAGTGAGGAGCAAGTTATTAAGAGAGAGAAAGTTTAGAGCGGTTGTAAAGTCCTTTGCTTATTTTCCTTTCCACCTTGTAATATTAGTGAGTTTTAATCAATAAAGAATATAATTGTTCATCTTAAAATGACTTAATTGTGTGAATTCTAGTGAGGGGTGTAGTGTGGGATTTCCTGCTACTACATATGGTGCTAGAAACAGGGACTGAAGATTAAAGATTGGAGATTGTTGTTAAAATTGTTCAAATTAAGAAGATGATTGATAAATTGGTTAAAGTAGAGAAAATAAAAATCAAGGAACGTAATAGAAGGTTGGAATGTAGTTTGATTACAAAAACAATGATTAATGAATTTCATGAAAATATCAGAGGGAGAATACATAAATGAGATTTTGAAGGAAAGAAAATCGTAACAACGGAGAAAGCGTCACCTATAAAAGAGTGTGAAAAGCAGAATATTACATTCACAGCAGCAGAGATATCAAGAGAAAACTTAAACCACACATCTCCTTTGGCAATCACAGTAACCACACAGAAAGAAAAAGAAAAATCAGCAAAAATTATGGAAGAATAGGCGGTAAACAGAACTCTAGTTGATACGGGGAGTTCGGCGAATATAATCTTTTACTATGCATACAGAGGAATGGGATACAAAGATGAAGAGATGTCTCCTTCAACTTATCATATTCATGGCTTTGGAAAATCTATAACAAAACCAAAAGGAGAAATAGAGGTGCGAATTTTGCTGGGAGAGATTGAAACACAAATGGCGTTATGCGTAGTGGATATGGAATCACCATACAACATGTTGTTGGGAAGGCCATGGATTCATGCGATTAAAGTTGTAGCATCAACATTACATCAATGCATTAAATTTCCTATGCCAAGTGGGACTGGTGAAATTAGAGAGGAAACCGATAAAGCGAAATTATGCTATCAAATTGAAGTAAAACAATATGAAGGACGTGAAAAGAAGCAAAAAGATCGCAGAAAATTGGCGAAGGAAACAAAGAAAGAAGAGGAATTTAGAGCTTATATGATAAGAGCAAAGGAAGGAAAAGGAATACCCAGCGAAATTTTGGAAGAAGGAACTGAGCTTGCGAAGGAGATAAAAGAACCTACACCTGTGGGAGAACCTAAGGCTAGCTACACTGCGGTAGAACCAATGAAGGAAGTGAATGTTGGGACCGAAGAAGAACCAAAAATACTAAAAATCGGGACCAAGATGGAAACAGATGAAGAAGAAAAAACTATTGGTCTGTTGCGAGAATTTAAGGATATTTTCGCATGGAACATGAATGAGGTGCCTGGAATAGACCCATCTGTGGCATGTCACAGATTGGAAATTGAAAAAAATGTAAGGCCATTCAAACAAAGAATAAGAAAAATCGCGACTACGTATCATCCTCAAATAGAAGAAGAGTTGCAGAAGATGCTTGATGCAGGGATTATAAGACATGCAAAATATCCAGAGTGGATAGCAAATATGGTCGTAGTTCCAAAGAAGAAGAAAGGGATAAGAATTTTTATAGATTTTACTGATCTAAATAAAGCTTGTCCGAAGGATAGTTTTCCATTAACGGATATTCCACAAATGGTCGAATCGTGATGAGGAAATGATAAAATATCTTCTCTAGACGGATATAAAGGGTACAATCAAATTCCTCTCATTGAAGAAGATGGGGAGCATCTTTGCTTTTTCGCTCCAAGAGGTTATATTGTTACACAAAAATGCCATTTGGTTTTGCGAAATCTTTGGAGCAACATACCAAAGGATGGTAGAAAAGGTGTTTGCGAAGTGGATACACAAAACATTGGAAGTATATGTAGATGATATGTTAATAAAAAGTAAAGAAGCAAAAAATCATGTCCAAGATCTGAGGGAAATTTTTGAACAAATGAGATATTTTAACATCAAGGTAAATCCAGAAAAATGTATTTTTGGGGTTGCATCGGGAATTTTTTTAGGTTACATCGTATCAAAAGAAGGAATACAAGTTGATCCAGAGAAAGTACAAGCAGTTTGCGACATGCCAACACCGGCGACGGTAAAATATGTACAAAAGTTAAATGGACTCTTAGCTTCGCTGGGAAGGTTCATTTCGCGATCATCAGATAAGTGTAAACATTTTTTCAATATACTCAAAAAGGGGGCGAAGTTTAGATGGACAGACGATTGCGAGAAAGCTTTTCAAGGAAACATCTGACGAATATATCTATTTCTCAAAAGGCAGAACCGGGAGAAGAATTATTAATCTATCTTGAGACAACTTCGCATGCATTAAGTGTTGTGTTATTGCGAGTAGATGCAGGAGTTGAAAAACCAATCTATTACATCAGCAAAACATTCGGTCTGTGCGAGAGAAAAATTATTCAAAGATTGAAAAACTAATTTTGGCATTAGTTTATGCAGCATTTAAACTTCGAATATACTTTCAGGCGCATGAAATAAGGTGCGACAAAAATACCAATCGAGTCAGTAATGAAGAATTCAAAAAGATCGGCGAGTCGAGAGATGGAATGCACTGAGATAGGACATTTCAAAATCAAATATGAAATACTATCTTCACCAAAATCGCAAGTTGTTGAGACTTCTTAGCGAATTTCCTTTAGAAGATGATGAAGCAGTGGAAGAAATGATGGATATAGATGAAGAACATGGGAATCCAAGAGATGCATTATGAGCCAAATAGATGGAAATATTGGTGGATGAATCATCAAATGGGGAAGGTAATGGAGTTGGAATTGTTTTGATTTCGCCGAGAGGGTAACAAAATGGCTTTTTCCTTGATTGAGTTTGCATCCACCAATAATGAGACAGAATATGAGGCTGTGATACATGCCCTGAAATTCGCAATAGAAATGAAGTTGGAAAATGTAAGAATCACCAGCGATTCGCAACTAGTCATTTGTCAAATAAAAGGAGAATACACTACAAATGAATCATCCATGAAGAAATACAAAAAACTTGTTGAGGAATTATCAGTGAGAATCCCAAAATTAAATAGAGACACATATCAAGAAAAAGATAACGAGACTCGCGGATGCTTTTGCTTTTATCTCAAGTATGATGACAGACCCAGCTGCGATATGCATAAAGATACAAACACTTTTATCACCATCAATCAATAAAGAAGAAGAAGAAGAGGTAGATGTAATGATAATAGAAGATGGAGAGCAAATACCTAGTATTGAAGATTGGAGAGCAGAACTTCATGCATACCTGAAAAGAGGAGAAACACCAAGAAATAGATTGGAGGCGCACAAATTAAAAAGTCATGCAACAAATTATGAACTAAGGGATGGGGTATTGTACGGGGAGATCCTTTAATGGACCTTCACTCGGATGTTTAACACGAAAAGAATGAGAAGAAGTACTAAAAATGTTACATAGTGGGGATCTTGGCAATCACGGTGGAAGATCTTTGGCATACAAAGCGAAGATGCAAGGTTATTATTGGTCATTTGATGCGAAGCAAATATCAAGGCGTTGCGAAGATTGCCAAAGGCACGAAAAGAAAATACATGCACCAGGAGCACCATTAACATCTTCAACAAATGTATGGCCTTTTGGAAAATGGGGTTTAGATATTGTGGGACCATTCTTACCGAGGAACGGGCGAGAAGATATCGATTGTCGCTACTAGACTATTTCACAAAATGGGTGAAGTAAAGCGATAAAACACATTCGCGACAAAGATATTTTTACATTCATATTTGAGAATATCATATGCAGATTTGGAATCCCCGCACAGTTGGTGTCCGATAATGGGAAACAATTAGAGGGACAGAATATAGAACTGTTACTTAATGCATTTAAGATAAAATATGGAAAGTCAACTCCTTTATACCCTCAAAGCCAACGGACAAGCGATAAGCTGACAAATAAAACAATCGCAGATATATTTGAAAAAGAAATTAGAAGGACATAATAGAGGATGGTGTGAACAAGTGCATAATGCAGTATGGGCTTACAATACAACAGGGCGAGAAGCTACGGGAATGTCACCTTTTCGTTTAACATATGGAGTTGAGTTTGTGCTACCAATGAAGTTATTATTCCAACAACGAGGAGAGAGAAGCTTGGGAGAAAAATCTTAGTGCGGGTAATATTTTAATCAAACTAGATGAATTAGAAGAAAAAATAGAAAGAGATCTACAGCATATGGAGAATTACCAACGAATATTAGCCAGAGAATATAATAAACGTGTTAAGACACGCGAATTTCAACTAGAAGATTTGGTACTGAGAGAAACACCAATATATCAGTGACAAAGTGGTGGCAAGCTTGCGAAAAAATGGGATGGACCTTATATCATTAAGGATATAGTTGGAACATGGGCATATAGATTGATGGATACTGAGGGTAAAGACGTGGGCCACAGATTGGATAGACCATGGAATAGGTTATACATGAAGAGATATTACCAGTAAAGATTGTGGGAAAAGATTAGGGATGAAATAATGTATGATTGAAGCGAAATGAATTTATATGAAAATTTTGCGAAAGAATCATTGCGAGATTGCAAAAATAAAGAAAGAACATGCGAAAATCGCAGTGAGAAAATAACAAGAGATAATCAAAAATCAATGACATATCGTAAAGGGAGAACCCTGCTATGGCGTACACCTAGTTCGCGAAATCAAAATTTCGCAAGAGGCAAATGTAAGACCTAAAGTACGTCATAAAAGGGGTTACTTGTTAACATGGCTCGGGGAAAAGGTTACACCGCCCCGGAACCCGAGTCATGGAGGTGGGGTCAATAAAGCCCATCCGGGGAGAGGTACCTTGGATTTTCAATCTAAGCTTATGACTTAGGTTGGACGACCGAGGGTCTCTTCTAAGGAGTCGAGCATTTGACCAAGGTGCCGAGGTACACGGTTGAGCCAAGAGTGCAGGGCATTTGAAGTGTCTCGGCCATTCTTGGCAAGTCTCGGCATATCTTTGCACTCTACCAAGAAAACTCGATTAGGGTGCAGTTTCGTAACCATAAGCCCTATAGGCAAAAGGGATAAGAGGCTGCAAAAAAACTGGTTGTTGTTAAGACCGGATGGGGAGCTAGCCTTGTATGGCGAGAAGTACGCCTCCTTGAAGGGGCAACCGGGGAGATGATAAGGGCGGCACCTTCCAGTAGGGAGCTGATAAGTGTCTTAAGACGCAAATGTCATGAGGCTTTATTTTCACAAGGAAATTTAGGCTTGTCATATTTGTGCGAAAATCCTGAAGAGGCAATAATACAAAAGATAAAGATAAGACGAGATCAATGGGTCAGTACATGAAAATGTAAGGACGTCCTGCGATTTCGTCGCAAGACGGCAATGTCATGGGGCTTTATTTTCGCAAGAATTTTAGGTCTGTCATATTGTCGCAACAAAAAAAATTTCAAAGAAAAGGTTAAGGCAAGATCAATGGGTTTTTGCATGCAGATGTAAAGACGTCCTACGATTTTGTCGCAATGACAAGAGGTGGCGCAATAATACCTTTAACTAGGAAGGCAAAATAAGACCACATGATTCAATAAAAGATTTATAAAAACTAATTATTATTTATGCAGTTCATCCATCGCAAAAAAGATAATGAGAGGCAGTATGGGAATATATTATTCAACAATGGACATTATCTTTTTCGCAAATAAACACAATAATAAAGAAATAAGTGCACCTCAAAGAGGACTGAAATGCATCATATGCAAGAAGTTATATAGGTGAAGAGGTTCAAAGAAATAAAATTACAAAAGAAGTTCAACTCTCAATGATAAGCACGAAAGTGCGACACATTTTCACCCATAAATACATTGGCTGGGACTCATTTTATCACTAATAAACTTGTTTGTGAGTGTTTTTGTGAAATAAGCTCTTATGGAGAAAGTTGCTCGAAAAGTGGTTTTGTACCCCGGAGAACACATGTTATTCGGACTCTCAATGTTGGTTAAGGGACACCTCAATTACTAAGGGGCACCCTTTTTCCATCAGCTGTTAAAGGCACCCTTTGTTTTTGGTTCAGGGCACTTCATCTTCAACAATTCAAATATCGGTTTTTGGCGGAAAACGGTTTTTAATGCAACCGAATTATGGTTGAAGATTTGAAGGTGCTATCTTTTGAGATTCAATTCTTTGAAATTTTGTGGGTATTCTCTATTTAGCTTAACAGAAGTGGTAAAGGTCTTGGTTTCTCATAGAATTGGCTAGAACGTCAAGATTTGAAGAAAACATGTGCACCGGTTTTAGCGGGAAAAATTATGTTTGAACAGGTAATTAGGGCTTGGATTTTGGAGATGTTATAATGAGACGAAAATGCTGAGATTAATTGGGTTTGCTCTAATGGACTAAACAAGGTTGGTAATGGGTTTCGTTTCGTTTGGAATTGGTTAGACTCATGGATTCGAAGCAAAACAGTTATGGCGGTAAACTATCTTCTTTCACCTGCAAAGTTTCCGGATCGTAATTAAAATAAGATTTGTGAGATATTTCGGCAGATATGGGTTGGAAACATCCTGTTTTGGTAAAACAGGAGTGGTAATTGGTTTTGAAACAAAAAGGAAAGAGATTTGATGCAATCTCGATAAATCAGGGAGGTATTTTATTCTTGGGTATTCTTATGCTTTCCCGAGTATAACTAAGGTGGTTGTGTGTATGGAGACACAGGTGATAAATAAGAAACATGTTTGGATCATACAAGAGATAAAAAGGGAGAGGTTTGGCAGCAACAGGCGCGTGTGGAAGAGAAAATGGGGAGGAAATATTCTCGTATCTGCACATAATTGGAGAGAAGATTATATGGAGTTATTGCGGAAGATTTGATCTTTGGTGAGGTATAAAAATGTCCCTGGTATGTCTTAGAGGGGCGATCGAGTGAGAGGAGTCAGGTGGGTTGAGGATCGAGAGAAACTAAGTTGCGAGAAGACCCGATTCTTTGGTGAAGAAGGAGACGAAGAACAAAGTGCTGAGAACCTGTCGTTTATCAACAGTTTCCGCGGACAGCTTCTTCTCGTAACACTTGTTACGAGCTTAACAGAATTTGAAATTAAGTTTACATTGTAATAGTATTTCGTAACGTATATACAGCGTTATTTAAATTCTGGATTTAATTATTTTCTCTTTTCTACTTTTTGTACACACTTTTTGAGCAATAAAAAATTCTTTTGAGAGTGTATACATCATGAATAGCTAAACCCCATCACTGGGTCGACGGAGGAAGTTTAGAACTTCATACATGGGTGATTTTATTTTATTTTCTATTTGACTTTTGCACTAATTAAAATAGAATTATGACTTGATTAAATTGGTTGTTATTCAATTAGATAGGTTATGCTTTGTTTAGATAATCTATGCTTAGGGATACAATTAATCTTTTGAGAGTCTAACTTGGCAAAAATAAGAGTCGGTGTTATTTTGTTTATTGAGCTTTAATTGTTGAGAATAAATGAATTGAACCTATTGAGATGAATTCGGTGGAATCCTAGGACCAGTGACTCTCGCCTTTGTTTATTATTTTCTTTAAACCTTTAAATTTAATCTTTGCAAGTCTGAGAGAACGAATCTTAATTACTACTACGAAAACTAAGAAAAATCTTAAATCACTCAACATCAATATTTTCGCAAGAAGGAGATAATGGACATCCTTCATTAATTTTATCACTCTCGCTAGCTTTCTCGAGCTTGTTGGCTTTCTCAGCTTCGCAAGTTCTTCCTTCATTTTGGTTTGTTTCAATTTCTCCTCCATCTGGATTATTATCAACACCTTCATCATTTGGAGGAATCTCTTCTTAATTTGCGAAATCTTCGCCACTTTCATAATGATAATCGCTGTCCGGAGTACCAGGGACTTCATCATCATCTACTTCCAAAGGCTCGATGGATACAGGGGAGAGAGACTTGGATAATAAAATTTCATTCACAATAACTTCAGCCCTAAGATGAACTTGTCGAAGAAGTGCCTTCTGGTGATTCCTACTTTGGATATCTTTGGAGTAAGAGAGATAATTAGGTCTTCTTTCTGCCCGATCGCGAGAACGAGCAAGAGAAGTAGCAAGTAATGCATTTTCTTTGCGAATCTTGGCGAAGTTAGATTCCAAAGTAGCAAGAGAGGAGCGAAGATCTTTCTCGATTTCGCAAAAACAAAGAATAAAAAGAAAATCAAATAGGCGAAAGATTCGCAAGGAAGACATAATAAAAAGACTTAACAAAGAAAAAATAGTTGAGGTAGTCAAATTTTATGACTACCTTCTTTTTTGTGAGATAAGATATTGAGTTAAAGCCAAGCAACTGTTCTCCAAATGATCCATGGCATTGTCAAACTTATCACCAACCAAGCCTTTCAGCCGAGATCGTAAATTTTTTTCATAGAAATAAGTAAGGTGTTTTGCTTCGCAAGAGAGGTGTAGGATTCTTCTAACTTGGAATATTGATCCTTGAGTTGACTTGCTTTTATGCTTAAAGCTATTCTACCTTGAATAAGTTTATCCCTCTCCGCAGAAGATGATTCTGTTACTTATTTGAGTTTATTTCTCAATGAGCAGAGAGATCGTTCTTGATCATTACATACTTTTTGGCAAATGTTAAGTTCTTGCGAAGAGATCGCCACCTTATTCAAAAGAACTCGTTTCTCCTGAGATAGGGTTTGATTCTCATCTGATAAAGTTTCCAACTCCAGATTAGCTTTAGTCAAAAAGTAAGAGAGGCGAGACAATTCATTACTTAATAAATTTTGCTTTTGGACTAATTGAGCATTCTCCTTGGTAAGATTATTTATTTGATCAACAAAATACGTATGAAGATTATCTAATTGGTTATATTGATCCATCCAAGCATCTCTATCCATTCGGGCTTCCTCGGCGACGGATTCAAATTGATATATCTCCATTTTTCGTTCCTGGTTTAGAGCTTAAAAGGGGAGTAGAGATTTAAAAAAAAAAAAAAAAAAAAAAGATTTTCACCTTTTAGTTCCTCATTCTTCCTACGAAGATTATCACGATCCAGCGAAACGTTTTGAAGTTTTGATTCTCAAGATGAAGAGTGTCACATTTCAAGGTCATAGACTTGGAGGTTACTTTTCAAAGCTTCAACTTCCTTCTCCAAAGATGTTTGTGAAACCATTCTATCGTGAGCCAAAATATTTACTTACAACCTCGCAAGCACCAAATTTGATAGGATCGGTGGAAGCTTTCTTGACATCATCGAGAAGGGCGGATAAAACCTTGAAAGCAATATCCATCCCTTCCAAATTTTCTTTAGTAAAAGGAGAGATTCGGATGATGAAGCGATGATGGCGAAGGTGGGAGAGTTGAATCATCTTTCGCCATAGGTATGTCATCGCAAGATGAGATTTGATGAAGGTTAATGATCCAGGGTTGAGGCAATGTTAAGAGAAGAGGCATGGACAAGTAGAAGAAGAAAGGGGTTCATTCGCAACGAGGGTTATTGTGAGGAATTTCATTTATAGAAAGATTAGTTACAGGGGATGAATCTGCAGCGACATTTTCGAGAATGAGAAGAGGGGATTCCGCTTGCGAAGATGTCGCAGGAGGTGTTGAAAGCTTAAACAAAGGAAATGGAATAGTTGTTTCAACATTTTTAGGATGGCGAGGTTTTTTGGGGGGCCTTTCGACATTTGCATCACCCTGCGAATCACAAATTATATAAGAAACAGAGGCAACGATATTGTTATTAAAAGAATAAGTGTTTCTTAATACCTTGATATTCGTGAGCTTCCTTTTGTTCACAACGAAGTTTTTCTTTACGAACTCTTGGGAACATTAGGGTTTTGGATTGTAAACTTGGTGCTTGGAAGTGTTTTTTTTGAAACGAGAAAGTATGGGAATTATCTAAAGATGAACAATATCAAATAAAATAATTTCAGTAGAGAAAATCAATTTTAAGGAGATCAGTTTCAGCAAAATAAACAAACATTGATGGCTCCATGAGAACAGTAGCATAAAGATGAAGAGGATTTATGAAGAGATGAACAGTGAAAAAATTGCAGACGACAAAAAGAGGATTTACAGATGAACAAGACGAAGTAAAAGAAAGAAGACATTTTTACGATGGATCTCTTCTTAAATAGACAAAAAATGACGACCGGTTAGCATTTAAAGTGCCGGTGAAAGGGGAAAATTTAACACGTGTAAACGGTTATGCTTGGATTTACTAATCTTTTGAGTAAAGAAATGAGCAACTCGGCATTTTGAAAGTGTTAGTTCTCATGACATTCTCTCCTTCGCAGAGAAGACATGAGAACAGGCAAGATGTAGGATCAGAATATCGCAACACCAACGCTCTTGCGAAATCCATAAACGACACATTGCGAAGATATCGCAGATAAGTAATATAAATGACGCAACGAATGACGACAACCTGAACACGAGAAAGATGTGAAGACCTAGCGAGATTTAGGAGTGTTGCGAGATTTAGCATTTGTACACTCGCGAGAATGTCGCAAGTCAGATCCGAAAATAAAGGACAGCTTAGCTGTCATCCACTATGTAATGTCTTATATAAAGAGCCTAATAAGCTTATGAGGGGGGGATCTTTTTCGAGTGAGGAGCAAGTTATTAAGAGAGAGAAAGTTTAGAGCGGTTGTAAAGTCCTTTGCTTATTTTCCTTTCCACCTTGTAATATTAGTGAGTTTTAATCAATAAAGAATATAATTGTTCATCTTAAAATGACTTAATTGTGTGAATTCTAATGAGGGGTGTAGTGTGGGATTTCCTGCTACTACATTTTCCTTAGCCACATTACCGCCAATCTCTTTTTTTTTCTTTTTTTTTTTCTTTTGAGAGAATAAACTTCTCGTTTTCTCAGTTTAAAAGATTTAATTTTATTTACAAATTATTTTAAAAGATTTCTACAAAGCATAATGTTTTTAGTTTTATTTACATTTTCCAACTTGATAACCCTTATAATTACCAGTGCTCCCAATCCTTCAAAAGTCTTGTGTGCATTGTCTTGTGTGAATTATTAGTGGATCAAAAAGTTCCATTCCCCACATTTTTGGTGGATTTGGTGGATTAAAAATGTGTTGATGCGCCATTTGTACACAGTAGAGAGATAAAGAGCGGAAGAGAACTTGACACCGTGCAGGTCCTCTTCATGTATAAGTCATTAATATTTTTTGTCTTATATGGTATTGACAATTTTTATTCTTGGTTACCATCCCTATTAGACCGATAAAGGTTGGATGTTGTGCAAAGATCTGCTATACTTCATGGAGGATAAATATTATGGAAGATGAATGCCAAGAGGTCGGCCTTTTTATCAGTTCATCACTTCATCTCATAAAGATATTTAATATTTTACGCGGTATTTCCCGGCTCCACACAACCCAAGTACGCCCCTTTAGCATCTCCACTAAAGATAACTTTTGCATGTTGGTTTGTTTCATTGTTCTTCAGACTTAAGCACTCATACCCTTACATTGTTTAATTCCTTACAGAGAAGACGGATTAGTTTAGATTAGTTGGAAAAATATTATCACTAACCTTTGTCTATCCCACTAATTAACCATCCAACGAAAAAGTTAATAGCTACCGATAGTTATATAATTCCAGTTTACGCTCACATCCCATCTTGTAGCTCTAGAGTCTAGTGTTGCTTTCTCTAGCAATAAAAAAATACAGAAATAGAAAAATGACGTCACATCCCATCTTTTTTACGCCCACATCTTTATCTATCTACTATTGTACACAAACAGAAAGATTTACTTATAGAAAATAGAGAAAATGGGTCATTTGTCCAAAAAATTTAAAACGCGGTTCAAATGGACGAGTAAAAAAAAGTGCAGGTGAAATAGCCATAAAAAATAGCAAGGATGAAACTCGGATTCATCCTCGCTTATACTTCAAAAATAGCAAGGATGAAACTGGATGCATCCCAGGTAAAATAAAAATAAGAAAAAAATATTTGAAAATTGATGAGGATGAAACCTATTACATCCTCGCCTATTTTTAAATTTTTGTCCATTTAAACAAGAGATCTTTTTTTAATTTTTGGCTATTTAAACAGTATCAAAACCTAAGTGTCTTTTTCACCCAGGAATTGTTGATTTTGGTCTTTTTGACCAATTTTGTGTAGAAAATATTATCGCCAACAGGAATCAAAATCCAAAATAGAGAAGTATCTTTACTTCTTTAGCAATAAAAAAAAATCCATATCTACGTCTATTAAACCTGGCGAGATTTGGGTATACCCAATAAGACAAAATCTGGTCATTATGAAGTAAAACCAAGCCACCCCTTAACTTTGTATTTTCAAAATGGCTAATATGCCCTTGTTTAATTAACACTAAAAAACTGATTAGGTTAATTAATTGAGTTTAAATTAAAATTTTGAAAATGAAAATCCAAAGAGATTAAACCTTTAATCCGTCTTATGAGTTCGATTTCGATCAAAAAATTTGGTTTTCAAAAATGTCCAAGGTGGCAAGATATACGTTTGAATAAGGTGCGGCTATAATATATAGGCATGGTCTTTGTTTGAATAAAATATGAAGCCAATTTTAGCCGGCATGGTCCTTGGATGAAGAAAACGCCGACCGTTTTGTGGCCGGAAGGGTCTTTGAATGAACATTATGCCTACTTTCTTACAGTCGGCATGTAAATATTTCTATAACATCGGCTATAATATAGTCGGCATGCATATAATTTATGACAAGCCCGTATGTGTATCTAGCATGTTAAGGATTTATAACCCGCCGACATATACCAAGCAGAAAACAAAATATCGGAAGATCTAATTCACTTTATTCATGCAATTTTGGTTACTACATTGATTGAAACATAAAACCTAACTCCTTGTCGACGGAGGGTTTACATAGAGGTCTACCCACAAAACCTATACAAAAACTTCTAAAGCCATCAATCTTTCTCATCCGAAGACGATACGCAAGATCCAAGTATTCGTGGTTATCCTTCGGGATTCTTTTGCCAAGAAGTGATAGCTTGCATCGAAAGCGAATGCGTTCCCCTTTTCCTCCAAGTAGCGCGCTTTCACGACTTCATGCTACAAAAACACAAAAACAAACTTACATATGTTAGTGGTGTTTCATTGGAAGATAAAACAACATGGGTTGCGTAAAAAAATCACAAAATTGCTTACAAATTCTGCAATAGACAAGGTGAAGGGGCGAGTGTTAAAAATACGAGGTTAGAGAGCCAAAAAAGCAAGTATCGCATTTTCAATTACTAGGTGCCTAGCGTGGACTTTTTGAATACTTCTTGCATTAGGATTCCCAAACTCGTCGCAAAATTTGTTGTGTACCCTAGCCCAAAAGGTTGTGGAATCCTCCCTTTCGGAGAATTGCCGTCTAAGTCGATTTTCCGCGTACCATGCTTTGGTGATTGCCAAATCTTCATTTGAATCAAATGAAGTCATTGTTGTTTACCTATTGGGTGATTTTGATGGATTGTATGATGATATGAGCTTTGGATACTATATGGAACTATTTGGATGTTGTTTTGTAGAGAGAAGTAGTGTATTTATAGGATTGTACCCAAATTTGGCCGTTATAGTGCCCAAGTACAAGTCAATCAATGAAATTGTACTTGTCAAAAAATTTGATTTGAATTTAGGCGAGATTGTTTTTTATCATGTCGACTACCTAGGCCTAAGTGGTGAGAAGTGTATAACTATGCCGGCGTTATGATGGTTTTGGCATCAGTAAATCATTTTCTTCTGTCAATACGCCATCAATGTATTTTGAAATTTGACTGCCGACTATGATATGGTCGGCAGGGTATAAATTTAAAACCATGCCGGCGTTATGATGGTTTTAGGCATCAGTAAATCATTTTCTTCTGTCAATACGCCGGCAATGTATTTTGAAATTTGATTTACCGGCTATGATATGGTCGGCAGGGTATAAATTTGAAATCATGCCGGGGTTATGATGGTTTTAGGCATCAGGAGAAGGTATTTTCTGTAACAAATTGTCGGCGTGTTCGAAAACATAATACACTACCGGCTGTATCTTTGCTGGCTTGGTAATGATCTGACTCACTTGCCGACCCTGGTATGCAAGCATTTTCTGCTGTTAGGGTCGGCAGTCTGACACTTCAAAACCTTGCCGGGCGTGATTTTTTTGGCAATGTAAGTTAAAAAAAACATGAAGGCTATTTGTCTTGAAACTTTACGTAGCTAAACAAACCTTTCATTCAACAATTATAAATCAAACACTTGTTGTCCAAAATAACAATTAGAAAACATGTCCCATAAACCTTAAAAAACCATTTGTCTAACCATTAACCTTAACATTTTTCCAACCCAACATAAAGAAATAAACTAGGAAACGATTCATTCACCACGAGCACGACCACGACCACGACCACGGCCCCGTTTAGGAACACCAGCACTGCTACTACCTTCACCACCACGACCACTACGAGCCCTCTTTTTGTTAGCATTCATCTTGGCTTGTGCTTCCCTCCTGGCCTTTTCTTCCCTCTTTAATTCAGCATCAGCTTGCTTGAACATTTCATAGGCATCCTCATTGTCAAGATTGCTAGCATAGTAAATGTGCTTGTTTTGCTCTTCAATCGACAAAGGCTCTCCTCTTTCTCTCGCGCAACACAACAGCTTCACAAAGGTCTTCAAATGCCCCTTCTATTTCAGTTAAACAACAAAAAATAAATAGAATTATTCGATAATGTAATCTTAAAACAGTAAGAGCTACTCCAAAATACTTACAAGGAAGTTAGGAATTGTTGCTGAGTCATTCGATGCCATCTTCCTCTTACGAGCCAATTGTTCACCAGTCATTTCCCTAATCACAGTAGGACGAGCCCAACCCAAGTACCACGACATGTATCTCTCCTGAGCTTTATGACCTTCGGTCACCTCGTCCAAAAGACTCGTATTGGATTTACGGTCAATTCTTCTGTTCCAATGTCCTAGATCTGGGGGTGGAGGGTAAGCGACGATAATAGTTTTTTAGGACGTGATGCAGTCCTCCCTTAACACTTTAAAGAACGGCTCAAGATCGAAATGGGGTTCTTCTTGGACGTAACCCAATTGTCGCATTACCCGATGTGGATCGTACATTAAAAATCCATGGGAGAACAACAAGGGTTCGTAGTATAATGCAACATCATCTCTCCTTTGGATTAAACCTTGCATCTCAGTAAGGATCAAATATTACCTCATCAGCAGTCAATTTGTCCAAGGCGATTCGCACGTTAATAAGCAGCTGCGGCATATCCTTTTCCTGAGCACCCTTAAAACTGTATCTTTGCGCTCTTGGCTTATCAATCGTAAGCTTTTTATTCACTTTGACGTGGGAGTTGGTTTTCACCAAAGTAAGGAAGTGCTCATATATCCAAACCTATGCAAACACAAAGTTTAGTAAGAATCAAACATTACAAGCATTTGGAAAATATAAATGATTTAGACAATACAATTACCTGAAAGAGACATATGTTTCCGTTAACTTGCGCAGTGAGTGCCCTTGAAGCCTTTGTCAACTCATTGTTCAAGAAGGCGACCACCACAAGTACCCCAAGAATACTCATGCATCTTATCTAAGGGATCCAATAGTTGCAAATAACTGGCGTCGACCAAGCTTCCGGAACTGTCGGGGAAGATACATTTGCCCAAGACGTATAGCAAATAAGCTGATGCGGTACCGTTGATTCGCACGGGGTTCACCCTTCCTTCCTCATCAAAGATTTTCTTGGTCCCAGACAATGTATCCCTCAGCTTCTTCAGATTAAACTTCTTGCTTAGATTACCATCCTTCATCGCAAGCATACACTCCGTCTCAACCTGATTCCAACCGAACAAAATTTTGGTCAATTTGAAGATTTCCTCCCAAGAAATGTTATTATCGAAGCCCTCACTGATTGCTTTTCCATCAACCTCGAGGCATAGAATTTGATGAGCAACATCGGGAGTTATCGCAATCTCACCGAATGGGAATAACATTGTATCGGTCTCTCCGTAGAACCTCTCACGAGAATACGAATACGGTAACTCTATCATACTCAACATTTGAACTCTCCACCTTGAGGCCACACCCCGGAGTTTTTGACAATCGCTTGCACCTCGTCACATTTCTTGTCAAGGTCCCAGTTTTTAGTCACTGAACATGAACCTTGGCGCCTCAACAGACGGATGGCATGCTTGTGATCCTAAATACCAAAAACACAAAATGAAAAGAAATACAAACACTTGACGCAAATTTAAGATAGTTACACACTTAAATGAAAAACAAAGACGGATTGAGATTACTTACGATAGTATTTTTGATTTCACATGCCCATGAGTCTTTGTATCCAAAAAGAACATGTCCACCATCTTTTGGGCTCCCCCGGGGAAGCTCGTTTGGTATCAATTTAACCTTCAATTCAGAGGGAGGCATGTGGGAATTAGCTGGTTTAGTTATAACCCTTTTCTTCTTCCCGGTTGCACTAGTACTTGCATCTTGGGTTTTTTCCCCAACTTATTCTTCTTCTTCTTGTTCCTCTGCCTCTTCAACAATTTCATCCTGAATATCCTTACCTTGATCTCCATTACCATTACCATCATCATCATCATCATCATTACCTCCTCCAACATTAGGCATGTCTTGATCACCATCATTGTTACCTCCTCCAGCAGCCAGATTTCTTTCATCACCATCATCATCGTCACCTCTTCTACCGGATGGAATTGATTGGTCTTCATCTCAAGTCTCAAATCGAATCATTGGGTTAGATGGTGGTTGATAATCATCATTCGGTACACGGATCTTTGTCGTTCTCGCCATAACGTATGCCCTCGATGTCTTGAAGTCAAGAGTTTGTCACCAACACGAGGAGGTCTTGAAGGAGGACTAAGAGCTTTCAAAGCTTTCTTGTTTGCCTTTGCAACCCGAACAAGAACAATTAAGAAAAAAACTATAAGTCGGAAGGCTCAACATATATAACCATTAAAGGCGGAATAATGTCGGAAGGGTCGATATCTAAACTGCAAGCCCGGCTAAACAAGGGTCGGGAGGGTTTTATTCCAATAACCCGGTTTTTAACAACTATGTTTGGGTTTTCAACTACAAAAGTCGGCAACGTCTATAATAAAACAACACCGGCTAACATAACGTTGGCGTGGTATTATTTACATACCATTCCGACCTTTATAATTCATGGCATCGGGAGATGCTAAAATCGAAATCCCGCCGGGCAAGTTAAAAGTTTATAACCGACTCCGGCTTAAAAAAACGCCGCAAGATTATACGTTGAATAAACACCCGACACGTGGAAAGCGATTACAAAAACTAAACCTCCGGCAAGATATTCAACCAACGAGCATCCCGGCAGAACACTAAACATGAAATCCCGGCAGGGTCGTGAAACAAACACATTGCCGGCGAAATAACTGCAAATTCAAAGATTCGATTTTTCAGACCTAATTTGACATGCAAAGGTGAAATCGAAGTACTAGAGTGAGTTTAAGTAGGCCCTTACTTTCTTAATCGCACCATTTCTTCGTTTTGAGCGGGTTCAATCTCTTCTTCTTCAACTGTTTTTTTCTTCTCTTTTTGTTGAACTAATTTTTGCAATTCCAGGTTGTTTTAATTGGATTTTTCGATTGGAGCCTTTCATACGAGTTCCCTTACGCCGTGGTGGTTCCATTGATGAAGATTACTCGGAGTTTTCGAATCGACGATGTTAACGAATTAATCGACGAGTTTTGGTGATGGTGGTGGGGGATGAGCCGGTGTGGTTGTGGAAGAGAAGAAGAGAAGAAGGAAGATGAAATGAAAATAAAAAAAACTGATTAGGGTAATTGAATTATAAAGGTCAAGGGTAGTATTGTAACTTCAACCAAATTTGACCTCCCCTTAGTAAGGTCACATGTCCACTTAAAATTGGGTATACCCCAATTAATCTGGGTATACCCCAATCTCGCCAGGCTATTAAAGTCTGGATGAATAAACTTTTTATAGGCAGTGAGAATAAAAGTTCCATACAAGCATCAAGAATTTATGATTTTCAAGAATATTTTTCATAATAGCCTTATCCTCCTTCAACTGCCGTGCCTATAACTTCTATGTACTTCATCCATTGACCCACTATACTCCGTCAAAAACATTTTTCGTTGTTTCTACAACTTGTTGGATTTCAGATCTCCTGTTACGACTAATTGGTAAGAAAAAATATGTGGACTGTAATAATTATCTTAAAATCTGCAGTACCAAGTATTTGTATACCATGAGAAGCTGAAGAATCAAAAATTACAATGGCCATGGTTTTCTCTCCGCCACTCTATCTACTGCATTATCATTATCATAAGGAGAAACTAAAAATAAGTCAATAAATAATTACTTGAGCATCTATGGTGATAAACCGCACCCATTTGCTGGACTAAAAAGATTTTTATTTGTACTGCTGTTGATGGTGGTTTTTAAACAAGGGGTAAAATCGTAAAACCCCATGACCTAGTGTTACCCGCAACACATTAACTAAGAGCATTTAACTCGTGTGTAAATAATTAATAGGGGTATTTTTCAAAATACTGCATTAGGGTTTTTCAATACGTAACCCTAATTCCAAATCAAGCCGCACATCGCGCACCATGGCAACAATGCCAAATCAAGCCCACACACGCACCATGGCAACAATGCCAAACCAAGCCGCACACGCGCACCATGGCAACAATGCCAAATCAAGCCGCACATCGCGCACCATGGCAACAATGCTAAAACCAAGCCGCACATCGCGCACCATGGCAACAATGCCAAACCAAGCCGCACATCGCGCACCATGGCAACAATGCCAAACCAAGCCGCACCGCGCACCATGGCAACAATGCCAAAACAAGCCGCACACTCGCACCCACCATGGCAGCAATGCCGGACCAAGCCGCACACCGGCGCACCATGGCAGCAATGCATGACCAAGCCGCACACCGCGCACCATGGCACAAGAATGCCAAACCAAGCCGCACACTGCGCACCACGACAGCGACGCCAAAACCAAACTACATATCGCACTCATTGGAAACCATGCCAAACTAAGCCGCTATGCCTTTGGCCCACGCCAAATATAACGCCCTAGGGTTGCAAGACTTGCAACTAGGTCAACATGGCCAGACGTGCCATTGGCACATGCCAACACGTCTTCGCAAGCCATATTTCCAAGCCGCTATGCCATTGGCACATGCCAAATATAGCGCCCTAGGCTTGCAAGACTTGCAACTAGGTCAACATGGCCGTACGTGCCATTGGCACATGCCAACACGACCGCAAGCCAAATTTCCAAGCCGCTATGCCATTGGCACACGCCAAATATAGCGCCTAGGCTTGCAAGACTTGCAACTAGGTCAACATGGCCAGATGTGCCATTGGCACATGCCAACACGTACATGAGAAGCCATATTTCCAAGCCGCTATGCCATTGGCACATGCCAAATATAGCGCCCTAGGCTTGCAAGACTTGCAACTAGGTCAACATGGCCGTACGTGCCATTGGCACATGCCAACACGTACCGCAAGCCATATTTCCAAGCCGCTATGCCATTGGCACATGCCAAATATAGCGCCCTAGGCTTGCAAGACTTGCAACTAGTCAACATGGCCGTACGTGCCATTGGCACATGACAACACGTACCGCAAGCCATATTTCCAAGCCGCTATGCCATTGGCACACGCCAAATATAGCGCCCTAGGCTCGCAAGACTTGCAACTAGGTCAACATGGTCGTACGTGCCATTGGCACATGCCAACACGTACCGCAAGACATATTTCCAAGTCCGCTATGCCATTGGCACATGCCAAATATAGCGCCTAGGCTTGCAAGACTTGCAACTAGGTCAACATGGCTGACGTGCCATTGGCACATGCCAACACGTACCGCAAGCCATATTTCCAAGCCGCTATGCCATTGGCACGCGCTAAATATAACGCCCTAGGCTTGCAAGACCCGCAACTAGGTCAACATGGTCGCCACGTGCCATTGGCACATGCCAAACACACAAGCTGGTAGCCTAACTTGCAAACCGTGCAACCTACCACCAAGGCATTCCGTACATGCCGTTGGCACATGCCAAACACACACGCTGGTAGCCTAACTTGCAAACCGTGCAACCTACCACCAAGGCATTCCACACACGCCATTGGCACATGCCATACACGCCACTAGCATTGGCACATGCCACACGCATTGCCACTTGCGCCGAGGTGCAACTCGCAACAAAGGCATTCCACACATGCCATTGGCACGTGCCACGTGCGCCCCTAGCAGCACCACTTGCACTCAAGATGCAACCAACACTCGAGACATCAACACAAACTGGGGGATGCTTTTAGGTTTTGGTTTGGAGGTCACAAAGATGCGGCGTACACTACGCTCACATTAAGAAAGCGTGAAAAGGAATAAAGCGGTCAAATAAAAGAGGAAATAATGGTGAAAACGTTTTCACCCATTAACACCATGCGGTTACCACCTCCTCCCATTATTTCACCCTTTACTCTCTTCCTTCATGAGGCCAGGTATGTTTCAATCTCGACTTGTATAAATAGGTCTTACCTATTTCCACCGCATAACAAGTCTCGGCCAGAGAAAAATACTACACTCTCATAAAGGCAACTTTGCAAGCTCTCCCAAAAGCTTTCATCTCTTGCAAGCTTCCTAAGCTTTCACTTTCTGATACAAGTCGAGATACTACTCTGCAGTATTCTGGTCTCAACACCTTTATTTGCTTCCTCCCAAATCAACCCTTCTCCTCCACTTTGTGACCGAAGCAAGTCCGGAACGGCCATTTCTTGGTTTAGGCCGGACTTGTACAGATTGATCTCTCGAATCTATAAAGTGCTCACGTGCAAAGACATTTGTTTAGGGTTTGAACTAGTTTCTCACTCACCTACCGAAATTACCGAAATCGCATAAACGATTTTTACCCATAAACAATTGGCGACCACGTGCGAGAGGATTGATCTATCGGCTACAATGTCAAACTGTCGATCTCGTTCTTTGACCCAGATGTCAAGATGGTAGGGGAAGGCGACTCAATGCGACTCAAATGCCAGACGACCCGGTTACCAGTTGTAAAACTACACCTGAAAACTGGGGACTCGTCGAAGATGCTACCAGCGACTGGGGACTTGCGACTGGTCCGACTCAACCATGACAACCCGGTTATCGTTGTTAAAACTACACCAGAAAACTGGGGACTCGCCAAGACGCTACTGAAGAATTGGGGACTAACTGGCGATGCTACCAAAGAAAGCCGCCTTTTACTTGAGAGAGGCGTGTTTGCAAATGTTACTACAGTGACATTTGAAGAATTATTTATGATGAAGTATTTCCACAAGTTTATGAAAGGCATACCTATGGCTACGGTTTACACCAGAACAAGAAAACAATAAAACAAATTGAAAGAGAAACGCTGGAGTACATAGATGGGATATTCTTGCCCACCTTATCACTACCGCGCTACCGCTAACACCATGACGTGATAACAAAGATACGAGGTAAAAAGGGGAGCCAACCCATTTCATAATCATAACACTTTTGAATTTGAATAAGGAAAGGATTTCCCTGTTTGAGCTACGTATGGGAAGAGGCAACTTGGGCCCGCAGGAACAAGTCCAAGCCACAAGCCAGCACCGCACCAAGCCAATGGTCCACACCATACCGAAATCCAAGCAGGCGTCCACACCAAGTCGGGCGCCCATTCCAAGACGATCCAGCGCCTACCGGACGCGTTTCCCAGATGCGCTTACCTGATGCGCTTGCCAGACGCGCATGCCAGCGCTTGCCAGAAGCGCTTGCCAGCGCGCTTGCCAGACGCGGCACCTGGCACACATGCCGCACGCGCATGCCAGCCGCATAGCATTTCACACTTTGTGCTACAGTTTGCATCCTTCCAGCAACTAACATCTTGCGCCCTTCCAAGACCATCCTCGCCCTTCGAAACAGCGCCATGGCTCCAGCACTTTGTGATCAAAACCGTGTCATCTCTCGCACGATACACTTACGATCACCGTAATCCAGAGCCGCCCGCCACCCCAACGGTTCTTCAAGCATGAAAGCCCCAACCGTCACCAGAGACGCTAATCCACCATCGGGCGAGATACTGGAAGATCCTAAGAAGCCGACCTCCTTTAGAACTGTTGATTCGATGAAAAGACGAAAGATACTCGCCAGACGCGCATTATAGATGAAGAGGATCGCGTTGCTCTTGAACGCCAGTAGAAGGGGATAAGCAATCCAATTTCGTCACACGTGAAGATCGGGAAGGACTTCTCCAAAATCGAAAGCAATGGAAATCAACAACTCTCCCGAGTTCGCGGAGACCCTTCTTTGCAGGACCCTCATAATTGGAACTTCGCCCACAAAGTCGTACGTCTATGATGAAACAAGATTATGTGAGATTCTATATTTCTCCAAGGCATAGCATCAAGACATATTTGCATATCTCAACCGTACTTGCATCGGAAAGCAGGCGTTTCCGGCCAGGGAAGCCGTTCCCAAACCCCAACCTCTCCTAGAAAGCACGATCGACGGATGTAACCGGGGACTCCTAACCTCTTTTCTCTTGAGGGATGTCTAGTTTGGACAGAACGTGACGTGACCTCCGACTTCAAAATGGTAGACGTCAAGGCTCTGAGAGTTGCAAGATGTCGTTTCAACGTTTCTCCGGTAGCTCGCATCAACGTTCTCCAGTAAGTAGCTACGCATCAACGTTCTTCCGTGGTACAGCTACGCATCAACGTTCTCCAGCCAATGGCCGCTTCAACGTTCGCTTCAATGCCACTCCTTCACCGCAGCGGGTCGTGCCGCCACACTCCCCATATCAAGGAACATAGTCACAGCCCAGCCAATCTTCGTAGTCATGGACACCTTTTAATCCATCTCGCCAAAACTCGTGATCATGGAAAGTTTGTTTCGCTTACGCATCCAGACCAATCCTTTTATGTCCACGGAATCCCATAAAATATCAGCCAACCTACTTTGTTACCACGACAATGTAATTTCTCCTGATTACATCTCCTACCAAGAACTGTTGCCTCTCATTCGTTGATACCAGCCAGAGCTTCACCGCAGCAGCAATTACTACAAAGATGGAAACACGTAAACCCTACTTGAGAACGGAAGATATACACGGGATCCCTTCACTGTCAAAGCTACAAAGAAAAAGTCCACCAAAAAATCACACCACAACAAGGTCCTCTACTCTTCAAGGGTGCAGTGCAAGAACATCATCACCTCTCTGTCTAGAAGACGCCTTCAACACTTTACGAGGCCGCTGAGGGATCCCGAGCCCGCACTATCCGTAATATGTCATCATGTAATTTCGAGCATCCCTGTCACATCCAGAAGAGTACGATAGGCTTATATCAAATCCCGTGGAGGGGGGATTCAAGGCGATATAATGAAAGTAGGTAATGCATGGGGACTACCAGCGTGAGATGCTTTCACTCCCCTCAACCAGGTTATTACTGATTTCAACATCATCACTATCGAGGTTTTACGAGCCGCGGAATTTCTCAACATGAATCCGTACATGTGCACCGAAACTCCAAAAGCACGCTTTAAGGTTACATTCACGTATTCATCCATTCCATCATATCAAACCGAAGTATGACCGGGGACTTCTCGCTGCATCCCATTTCGTAAGATAGATTCCTAAATCAGCGTCCTCCAAGTCTGCAGCAGTCAACAAGGACGGATTCGAAGGAAGGGGAACGACTAGGTCATCCTTGTCAATAACAGTGACGCATGCTCCAACAGGATATCTCTGCACAAAAGGGAAATTTTCCATTTATACAACAAGCGGTGGTAAAGTGTACCGGTACGATAGTCAGCCAAAGAAGAAGAAAACATACCGGTATGATTTTCTTAACCCGAATAACCTTTGTTGGGATGCTCATGCAAGAGTCAGACCTCGCGCCTTCATCTGGAGAACCTGACTGGTTAGAAGATGATTCGAATCTGCGTGACATGACAAAGAGAGAAATTCAACAAGAAGAACCTTTTCTCAAACGAGGGAGATGATGCGGTTGTCGGGTTTGAATACTAACCTTTAAAAAGGAAAGGAAGCAATGAGGGACATAACGCTTCTGACATTTTTTGGCATGAACGATGCCCTAATCGAAGCCGCGCGTGAAGGAAAGGCAAAATAAGGAAACTTTGCTATCTGTAGAAACACCTACTCCCTCCTTGTTCACACCGATCCCATCAAGTCACGCCAGCTAGCACGCTCAGCTTCCCTACCTTGCGCCGGTCCCACCCGCCCAGCACGCCGTTTTTCCCAACTCACGCCAACTTCCCAATGACCGCCCAAGTCACGCCTGCAAGCACGGCTTCCAAGTTGCACCGGCCCCACCAATTGCGCCGACCTCCCAATGGCCGCCCAAGTCACGCTTGCAAGCACGACTTCCAAGTTGCACCGGCCCCACCAATTGCGCCGACCTCCCAATGGCCGCCCAAGTCACGCCTGCAAGCACGGCTTCCAAGTTGCACCGGCCCCACCAATTGCGCCGACCCTCCCAATGGCCGCCCAAGTCACGCCCGCAAGCACGCAAGACTTCTACACTTTGCGCCGGTCCCACCAACTAGCACACTCAACTTCCCAACTCATGCCAACTTCCCAACGCCGCCAAGCTGCACCGGCCCCACCACCAGCCAGCCTCCCGATTTGTGCAAACTACCAGAGGCAAGGATTCCAAATCCTATTTATAAAAGGTCGACAAGCCTCCTTCAATTTTCTTTACGGTTTGTCGTTAATAGTTTGTCACCATCTTATGCTTACCTCGCAACAAAGCCCCCTGTTCCGAGCTAAGCTGTGGACTTAATGTTGATGGTGGTTTTTAAACAAGGGGTAAAATCGTAAAACCCCATGACCTAGTGTTACCCGCAACACATTAACTAAGAGCATTTAACTCGGTGTAAATGATTAATAGTATTTTTCAAAATACCGGATTAGGGTTTTTCAACACAGAACCCTAATTCCAAATCAAGCCGCATACTGCGCACCATGGCAACAATGCCAAATCAAGCCGCACACTGCGCACCATGGCAACAATGCCAAACCAAGCCGCATACTGCGCACCATGGCAACAATGCCAAACCAAGCCGCATACTGCGCACCATGGAAACAATGCCGCACTGCGAAAGACACCGCGCACCATGGAAGCAATGCCAGACCAAGCCGCACACTGCGCACCATGGCAACAATGCCAAACCAAGCCGCACACTGCGCACCATGGCAGCAAATTCCAAACCAAGCCGCACACTACGCACCACGACAGCGACGCCAAAACCAAACTACATATCGCACTCATTGGCAACCATGCCAAACTAAGCCGCTATGCCTTTGGCCCACGCCAAATATAGCGCCCAAGGCTTGCAAGACTTGCAACTAGGTCAACATGGCCGTACGCGTGCCATTGGCACATGCCAACACGTACCGCAAGCCATATTTCCAAGCCGCTATGCCATTGGCACATGCCAAATATAGCGCCCTAGGCTTGCAAGACTTGCAACTAGGTCAACATGGTCGTACGTGCCATTGGCACTTGCCAACACGTACCGCAAGCCATATTTCCAAGCCGCTATGCCATTGGCACACGCCAAATATAGCGCCCTAGGCTTGCAAGACTTGCAACTAGGTGAACATGGCCGTACGTGCCATTGGCACATGCCAACACGCACCGCAAGCCATATTTCCAAGCCGCTATGCCATTGGCACATGCCAAATATAGCGCCCTAGGCTTGCAAGACTTGCAACTAGGTCAACATGGCCGTACGTGCCATTGGCACATGCCAACACGTACCGCAAGCCATATTTCCAAGCCGTTATGCCATTGGCACATGCCAAATATAGCGCCCTAGGCTTGCAAGACTTGCAACCAGGTCAACATGGCCGTACGTGCCATTGGCACATGCCAACACGTACCGCAAGCCATATTTCCAAGCCGCTATGCCATTGGCACACGCCAAATATAGCGCCCTAGGCTCGCAAGACTTGCAACTAGGTCAACATGGCCGTACGTGCCATTGGCACATGCCAACACGTACCGCAAGCCATATTTCCAAGCTGTTATGCCATTGGCACATGCCAAATATAGCGCCCTAGGCTTGCAAGACTTGCAACTAGGTCAACATGGCCGTACGTGCCATTGACACATGCCAACACGTACCGCAAGCCATATTTCCAAGCCGCTATGCCATTGGCACGCGCCAAATATAGCGCCTTAGGCTTGCAAGACCTGCAACTAGGTCAACATGGCCATACGTGCCATTGGCACATGCCAAACACACAAGCTAGTAGCCTAACTTGCAAACCGTGCAACCTACCACCAAGGCATTCCGCACATGCCGTTGGCACATGCCAAACACACACGCTGGTAGCCTAACTTGCAAACCGTGCAACCTACCACCAAGGCATTCCACACACGCCATTGGCACATGCCACACACGCCACTAGCATGCCTCTCCGGGGCATTGCCACTTGCGCCGAGGTGCAACTCGCAACAAAGGCATTCCGCACATGCCATTGGCACGTGCCACGTGCGCCCTAGCAGCACCACTTGCACTCAAGATGCAACCAACACTCGAGACATCAACACAACCGGGGGATACTTTTTAGGTTTTGGTTTGGCGGTCACAAGATGCAAGCCGTAGCACTACGCTCACATTAAGAAAGCGTGAAAAGGAATAAAGCGGTCAAATAAAAGAGGAAATAATGGTGAAAACGTTTTCACCCATTAACACCATGCGGTTACCACCTCCTCCCATTATTTCACCCTTTACTCTCTTCCTTCATGAGGCCAGGGTACGTTTCAATATCGACTTGTATAAATAGGTCTTACCTATTTCCACCAGACAACAAGTCTCGGTCAGGAGAAAAATACTACACTCTCAGAAAGGCAACTTTGCAAGCTCTCCCAAAAGCTTTCATCTCTTGCAAGCTTCCTAAGCTTTCACTTTCTGATACAAGTCGAGATACTACTCTCCCAGAATTATTCTGGTCTCAACACCTTTCTTTGCTTCCCTCCCCAAATCAACCCTTCTCCTCCACTTTGTGACCGAAGCAAGTCTTGAACGGCCATTTCTTGGTTTAGGCCGGACTTGTACAGATTGATCTCTCGAATCTATAAAGTGCTCACGTGCAGCACATTTGTTTAGGGTTTGAACCAGTTTCTCACTCACCTACCGAAATTACCGAAATCAGCAGAAACGATTTTTACCCATAAACAACTGCATCCGCCGAAGGATTTTCATTTAACTTTAGTGAAATTCCATTATATAATAAAAAAAAATAATGTTTACTTGATGATCTTTTGAAGGGATATCAACTTATCGTAAAGAAGGATCCCATTGATACCTACTTGTACGATCAAAATAGCAAACATCACCAAGTACATCTTTTTTACGTCATGCACCGCACAAAACAAACAAAAACGAAAAATGATAAGAGTGCATTTCTTATCCAACAGCTGTTGTGTCGTTTCCCTCGAAAGCGCATCAGATACCCAAGTAATCACCGAGTAAGCCATATAATATCTTCATAAGAAAAAAATGAAGATGATTCGGGTATAATCTACTGACTGATTATACCCGAAGATTAGAAACCCAATACTTGTAAGAGTAGGAAAAATTGGTATGCATTCATATGGTTTTATCTACGAATAATGCATTCCAACACTTGGATATCCCTGCGAGAGATACAATGTTCACAACAACTGTAATCCCTCTTGGCACTTGTAACAACCAATATAACCATTAGATACAACAAAACTGGAACTCGGTCAAATGATATATTAATGACTGGCACAAAATGGAAAAGAAAAACAATTAAAGAGACATCAACTGATGTCCTAAAATATAACAAAAACACCTTATGAATAATTCCAAAAAGCCTAATCAGTATATACAAAATAAAAAAGATAGATAACAACCCAATGTGTTCACCAATGGTTTTATCTTATCTATTCTTAAAAACAATGAGTACCCGATGAATATCAATTAAGGGCGAAAATGAATGGAAAATTAAATAAAGAGAACCGAAACAAATAGAGATGAGAGACATAATAACTTTAAATAATAATAATCAGGTATTCAGGTTTACCACGAAAAATAATACAATAAAAATTTGTGAAGAGATTACCGTGAATCGAATAAGATGAAACAAATTCTAATTAGTCTCTTTTTAACCTACAAAATCTAAATCGAAATAGATCATTAACAAATACATTAAAGGAGAAATCAATCAAATGCTAAAAAGAAAAAGCAATCAAACACCAACCACGAAAAGACCAATAAGCTATGTTATTTTAGTAAGCGAATTAAAATTCTGAGTTGATGTGACATAAGCCAAGAGTAGAATGAATTAAGAAAACCTTTTATTGCCCCTGAATCTTCATTGGTCCTTGATGTTTCATGTTGATGCACTGGCATGCTGGGAGTATGATATTAATAGCCTGATTCTTAAAACAAAAAGAGATCACAAACCCGTCTGAACGTGAAAATCCATCAGCTCTGTGTAGCTTATATTTACATCTCTCTAACCCAAATCCCACGAAACTACCTTTTTTGTTTCTATTGAATAGACGTGCAACTCCATCACAGTTTGCATGTAAAATTAGTATTTACTTCCAATGATAGAACTTGTTTCCATTTAATATACGTGCAACAATATCATAGTTTGGATTTGGACACAAACTTAACATTAACTTCCAATGATAGAATCGCCTAAACTTAGATCGCTTTAAATTTCCATATTCCATTAATTGCCTATGTAAAAATCCTATTAAAATTTATTTGTGTTGATTTTTCTTTTAATATGGAAATTCTCAGATTTTTTCCAACAACAGAATTGTTTCAACTTTTGTACCAAAGATCTTCGAAGATTATTTTTCCATTAATTGCACATGAATGAATCTCATAAAAACCTATTTCCGTTGATTTTTTTATTCGGATTTTTTCGGATTTTTTCCCAAAAAAGAAAAAAATGTTTCAACCTTTTCAAGAAAGATATTCGCATTTTTTTGTATGAATTTTGATTCACGGCTAATCCTAAGGCCTGGAGCATCAGATCAAAACAATCCCACCTTAAATTAACGGCCACGAAATATAAG
The DNA here is from genome assembly GCA_023531295.1 of Papaver armeniacum. NCBI lineage: Eukaryota > Viridiplantae > Streptophyta > Magnoliopsida > Ranunculales > Papaveraceae > Papaver > Papaver armeniacum. The sequence goes on from JAJJWW010018834.1 coordinate 1,353,479, forward strand.
GGGGCTAACTTGTTTTTCAGCCAATCAGGAGCGAGGGTTTTGTTCACCGGCCAATGGGAGGGGAGGTAAGTGTAACTCTCGACGTGGTATGAGAGATCTGATTGGGTGTTTAGTTTGTTGATTTTCGGTATATATATATATATATATATATATATATATATATATATATATATTATTTTTATTTTTATTTTTTCCAGAATTGATTCGTGTAAATATCTAAATAACCCGATTCTTAGTGGAGAAAATCCCCAATTTGTCTTTGTACTTTTTAACCCGTATCGATTACATGACTATTAGCGTAGACTAATTATTTATGTGTATAGTATGGAATCAGTCTATGTGCGTGTATTGTGCCCACTGATTCTTACAATTGGGTTATGTAGTAAGCAGTGGCGGAGCCAGACATTTCCCTTACCCCGGGCTTGGAGAATTTTTAACCCCTGGCTTAAGCATAAAATTGACATTGGATTTTTGGCCCAAGTCAATTTACGTAACAAAAATGTGGGCTTTTGAAGTTTTGGAGGTGGCTTCAGCCAGGGGAAGCCTGGCTTTAGCTCCGCCCCTGGTAGTAAGTAATATGCACCAATTTTTGGTGTTTTTCGTAAATTAAACATCAAACCAGAATCGGTCTATGAGTGCATGTACAACCACCGATTTTAGGTTTTTTTTTTTTTTTTCATGTTTTGACTATGAAGTGACGTTAGTTGATTTCAAGATTAACTTAATTAAACATCTATTAATCACCCAAACTAATACTAATTAATTAGGGATAAATTAGACATTAAAGAAAATAGTTTGCTAAAGGGTTTTTCATTTTACCTCAAGATATCTTATTTTATCATGTAGTGATAGGCCCCAAATAATTTACCTAGATCCATACCTAGATCCAAATCTAGCCAGGATAATTTATGATGTCATAATCTACTATAAAAGAGAAAATAAATTGTTTCTAAATACGATTTATGATGTTATAATCTAAGATGAAAAAGATAAACAATTTGTTTCTAAATACGACAAAATAAGGTCATTTGGGGGTAAATGTAATGATTTTCTTTTTAATAAAACGAAATTATATTAAAGCATAGGGAAAATTATATACATCGATATCACAATCTTGAAGCTCGATTACATTATTTTTCATGTTATTGTGAAATTGCAAAAAGCACCTTTTTCATATCTTGCCCATTTTGCTAATTATTTGCTTCTCTATTTAAACTTCTTTTCACATATACTATTGTAGATGACAAAATATAGTATCTACCCAAGAACTGACAGCTAAAGAGCAATACAACTGAGATATGGAATAAAAATCAAGGTCATACGTCAAAGACCTAAACCATATGTCCAAGAACCGAGCCATGGGCGACCAAACAAGACAGAGACACAGAGTTAGGCGCGGAAGACCTGAGTCCATATGCGAAGCTAGGAAGATTCTTGATGTTGTCAACTGAAGGGAGGCCCGAAAAGCTATCTCAGGTCAATACAAGCGCAAGGCGGGAAACTATCAAGTCCAAGTTATGACGTGCTTAGTCATTCACATGTAACTGTCGCGTTCATATATATCATGTATAAATAGCATGAAAGGCTGATGATGCAAACACGTTCATTATGATAATAGAAAATAGACTTTATACAATTCTCTCTCTTCTATCTGATTCACTTCTAAATCGCCATTAACCACAACCGAATTAGAAGATAATCAGGAAACCAGGCCATTACGTCACCGGAAACGTGATCCGAGATCAGAGGACAGAGTGTCAATCATCAAGATCGTATTCTATAATCGAGGAAAACAATCTGACATTGTGAAGGTACGAGATCAGCGTATCTTTATTGGCGCGGACTCAGAAGATAATCAGGAAACCATGCCATTACATCACTGGAAATCTAATCAAAGATCAGAGTGGTAATCAAGATCGTATTTCATAATCGAGGACAATGATCTGACATCGTGAATGTATGAATCGATCTTCATCGCCAAGAACCAGAAATTGAACCTTCGAAAGAAATGATGGGATGACCCTCAGAAATTTCCAGAGCTTTACTAACATCGTCTAGGTCGTCCTCGAACATCCTAATCTTCTTTTGAAGAAGGTCCTTCTCAACTCCAAGCTGGGAAACTTGGCTCTGACAAGAACTGTTATAAGAAAGATCATTAGGGCGAGAGACTTTAACATCTTAACCTTAGCTCGCTCATGCTCTAAACTGAGCTCCATCCTCTTAGACCTTTCACTGAGCTAATTAAATTTAGCCTCCAGAGGGCTAAATTTACAATTAACTGAGTCAAACTTACTTTTCCAATAACTTGGTGGAAGTTGGTAGTCAAATTTTATTATCTCGGCCTAAAGATAAGGAAAAAAAAAGGGGGGGGAGCCTTTAAACAATGATTGGATGGAAAAAAAAAGAAGAAGAAGGTGGTGGTGGGGTGATGATTCAAAGAATTAACCATCGGAGGTCAAGAGAATACTCCTCCTCCACTGCCTGAATTGACATCGACTCAAAAGCGCTAACCTCAGCACTACGAGGGAAACTCAAGATAAATTTTGCAGCCTCAGCATCATCGGTAATGGGATCAGTCTGATTGCCATACTCAACCCAATAATCAGGGTCATTGGTAGCCAATTGCACATATTTCTCTCTCTTTCTCTTGGACCGCTCCGTTTAAGATGTGGTCGAGCCACGTACATTAGTTTACTCGAAATGCAAACTTCAATATTTATAGACCAAGGAAGTTTAGACACCAAGGAATTTCCAAAACCGGAAATATTCTCCAGATATGCAATACATTTCCAAATTCGGTTTCCATAATTCCTGGAAATGCTTTGTCCAAATATTGACCAAAATCTCAGTAGAAAATCTCCAATTAGTAAATGCACGTTACCAATTTTTATTTTCTAAACTGCCAAAGATACCTTAAGCACATAGAAGTTAAGTCAGAAAAACAGAACGATTCAACTGAAACCGACCTATACAAAACATTACAAACTGTTACACAAGTCGGACATATCTCAAATCACAAAAATCTAACAGGGACATTGTACAATATGCTGGAATTATTGTTCATAGGGCTATAATCCTCAAGAAGCCATCCTAGCTTAGTTCGATAAAAAATGGCTATAATCAAACCCAACAACAAACAATAAATGAAATTTTCTGAAATGATGTTGCTTATTCCAATCCAACAAATTTGCTTATGAAATCTAAAATTCATGGTGGTTTGTAAGATTAAAGTACACCTAATCTCAATTCCAAATAAAAATTCTATCCCTATCATGTTTCAGTTTCCAGCAGTGTTGAGATCAAATCCTAAAAAAAAAATCCCTATCATGTTTCAGTTTCCAGCAGTGTTGAGATCAAATCCTAAAAAAAAAAATCCCCATCATGTTTCAGTTTCAAGAAATGTTGAAATCAAATCCTAAGGAAACCCTAGGTTCTTCATACTTAATTCGACAATAAAATTGATAGCAGTTGAGTGATTAAATCATTGAAGAAGATATGATGAACGTTGCTTAAAATCGTACCTTAAATTAATCATCATTAGCTTCAAAATTCCTTGAACACTCATTGAACCAACACACAACATCAATAGTTTGCAGTTTCCTCAAAACCACCATCACAACAAACCCAAGAATTCCCAATTTCTATATCAGATCCATCAAATCGACACCCATTCCGTAATTCGAGTAGTAACAATCCTCCAACTTGTTTCTTCTCTTCATTCCATCAGCAACAACTTCTTCTCGTTCTAATTCAATATTGAGATTAAACTCAAATTCAATCTAAACCCATCTTATCAATCACCAGCTCCATCTTCTACCTTGCTTTATTACTACAAATTATTTCCATCAATCGAACATCTCAGATCCACATCTTGAATATCAAATTCCACTGAAACCCTAATTTCCTCTGAAATCTCTGTCGACGAAATCTCACGAACATCAAACAAACCCAAATCAAATTCTCCTTCTGAAATTCGTAGAAATTTCATTTCTTGATCTCTCGGGATTATTTACTCAAGCATCAGCAGGAGCAAATCTTCTCTCAATTTCTGTGAACCAAAATCGAAAGAAGAAGTAAGAAGAAGGAAAAAAAAGAAAAAAAAATGAAATTTGGAGGTGGTCGGATTCGAACTCAGGGCTTCTACCTCGAGTTTTACTAAACTTACCCTCAACAATTAAAACATTTCCAACCTCCGTGTCCTTTTTTCTGCCCATAAAATTTACTCGACTACCCTTATTTTGTGTTGTATTTACGCTAGTTTTAGTGAGAAATGAAAACATGGAGGGCTCTTTAGTCCTTTCATTGTTGATTGAAAAAGTTTAAGGACACCAAATCAATCTTTTGTGTCAATTGATGACTTAGGATTTACAAAAAGTGGCCATATAAGGTCCTCCCTTGCTTCGCTTCGGGTTAATAAGCTTTTTAACTCTTATTGGGGCAGAGTGGGGAGGCCCGCCCCGATAAACATGAACCGGCGATGTAAGAAATTCTAACAGTCTTGGTGCGTAGCACGGGTTTCAAACTAGTTAAAGTAAGGACTTGTTTGTAATTTAACATAAATTCCAGCAGTCCCGGTGCGTAGCACGGGTTACAAACTAGGGAATGAATAGAGAACTTCCAAAAATATTAAACAAGTCTAATCCCACCAAAAAGCCTCCGATGCTATCACCATCCAAGTAAATTATGTCTCACACCTAAGATATTTTGTGGTGTCTATTTCTGAACAAATAAATTTAAATAGTTCAGAAGCAAGCACCATAATCTCTTATGTCAAATGAGTCTGACACCTTATTGCCTTTTATTTGATTGAAATTCACATAAATAGTTCAGTGTTTAAGAGTTTAAACACGTAATTAGTAACAAAGATACATAAAAAGAATTCAAATGTCTTAAGATTGTTGGATAATTATCTTCGTTACCGATTCTCCAATAATACAACTCGTGTATTATCCACCGATCCGTTACAACTCTTTGTAACATTATTACATTTCGTAATACCAACAACAAAACAAGAAAACAATGATAAAAAAAGATGATCAATCACAAAACTTAAAAAAACTTACTTGGGTGTATTGAGGCAAGTAATTTCTTTGCTTAAGACATTTGATGCCCTGTATAGAATTCCGTTACAGATTTAGTGGCATATGTCTCCAACATTCAACAATACCTCGATGTTTTTGAGACTTTTGATAACGAACAACGACATAAATAGATGTAGCACAAACTCTTCTTTAACTCTTGAAGACAACATGCAGACTCTAAAATTTCTAGTACTAGTTTATTACTTTAAAACACATATTTTGCAATTGAGAATGTGTGGGGTTTATATAGGTTTAGAAGTGACTCTTGGAGAAGTCCTTTCATGAAGAGTCACAACCCTTAGTGGAGAGTCACATCCCTTGGGATAAGACACAACATATTGAAAAGGTTTAAGTGAGTGGACACATCCATTCACACTAACTAACTAAATAACTCATATTTCTAATCACGCTAGCTAAGTTAGCCAAACTATGTTATGTATTCTAGACAAACTACTTATACAAGAACCAATTCATGAACATAATTCCACGATTTGTAAAACTAGTTCACATACCTTATATTCCATTAAAGTTCCAGGGACTTTAGTTCACAAACGAACATGAGTTCATGAGTATGTATTTCATACTTACCGATTTTAGAAACTAACCACTGTGTTCGCAAACTGAGTACACAAATAACAGTACCGGACTTTGGCCTCGCCGTGCCGTTTGCAAACAGAGTACGTGAACAACAGCTTCGTACTTAGCCTTGTCTAGCCGTTTGTTAAAGCATAACTCGGTTGAACCCACCAAGCATTTGTATGTCAAGTTTGGTTGTCATATTTTAGTGAATCAAAACTCATCTAAGAGTCGCTTGATTATGTACTAGAGACAACTTCGTATAGGTTAGACTAGAAAGTATAGGAATATGAGACATACAAGTACTACTTGAAGACCTGAAGAACGTGAAGAGGTAACGAGCTACAACGACGACATCATCCTTCCTCTTGAGGTTAGTAATATTGACTTGAACTGTTTCATTCCTAACGTATCTTTTAAGGCGTGCTATATTAAAAACATAACTGCGAAGCTGTGAATGAATATTTTACTCAAGTAGTGAGACATGATCATATGATCATAGTATTAAGGAATTAGGCTACGAAGTATAACGCTTATCTTCTGAACTTCATAGATATGACATCGACATAATATTATAAATACTATTGTGATTATGTATATGGGTAAAGGTGATGATTTCATCCTAGGAAACAATGTTTTACATTTGTTTAAAGGAAGTAGGCTTATTGGTATTGTTATTCATTTGCATATCTTTGGATTACCCATATGTGTGAGATGGTAGTTACGATCATAACTTGTAATGTATCTTGGTATAACTAATCACAATGCATGACTTACAATTTGGTATGACTAGTTTTGATTAATTAGTGTAACAGATCCTAAGCAATCACGAGATGGTATGATCGATATTTGTAATTGGTGTGACCGATCCTAGTAATTGGTGTGAACGATCACAAAAGCAGTTGTGTAATCGATCCTTGTAATTGGTATAACTTAGGTCTAGTAATTGGTGTAACCGATCCTAGTAACTGGTGTGACCGATCACAAGCAATACCATGAGTATATGGTAACCGGTCTTGGTAATCGACGTAACCGATCCTGGTAACGGACGTAACCGATCCTGGTAACTGATATAACTGGTCCTGGTAACTTGTGTGACCGATCACAAGTGTTCCATATTAAGGTATAACCGATCCTAGTGATTGGTAACCGATTGAATCCATGAATGTGATTTGGTATTTGATCAATCATATAGTTATCTTGGAATACAAATGAACCAATTCTAAACTTGTTTGGAAGTGTGGTATAATCTATTCCAAGATTGTAAATATGAAAGATGATTTACAAAGAAAAGATGTCAACATACTTTGAACACGAACAGTAACTCTTATCTTTTATTGTTCAAAGATATATTCCTTAATTACTCAAGGAGATCCCGGTCCGAAATAAATTAAGAATCTTTTAGTTAAGGTTGTTAGTTTTATAGCAGCTTTCGGGGTTTTACTTCATCAAGATCTCATTCAACGCCTTCTGATTCCGTCTTCTAGTCAAAGATATTAGGGAGCCTTATTAAATAGTAAATTTTTTGAAATCTACGAGGGTTGTTTTTAGTTTTTCCAAATTAAAGTAAGGACTGGTTTGTAATTTAACAGAATCGCAGTTATACGATCATAATCGACGGCTAAAAATAAAGATGTATTAATATAAGGGTTTAGAACCCCTTAGTTTATGCTTTCGTGCACGACAACCTTTAAGGACTCAAATTTTTCATTAATTAATACGTTTAGCGAGGTTATTCATTTATTTCCTTTGTCCAAATCGGTATAGGAAAAAATTATTTATTTGAGGAGGTTATTCATTTGCATTTACGGAACATTCATTTATGGATGTTAGACTAATATACCGTGTGCAAATCGTGCAGTGCAGCAGTATTACAAGCTGGAAACGATGACACGTGCACTGCACACTCGGGGTTGATGAGTCATGAGTGTCGTATATACCCCCATCCTGCTTCTCTCTGTGACTTTTGTATCCCACCACAACCAAAGACACTACCCAAATCTGGATTTTACTCATGAATATCCAAAACCCTAACCCTTTTTCCTTTATATCGATTCTAAGTATAATAGCTCGACATCAGCAGATCTAGCTAGAAAGTTGGTTTCTGTAAATATGTATATATAATATATACGATTTTTACATTTCAATTTGATTTATAATTCGATTCTTCAGAACCCATTTCTTGATTTTGTGATTGATCAACCCATTGTTGAATTTCTGTTTATAATTTGTGATTTACCAGAGACGTATACAAATATGCCTACTCTTCAGCCGAAAGAACTTGAATACCGAGGTGAGAACAACATCCAAGAGATTTATTACGACGACGATGATGATCTTAATGTTTATTATGGGTTTTCACTAATTTCTTCTTCTTAATTTCTAGATTACACTTGGAAAGAGATTGAAACTGCTACTAAAAATTTTAGCTACAAGATTTGTGATGGTGGTTTTGGACCAATTTACAAGGTTGGTTTATCACAAATTAGAAGCTTAATTAATGTTATTAGCTTATTTTTAGAAGTGATTGATAGCAAGATTTTGTACTGCTAAAATTTCTACAGGGTTTTCTACCTTGTGGGACACCAATTGCAGTGAAGAAGCTTTCTACAGATTCAAAGCTAGGAAAAGAGGAGTTTGAAAATGAAGTAGACAAATTGCATAATTTAGATGATCACCCAAATATTGTTAAATTGTTGGGATTATGTAAAGAGAAGAAGACTAAATTATTACCAAAAAAAGAAAAGAAAAAGACTAAATTCCTCTTAGTATTTAAGTTCATGGACAATGGTAGCCTTCGGAGTGCTTTGTTTGGTAAATCATCATCACTTCAAATTCCATTCTTGTACTTGCTACTACATGCTCATCTTCTTTGTTTCATTTTCATGATGAAAAATACTTAAGCTTTGTGTAGGTCAGCAGCAGAAGTTTTTGGAGAGGCGAAAATGGCCATACAGATTTAAGATGATTCTCGGACTGGCAAAAGGTCTTGCTCATCTACATGACATTGCTAAGATTGTCCATGGAGAAATTACACTCTCCAATGTATTGCTTGATGACAAATGGAATCCCAAGATATCAGATTTCGGATTGGCAAAGCGATATGAAAGAAGAGAAGAGACACATTCCTCATCTGGAACAATGTAAGAAACTGCACCAACTAGTTCTATGACAATGAAAATAGATAATCATTGCAAAGATTATTTCAGTTCAGATGAACTTCTATTTCTGTAATTATGTTAAACTGTTAGTTTATCCAATCCAAATAGCTGCCTATTCCATACCCCCAAAACAAGCTCGCTATGTGTAAATTCTGGTCGTGATAGGTTTATAATCTTGGTAGTTTCTCCGAGAGGGCCCATTTCTCAAACTAGAGCTACCTTTGGTACATTCATTTTTCAGTGACTAATTTGGAGTTCACTTTTCTTGGCAGGGAATGCACGGGTCCTGAGTGCTCTAGACGAGGTTTGCTAACAGAGAAAGAAGATACGTACAACTTTGGAATAGTCACACTTGAACTCATGAGTGGAAGGCTACATAAATCTCGGCCTCAAAATGATCACAGTGCGTCCTTTCCAGATTTGGTTAGTTTTTTCCGAATATCCAAAGTTATCCTCAACATGTAATTGCAGTTTTGCATATTAAGATAAGAGCTCTGTGTTTGTTTTGTAGGCCAATCGTTTGAAAAAGAGAGGAGATCTTTTAGCACTGGTTAGTTTTTTTTTTTTCCGAATATCCAAAGTTATCCTCAACATGTAATCGCAGTTTTGCATATTAAGATAAGAGCTCTGTGTTTGTTTTGTAGGCCAATCTTTTGAAAAAGAGCGGAGATCTTTTAGCACTGGTGGACACAGATTTGAAGATGACTATTCCAGTGGACAAAGCTACCATGGTGTTGGAATTGGCGTTATTATGCACAAATACCTCCATTGAATTGAGGCCTTCTATGTCTGAAGTGGTTAAACATCTTGAAGGAGGAGAGCCTTTAACGAAGCACTATCAATTCCAGCCAAATAATGTGAGAAGTGGCGCCCCTGAGATGACCACCACTGACATCCCGGACAACTGCTTAGGCAACACATCAGGAAAAAAAGAGGCGACCCACCATGTTACATCAGAGACCAACAATTCCATCGAGCATGGAAACAATAACTTCCTTGGTGCACACCCTGGCAATTTTGTTAGTTGTGGAGTCCAGGGTTCTACAAGTAAGGAAGGGGATGATTATGCCGGTGGCCAAGCAAATTTTGCGGATCTATCAAAGCCTGATAAACCAAATGCTATGTTGCAGTCTCTTACTGTCAGTAAAGTTGGCGCGAAGGGTGATGGTGAAGTTGAGTATTTTAAACCTGTTTTTCTACATGACATCCATCACATCGAGTGCTTGGACGAGGAACTCGAAGTTAGGCGGAAAAAATTGGAAAGCTCTTTGGTAGGACACTTCCTGGATCAGAGTGAATCCTTGAATATAGACATAGAGATGATTGAAAAACTCTGGAAAGTTCAGGAAATACTTACAGTGATATCAGTGGGAAACGGGTATTTTTTGTTTCGATTTAATAGCACTGACGAAAAGTTTAGAATCTTGGAATCGCCTGACCTTTGGCAGATTGGCCCAAGACGGCTGGTTCTCGTGGAATGGAATAAGAGGTTGAAATTTGATAAACCTCCTGGGATGAAATCACTTCCTGTCTGGGTGAAAATCTATAACTTACCTTTCTCCTATTGGTCTACTCCAACTTTATGTAAAGTAGGGAGTGGCTTTGGAGTTCCATTATATATTGATCAAAAAACAAAGGAGGAGTGCGGAGAATATGCTAAGCTATTGATACAATTCGATGCTGGTAAACCGTTGCCTGAGATCTGGGAATTTATAGATAAGGAAGTTGTGTATCAGCTGGTTTTGGAGTATTATTGGAGACCATTGAGGTGCGCAACTTGTTGCACTTTCGGGCACATAGAATCGAAATCTTGTTTGAATAGTGAAGAAAGTAATATATGACTAGTATTCAAACATATCATATCATGCAGCATTTTCTGTTTGGTGGATGAAGTCCTTCACATGAAAGACATTATGATGCTGAAGTTTCTGAATTGGCCCATTTTTTCCTCCGATGAAACTAGTGAGGATGAACAGATCAGGTTGTCTCTGTAACCGTGCCTCCTCTTTTTCTGTGCCCAAGCTAACTACATTGTTGGGAAGTTTAGCTGGTCAAAAAAGCAGCTGCAAGGATCATAAGGTTGCTGTCAAACTCTATATAATCTGATGTTTTGAAGTTTTTCCTGTGATGAAATCGGTGTTTTTGGACCCAGTGCCAGAGGATGAGCGGATCAGGTTGTTTCTCTGTAACCTTCCTACTCTTCTTTTGTGCCCAAGCTAACTACATTGGAATTTATCATGAGAAGTTCATCTGGTAAAGAAGAGCATTCCAGCAAGATGTGGCTTTCTTCTTGTCTCGAGTGTCGTAAGGTTGCTATGGAGCTCTGGGTAATCCGCTGCTTTGAGTTCAGCTTTGGTTACCAGTAGTGCTAATACAGTGACCAATCTTCATAGGTGGGCTGAAGATGCTGATCATATTCTTATGCATTGCGAGTATTCAATCAAGGCATGGAAATTAGAACTTTTAAATGCTGTTAATCCTTTTTTCCCTATTCCTCAATTCTTAATTGGTTACTGTAACCAGCTGCTGGAATGCTTATGATTTTGTGGGGCTTGAATTATTTGAACGAGGAAGGAGCTGAAGTCTCTTACTTTCGTTGGGAAGGAAAGGCTGCCCGGAAGTTTGTATTGTTGATGTTAGCTTGCAAGTTTTCATCAGTTTCCCGAGGATGTAACCAATTTTTCTTTTTAATAATTACCTGATAAAGTATTGCAAATCAATTTAAACTTGTCATCATCAAATACCTGTCAGTCATGAAGCTGTTAAGCACAGGCACAGCAATGAAAGAAAAATGTGAAACCCACATTTTGGCATCATAGAAAAGGATTGTCCCAGTTGAAAATATAGGCCCAAAAGCATCTTACCAGATGAGAGAAAGTTGTGTGATTCCCAAGTGTGTAAAGGAGCTACACAAGTTTTAAGTTCATTGGATAGTTTAATGTCATTGTTTGAGAAGAGAAAATGAACGCAAATTCGTCAAAAATGATACAATTGCAGAGAAGTTTATTTATTTGAATATGAATCATACTGCTAGTCTGTTCCATAGAGCGACATTTTCAAGAAAAAGAAAACTGATGCTCGGTTTATGTAACATGTTAACTTCTTTCTTGACCCAAAAATGAGCTCCCACTAAGAAAGGGTTAAATTGATTAAAAATTGAGCCCCTATTAATTAGATTATTAGATGATACAAAAAAAAAAAAAAGTAAGCAGTCAGGTCGTGAGAATGGCTACAACACAAACACACCATCCCAGTTGCGAATAAGGGTAACATAATACTGAATTTCTTTGAAGTTGAAACCCAGTTGAACATCGAGATCTTCACTGTGATGATGAGCATTTCCAAGGACCTATACTTTCCTTCATAAAGTCTCTTGTTTCTCTGCTGCCAAACATTCCACCAAATTGTGATTGGTTTAACTTACAGAGACCTGCAGAATTACAGAAAAGAAGAGAGCTGCAACCGGAAATGCCAAACGCACCAAGCCTTCCATCCCGCAAAATCTCCCGACTGAGATAAATCAGAGGACCCACTTCCACCGCTCCATATCCCAATGTTGAGGGCCTTTTATTTCGTCAGTCAGATCCCCTCTCGGGAGAAACTGCGGGAATAATTGTGGTGCGTGTAGCATTACCCGAGCTGCAACACAGATCCTAAATTTTACCACATAAATCAATGATTCACAACTCAAAGATCACCAACCTAGTACTCTATAATTCTGAATTGCGAAAGTGGGAGGAGCGAATCCCAGCAAAATATACGTGTACACAATTCCCACATGGTACAGTGTCATAGGAAAATCAAATCTTTAAGTACCCCCCAGGAGAGGAATATACACCACACACAAATAGAATGTATTCTAAGTAAACAAAGGAGCATAATGTTTGATGCTTTCTGATAATGTTATACACATCATGATCTACATACTGAAATCTGCGTCATTATCTTTGTAATCCTGTAGCTGTTGCTATTCAGTAGCAGCTTCATCCCAAACTTTTTATCACTGAGATCTTATTCGCTATGGACAGCTAGGACAAACACAAATGATAGCTCAGAATGTTAAAAAGGTAAAATGTGGCAATACACCACCCAGTTACCATGAGATCCTACAGCTAACCCAAAAGATCTGGTAATAATGCCAAGTAATGAAATTCGAATTGCAGTAGCAGAAATCATGACAAACCAACTTCAAAAGCCAATTCAACTATATTACCTTCTATGTGGGTCGCTCGATAAAACCATGCAAGCCAAAGTTCTTTACATAATTCCAGCAGCTACAGATAAGAGAGACCACCAAATGTAAACAAACTGGGCCTGGATGATGAGCCACATTAGTTGTGTTTAATACAAATACTGAAAAGGTAGGTGTCAACAAGATTTACGGCTATCTACAAATTTGATGGAGTTAACGAGATACCTGAGAGATTGAGTGGAAGAATATCAGGTGTAACGCTTGCTGCCAACAATGGAAACCTCAGGAATGTGAACTACCTTGTGGTTCAAATGTCCATGCTCCAGAAGAGGACAATCTCGAATTGTCAGCTTCCGTAGTGCAACAAAGGCGAAACATTGTTTCCCGAGAAGGCAGATGTATCAGATTCTTGCATGAACATATATCCAAAGACTGAAGTGAAACCAAGGTGCCCAACCATTCGGGCAATGCCACCAGCGAAGGAAAATCTTTTAATACGAGATGTTGTAACGAAACAAGATGTTGAAGCTGGTCTGGTAGAGACAGCAGACGATACCAACCACGAATTTCTAATACATGAAGCGATGAGAAAAATTGGCCGGTTCCATCTTTGAAGGCAGGGAATGGAAGCATATCCAACTCCTCTGAGAACTTACCCATTTTCAACTCCTCTAGTGATGGTAGGTAACGTAGACCATCAGGTAAGGAGTCAAGATTTGAACAGTCCTCAATACATAACCTTTGGAGTGACGTGAAGCCCGAGAAATCTGGTAAAGACCTTAATGACATGCACATAGATATACTCATGAACTCAAGTTTACTGCAAGGAAGGTCCCGAAGTAATTCTTCTTGGTTTGAAAGAAAACCTTCAAACTTATCACAATCCGAAACTGTTAAAGATCTGAGATGTCCATTTCCTCGAAGCAACTCTTCAGGTAAAAACTTAAGCTCATTAGAACCACGTATGTCAATGAAAGTCAAAGATCTTAGATTGCTTGCCAACAGTGACTGTAAAGGTCTGCCACAGCTGTACCAAAACTCCAAGTGAGCGAGACGCGGAAAAAGACTAGGTGTATTTGCTAACAATGGGCAACCACTAATTTGCAGCTTTCTAACACAAGGAAAACTAGGTGTATATGTTGACCATACTTCCAAATCAGGCATCCGATGCAGGTTGAGTTCTTCCAGACAAGGGAATGAAATCTCCGGTGCTTCTACTTTAGGTACTTTTGCTGCACTGTTGAAATAGAATTCTTCAGTAATATATTTCACAGATTTAAGTTCCCCTATATCAAGAAACCTAAGATAACGAAGCTGTCCCAAAGTAGGAAGATGTTCACATTGGTTGCAATTTTGTAGAGTGACCGACTCCAAATTAGGAAGATAAGAAGCATTACTCATCCATGATGGGAATTCTACAGCGAGAGAACTGTAAATTCCCAGCCTTTTAAGATTTTCTGGAGGTCGGAAGGCTTCTAAAACTGTATCGGAAATAGCATTATCAGCAGACTTTTTATTCCAATGTAATTCCAAGTTGCGAATTTTTAACTTCTCCTTCAAATTTGCTCTCTGTACATCCGCAGTATCTTTTATGTTCTCCATACCATAAACCTTTAGTTTACCGCCAAGAAGATTAAGGTTTTCAACTCTTCGATACCAAATCCGTTCTTCTTGCCCACAACAAATATCGATAATTTTGGAGGCAACTCAACTTTCCTACATCTCTTGGCATTAAAGGTAATCTAACTCCACTAATCAAAAGATGTCTCAAACTCATTAGTTTTTCCATGCCTTCCGGGAGCTCTCTAAGCTCAATGCGGGATTTGAGTATCAAGGTCTGCAAATTGTAGAGACGAGTGATAGACTTGGGTAAAGTTGCTATTTTAGTGTTTGAGAGATTAAGATACCTTAGGTGTTTCAGCTTGCAGATTGACGGCGGTAACTCTCTAATCTCAATGTTACATACATCCAACACGCGTAAGTTTCTCAGTTTCAAGAACATAAGATCAAATGAGTGCCTATCAACTTTAACGCTTGACCTTGGAAGGGAGTAAATCAATGTACGCATTCTGTTTGCTTGATTAATCACTTGGAGAACGGTAGAGTCGTAATCACCGACAACCCTCATATGGCGAGGTCTGGTAGCTTTTCCTTCCGGAATCAAGTCGTCATCGAACACTGAGCAGTCATCCCCAGAAATAGATAGCGCAAGATCATGTACAAGATCGTGCATTTTGCAAGATATTACATCTCCCCACTTGTTTGTCACCTCGTCCTGAAATAAGGAACTCTCCAGCAAAATGTTGAAATATACATTCCCGATTTCTTCCATAGATAAGGAATTTATCGAGGGGCAAAGGAATCCTTCCGCCATCCACAGTTGGATTAGGCTCTTTCTTCGGAAGATGTGGTTCTTTGGGAATAACGAACAATAGGAAAAGCACTGTTTCAGATTCGGTAATAGATGATCATAACTCAACTTTAATACAGAGATTACATTTGATTCGCTGTTTTCCCATATATCGTTGTTCAAGATAGATAACCACTCTTGCTTCTGATTCCTATAGTGAAGCAATCTCCCAAGTGCTATGGTAGCGAGAGGCAATCCTTCACACTTCTTGATGAGTTTTTTCGCTGTCTCAACCAGAGCCGGGGACTTCTTTGGACCTCCATGCCCAAATGCCAATTTGTGAAGAAAGACCAACACTCTTTTTCAGTTAATACTCTCATTCTGTAAGTATACAAGGAACTCTTGATAGAAGGAATACCACTTCGCGAGGTCATTAAAATCTTACTTCCATCGGCACCCATCAACAAAAGACCTTTTAACATCCCGTCCCAGTTAACGTGCCCATTCTCCCAGACATCATCCAGTACCAACAAGTATTTCTTACCCTGGAGTCTCTGTTTTAGATCATTCAACGTCACCTCTAAGCTTGGGATATTACGTCTTTTTCCCTGCAAGGCTTCCAGAAGTGCACAGTAAATTGCCTTCTCATCAGAATTAGAGGCACAGACCCACATACTTGCACTGAAATGATCCATTATTGAGAAATCATTATAGACCATTTGAGCAAGCTTGGTTTTGCCAATCCCTCCCATGCCAACAATACTAATAACAGAATATTTACCATGATTGGTATTAGTTAGTAATAACTCTAATATTTTAGACCTATCATCATCCCTTCCAACAAAAGCTGAATCACCGACAATAGGCGCCGTCAATATACTTTTAAGAGCTTCATTTTTACTAGTAACAGTCTGAACAGCAAACTGAAAACGTTTTGCATCCCTAAAAATTCTGTCCAATTTTTTGATTTGTATCCTTAATTTTTTGCCCCATCCTGATACGAAATGCAATCGGGTTTGAAGGCGAAAAGAAATTTTTACCTTATTAGTTTTGGTACCTTGAATTCCGATTCTACGAACTCCATATTGATACTCATCTAGAACGTCTTCAGCGTCATATGCTAGATCTTTGAGCTTTTTAACCAAGATCTTACTGACATGTCCTTCAATTGAGACTTTTCAGCATCCTCAAGCACAGATTGAATCATTTGTAAAGATTGAGACAGCTTTTCCAACTCACGCTTGATGCCGCAACTTAGATCCATCGTAGTGGACAGAGAGGATATCAGTTGTCCGATCACAGCTCCGGCAATTACTTCAGTCATTTTCTTTTTCTTGGTATTCGATTGGTTTTTTGTCTACTTTTCTTCTATGCTTCTGGTTTTTGGGTGAAAAAGAAGATCTAAACGAAGAGATAACTCTATGATAATGTTAATTTCTCTCTCCAGACAGCACCTTTCACATCAATCTAGACAAAGAAAATTGGGCAAGACTTTTTGGAAAGTGAGCAGCACCCCTAAAAAAAAATGCAGATGCTGCTAAATACAAGCCTCAGTGTCGCATTTCTGCAATATATCATGGGGCCTCACGTATCGGTTTATAAAGCGCATCAAGTTTTCGAAGTCATTTTCGAAGATAACTTTTGGTCGTTGTATTTCCATCACTTGTCCTTGAAGCTAGAAGAGTTGCCTACTGGTTTAGCCACATAGGCTAGTAGTTATTCCTAGTGGTTGTGCTATGGAGACATCGCGATATGAGAACTCGAATCCTTGTAAATAAAACCTGCCTCAGTCCTCTGCATGACCCCATCTGTGTTAATCTTTATCCAATCTGCTCCGATCCTGTTCCAACCTACTAGTATTGTTGTTGTTGTTCGATATTTATTGTTTTGGCTCTAGCAGATGCATCTCCAAGTAAAACTGGGGTTAATACATTTTCTGCCTATTCGAATTCTTGTTGTTGCTTCCAAGTCTGTGGCAGAATGTTATCCGGAGTTGTATGGTGATGGTTGAAAACCAATTTATTTCTGGATGTCCAAAGAATCCATAAGAAAGCAAAAAGTTGATATAGATGGGTATGGATAGCTTGTTGTAAGATTTGTGAAATGGTTGATTGATTGTTTATGGTGATGTGGGAGAAGATGTTGGTGTGGTTTGATGATAGACTAGATAAGAGGTTGCTCCAGGTAGTTGCCGCTATTGGGCAGTGAACAAGCATGTGTCCCGCTGTTTTTGGGTTAGTGTTGCATCGGGGTATTGGTTGGATCATGGTGAGATTGATATGGTGTAAAATAGAAAAGGTCGAAAGACCTTCATTTATAGTTTTCCACAAGAAAAGCTGAATTTTTTGTGGACACGGTAATTTCCACGGGAATTGGGTGGGTGGGAGGGGGTTTAGGTTGAGATGGTTGTCTTGCTGAATTAGGCAGTTATAACCCGTGGCAGTTGTGTATTTTCCAGATTTTGAGTGTGGCCAAAGGATTTTGTCCTGAGGCATGTTTTGGGGAACGTGGATGTTGATGATGCGTGGGATTGCAGATGGTGGTAGCTGATTCAGCTGATCGTGATTCTAGGTGTGGGAATAGGGTCAATGAGTTCAACCGTCGATTGGATTGGGTGGCGAGGTGTGCCGGGTCAAAATTTTGGGCTTGGGGTATCCAATTTGTTTGGATAAGAGTGTCTAAACCGTTTCGGTTTTATGAAAGATGAATTGTTGTAGTGTAGGTATTACGGAGGCTATTTGTTTCCATTGGGGGTTGGATTGATTTTCAACAACCATCCGTT
Source organism: Papaver armeniacum (assembly GCA_023531295.1). Taxonomy (NCBI): domain Eukaryota; kingdom Viridiplantae; phylum Streptophyta; class Magnoliopsida; order Ranunculales; family Papaveraceae; genus Papaver; species Papaver armeniacum. The sequence continues at coordinate 1,371,621 of JAJJWW010018834.1, forward strand.
CATCACTTGTTTGGAAAACAGCAAACCCAGGACTTGGGATTGATTTCCTGGCATTAAATCCATACCAACATGATCCAATTCCATATTTTTGTCTTCATTTGCGTCTGCAGAATCACCCATAAAACCATATTTTTCTTTGGGGTGCCTTTAGTAATCCTTCCCCAAGGGTGCAAATATCACTTTTCAAGCCAATTTTTCCACACAAGTGTATTTCTCCAAAAATACCTACAAATACATAAAATACCACAATAAGTACAAAATTGAGTGCCAATAATATATCAAATTGAGAACAAAAATATACACAAAATTCTGTCTATTACAAACACACATCCGATACATAACCTTCGACAACATCCTCGACCATTGTACCACCAAAACATCATCCTTCTCAGCTTGAATCCTACATTAGCAACAACCACATCTATCTCTTCCATGAACTCATACCCCTTCTTCATATTCCAATCTAAGCTCAAACTTAACCTATCCAAATCAATCGAGAACATCTCGGATCTACCAACAAGTCCTATTTTATTTTTATCCGATTTTTGATCCAGGACTTGATCACGTGAAGTCGCACCAATGACAAAATCTTTTTATCCTCTCAATCTCGGTTCATAAACAACTTCATCTTTCGTATCAAAAACTTCTCGATCCCCAATCCCTCTGACTGCAACAACACATCCATCAACTCCATTGACCTCAAATACCCGTCCTTATCTTAATCTCTGCAAACCCTAGTCTTCAATCATCAACAAACTCACCAGAAAACTCAATCCACTCTCTACTACCCATTTCTCACAGCATCTCCTTCTTTTTCTCTAAACTTTAGGTGGAATTGAAATTGTAAGAGAAAAACATTTATCTTGATTTTAGGGTTAGGTAATGATTGAAAATGGATAAGGAACCCAAGTGTTACGGATACATGCCACATGAAGTGGCATCCCTTATGTTGTAAAAGCAGTCTTCTTGTGGTCTCCTCATATCCATGCATGGCTTAGCTCCCAACTATCATCCACCCATGAAATAACGACTTTGCCCTTCTTGCTCTAAATAGACGATTTTCTTTTCTTTTTGCTCAGAATGACTCCAAAGCACCTAAAAACTCAATATCAAACATAAGATACATAATTCACAAGAAAAATAGAAAGTAAAGCATAAACAATACATAATAATCTAGGTGTTCTAGACATCTAGCAGTGGTAGACATTTCCTTTGAGAAATTTAGGGAAGTTGAATAAAAATTAGGAGAGATTTTAGAAGAGAAAATTCAATAGAAGGCTGAATTTTGGAGTGAGCTGAGAAGTTAAATGAGTATTTATAGGTGTTGAAATTGTGACCATTACCGTAGGACTTTGAGACGACCGTCTCGATCTGCAATAGTTGGCTCTAATTCCCACGGTAAACTCTTCCTCCACTGCCCAAACTTGGTTTTCCCTTCCACCTGGCATAGCAAATTAGAAAAATTGCTCGTCTCTGGTGGACTTTATTCTAACCGGGTGAAATAAAGACTCTTTGAGCAATAGAGACTTCATCGTCTGGTAGGCGATAAAGACTTTATCTCCGATGGTGGAGACTTTATCTCTACGCTAATTTATATATATATATATATATCAAAATGCAACGCCATTCACTTCCATGGAGTATTGGTCGAGTTTATTCCCACACACCCTCCCTATATATGTCTTATTGATATTTTTACAAATTTGACTAGGGAGGGGATTCTTCGAAAAAGCACGTAAGTGCTACATTTTATACCCATATTTATATTAATTAGGACTTGATATATTGTCTAACAACATATTTTTAGTGCTTTTATAGAAAGTACAAGCGAATCTGATCACCGGACGAATAAACGGCTAAAAGAGAAGTTAAAGTGGCCCTTTGCAGACTAACGACATCAATGCTGCAGCTCACGGTACCAGCATATGCCACTTCGCAGCTAAAAAATCATACAAGGCAGTGAAGAAATGTTAAGCTAGTAGGTGGATTCCAATAAAGACTAAATATATGCTACATGTCCATATTCTCCACCACGTCTCATTTCTTCCGGACAAAAGAAAGTCTCAAGTAGATGGTATTATTATTAAAAGGAAAAGAGTTTTCAGCATTTTTCTTTTGTGAAATGTCCGAGCAGCTGCTTGTGTTCATATCAATGAAAATGGGATCAAATCTTCGGTTCTTTCTCAAGCCGACACTGCCAACGAGATGAAGACGTCAGCTATTGGAAATTTGTTTATTATCTACAGCAGCAACTGAATCTGGGGATTCTTGGTCCGAATGGCGTGAAGCGCTCGTAATGGTTGAAAGGAAAGAGAAAGGTGTTGTAGCTGTTGGGAAGAAGATAAATAGGTTGAACTTGTTCGAAAAGGTTCGAATCAACTGCTGGCAGTGTTGATGGCTAGACGGACAGGAAATGGTCGATTTGCATGGCTGTTTTTGGTGGTGATTCAATTGTTATCGCAGTGAGACAAAAAGCTGATTCTACCTGATTGTAATCAGTGAACATGAATGGAATGCGAAACTGGTGGTACCAGTAGCTAGGCATTGGGTTTGCTCTGACCGGATCACTTAGTTAAATGGATTGTTGCTGCCACGAATTTGAGTCGATATTTCTGTACAAGTGTGAGAAGACCAAAGACGATGAAAAGTGAATTTCTAGCACAGCAGCAACGGCAAAAGTTTTACATGGTGATTCAGTCAACACGGATTCTGTGGGGTTTGATTTATTGAAGTGATGATGACGAGATTTTAAAGGCAGTGAAAATGGAGGATTGTCTCGCTGGTGATACATTGCAGGACTAGTGCAGGAAGGTGCTCAGTTCATCATGGGAAAGTGGTTCGCTGAGATGGTTTGTAAACAATGGTGTAGACGAAGATTGAACAGACATGGAATAGAATTTTTTGGTTAGAAGAGACGGATTAGGAAACTGGTTTTGCTATATTGGGCCTTTGGGCAATTTTCCTGTTTAAGTTTAGTTGGACTTGTGAGAACCTATATATATACATCTGTGGAGAGACTAAAAGTGGTGGTTGTTTACAGTTCTGGTGACGCAAAAGAAGATATGACATCCACTGGAGTTACTGGAGGTGGATTGAATCTGATAGCAATGGTAGTTCTGTAGGTACTTGGTTGAGCTGAAATTGTGAGATGAAGAAACGGGATGCAACCACGCTGGATTACTATTGTTTCCTTACTTGTGATAAGTTAATGATGTGGCCAAGCTCTGTCGAGCTGTTGTGATCGCTAGGTGTTGCTTGATATTTGCAGTCAATGGGCGGTACCTAGTCGGACATAATTTGGAGTTAGATGCTATGGCTGGACTTTGTTGGGCCTTGGGAAATTACAAGTCCAGACTCAGTGCACCTCTAGCGCAAGACGTATATGCACATATATATATATACAATACTGAGAGGGGACAAAGAAGGAGAATAGGAGCTGCGGCTACACAGTCGTTTGGAGAATAGGGTTTAGTTTCACTTTTCCTATTTTTGTTTTCTATTAGCTAGGAGTTTGATTAAGATATTTTTATGGCTTTTGAGAAAGCCATGTCTAGTTAATCCATGTTAGAGTTTTGATAGAAACCAATTTAATTATATAAACTTTATGATGATATTTCTAATAATGATTCATTGACTAGTAATTTCTCTTCATATAACTTGGTTTTTATTCGATTATGTGATTTTCTTAATTATTTATGCTTTTCAATTGATATTTCGTGCTTTGGTTAAATCCCTTGACGTGATATGCTTTAGGATTGATAAGTAATGCTTTAGAATCACTACCTATGAAGCGAAGGAAATTACAACGGAGAAACTATATTTTATAGTTTAACATACCATCTTCCGAGACATGAGATTGAGTTCGAAATTTGTCATGAGTAATAAATAGAGATTAGTAGAGTTTTATATGATTGAATTGGTGGAAATCGAAAACCCTAATAACCCATTCCTACTTTGTTTATTATTACGATTATTTATTATTTCATTTTGTCTCGAATTTCGAAAAATCGTTAAAACATCATCTTGTTAATTAGTTATTTTTGATATTAGGTTAGTAGTCGTATTTTCACACTCCTCGTGGGAACGACACTGTACTTGCCATTGTCTACTAGTTGGACATTGTGCACTTGCAGGTATATTTTATTGTAGGTTTTACAACCTACCAAGTTTTTAGGTGCCATTGCTTGGAGTGGTTGCAAAATACTCTCTAGTTGATATCTTTTTGTACATAGACTTATTTTTATTTTTTGTACATAATTTATTTTTATATTCCTTTTAGATTTTTGGTAGTTCTTTTTACGTAGTTTGTTTGATTTTTTAGGTACCTTAGCTCGAAGTGTGATTGAAACCACTAGTGGGCGAAAATAAAGTATGTACTCGCAAAGTTTTGCAAGAACCACTTGGAGGATCCATTAGAAGTTTTCTTAGCTCATTTTGGGTATGATTTTGATGATGATAGCGTTATTTGTGAAGTCAATGCTTTGTTAGACTCCACACCTCTGCTGGACACTAATAAATGGAAGCCCAAGCTAGAACCTCCTAGTTCTTCACAGAGTCTCAACTAGTCTCATCGATCGAGAAAGTTTCGACTTTGGCCCTTAAGCCATTTTACGACCTATCAGGTTATGATTTTTCATATCTTGATAATATTAATAATGAAACCGTTGTAGATGATAGTGGGTCTATGAGTCATGATATTATTGATCCAATGAGCCATTGTTCAACGAGAGGAATTTGAGCCAATATATGTTCGTGTGCCATATTTTGCCAAATTTGAACCAATATCAGCCGTCGAAGTTATTTCCGCTGATTTAGAGCCGGATTTAGGGCGTGCACCTCAACAAGAAGCTATTGAACATTTTTTACCTCTTTGTGTGAATGATTTACTTATCCCAACAATGCATGGATTGATTATTAAGGATTGTTTTGTATGGGGAGTGGATTCACATATGTCTTTGGGTGATTATAGTATTTGCAGGTGCATATTTTCAGCTGACCAGATTGGTTGGGCTGATCCCCAACTTTTCAGACTCTATATATATGATTGGCAGCTTACATTGGGGTACCAACCACTACACGAAATCGGGGAATTTGTAACGTTGAAAAAACTTTAGTATCTATATATTATAATGTCAAAAAAACGTTGGAAAAGTGTCTGTTATTATTAGTGTTACAATAATTTATCAACTGATTGATTTACGTTACAATAAATTTTTATTAAATAGCAGTTCATTCGTTGGAATAAACACACCAACGAGTTATCTAGTCGACCACAAGATTTATCCGATGTCATTTTGTTGTAACGGATAGCCGTTATTGTGCAGATCGTAACACTTAGCTTGTAACTGATTGGTGTAACAGATACTATAACGGCGACTTTGTGTGTAACGGTTGACTTATTGCCACTTGTTCTTCCTTGTAACAAGTAAAACAATGATTGTAATCGTTGTTTTGTTGATTGTAACAGATTGGGTCTAACAGTTATCGTAACAATTCATAATCGTGATAGTTCAGTATAACTATCGCTAGATGACGACACGTGTCAATCATTTCTAACGCTTAAAGTAACGACTTCAAGCGTTGATGCTTGATTGTAAAATTTTGGATATAACGACTTGTTGTAACGATTCGATTCAGTAATAACTGATCTGTAACATTTGCCGCCCGCCACGTGTCTATCGCTTGTAACATATGGACTAACGGCTTTAGGCGTTGACAATTCATTATGAATGATAATGAATTTGCAAGTGTGCTAATTACTAACGATTTTATAACGTCGATTTGACGTTGGTAAAAAAATAGTTTTCAAAAAAAGCGTTTTTATCTCGTTATAAATAAGCTCTCATAATTGGACCCTGCAATGCAATCCGTTTATGAATCTGCAATACAATTAGTTTCTGAAGCTAAATTGCAGCATTATTGCAATTCATTTTTGAACCTGCAATACTGAATCTGAAACCCATAATTCATTTCTCATTCCACAATACATACATTATCATTCTACAAGACATAAGAATTCATTCATTCATAAATCTATACAACAACCAATTGAACCAAGGTTTGTCTCCTAATTCATTCACATACACAAGTATATACGATTATCATTCTTACATTGAAAGAACTGCTTAAGCCTAAAAACATATACATGGTTCCCTATATGGTTATAATCTAGATAAAAAAAATTGGGCCAGACTTTTTGGAAAGTGAGCAAGACTAATAAAAATGCGAGATGCTCGCTTAAATACAAGCCTCAGAGTGTCGCTAAATCAAGCCGTGATGTGTTTTAATTGTGTTTTACTAGATATATATCGCGTGCCATCATGGCACGCGAGCGTAAGGTGCTTTAGTCTTAGTGCTATTAATGGCTATGCCTTCGTTGGTGCATCGGATTGAATGTTCATCGTCATTTTTAATAGTGGATCATGGCACGGCATTGATAGGACGATACAAATAAAAGACCACAAAAGTGAACACATGGATGGGTTATCTGGCATGTTATTAGCTAACCCTTTTACTAATGGGACACGTGTGAAACACACATGATTTCATTTAGGATCAGCCTTCCTTTTCTCATCGGAAAAAACTATCAACCGTCGCATACATCTACAATCTCTTCATCTGGGCATCATAAATCACATGGTGCTGATGGAATCAGTCCATGGTAAAATAATTATTTCTCTCATTGATTGATGCCCTTATTCTAGTTTTTAGGTTCTGGGTTCTATTATTTCTTTTGCTCAGTTACTATTTAATCTTTGACATTGGTTTCAAAATGAGTTCAGAGGAAGTATGCAATTGCAATGGGTTTTGCTTCTAATGATGATCTGATTTTGTTTAGATACTTCACGAAATTAAGATGAGAGAAAATTTACAATCTAAAAAATAAGGATATTTTTTCTTTTAATTTAGAGGTTATGTATGGTAGGTTACCTTTATACCCCATATTATTTTGCAATAAAGGTAGTATGAGGAAATAAAATCGAGGGAAAAATAGGCAATTCGAAATTTGCGACTTAGTTACTATTCATCTACAAGTGGCTAAGGGGTGTTGGCTTTATATATAGTAATAGATACCTAACTAGTATGTAACCCGTGCTACATGTACCAGGATTAATGAATCGACCTAATTTAGAGTATCAATTTTATAAACCTAAATTTATGTATCTAATGATTTGGCGATTTAAATTTGTTATTATAAACCTAAATTCATGTATCAATTTTATAGGCAAATATTAAAATATTTAAAACGAAATTGATTCCATAAATTTTGATTTAAAATAATTAAAATTACACTTTTTTTTTCAACCTTTTTTTTATTATTAAATTGTCATATCCAACGATTTTTTTTGTTTTCGAATATATATATATCACATGTAAATTTGTGAAATGCATTTTTTATAAGACAAAACAAAAAGAAATGTGGAATGCTAGAAGTCTGCATGCATGGCTACTGCAGAGATACCTTTATTTATGTCTAGATTTAGAAGTCGATTAATGTAACAGTACTATGTTGAGTCCAGTTTTCTTATAACTCTGCCAGAATTACATGTTTGTTGGTGGTGTTTGAACTGCTTCTTAAGCGTAGTGTCATGATACAACTTAATAGGTCTTATACACTGGTCCCCAAGAAAGAACGCCATGATAACATTGTTAATTGTAAGATTCCCATCTGTTTAGTTTAAAATTGACACGGTTTAAAAAAAAAAAAAAAATATACTGCCGGAAAATAATGATAAGTTTCAAAAGCGGTGTGCCTAAAAACAAATGCTTATGATATTTGTAATCTCTATTAATAAGTAAATACTTCATTGCATTCTTCATCTATCTCAACCAATGTGGAAGGTCATGATCCTTCTCCGTAATCTCGTCCATATCATCTTCATGTTTATCGAGTTCGATCAACGTTGGCATGTCATCATCATTTTCTATCGTGTGATACTTTTATTTTTTTACCAGGCCGTTCTTAGTAGGTGTCTGGAGTAGTTCTCTGTCAGAAGTTGTACTTACCCGTTCGGTTTTCTTTAATAGATAAGCTTTTTCCAAAGCATTATCATAACGAAATATGTCAAGTGCTTTTAGAGTGAGATATATGAAGTTTCTTTCGTCGAGTTTGAATTTAATGAGCATTGATTTACCCAATTACAGTTAATATTTCTTATATGCAGTCTTCCCTGTTTTAAGTAAAACAAAATTATCTTCTAACATATTGCATTTTTTTTTTTTCCCCGAAAATTATGCTTATCTTAAACATCATGGTTACTTTACATCAGTGACGACAATTTTAAATATACATTTAATTGAAATACGTTTATCTTTCTCTTGAATGATGGCGTAGAACCACCTATTAATGCATTCGGCTCTATTTGGTCGTTAAATATGGAGCAGTGGGTTATGATGTGTTACCTATTTCTGGATTCCACATGAGATTTTTTTCCTGAAATACACGAAGGTTAAGGATCATAAGTGTGCTTTCTTCATCTACGTTGAATTTATATATTAGTTGCGATAATTGGTCTCAAACATATTAGCATAAGATAGGTTTTAGCATCGTCAGGACATTGGCACTTGGCTTTTTAAGAATCCTACGCGATTACCTAGATCTTTGCGCTTCAATGATTGAAGTGCTACTGTAGTAATCTTTGGAAATCATACAAACTCAATTGTCGTTACAATATGTTTGAATACCAGAAGTAAGTTCTAGAAGTCATAAGCAATAACATTTTATTTCGTTTAAAAGCAAAAAAAAATTGCTTCTAGAAGTCGTTTTGAAAATATATCCCCAAGCTGATTTATAGAAATCAAAAAGTTAGTACTCAGTGTACATCCAAACTCCCAATTATAACGTGTTTGGATAAATCATAACCAAAATATTTGTTGCTTCGCAAAAAGTCACGGTCTTTTTTTCTCCTAGAAGTTAATCTAAATTCTATACCCAAACTGACTTCTTCCAAGAAGTCAAAAAGTTACTTTTAAGTTTCAAGTTCTCTACTATAGATTGATGTCAAGCGTGATATTGCGAGATCCCCTTTTCAAAGATCTCTATTCTTTTGTTCCTTTTTTTTTACTGATGTGCCTGCGAATCAAAATTTTAGTTGGAATATTAGGCTTGTGGAGTTTGCACATCTTGCTATTTTCTCAACTGTTGGAATTATTGGACCAACATTCTTCCCGGCGACCAATTTTCATTCTTGTTTGAAATTGATACTTTGGTTGCTGAGTAAAAACTTAAGCTACATCAAGTTCCACATTTAATTGAATTATCAGTAATCTATTCACTTATGGAACATCTTATTCATTTATATACACACAACCACAGTAATAACACATTTGCTGGATAATTAACACATATAGACTATAAAACTTTCACACAACGAAACAAAAAAACAACCACCGATCTCAATCTTTGTCTCCACAACACAGACCGATCAAAATGGATTTGCGTTTTATTAACTAAAACTATCATATCGTATATTCAAGATCGACCCATGAATTGAACCATAAAAACCAACATATTTGAGGCTCTTACATGTCATTGAAAATGTTTTCAACATCCATTGATAACCCTGCTAATCCTTTTCTTAATAACCCATCATTCTATTAATTCCAAGTTCCAAGTAGCGTTAATGTTCATCATAAATGAAAAACTTATAATCGAATAGTAATAATCACAAACAATTTTATTTGGAAATATTATAACGTCAATATGATGCTTCCTCTTTTCATTATTGATAGACGACATTTTTGTGTGACGGTGTCCTCGTTGTCTCTCATTGGTGGAGCTTCGATTTTTGTACTAATAATATGTGTTTTATGTATTTTTAGGTATTTTTGGAAATATATATTTTTTGGAAAAATCGCATTTCGAAAAGTTCTCTTGGCGGAACACCCCGGAGGACATTTGATACTCGGACTCACAGTCTTTGGATAAGGGAGTAACCCATTTGCTACAAGGGCACCCCAGGGAGGCGCCTATTCGCACCCTAGAAACGAGGACAGAGGACTTCATCTTCTCCATTCCAAAATTCGAGAAATTGGCGGGAAAGCTTGGTTTCACGGGCAGAGTAGGGTTGCGAGATTTGGAGCTCTTCTGGTGAGACTAAAGGGCGGAATCGATTGGGTATCTTCCTTTGGGCCTAACGAGGGCTGATATGAGTCTTGGTTTCAATCCAAATTGGTGCGCAATGTCCGCGAGGAAAATCATGGCAGCACACGCCTTGGGAGGAGATATTCCACGAGATTTCGCGAGAAAAAAAGGTGTTTGCGTGTCTGGCGGAACACTAACAACTACTGTGGAGTGTGAAGGAGTTAAATATAGCAATTTGGAGAGCTTTAAAAGCTAGCGTTGGAGAAATCCAAAATCGGGATTGTTTCCTAAAACAAGCCGTGAAGAATAGTGAGAATTATTTGAAGTTAT